>CM053581.1:127698781-127831299 GCA_028627135.1 Pseudochirops cupreus | reverse complement strand
GGGTTAATCATCTCATATAGAAGAGGCAAGGGATAATTCTTACAATGGAGGGGAAGAACAGGAAGGCAAAAAGGGAATGGGTCAACCTTACTCTCATTGAATTTGGCTTAGGGAGGAAATGACATACACTCTAAATTAGGTATCTTGACCCACAGGAGAGTAGGGGGGAAGGGGGGAAGAGGGAGGATGATGGAGGGGAAGGCAGGTTGGGGGGTAGGGTAGTTAGAAGCACACACTTCTGTAAAGGGACAGGTACAAAGTAGAGAATAGAACAAGTGAAGGGTGGGATAGAAAGGAAGGAAATATAGTCATTGTTACACAATATGTTCATTGTGGAGATGTGCTATGTAACTACACATATACGACCTGTATTGAATTACCTGTCTTTCCAGTGGGGGTGGGTGACAAAGGAGGAATGGAAAGAATCTAGAATTTAAAGTTCTAAAATCAAACAATAAATATATATAATTAATATTTACATGCAACTGGGAAATAAGATATATAGGCACTGGGATAGGGAGATCCATCTTACCCTACCAGAAAGTCAGAGGGGTGATGGGGAAGGATATAGGAGTGAGCAGATTGGGGGAGGGGGTATACAGTGGGATCGCTATTTTGGGGTGGTAGGTAGGGGAAAGTCAGGGAGAAAATGTGTAACTCAAAATCTTGTGGAAATCAATGATGTAAACCAAAAAATAAACAAAAGTTAAAGAAAAAAGAAGACAAATAAAATTAAGTTGTATTGTAAAAAAAAAAATAAAGATGTACAATGGGATGGTAAAAAAAAACTTAGTTTGTTACATTTTTTATTGTTAAGTTTCAAGCCAGCTTTTATAATCTCCTTTTTCACCCTCATCAAGAGGCTTCTTAATTCTTCTTCACTTTCTGCCATCAGAGTTGTATCATCTGCATATTTGAGATTGTTGATATTTCTCTCAGCAAACTTAATTCCAGCTTTTGATTCATCCAACCTAGCATTTTGCATGATGTACTCTGCATATAAGTTAAATATATAAGGTGACAATATATAGCATTGTCATACTTGTTTTCCAATATTAAGCCAATCAGTTGTTCTATGTTTGATTCTCACTGTTGTTTCTTGACACACATACAGGTTCCTCAGGAAACATGTAAGATGATCTGGTACTCCTATCTCTTAGAGGGCTTTTGAGTTAGATACCTTCTGATCTGAGATGCCCATCTTCCAGTGCCATCTCTTTTATCATTTTAATACTGTTCTTGGGGTTTTCTTGGCTAAGATACTAGAGTGGTTTGCCATTTCCTTTTCTAGGGGATCCCATTTTGTCAGAACTCTCCACTATGACCAGCCTGTGTTGGGTAACCCTACACAGCATAACTCATACTTTCATTGAGCCCCTCTACTACAAGGCAGTGGTCCAGGAAAGACCTGGCACATAGTAAGTCCTTCTGCCTTTCCTGTCTCTCTGTCTCCCTGTCTCCCTGTCTCCCTTCCTTCCTTCCTTCCTTCCTTCTTTCCAGAGCTTGGTGGTCCTCTGCTCACCATATTTGCGTAGGACATTGAACTGGCTTTAATCCTACTGCAGCTCACAACTCCAGAAACCAAGTGACCCACTAGCCTCAGCTTCCTCGGGGACTTAGGATGGTAGGCATGCACTAACACCTTCTGCTAGTCTTGACGTTTTAGACAACAATAGGTAAATGAGGCTTCCATTAGCTTCAAAATTTCACATCTTTGGGTCTTAGTTTCCAAATCTGTAAAATAAGGGGGTGGCTTACATGATTTCTAAGCTCCTTTCTAACCACTGGTATTTGAACCTATGAAGGACTTCACATGATAACAATACTTATATAGCCTTAACGTGTGCTTTGTTCATAACAATCCTGTGAAATGGGACATTTTTGAAAATTCTCAACTTAATGAGCCCTCTCCCCACCAAAAGAGGCCATTTTCATGTATAGAGCAGAAAAGAAAAGAAAAATTACACATGAAAATGCAAATATCTATTATGTATTAAAAATGAAACATGTCCTTTCAAAACTGTCTTGCTTGTCTGTTTCCTTATCACCTTATTTCAGTTTTCTTTTGGGCATTAAAAATATTTCAATTACCTTTTTATTCATTTTATTTTTTGACAACCTTTTTTCACCCCTCCAACCTTACCCCCCACTCCCTCCTCCTCAAATGAAAAAAGAAACATGAGTTTTTAAAAAGAAAAACAAAAACAAATATGCATGGTCAGACAAAATAAATACACACATTTGCAATGTTTAAAAAATGTATTTATAATTCTGCACCTTAAGTTTAGCACACCTTGGTCAGGAGATGAGAAATTTGCTTTCTCAGCAGTCCTCTGGAGTTGGGGTTGGGGATTGCATTACTCAGAGTTCTTGAGGTTTTTATTTATTTATTTATTTATTTTTTGCTTTTTGGAGGGGGGAGGGCAGGGCAATTGGGGTTAAGTGAGTTGCCCAAGGTCACATGGCTAGTAAGTGTTAAGTGTTTGAGGCCAGATTTGAACTCAGGTCCTCCTGACTCCAGGGCCAGTGCTCTATTCACTGTGCCATCTAGCTGACCCTCTTGAGTCTTTTAAAGCTGTTTTTCTTTAGGATGTTATTACTGTATGACTAATTGTTCTGGTTTTATTTCAATCTGCATCAATTCATACAAGTCTTCCCAGGTTTCTACTGAAATCTTCATTTTTGCCATTAATATTCCATTACATTAATTTACTATAATCAGTTCAGCAATGTATAGGCACCCCCTTAGTTTCTCTGATACAGTAAAAAGTGCTGCTACAAATATTTTTTGTACTTTTGAGTTTTTTCACTTTTTCTTTCAATCAATCAACAGAATAGGCATTTCTTACATGCCAGTCACTGTGACTGATGATATGAATAAAAAGAATGAAAGAAGTTCCACTTGAAAAGAGTTTACTTCTTTGGTTTCTTTGGGGGTATAGGCCTAATATACATATTGTTGGGTCAAAGGGTATGCACAATTTAGTAACTTTTTAGGCATCATTTTGAATTGCTTTCCAAAATGGCCATAGCCAATTAACAGATCTACCAACAGTGCATTAATGTACCTGTTTTCCCATTGCCTCTTCAACAATTTTAATTTTCTTTTTTTGGTCATCTTTTGTCAATATGATGGGCATCAAAATTAATATTACCTCTAATTTCTACTGTTTTGATTTTACAATGTAATTGATTTTATGCTACATTGATTTTATGGGGGGGGCAAGATGGCACAATAGATAGATGTCAGGGCAGGGGTCAGGAGGACTCACTATCCTGAGTTCTAATTTACTGTAGACACTTACTAGTTATGAGCCACTGAATCCTGTTTGCCTCAGTTTCCTTAACTATAAAATCGACTAGAGAAAGAAATAGCAAACCACTACAATATTTTTGCCAAAAAAAAAAAAAAACCCAAACCCAAATGAGGTCATGAAGAGTCAGACAGAACTGAACAACAATTGATTTTTATAACTGAATTCACCTTGCTCAAGAAAGCAGCCTGCCCTGTGAGTCAGTTTAAAGGTGTAGTTGAAAAAGAATGTGGTTATCATACATGCCATTAGCCCCTAGGATATCTGCTTGTTGTCTGTAAGCCTTTACAGCTTTACCTGGTGCCACCCCACCAAAAGATACGTCTGTCCTTGCGTTTCCTTGTGCAATTAGGGGAAATTTGATCCTTTCCATGGGGACTTGCTGCAAGTCTCATAGTTGTGATCCACTAGCAAAGATTACAGAAGAACCATAAAACAATCAATATTCCTTAAATGTCAGAGAGGGGTTAGCCACATTTGAATTCTAACTCACTTAGTTTAGTGAGTTAGTGCCAAATGTAACATTCCTAGCCCTACTTCCTTTTGGCATTTCAAGATGATCTGCTCCTTCCCATTGGTCCTTACTGAAGTGACTAGTTTGACCCATTTTATTAATAATTATACACATCACATTTTTAAGGTTTGATAATATTTTATATTTCCCAATTACATGTGAAAACATTTTAACATTTGTTTTTAAAAATTTTGAGATCCAAATTCTCTTACTCCTTGCCCTTTCTTCTCCCTCACTGAGATGGTGTAATGTGAATGTGAATTTGAAGATCTTCCCTGCCCCTTAATAAACATGGAGGGGAGGGATGGGCAGGGCACAGAATTTGAAGACCTCCCCTGCTTTGAAAGTAAACTCTGCTCCCTAAGAGGCTGAATGTAATCACATGGAGCCTGTAATGGAGGGAATTTGTTGATGTAGGGAAGCTTCCCTGCAGTGAAGATAAACTCTATCCCCTAATAGGCTAAATATAGTCACATGGAGCCTGTGGTGGGAGGAGTTTGCTGAAGGGAAGCAGGGCTCACAGGAAGCTGGTAGTCAGAGCTAGCTAGAAGGGGGGGAGAGAGGATGCTCAGGCAAGGAGATAGAGAGGTTTGTGAGTAAATATTGATCTTGTTTTGGTTTGTGGGAAGGCTGAAGGATGCTGTGGCTCTCAGTGTTATTATGGCTTCTGAATATCTTTGGTACTATGATGGAATCAGCTTACTGGTTTTGGGATTGGGTTTTCTGGTGTCTAAATAAATGCTTCAGTTTTATCCTCTATCTGGAGAGTTTGGTATATTTTGCAACCAAATATGCAATACTTATAGTCACAGTCTTCATTGTGATTGTGGGTGCTGTAAATATTGCAATGGCGCTACAGATGGTAAACAATTTGATATAGGTTATACATGTAAAATCATGCAAAACATATTTACATATTAGTTATGGTATGAAAGAAGACGCAGGTCAAAACAACAACAACAACAATGAAACCAAACAAACCCATGAATAAAATAAAACATTATGCTTTGGTTTGCATTTTATCTTGGATATGGATAGTATTTTTCACCATAAATCCCTTGGAATTATCTTGTATCACTGTACTGCTGAGAACAGCTAAGTAATTCACAGTTGATCATTGTGCAATATTGCTGTTACTATTAATGTGCTCCTGGTTCTGCTCACCTCACTTTGCATCAGTTTGTGTAAGTCTTTCAGGTTTTTCCGAAATTGATCACTTGTTTCTTATTCCATCATAATCACATGCCAAAACTTGTTTAGCCTTTGCCCATCTCCTTGTCCTTCTAGGATATAAAATGTCTATCTGTTGAGGGCCAGTTTCTGACCCGGTACATGCATGGGAAGAGCCTGGTCCAGGATTTCTCCCAAGCCAGCTCCCCGTGAAGGTTATATTATGTCTTAAGATTGGCTCACCATCTCTTCCTGACTTGCAGGAGTTTAGGACATGATAACCAAGCAGTGACCCAGACACAGATGCATGCAAAGGAACAAGGACATCAAAATATACAGATATACATAAATGAACAAAGACATTAAACATTGTCTCATGGGAATCTAAGAGATAATTGCTTTACATTCACTATATAAACCCTGCTCTCTTATCAATAAATGGGAACTGCTATGACAGAACCTGCCTGGCTCACATCCAATCATTCCACACTCTTCAGTTTGGCCTGTGCTATTTTGATGCAGGCATCACCTATCCACCTATAAGCAAATCTTATTGCTGCAAATATTTCTTTTCAGGGTTAACCATGAACAATTAACTTTTAATCTGAATTTAATTGGTTTTGTTTGTATAAAAACTTTTCAATTTTATGCAGCCAAAATTGTCTGTTTGTGTTTTATACCTTGTCTGATCATAAATTCTTCCTCTATCCATGGAAATAAAAAGTATTTTCTTCCTTGCTTCTCTAATCTGCTTATAATGAGACCTTTTTATGTGTAGGTCACATATCCATTGTGATACATGGTATGAGATGTTATTTGGCCCCTAATTTCCAGCAGAATCCTTTCAAATTTTCCCACCAATTTTTGTTGAACATTTTTTCCTTACTCCAGTAGTTTGGGTCTTTGAATTTAATGAATGCTGTGCTACTATATTATTTTTCATCTCTATGCCATGTCCCCAATTTATTCCACTGATTGACCTTCTATTTTTTTTAGCCAGTATCAAATGTTTTTGATGATTATTGCTTTGTAATATAGTTTTAAATCTGGTACTGCTAGGCTCCATTTTTACCCCCTTTTCCCCATTATTTTCCTATAGAATCTTGACCTTTTGGTCATTCAAATGAATCTTACAAATTTTTTCTAGGTTTTTAAAGTAATCCTTTGGCAATTCAATTGGTATGACCTTGAATAAGTTAATTTAGGTAATATTGTTATTCTTACTCTGTTGGCACAACTCAACTACAAGCAATTAATATGTTACCAATTTTTAGGGCTATCCTTATTTCTGTAGTGTTTTGTAGTGTCAACAAGCAATCACAGCTTCATGAGACTTATGTGAAAATTAGGTTTATTACAGGAGAAATGAACATGCATGTGGAACCCAAAGAGCAAAAAGTTCACAATCCATCCAGAAATTTGCATAATTATAACAGTATGACAAAGGGAGGAGGTACCAGAAATTTCCTCCTAAAAAGGTGTGGTGTGGTAGGGGGAAAGGTACAGTAAATGTGTGAAAAGGACAAAATCCTTCCCTAGGGAGAAGGTGCAAGGTGATGGCAAAAGCAGCATTCTTTTCTCTTGGGAACTGCTAGACCAGGAAGATATGATGGTCTGTTTATCTACAAGGGTCCCAGTTGCACAAGCAGTTTCTCAGCCTAGTGTAGACTAACTGACAAGTGTTTAGACTCCCAAGGAGACCCAGGGAGTACATTTTGGGATGCAAACAATAAATTGTCAGCTATGGGGGAAGATGGTGGGTTCATCCTTGATATATTCAGAACCTCCTAAATACTTTGGATTCAATGATTCTGGAAAATATGGCAATTCAAAAAAACAAGTTCAGAGACCCCTTAGTAGTAGTTACATTTTTGAAGAAAAATATATTACTGTATTAAACACCTCAGACATAAGGTTACCATGAACATTTGAAAAATATATTATTATTCTAAATCAAGCATTTCTAGCTTAAAGAAATGGTGAAACTGACATTATTCTTCACCACTTCATGTTGGCTATCTTTCTAGAGTCTAGACAAATTAGGGCAATCCTCAACAAGGAAATAGGAATCCTGAACTAGGAAAAAGTCACGAGATGACAAAACTACAGACTATAGTTTTGGGTTACCATACTACTTCATCTTATGGTCTGTGATAAGAGAATTTGTTTTAACTTTCTTACCACCTTTTCCTTTAAATGAGCAGTCATCTAACATGCTAGAATCCACAAAATCAATATCGAGGCTAGTTTTCTGTTCTACCTGGCTAGATTCCTAATTTTACCCCACATAGATCTTCCTTTTCTGCCACTGTTATTTGATGTGTAAATCATTATCTTTCTGCTTATCTAGCCAAAACCAGAAGTAATCAAAGGTACCTCCTCTCTCTGATTAATACCTAATGCCTTGAGGAGAATGAGGAAAAGGAGACTGCCTTAGATCGGTCACTGGCCCAATCATTTCTGGGGGAATGGGGAAGGCAATGATTTTAAGCACACAAGAGCTGTCATCCCTTTGTTGTTGTTGCTGGTGCTTTTTAACTATCCCTATTGGGACTTTAGGCTTTGTTTTTGACCTTCTGCACATTTTCCTAAAGAGAAAACCTCTGGAAAGAATTTTAGACAAAAGGAAATACTATTTATGGATGTTTTCTGATGAACTAAAAGTGAGGTTTTTAATGTACATCCACTTATTTAACTACTCTGCTTTTTAGCATGTATACTGCTGCTTTATACATTGTATAGTTATAAATGGAACTTGTCTTTCTAGATCTTCCTGCTGTGTTGTGTTGTTTATACATGTACAAGAGCATGTGTGTGAGTGTGTGTTTGTATTTACTCGTAAACACTTTATAGTTTAAAAAAACCACTGTATATCCATTGTTTTCTGTTAAGGCATCATAATAGGGATATACAGCACTTCTTAAACTGCGGGTTGGGACCAATTTGGCAACAGTAAAAGGTTTCTGAACTTGCAAGGACCACAAACTTAATGAATCAAAGGTGTTTCTGGCAGAGCTTGACGGTGTTACATCTCACAACTTCACTGCAGCCGTGGTTCTGAACACAAAGCATGCATTTTGCACTACAGGTGCCCTCAGGCCACACACCAAAGACTGCTGCTAAAATGAGTTGGAAGTAGAAAAAGTTTAAGAAGCCCTGAATAGAGGGCTGGGTGATACAGTGGTATAGAGTATAAGACTCAAAATCAAGAAGACTTGAGTTCTAAAACTGCCTTATATATTTATCAGTTATTCCACTTTGGGCAAGTCAGATAACCTTTGAACCTCAATTTCTTCATATGTAAAATGATGACAATAGCATCTATCTCACAGAGTGATTATAAAGATCAAATGACATAAAATATTGCAAATCCTTAAATCTTATATAAATGTTACCTATAGCCTAGATCTATAATATTTTGAGTATCATTTGGTCTTCAAAAAAATCCTGGTTGGATATTATTTTCATTTTAAAAATGAGGATACAGGTTAAGTGTTGCTGAGTTCACACAGCTAGTCAAAAATCAGCTTTTCTAACTCCTAATCCAGTGTTCTTTAGATTTTCTCTGCCTTTAAAAAACAATCAAATCGCTCAAACTAATGAGCTGACAATTCCAAACTGTTGATTTTCTTCCCTACTATGTAGCTGAATTTGTAGTTTTGAAGTCTAAAATCCATAAAGATTAACCAAAAATCCACAAATTACTCTGGAGAGATCTATAAAAGTCATTTAAGAAAATTCAAGTTACACAGGTGTGTTTTATGAATCTCACTCGCTTCTTAATCCAAATATTTGCAAGAGGTGGACTGTTGTATGGAATGAGCAACAGTATTTACAGTGCCCTGCATTTCTTGGGAAATAATCACTGGTAAGGCAACAGGTCTAAAATTATAGATATGCAAGGACTTGGAAGTGACATCAGAAAATCATTTTCTAATTCATTATCGGTTTCTGAGTATTGTTCATGCTGGGAAGGCAGAAGGTAAAGGAAATTCCCGTTCTTGTATGGATCAGATGAGAAAGACTGTGATCCTGGTGATTGCTAATAAAGGCCCTAGAAGAGATAGCTTCTTTACTTGTGTGATTTACTATCTAAATTCAATAAGAATAAGTTCTAAGATTTTAAAAGATGTTTTAATGATTTTTTGAACATCACAATCTGTTCATATTGATGTGGAAATATCCTGTGGATTCTCTGATAGGTACTGCTGCCAATCATACTTATCAACACCTGGAGGGAGACAGTTTAAGAAACATTCTTTATTATATACACTCAGAACACAGTCTCAAGGTTTCTAAAAATGGCCACCAAACACAAAATGAATTTCCTAAGGCTTATATAGTTTCTAGTTATGTCAGAGAAAAAAGAATAAGCCCAAAGAGAAAGGTACAGATGTATATCCTGTAAGTATTTTAAGTGTTGTGGGAGAAATATCTTCTCTTTGAGTTAATGTGGTAGGTTAACTGCTGCCAGATATATATTTACCACAATGCAGAAATTATGGAGGCAAAAACTTACCTTTTATTATTATACTCAAGCCTAGGCCTCAGAGAAAAACTGAACTATGATTCTAGCAAGGTTTCTTATAAGAAAATTAGGTCAGAGTGACAGAGAAATAATGCATTTACATATTGCAATCTTGTGCATTTTGCTTAGGTCATAAAAGTTAAAGAGAAGATAAACACATAATCCTTTACTTCCTTCAATGTCATAAAAGTTCAAGGAAGTTCCTTGAACAGAATTATAATTTCATACCTCTCCTATGGAAACAAACAAATATAAGGAAAGTCTCTGCTGGTTATGTGATTTTCTTTACAAATAAAATGGCCATGCTGGAGCCAAATAGAAAAGAAACGAAAACACTCCTACCACAAGAAAACAGTATTGCCCACCCTCAACGAACGACAAAAAAAAAATTAAGGTAGGGGGCAGGTAATGTTTGCAACCTTCCTCTCCCATAGGCCCCAACCTTTAGAATTTAAGACTTAAGAGAAAGTCATCAACAAGTGCACCTACTATGTGCCAGGCACTATGCCCTGCTCTCAATTAGTTCTGGCTAATGGAGTGATACAACATGCCAACAGCAATTAACAAGCATGAAATGTGTAGGATAAACTGGAGATTATCCCAGAGCATCACTAAGGAGCAGCTAGGTGGAGCAAGGAGTCCCTCCGTTCAAATATGACCTCATAAACATATATATATATATATATATATATATATATATATATATACACACACACACACACTAGGTGTGTGATCCTGAGCAAGTCACTTAATATTTATCTGCCTTAGTTTTCTCATTGGTAAGATGGAAATAGCACCTACCTCCCAAGGATGTTGTGAGAATCAAAAGAATATCGAAATAAATAGCACACAGTAGGCGTGTATTTTATTTTAAGGGACGGAAAACTTGGACAAGTCACTCTTCCATCAGTTGATCTGTTTCCGCCCCTTCAAAAGAAGGGCCAGATGATCCTTTCCTTCCCTAAACTGAGGCTCCAGTACTGTCCTGGGTTCGTGGGTGCTAGTCGGAACCACAGGACCAGGGTCTTCGTTATCCCGCGCCCAACAACCACAGCAACCCTTAAGCCAATCGGAGCGACAACTGCTATGTTGCGCAGGCGCAATTTAAGGTGTTTCAGCCCACTAGGTCTCCGGGACCTAGGGATGCATACATACCATTATCCGATTAAGACCAATGAGAGACGAAAAAAGTGACAGCGGACTGATAGGAAGGGAGGGAGGGGGCTTGCAACTGAATGTAGAGCCGGTCACTGGTCACATGACGCAAGCTCGGTGTGCCATGTGATCTCTGCAGTCGACTGTTTCCGAGGCCCCTTCGTCTGCTGTAGCTGAGGACACCAGAGTGATCCGCGGCGCAGAGAGAACTGTCAAACTACAAGCCTCGAGTTCCTTCCACCCCCGCCGGCCCTCTAGCTCCAGGAGCAAGGCGAAAAAAACAGGGGCGGGACGGGGGCGGGGTGCGAGGTGGGGGACAGAGAGAGGGGAGGAGAGCGCCGGCGCAGCCAATGAGCTGTGAGCGCGGCGGGGACGGAGCCGCCCAGGCCGCTCCGCCCCGCCCCGCCCCTCGCCCTGCCCGGGCCGCGTCCTGGCTGCGAGTTGAGCGGAGCAGGGTGAGTGTGTTTGGCCTGCCAGAGCCCCGTGCGCGACCTCGGGACCCTGCAGTCCAACGGGACAGGGGGCGGGGCCGGTCACTTCAATTTAATCTGACAGGAGGGGTGGGGAGAGCGAAGGGTGCGGAGTGGGACTTTGACTTTACTAGGAATCTCTGAGAGGAAAGGGAGGCGCGGGGCTTTAGCTGTACTTCACAGTTGACTCTACGTGGAAACCCCCGTAACCTGATTGGCTTATTTTTTTATTTATTTTTGGTTTGCTCTTGATTTCATCATTGCAAGGTGCTTCCAGTGTGGAGTTTCCTTCCGCCCTGTGAGTCTTCGAGTGCAATGCCACAAGGCACGGAGAGGTTTAGTGAGCTGTCCATCAGCACAGTCAATATTTGCCAGAGGCACAACCTGAACCCAGCTCTCCCTGACTCCAAGGTCATCTAGCACACTGACAGTGCCTCTCCGTGTTGATGTCACATGTTGTCGACATATAACATTCAAAGCCATCTTTAGGATATTATATAAATGTCAGTTATTAGCTACTAAAGGATAACAAATATATATGGACTATGTGTTCTTTAAAATGTAGGTTACACCGAAGTTATCTGTGGTTGGATGGGATGTTTCGGTAAGAAAGGTTGACTTTCCATATTAGATCAGGCAGAGCCAGCTCCCGGTGAGAAATTTTGAACAAAATGGTATGAAGCTAGTTCTGGAATAGAACAGGGGACAAAGAAGATTATTGCAAAGTGCAGTTCAAGTATCCACTCCTAACATTTTTTCAGAATGCTTCAAAGTAGTCATGAAGTTTCTTACCAGAAAAAGTGATTTGCATTTGAGCATTTTTTCTTATGGTATTTTGAGTGATTTTTCATGGGTATTTATTTGCCCAGTCTCCATTGTTAGATGGTAAGATCCTTTTAGACAGTTTCTACACTCGATAGGCTCTGGAGACTAAAACCTGGTTATCTTGGTAATGAGAGCCACCAACTTTCATGTCATTTTTGAGTCTTGTGATATGGAGATAAAATCCTTTTCTTCCCCCCACCCCACCCTCATCATTTCTGGGTTAAATGAACAAATGAATGAATGAATAAGCCTTTATTAATCGTCTACTCTGTGCCAAGAATCATGCTTGATACTGGGGACACAAATGTGAAAGCTCTGTGATCACTAGCCTAAAAGAACTTAGATTCTTTTGAGCCTTTACAAGGAAAGGAGTTTTAGCCTGGGCAGTCACAGAGGTTATAAGGGGAGGCATAAGAAAAGTCAGTAGTCACTCCCTTTTTAGGAAGAGTGGCAGCACAAAAAAAAGTCACTAAAAGGCATTAAGCTGGAAGGTGGTACAGAAGAGGAGGGGTAGAGAATATGATATACCTGGATGGGATTAAAACATGAATTGGGGACAGCTACATATTGGCAGGTTAGGTGTCTTTTCAGGATAGAATGCCAAAATTGGATGGAATAACTCCCTTTAATATAGCCAGATAATACTACACTGTAATTAATGGGGATCCTTCCACTAGGCAAATTTAAGAATAAAATAGTCACCCACCTGTCTGACTGGTTTAGGTACAGTTCTGTTTATAAGCAGAGGAGTAAACTAGTTAGATAACCCTTCTAAATCTATGATTCTCCTTTGTTGCAAGGATGTCCTTATGACAGTGATACAGGATCTTGTTTTTTCAACAATTCTTAAACATTCCCAATTGTGTGAAAGGGTGTTAAAATTTTATTTTTAAATTTCAAAGTCAAATTATTTTAAATTCATTTCTTTAACTTTGAAATATGTCATAAAGAACCTTTAAAAGAAAAGGAAAGAACTGCGCAGCTAGAATGTGTTACAACTTTCAAGAGTTTGGAATTAGTGCTTTAAGTTTGTTTTTCTCAAAGTTTTTAATTAGAAGTGGATGGGTGAATAGGTTTTGCAGTACTGATTGTGTGTGTGTGTGTGTGTGTGTGTGTGTGTGTGTGTGTGTGTGAGAGAGAGAGAGAGAGAGAAAGAGAGAAAGAGAGAGAGAGAGAGATTGTAACATTTTTTGAAATATACAGAAGAGAACAGAAGGGAGTTCCATAGGAAGTGGGAACAAGCAGGACAGATTCCAAAGTAATGTGTTGAATTTACTATATACATTTTTAGGGGGAAAAAAAAGCCAGTGGTGTGAAAAGCAAGTGGACATTCATAATTACATAGAAAATTTTCTTTTGTATTATGCTGTATATGGAAATGCTTTTTGTGTTTAAAAATGTTTTATTTTTAAAAAATGAATTATAGCTTTAAGCATCACAGATTTTTGAGTTGAGAAACATTGCTCTTGATTTTAATTAACTGATGACTGGCTTTAGTTTTTGAAATGTGGTTTTCCCCCTCCCTTTCATAATTTAGGGGCTAGTAAAATGGATGACATATGCAATAATTATTATATAATGCTATTAAATCAGTTAGCATGGACATAGAATTACCATAATTACATTATGATGAGCTAAACTCTTTTCAGGACTGGATGTTAAACTTATTTGAAACTCTGCAACCTAGCTGTTGCTTTGGGATATAACTTTCAGTTTTTATTGCTTTTTCTATTTTATTCCTAGAAGAATGTGACTATATTATTCTAAGCAGTTAAATAAGATGTTATATAAGTGAAAAAAGATTTCCACAGTAGAAGGAGATAAACATGAAACATCAAAACAAGTTCAGCTTGATTTCAGAAAATTATGTTGCTGAGCATGTGTGTATGTGTATATGTAAAACTTTGCTATATATCTGAACTTAATTATATATTTGTGGGTGATACAATTTCTGTATTTTAAGTCTTTAAGAAATGTGAAACTTTCTTAAAAATAGGCTGCATTTCTTTGCAACATTTCCCTACCCTTCTTATGAATTATATTTGCTTTTTTTTTTATCAGTTAATAAATACATTAAGCACCTACCAAAAATCAAACAGTCTTTGACCAAAGGGAGCTTACCTGGTGGGTATGGGGATGTGAATACAAATTTATATGTAGTCATTTAAAGTGGGTAGGGAAGGCAGACATTAACAGTAATAATAATAATAGCTAGCATGTATAGTGCTTTAAGTTTTGCTAGCATTTGACAGGTAACTCTTTTATTACTCACAGGAACCCTGGAAGGTAGGTAATATTATTTCTAAGTGGTGGAGTTGAGAAGTGAATACATTCCAGGGTTGGGGCAAAGAAACAGAGGTAGGAGATGAATAGCTTGTGTGAGGAACATAAAGAAGGCCATGTTGACTGGACTAACCATTTTGTGAAGCCCAGTAGTATATAATAAGCCCGAAAGGTATAGAAGAGCCTATTTGTAAAAGACCTTAAATGCCAAACAGATCAGTTTTAAATTTTATCCTAGATGTAGAAGGATTCTCAAACTTATTGAGCAAGGCTTATTGAACATAGTCGCACCTATGCTTTAAGGAACATCACTTCATTAGTTATGTGAAGGGTGGGGATTAGAAAAGTGAGAAATTTATGGCAGGGACACCAATTAGGAGGACCTGAACAAAGGTAATTGGTTATATGAGTGTCGAGGAGGGGAAAAGCATAAGAAATGTTGTGAAGGTGGAAGCCTCAGTTATTGAAGAACTGGTTTTCAATGCTTGTAGTCCTTCACAGAATATCAAATTTTCCTCGTGGAATTGTTTATGTATGTGTGAGCATATTCCCAATTTGAAAGAATTAAATATGGAAATACTGTAAAATGACCAAAAAGGACTTCATAATAAATTTTCATATCCACCTGGAACTCAGGTACCAACTCCATAAATGTTAGAACTAATTTTATTAGAGTGACTTGAAATCAAACATCTGTCTACAATGCTCAAAACACACTAACATCTGCAATTCTTTAATGAACAACCATAAGTAAAAAATTCTTGAGCTTGTAAAATCAAATACACATATAACAGTAGCATCCTTATTCCAAGGAAATCTACTACATCAAACCAAGAACTTTTCATTAATTTAGTTTAAAGGCATTTATGGATCTGTACATACACCTGAAGTGTCTCAGTTTCATTGTTAGAGTAACCAGGGTCATTCAGCCACTTTTATTTGCCTTTTACTACTGACTCATGACCTATGTGGTTTCTCCGTGTTTAAGTGTCCATCCTTTACTCTAGCAAGCAGTGTGAAAGGATCTGTAGTTCTCTCTTTTTATTTGCTCCAATCACCCAGACAGAGAAAGTGCTTCTGGCAAAACATCTAAGTGTTAAATTTATCTTTCATTTCTGGGAGGTTTTCCCTTCAGTTGTCCTCCCAACTTTATTCCCAATAAGTAAATACCCTGCTTAGACAAATGCTAGAGGTTAAAAATATTTAAGAAAAAGTAAACATTTCAAACAAAGCTGGGTAAACAGATTTTCCTGTGCCCAGAAAAAAGGCGAGGAGAGAAAGAAGATACAGGATTATGGCCTTAGGGTATGTAGAGCAGAGTTGTTTCAGCAACGCAGCTTCTGTCCTGATGTACTTTGTGCCAACTGGCCCAAGCAGCCTCAGGCTGGATGTCACCTTTGTCTGTTTTTGCTGCTCTAGCTCCATGCATATTCAGTATATTTCAGAATCTGGGTTCCTCTTCAAAAGGCTGTTTTCTGGACTCAGTGAATTGGCTTTTAGATGTTACCCCGAGGTATATCCTGTCTTCTTCCTAAAGAGTTGTTTCCTTTCTGAGGCAGTGAAAGGTCTATTTCCCATTTCAAAGGGATCACCTGGTGTAGCTGCATCATTTATATTTAGTCTATCACTTCAATGTTAGTACTTTTTAAAAAATGTATAAGTTCTTGACTTTTTTCCCCCTTCTGTAAATTCTTTGCTGTCCCTAGCATCAATCAGAGTCTGAGTCAGTGTATCACTAAACCTGAATCTATGGAGAGTCCAGGACAGCTTATCTTCCACTCAGGAAAGATACTACTTCTGGGGTTACTTCCCCCACCCCGCCCATTTTGACCAATGATGGAATACAGTACTCCAAGTCTTCTTCATTTAAAATGTCTGCTTCTGAGCCATTCTCTGGTTCACACAGTCTTTGAAAAACTGGCTATGGAGAAGTTTTCTATTAATTCTGTGTCACAAGAACACCAAATTTCTTAGTAAAACTTTTCTTGTTGAGGAGTCTAGATAGTGAACTCAGATATCATGCTGCCATTTATTTCAGTCAGTACTCTTGTGAGCTGAAATTGGAGTTAGGTGATGAGCTTTTTTCAGCTTCATTCTAGGCTGAGAATAAGACTGTGTATAAAAATCTCCAGTCTTTCCATGCTCAAGGTCACAGAAACACAAGTCAAGAAGAAGACATAGTTCTTAACCAAACACCAGTAGGTATGATGCAAATCCTGTGGTGTCGTTCCTGGTTGAGAACCACTGAGCTTGAAGGAGATAAAGAATAAAGGAGAAAAAAGTATATCTCCCAGTAAGCGGAATTCTGTAACAATGAAATGCTTTAGCACTTTAAAAGCAATAAAAGAATGACTGCTCAAATAGCTTTTCTCAAAGATTTTGGTCTCAAGATCCTTTAAAATTCAAATTCTTATTGAGGAACCCCCATAGTGATTTTTGGGGTTATATCTATTGATACTTACCATTTCAGAAATTAAAATATTTTGGTATTATTATGAAATAGTTTTGATCTTGTAGACTCCCTGAAAGTTTCTCAGTGATCCCTAGGGGTCCCTGGACCACATTTTGAAGACTGAGGTGCTAAATGGTGGAAAAGCTAAGTATATTTTGTTTTGTCCTATAATTGTTAAGACTGTTGAAATCTTTGAGTTTTCAAGTAAAGGGTGTCACTTGGCTGGTATGTTGAAGACGGGGTATATGGGTGTTCAGAGAAAACTAGTACCTCTAGTGGAAGGGCCACTCATCCTCTTTTGGTGTCCACCCAACTCCTGGCACCCAGCTCTTACCTGTGACTCTAAGAAGCTGTAGTAGGTATAGCAGCCATACCCTGGTAAACCATTTAGGCAGACAGGCTAAATCAGGGTAAGGGTAACCAGTGGACCTCAAACCTGTCAGTGAGCTGGGGGGTTGACTACCTTAGGCATGTGGAGACTTCCCCTGGCAGAATGAGTGGATGAGAACAGTTTGTTCCAATGGTCATGAAGGCAGCTGAAGGAAGCACTGTGGAGTACTTAGAGCTTAGTTAGACATTGAAGATGCCAAGGTCATTCATAGCATCCTGAGCCATTTGCAGTCATTTCATCTTGTCTTTTGTATTGCCACTAGACTTTGATGACTATGGAAGAGACAGTGAGGCCTAAGACTTTGGGCAACTCTGCTTCACTTGAATCCAATTTCTGCTCATGTCAAAAGATATCACCCATATCATTTTAAACATTTTTTGCCTAGATTATGGATTGATTCTTTGATTGATTCTTTTTTGCTTGTGCTAAATTTGACAATTAACTCCAAGAAAACAGAGGTTCTCCACCAGCCAGCATCACACCATCCATGGAACTATTGGTTACAACAATTGGAGAAATTTTGGATGCTATGGATAAGTTCACTTATCTTGGTAGTGTACTTTTCAGGGATGTACACATAGATGATGAAGCTGATGCACACATTGACACCGTTAGCTCAGTGTTTGGGAGGCTCTGAAATAAAGAGGGAGAGAAGAGGTATTAGGCTGCCTATCAAACTAAAGATCTACAGAGCCATTGTGCTGACCTCATCATTGTATGCCTGTGAAACCCGGACAGTATATCAGCACCATGCCAGGAAAGTGAATCACTTCCATTTGAATTGTCTTAGGAAGATTCTGAAGATCAGGTATAAACTGAACTGCCAGGCATTTAAACTCTATGCATAACTCCAATGGGCTGGCTGTATTGGTCAAATGCCAAACATACATTTGTCCAAAAAACTGTTTTATAGAGCACTCACACAAGGCAAGCACTCACATGGAGGTCAAAAGAAACTATCCAAGGACACTTTCAAGGTCTCTCTGAAGAACTTCGGAATTGATGGTGAGATATAAGAAACACTGGCACAGGACCACCCAGCATGCTGTGCTTGCATCAAAGAAAGCATTGTGCTAAGCAAAACAGTATTGTAGTACTCAAAAGAAACATGAAGCATGCAAATTTAGAGACCTTACTCCACATGTTCATATGAACTATTTGTGCCTGACCTTTGGCAGAGCCTTCTGAGTTCATATTGGTCTGATCAGGTTCAGAATGACACACTGTACCTTGACCCTGACATGGTGATATTGCTTTGGTCCTCTTCAAGCATGAAGAGGGAATTACTTTCAGGTATATGTAAGATAGACTAGGTGGTCACCGAGGTTCCTTTCAGTCATAATTCTTGGGTTCTCTGCTGTTGTTCAATAATATCAAATTCATATAGAAAGTAAGGATCTCTGTGGGCTACACAGTGACTTAGAAAACCGCGTACCAACATGTGTTCTATTGTGTTTGTATTTATTTTGTTAAATATTCGATACCTCTGCTGTATATAGTTCATACTGAACCTAGTATTATCAACAAAATTTGGGTTAAAAAAAGGTAAATAAGAAAATTTGAAACTCAAGGGATTCTGGAACTGAATCTTGTAAACTAAAAGTAAATAAATCAATTTTAAAAAAAGGTAAATAAGATCATAAGATAATTCTGTACTTATTATTGTTAATATCATTGGCAATTTATCTGATTTATTCCCTTGACTACATCTAATGAAGCACATGTATATAATTTGCCTAATTCACTTTGTCATATAGATCTGTATTTAATGAAACAATAAATACACTAGTAGCTGCTATTAAGAAGGAAAAATTTTGCCTGAAAAGTTTGTAGATCTCTACAAAAATCTTTGATATTTTTCCTAAAGAATGCTAAGGTCACATCAGTCTATATCATGCAAATCCTATGTAAAAACCAAATTGGCTGTCCACAGTAGAAAATAAAAACCCATTTATATAACAGGTAAAATAACAGGTATACATACCCTTCTTTCCAATTTCTTTATTTTTATTGAGAGTATCATCATCCTTCCAGTCAACCAGGTTTGCAGCCTCAGAGTCACCCTTGACTCTTCTCTCTCCTTCATCCTCATAGCCAATCAGTTTCTAAGCACTGTCTGTTCCATACCTTCATAGCATTTCTCACTTCCATTCCATTCTCTCTGTATACACAGTAATCACCCTAGTATATTTCTTTGTCACCTCTTGTCTAAATTATTGCAACAGCCTTCCATTTGATTTCTCTGCTTTGAATTTCTCCTGTTTCTATGCAGATACAAAATATAATTTTAAATGGAACACAGATCCGATGGTTCTATTTTGTTTCCAGGATAAAATTTTAAATCCTCAATCTGGTATTTAAAAGCCCCATACCTTTCCAGTCACAATTGGAGTAAAATAAGACAAACAAAAGACCTAGGGCAGGTTTTGTTTTGTTTTTATTGGTTGTAAGAGGAAAGAAAAGGAGGAAAACAGGAAAACACTATTACTTCAATCAGTTTTAAAATCCAGTTTGGCAGAATGTCTTTTATATATGCCCCCTTTTCTACTCTGACATCACAACCAGTCTGGTGCAGGCCCTTATCACCTCACACTCAGTCTGTTGCCTTTTGGTTGATTTCCCTGCCTTGAGTTTTTCTCCACTCCAGTCCATTCTCCATTTAACTGTCAAAGTGATTTTCCTAAAAGAAAGTGATTTCCCAAAAATAAGAACAAGGCAGTTCTACTTTCTCTCCATTCAGTTGTGTGTTTATGATGCCATCCATCGTGAACAGTAGTCCTTTCCGTTTTTTTTGATCCCTTTTTCTCAATATCACTAAAAAAAATTCTGAATTCACTCTTTTTGTTGTTGTTTTTAGCTTTCTTTGTCAACCATAGCTCATTCCGAACTGTAGGGCTCTTGATAGCATTCTTCCAGGACTTTACTACACTTTTGTATTCACTGCACATTACTTGCCTTTCTCTCTGTTTACTATATGTGATTTTTAAAAGTCCAAGTTACTCTGTGAGTTCACTGTATATTTATATTGATCTCTTTATATAACTGCTTTTCTTCCTTATTAGAATTTTCTGTTTGTGTTTTCAGAATTTCATTTATAAAAATTTGTATTCTCTCATGGGCTGACTTCATCTATAAAATTTTTAGGCCATGTAATCCTGCCTATCCTTTTCTAAATTGTCTGAAACTGGTTCTCCACCAAACTAAAGTGCACATCAGACTGGCTGGCTTTCTCCTACTCAAATTCTAAGATGGAATGAACACTATTTCCCTAAGGTTTCTCTCATTTAGTCTTAATTAGTGGGAAAATCAGATCTAACATAGAAGTTCCACTTTCAGAAGATGAAATTATCATTAAGGCAAGTCAAGAATTCCGTTAGCATTTTAATTCAACAAGCATTAATAAAGCATCAATTAAATACCAGGATAGACAAAAATGAAACAATTCCTTCCTTCAAGAAGCTTACCCTTTGTGAGTTAGAGAGCAACATGTACATATACACCTAAATAAATAAATTAACTCCTCTTTTCACTCCTAAGACTATCAGTCTGCTTACCCTCTTGTAGCCCCAACACAATATTCACAGCACCAGCAGTGACTATGGATATGCCAGCATAAATTTGAATCTCAAAATATAACACATTCTCCATATAAAAGACAGAAGCAAAACATTTATTCTGACACCAGAAAGCTGAATCCCAATACCAGAAAACCAAATCCATCATAGCAACAAAGAAGTTAATACGCTATAACACAGCAGGGAGCCACATCATCCTTTAGCCTTCATTCAGTCTGTGCTGTCTCCTTGCCCCCATCCTCTCTCTCCCACCACAATAACTGCTCTGACTCACAGCTTCCTCTCAGCTCTGCTCCACTCCTTCCACCACAGGCTCCATGTGATTACATTCGGCCTATTAAGGGACAGGGAAGATCTTCAAATTCCCATTATACCCTCCAAGGACTTAAAACCACTAATTCATTGTTGCTAACTATTCACTTTTTATTTCAAGGGATCAGCTTGGAACTTCATGACTTGATGGGGTTTGATGAAACTTTGCTTGTTAAAAACACTTTATATGCTTTTTCTAATTAGGTTTTCTACCTCAGCTCTGTTAAGTTAGGAGCTCAGCAGTGCAGTCACTGGGTTTTTGGGTTTTTTTTTGGGGGGGTGGGTTTTGGGGGGATTTGGGTTTTTTTGGAGGGGGAAGGCAGGACAATTGGAGTTAAGTGACTTGCCCAAGGTCATACAGCTAGTAAATGTTAAGTGTCTGAGGTGGGATTTGAACTCAGGTCTTCCTGCCCCAGTGCAGTCAGTGGGAGGCACATTTTTCAGCTTGAGGAAACTGAAGTTTGTAGAGAGTAAATGATTTCCCCAAGGTCACATAATTATTAAGTGACAGAACTGGAACTTAAACCCAGGTCATCTTATTCCACATACAGCACTCTTACTCAGTCTTATGTCTGGGTTAATATAATCATTCCAGTCAACAAATGGGTCCTAACAGAAATAATTAGATGGTTTAAAGATAGTTCAGTCACAAAGGACAGTCCCTTGGCATTTATTCTAGATTCTAGCTAGATATCAACCTTACATAATAAATTTAATTGTCTGACATTTTGTCTCCCTGCTATAATATCACCTTTTTGATAGAGATGCACAAAAAGTAACAACTTAGCAAACATACCTATTCTTTGTATAGGATCATCTAAGACAAGCATGGAAAAATTGTTGACCTTTTATTTTTAACAGATAGGCCTTTAACTTCTTTCAAACTGTTTTGTGTTCCATTCATATGTTTTTCTAAGAACTCTTTTTGCTAAGAATATCACTAAAGGCACATATCACAAGGCTAAGAATAGCACAAATGCAGCTGGGTGGCACAGTATAGCGCTACACTTACTTATGGTTGTGACCCTGCGCAAGTCACTTAACCCTATTTGCCTCAGTTTTCTTATCTGTAAAAAAAAAAATGAGCTAGACAAGGAAACTAGTCCCTTTGCCAAGAAAACCGCAAATGAGGTTACAAAGAGTCAGACACAACTGAAATGCCTAACAACATTACTAACTCAGACCTCTGTCATCCTTGCTAGTTTTAAAATACCATAATATCTTAAATCTTCTTTTTCAGTTTTCATCTAACAACTTCTGTATTCCTGATCATAGGTGACAATTCTGGGCCTATAGTTGGATTACTCAGGTTTTTTTTTTCCCGTGTTTGTTTTTATATTTAAACTTTGTTAATGATCCAAAGCTAAAACCTATACTTGTATTTTGATTACGTGTATGTATGTATATATATATGTATACACACACACACACACACACACACACACACACACACACACATATATATACACATATACATACTTATATGTGTAGATATGTATAGATATAGATATATCTCTTATATGCTACCCAACATAGGATCATATATCTAGAACTGGAATGAATATTAGAAACTGTCAAGTCCAACTCCCTCATATTGTGGAGGAAACTAAAGCTAAGAGAAAAGATAAGTGAATTTTCCAGGGTCATACAACTGGTAATTGAGGCAAGATTCAAACTTGGGCCTTCCTAACTCCAAGTCTAGCATTTTCTCCACTATATCACCTAACAGCCTCAGTTTAGCATGGAAGCTTCATCAGATTTCAGAAGAAGCTAAAGATAATAAAAAGCAAAATTGTTTTCCAATATACTATTTGATACGAGTTTTAAATTTATTTCAGGTATAGTTAGCTTCCCACTATCAAAATTAAGCTTTTATTAACTCCATTGGACTAATATTAAGAACAGATAACAGAAGAATTTGTTGGCATGCCTTAGTAAGAGATGGGGGTCACTTGCTTTTAGTGAAAATATTTATCTTGGGAAGTAAAGAGGTTTTCTAAATGGGGGCCAAAATATAGATTCTCTATATTCACTTTGGGTGCCTTGTTTTTGTTTTTGAACAACACTTGTGTGTATGGATCATAATGCTGCATTGGGCAGCACATTTGAATGTGAAAATACATAGAAAAATCAATTAAAAGAACATTTATTTATGTGATAGATTATAAAAACAGAGCTGTTATTAAAGAAGTTAGTTGTATGTGATTAAGTACTTTATGACAATCCTTTTATGCTCTTTAAAAATGAATTTTACTATATTTAGTTATTTATTATGGCGTGGTCATGGCTCTGGGTTCTCAAAAGGTAGTAAAGCAGAGCTTGAGGACTGAAAGATACCATGAACCTAGAAAAGCTGAATACTGACCTGTTTACAAACTGTATCAGTAACTGGCAGACCAGTCCAACTTTGTTCAAACAGGCTCATTATCAAGTTGGGTAGATAGTAATTAATTTTGTGATCATGGCAACTTGTGAAGATTGTATACTAAGTAGTATATTTGCATTAAGATATGTTAGCAGAGGGAGAAGATATATTGATGAAATCATAATTCCTTGAAGTACTGAAATGATATAATTGTATGTAGGGCATTTCATTGAATGAGCTCTTAAAATAATGTTGCTTAGAAATTAGGTGAATTAAAGGCAAAAAAAAATAATTTCTCTCTTTCCCTGGTAGGAATTTGGAATGTTTTCTACTAGTGTTTCTAAGTCGTTTCCAGGATTACACATTTGAAAAATTGGAAATATGTACTTTTTATTATATGCATGATGAATCTGAAAACAATTTTTATCATCATTATTGACCATAAAACTTTTTTGTCTTTATGTCTGATGAGTGACAGGTTTGCTGACTAAGGATATAATTGAAGAGTGGTTCTCAGCTTGATTGAGTGGAATGGTGCATGTTTATTCAACCTACCCTGGAAGAAAATATGCCCAGAAGTTGAAGCGTCTTAGAGGATTCTAGAAGAATTCAAAAGTAGTTAAACAAATTTTGGAAGAATCCAGATGGAGATATTTCAGGTCTAGAGGGAAAAGAGTCAGTTGATATTCCCAAATGTAAATCCCTTGTGTTGTTGTTGATACTCTTATCAGTCAATTTGGAGCACTGTCAGGTTGTTTTTACTCTGTAGCCTTGAGGGAAAGAGGAAGTAAGAGGATAAGAAGAGTGGACCACAAGGACAGCAGGTTTTTCTGTATTTGTTTTGTTGTTGTTTGTTTTTTTTGGAGGGGGGAAAGGCAGGGCAATTGGGGTTAAGTGACTTGCCCAAGGTCAGATGGCTAGTAAGTGTTAAATGTCTGAGGCCTGATTTGAGCTCAGGTCCTCCTGATTGCAGGGCCAGTGCTCTATTCACTGAGCCATCTAGCTGCACCTCTGTATTTGTTAAAAGGAATTTAGAGAATGGAGTTTTACATATATGTTGCTGTTTGCATAATAAAATAGCTTTTTCTTTTTTCAGCGTCTTTCCCTTTTAGGTAGGTAAATAGTTTAGGCTAGTTTAGATCTCTGTCTCAGAGAATGTTGACTGTTTAATTTTAATTATCTCTCTGTGTCTGTCTGTCTCTGTCTCTGTCTCTGTCTGTCTCTGTCTCTGTCTGTCTGTCTGTCTCTCTCTCTCTCTCATTTTCCCCTTAGAGTGATCATATTGCTTTCTCTTGTTTATTTGCTACTTTGGTTTGAAACAGACGAACAGAATTATTTCCAAATTAACAAATTCAAGAGATGTTATCAGTGAGGGAGCTAGTTTCTGAGTTAGGAAAATCTAGTGTGGAAATTGGAAACATTATATTGTTTGATGTTATAGTTACAGATTGATGTTATAATTATCATAATAGGACTCCAATATGAAGTCCCTCAGGCTAAGTTGTCTTAATGTTCATAGAAGCATAAAGGCAAAGACAGACAGTTTGTACCATCCCATTGTTAACTCTGTCAGGAAGATAAAACATGTGGCTTTCGGTTGGGTGATATTTTTAACCAGCTGCAGCAGTCTGAGCTAGTGTTCTCTTTGGCTTTGAAAGTATTAGATAGTTAAGTTAGATCCTCTTCTGTTTATAGTTATATAAAGACACTGCCTACTTGAGCTTCCTCTAAGACTAGTGTCAACAACAAGTAGCCTCAAGAACTTCTTCACCACATCTGGGTCTGATTAGGAATTCTCCCTCCCACATCTAGCACTGATTACCTGTTCTCAACCAAGCCCATTCTTAGGGTTGTAATTTCATCACATGAAGCCCAACTCTGAGCATGATTCCTCCCCTATATGTCTTTCTCTCTGTCCAGCTGACTGAGTTTCTTGCATTCCTGGGAATGAACTTGTCTTTATATTGCCATGTAGTGTGTATATGCTTTTCTTTGCTCACTTGCTGTGTCATATAATAATAATAAAGCATTTGATTGCATTAGCTTCCTAAGTGCCAATTTTCTAGAAATTTCTGAACCTAGATCTTTGCTTTAGCCCTAGTGACTAGGCCAAATAAAGCATCTAGGGTTCAAGGTCTGCCTCTGACTCATACTGACTTGAGATTTGGGGCAGGTCCTCTAACTAGCTGCTCAGTGCCCCAAGCAACTACTTATTACTTTGTATGGAAGACTTTAATTTGTAGAGCAGTAATGGACTTGCATTAGTAGAGAAGGTTACCCCTGTCAATGAGTTTATATAAATAAAAGCAAACTCAAATTATAATGTGGCCTTTCAAGGCAGAATTTTCATGAAAGCTGGCTGCTTAGCTGCACATTCTTTTGTTCTCTGTGGATTCAAAAGATCAGAAATCAACAGCTATAGATTCTGTACCTGAATTCAGAATTTCAACATTATTGAAGGGTTTTTCTTTGAAAATTTGTTGTAGTTATAGCTATCGTAGTAGAACACTAGACTCTTAATCACAAGATCTGGGTTTCTAGTACATTCTAGATAATGATAATAGATTACATGTCTTTGGATTTGAGTTTGCTTGTTGTTTTTTTTCCCTAAAATATAAGGGCATTAGATTAGATTATAAGGGCCCCTACAGCTATAAAATCCAGTGGTTTGGTGAATACGATAATTACTTGATACACTGAACTGTTATCTCACATGAATAGGAAATGGTGTAATAAAGGATTACTAGGCTTATAGTCAGGAAGTCTTGAGTTCAGATGCAGCTGTGGGTAAGTAACTTGACTTATATCTACTTCAGTTTCCTCACCTGTAAAATAAGAATAATAATAGCACCTGCCTCTCAGGCAGGTCTGATGTTCTCAGAATTTACTTAAAATTATGAACTCACAGCAAAAAACCCCATAGTTTTCCTCTTATTACCTATAATATGGCATTTGCATAGTATTTTACCATTTTCAGAGTACTCTGTATACTCCTCTTATTTGCTTTTCTTAATAGCCTTGTACTGTATTATTTTTGTAGTAATAGTGTTATGGTCATTTTACTTAAATCTCAGCTAAATTCCTCTTTCCAATCATACTAGCGCAATTGTTGGTAAAACAGTGTGCTCTTGGGCATTCATCTATCTACACATTCCCTTCTCTCTCTTTATCTCCTATATTTCACATGCAGCTTAAAGTTGCAATCTCAGTGCTTTACGTTGTCTACTCCTCACACGCAGCTTTCTTCATTTTAGACTTAGACCTTCTCTTCTTTCTCTGTAATCTCTGTTAGTAACTTTATCAGCTTGCATAGTTTTAATTATCATATATAAACTAATGACTCCTTGTTCTGTATATATCCAACCCTAGCTTTCCTGAGCTCCATCCCCAAAACACCAGTTGCCTATTATACATTTCAAATGGCATGTCCTGTAGAGTTCTCAAATTCAGTATATCCAAAGAATTTATCTTTCCTCTTCAAGCACTACCTTCTTCTAAACTTAGCAGTTTCTGTTGAGATGTCCCACCTCTACCTCTTGGAATCCCTCATTCCTTTAAGACCCAGCTCAAGCACTACTTTCTACATGAAGCTTTTCCTGATGTCCTAATCCCTTGATCTCCTAATGTCCACCCAAAATTGTTGTGTATCTATTTTATAAGTACTTATGTATGTTTATGGATTCTTCCTCTTTAGATTATAAACTCCTCTTATGTTCACTTATATCTTTGTAACTACATTTGTAATCTAGGATAGAGTAGGTGCTTAATAAATAAATACTTGCAGAACAGGTAATGCTTTAGCCCATTCCTTACTATCAACGTACCAAAAATATGGTATAAATTTAGCTAATATTTCTAAGTAATGCTAATAACCTTTATAGAAAAACTATAAGCTTCTAGTAAGATACTAAAGGCTTAGTGTTTATGAGTATACTTAACCCTGGAAAAGTAACTAGTCTCAATTTCATGGGTCATCTGACAGCCCCTAAAAAAAGAATAGTGAAAACAAATATTACTGTGGAAAATAGCTTCTTCTAATTGTTTTCTCTTTTCCTTAATAACAGAATGGAGAAAAAGAAGATCTTGGTGAGATCCAAAGTGGCTGCTTCAAACCTTCTGAGTGCCTTGCATTCACTCTATCAGTTTGGTCATTTCTGTGATGTAACTGTTCATACGGTACATCTTGGAATCCAAGAAGAGTTTTTGGTACACAAAGCAGTCTTGGCTGCTTCAAGCAACTACTTTAAAGGCCTTTTTCTAAGTGATGAGATGTCAGACATTAAGAGGTGTACTGTTGTTTTAGATGACATTTACACAGAGGAATTCACATCCTTTCTGGAATTTATCTATACTGCAAAAATTGAGATTGAACCAGAGAAATTGCATCGAATGAGAGAGGTAGCAGAGAGGCTTGAATGTAAAGACCTGCTTGACATTTGTGAGGAAATGAAGACAGAAAGTAAAATAGATGGCTTGGATTTAAGTCTCCATTTGAAAACTCAGGTATGTGAAAATGGTGGGGCTTCATGGGTCTGTGATCAACATGTTCATCAGACCAAACTGAGTGATTCTCCACCAGTTGTAGTGACTCCTGTGAAGAGAAAACTCTGGGATATGCAGAAACACAGAACATTATTAACAGGCAGTTCAGATCAAGCTTGCATGGTTTTAACTGATGTGAAAACTGGAATAGCCAAGATAGTGAAACAGAACAGAATAAAACCCACTGAGAACTATACCACAAACGTAATCAATTCAGAAGGGAAAAAAAGCCACCCTTCTTTGTGTGAATTGGAGACCAAAGAAACTTGTCTTGTCATCAGGAGTGTACTATCTGAGCAAGATGAGGATGAGAATTCTCGTATTTCCCAGCCTCTGAGAGCAAATGAATGCAGCAACACACTGGAGGATTTGCCTCAGGTGTCTACAGAAGCCTATGAGTGTGAAAAATGTGAACAATCTTTCCCTTTCATCAAATCATATCAGTCACACATGGAGACTGAACATGGGATTAATGTTGTCATCAAGTACAGCTGTAATGTGTGTGACCAGCTTTTTTCCAATCGCCAGAACCTGCGGCAACACCGACTCACAGTTCATAATGATGAGCGGCGCTTTCCTTGCACATTTTGTGACAAGAAGTTTAAACGTCAAAAGGATATAAAGTGTCACGTACGGAGAGTGCACGAAAAGAAAAGGAATCCTCAGGCTTGTCCCTACTGTGACAAGGTCATCAGCTCCAAGGGTGGCCTGACTGTTCACATTAGAACCCACACAGGAGAGAAACCTTATAAATGTGGCTATTGCCCTGCAAGTTTTGCCCAGAGGTCTGCCTACAATACTCATGTAAGGTACATTTTGTGTATGTATGTCTGGACACAGGTGCTGGCAAGTGGGCACAAGATTATTTTGTGATCTTTATTTTCAATTTATTGCATTATTTGGCTTGATCATGAGAGATTTGGGATGGGTAAGATAATGAAAGATTAAAATATCAGACATACTTTTTTAAGAGTTAGGGGGAAAGCCTATATCTGTCTTTGTTGTACATTCATTGTGATATTAGAAAAATCTTTTAAGTAAAGTATGTTTAATCATAGGAGATTAAAAATAATAAATTTTATCTTAGGTCCTGCACATTGAAATTAAGTGTTGATAGAGAATTCTCCAATCAATGTTGTTCCTTTTTAAATATGTAGTCAAAATTCATAGAACCACAGAAAGGACCTTAGAGGCCAGTAGTTCCACCCAATAACAGAATACTTTCTATAGCATACTCAATAAGTGGTCATCTGACATTTTTCTTAAACTAAAATGATGGACAAGCCACTGCTTCCCCCTGCTTTTGGATAACTTTTATCGTTAGAAGGACTGAAATTGCCTCTTTGTAACTGCTGCTCATTGTTTCAAGTTCTTTAGGGTTTAAGGAAAACAATTCTAATCCTATTTTCAACTGAAAGCACTTCAGGAACTTGATGACTGTGACCATTGTGACTTGCTAAGCCTTGATTTCTCACCATACATCCTCAGTTCCTTTTGCTTATCTTCAGATCTCATGAACTCTAAGTCCTTTTCCTCTCTCACCTGCTCTTGTGTGTTTTTAAACTTACTTGACATCTATTAGTTGAACATAGTACTGGAGATGTAATCTAACCAGAGCAAAGTACAGTAGACATATCACCCCTAGACTTGGACACTAGGCCTTTTTTAAATGTAGGTTGTCATACATGTCACATTCTTAATTCATATTGAGTTTTAATCCATAAAATCCCTCAGATCTTTTCAAACAAACTATCTAAATACACCTCTCTAATTTTTTCAATCCAAATGTTAGACTTTACAAGGACAAAAGAAGGGCTTGGCATGGTCCATGGGGCCATGAAGAGTTGGATGTGACTGAATGACTGAACAACAACAAGAAGTTAGATTTTACCCATATTCACCTTATCAGATTTGACCCAGTGTTCTTTAGCCTTTTCAAATCTTTTTGAATCCTGATTTATCTAGGGTATTAGCTTTCCTTACTGACTTTTTGTCATCTATAGATCTGAAAGACATTCTATCTGTGCCTTTAAGTTACTCATAAAAACATGTTAAACAGTATAGAACCAAGCACGTATCTTTTGGGCACTCCACTTGAAACCACAATCCAAGTTGAATTGAACAGTTAATAATTACTCTTTGGAAATGGTCATTGAATTAATTCTGAATCCACCTAACTATAACATTCTCCATTTATTCCACACGGAGGTGAAAGAGGCTTTATCAAATGCCTGTTAAAATCTAGGTAGACTATCTATAGCCCTCTCCTGATCAAAAGGAAACAAGGTAGTCTGGCATGGTTTAGAATTTTATCAAGAATCAAAGTCAAGCTTCACTGGCCTGTGTTTTGTAGACTTTAACTGTTTTGAAAATTGGGAAAATAGTGCACTTCTCTAATTCTCTTAATACCTTTCTTGTTCTTGATGATCCTTTAAAGATCACCGGCAATGGCTCAGAAATCCCATTTGCCAACACTTTCAGTACAGCAAGGTGGCGTAACGGATAGAAATAAATAGCAAAAAATACAGATTGTCGTTGAGATTTTTGCCCTTTTCTTTCCACCCCTCTTCTTGTAGGTAATAAGCTTCTCTTCCTTTTCGTAGTAGCAGGAGGTGGCACAGTAGATAGAGTCCTGAGCTTGAAGTCAGGAAGACCCGAATGCAGATGAAACCTCAGACACTTCCTACCTCTGTGACCTTTAGCAAGCCCCTTAGCCTCTGCCTGTCTCAGCTTCTTCATCTGTAAAATTCGTACAATAATAGCGCCTACCTCCGAGAATGTTGGGAGAATAAAATAATATTTGTAAAGTATTTTGAAAACCTTAAAATGCCGTATAAATGCTAGATGTTGTTGTTGCTGTTGTTGTTGCTACTAGAAGATATAGTTTATCTATCTACCTCCTAGTACATATAGGTTCGTATTCTTCTCCGCCTGTTCATAGTCTTTACGTTGATACTTAACATCTTCCTTTTTATTGATGGAACACCTGCTTTTTACTTAATAACCTTCATAGTAGAGAGGCTTCCCCAAGTCCCTTTACTTTCACTTCTAAGAGGGAGTCTAGGTTGCACTTTTAGCTTAGATAGCAGTCCTTGACTTTGGCAGACTCACAAAAATTTGGAGTTGGAAAGAATTTCAGAAGCCATATAGTTCAAATCATACTCAAATGTGATTCCTTTTATAACATTTATGACATATGGTTATCCATTCTCTACTTGAAGAACTCTAGTAAGGGAAGGGAATTCATCACTTCCCTAGGCCTCCCATTTCACCTTGGGAGAGTTCTAATTATAAGGAAGTCTTTTCTTGACCTCAAGTCTAACTTGCATCTTCCTGGTTCTGCCCTCAGAGACTAATTAGAACAGTCTGACCCTTGTTCTACATGATAACTCTTCAACAGATACTTGAAGACAAACATCATCTTCCTCTGCATCTTCCCCTCCCCCAGGACTAAACATCTTTAGTTCCCTCATCCTACCTCCTTCATATGACATAGATTCAAGGTCTTTTACTATCTTCATTACCCTTCTCTGGCCACTCTAACTTAACACATTACCCTTCTTAAACTGTGGCATTAAGAAGTGAACATAATATTCTATATGTCTGACTACAGTAAAGTTAAAGGGTCTATCACTTCTTTATTCTTAGAATGATTTAATACAGCCTAGAATTACATTAGCTCTGCTGGCTGCCACATCACACTTGGAGTAGGTGCTATCATATCCCCATTTTACAGTTGAAAAAACAGATATTTTAAGTAACTTGCCCAAAATCATACAGCTGTTAAGTGAGGAAAATGCAGGTCTTCCTGACTCCAGATCCAACACTGGCTGCCACTAAATGTAAAGACATAATTTAAATAGTCCCTGCCCTCAAATCGCTTACATTCCCAAGGAAATGCAATATGTGTGTAAGGAATGAAATACAAAACCAGTAACAGGGATAGGAAGAAGAAAAGCGAAGTCTTAGGGTAGGAGGTGGCACCACAATTGTTCTTTGAAGGAAGCTAGGAATTTTAAGAATTGAAGATGAGGAGGAAGTACATTTCAGACTTGGGCAAGCACTTGTGCAGAAGTATGGAGGTAGGAGACAGAAATGTTGTCTAGAAGGAACAACTCATAGGTCAGTTGGAAATGGAGAGTATGTGAAATAAGCTTAGAAAGAATGGGAATCAGATTGTGGAAGGCTTTAAATGCCAGACTTCAAAAGTTTGTATTTTATCCTAGAGTCAGTTGGGATCTACAGAAGATTTTTTTTTAGTAGAGAAGGTAACACTTTTATATCTCTTTTTTGAGGAATCTCAATTTGATGGCTACATGGAAGATTAAGGTAAAGTAGACGAAACAAAAAAAAATTTCAGATTGCATTATTTGTAATGGTAAAATAGTTTCTGGAATATGAATATGAAGACATTTAAATAGGTACCTCCAGTAGCTCTAATAAAAAGTCTCCCCCCCAACGCCCTCCCCACAAGGGTTTTCCAAATATAGCTCTGTTACTGAATGACTTAAAGGACTGCTGTTATGTCAGTTTATTTCCCCTCTGTGGTTCAATGTATGCTTGCTTGAGAGTTGGAAAATTGGAAGGCAGCTAGGGCTAGTGAATAGAGCACCAGCCCTGGAGTCAGGAGGACTTGAGTTCAAATTCAACCTCACACATTTAACACAAAAAACTAGCCTGTGACCTTGGGCAAGTCATTTAACCCCAATTGCCCTTCTTTCCGCCTCCAAAAAAGGGGGAAAAGAAGAGTTGGGAAATTGAGGAATGACCTTGAACTATTTATTTATCTGCCTTCTAAAATGGACCTCTCCCTATCCACTGACTACCCAACAGTTAGCATAGTCCCACTTTATTTTTGTTCTTATTCCTTCCCCACCCATAGTTATCTGCTTCCTCAATTCCTACCAACTTTAATACTTCTTCACCAGTATCTCAGTTCAGATCAGTACTCCACATATTGTTCTGGAATTCCTGGTCCCTAATTAACAAACTTACTTTCATCTTAAACTTCTTCCTTTTTCACTCCCTCCATCTTCTGGAATTTACCAAGACCTGGCTCACTCTTTAAGACATTGCATCCCTCTACCCTTGCCACTACTGGTTACACTTTATCTCATATTTTCCAACTCACTGGTTATACAGTGGTGGAGTGGGAAATACCTATTGCTTCTCATTACTGCTTCTAGACTCTCTCTCTACCAACATCACTCAGAAACCTTTTCTCTTCTGAAGTTCACCATCAAAATGTATAACTAATTCAATCTCCTCCATCTCCCTTCCCCAACCCACCTCCATTCTCCTTCCTTCCTTAATGAATTTATGACCTAGTTCACAGTATCTCTCTTCACTCCAACTCCTGTTCTCATACCAAGGAACTTAAGCATACATATCTAGTGCTCCCTTAAAACCTTAACTTTACATTTCCAAAATCAATTCAATTTCTATGACTTTCTCCTAAACATTACCTCAAATAACCATACTCTTGATCTCACCATCACCTACCCATAGTATTACTCATTCATTATTCTCTAGGTTTTCATGACACTGCTCTCTCCTGGTTTTCCTCTCACCTGTCCGACCTCTCCTCAGTCTCCTTTGCTGAATTTTCATCCATGTCATGCCCCCTAATCATGAGTAGCTCCCAACTTCTGTCTTGTCCTATTCTTTTTCATTTATACTATTTCATTTGGTGACTTCATCAGCTCTCATGGATTCAATTTCATCTTTATGCTGATGATATCCACATTTCCATCGCAGTTTCTCTCTACAGTTCCAGCCCCAATTGGAGCTGTTCTATAGGCATATTAATCATAACATGTCTAAAACAGAACAGATTATCACTCCAAAGCCCCCTCTTCCTGACTCTCTCCCAAGGGAAAAAAAAAATCTAGCAAAACCTACTCATACACTGAAAATATCTGACATATAGAAAATGTTCCACACCTATGGATACCCCATCTCTACAAAGATTTATAGGAGGAAGGTATAATTTCACAGCTCTTCTTTGGAGCCAAATTCAATCTTTATACTTTCACAAGATCATGTTTTGATTGTCTTGTGGTTGTTCTTTCCATATGCGTCGTTTCAGTTGTTGTGAACAATCTTCCCTCAACATTAGGGTTTCACCTTCATGGTTTTGGTTATCCATGGGTTGGCTATCTATAATTAAATGGGAATTTTTGGAGATTTGTGGCATACTGGGGAAAATCACAGACAATTCATGAATACTCTATTTTAATCTGTTTTGTCATTTACTCCTATGAGTATACATACTTAAATTTATTATAAACAGTTACATTTTGTTAAAAGTTTCAGTGCACTAAAGAATCATGAGCTATACACTTTCTTTGGGAATGCCACCTCCTTGTTCTGTGTATTATAAAAAGTGCTGTTATAAATACTTTGGTATGCAGCCCTATTTTTGTCAGTGACCTCCTTGGAGTACATGCTTAACACTGAAATCACTGGGTCAAAGGGTATAGATATTTTAACCACTTAATTTGCATAATTTCTCATTGCTTTCCAGAATTATTATCTCAGTTGACAACTCCATGAAGATGAGTCTTTCTGATTACAAACCCAGTGTTCTATCCACTGTGCCACCTAGCTGTACAAGATCATTAGGATTTGAACCCAGTTTGATCCTAAATACAGCACTCTTTCTGCTATATGGTTATCTAAAATCACAGAGCTAATTAGTGGCAGAGGCAGTGTTTTAGAATCCATGTCACCAGAATTCTAGTCCACACTTTTACTACACCACATTATTTTCTGAATCCAATAAAATATTTCTGGAAAGGAATTATTGCCATATTTGTCCAATGCCATACTTCTCCATTATTATGGAGAAATGGAGCATCTTAAGACATGAGATACTCCCTTTAAGTTGGGGGGGGGGAATCATATTAGCTTTGTAGGGGTCTATGCAAGGTTAGAATCAAAAACACTTTGAACTTTTACACTGTCTTTGACTTCACACGATGTTCGTTTAAATATAAGTTCTTACCTACGTTGCATTTTTTTTCCCTACAGAAAAATACATGAATCAAAACAAGATAGAAAAACTATGCCAGTATACTGGATGGTTGTTCCACCTACTAGCAGATCAGAGACAACAGAGTATGAAATAGATTTCACTAAAGAAACATGGGAACAGTCCTCAGATAATAGTTTGCTGATGGAAACCAGTAGCAAAGACATCCTCAGCTACGAACAAGATGCTGGCAACTTATCTAATGCAGCTGAATCTAGTAATGAAGCAGAAGAAAAGGAAAATGAAAAAAATGGTCACAAAGAAACTGAAGTGAGTAGAGCAGGAGAGGAGGATGAAAAATCAAGTGTTAAAGGAGAAGAGGAAGGAGATTATGATGCTGGTTTTTCAGAAGTAGAAATGAATGATAGCAAAGATAATGAAGTCTGCACAGATGATGACTTTTCAAATGAAAAAGATGCAGAAGATAATGAATCTGATGAAGAGTTTAAGATAAAGAAAGTAAATAATATGACAGTAATGAAGAAATCAACTTATGTTATAACTTGTGATAAGTGTGATCAACAGTTTGTATCCCGGAAAAAATATGTGGATCACTGCAGAGATGTACATCAGTCTCTTCCTGGGAAGGTCTATCAGTGTGATATCTGTAGCAAGTCCTTTGCTAGTTATAACAGCTGTAAAGAACATCGAGCTTGTGTGCATACAGAAGAGAGGCAGTTTGCCTGCACTCTCTGTAATGCTACTTTCAAACGAAAGCGAGATGTAAGAACTCATTACATGCGGAAACATGAAGGAAGAGTAAAACGACCACTTTGTTCTGTGTGTGGAAAAATTTTGAGTTCTAGAACAGCACTGGTATTCCATATGAGAACTCATACAGGGGAGAAACCTTATGAATGTGGTGTCTGCCATGCTAAATTTGCTCAACCATCCCAACTTAAAATTCACACAAGGTTAGCTTTTGCGAGCCCCTTTCGACTCTCTTTAGTCATTCTTGTCCTCATTTTTTTCATGATTGTCTTTCTTGAGTTAACTTTTAATATCAGGATAATTAGTGCTGATGAATTATAAATAATTCACTTTTAATTGTTTGCAAAATGTAATTTTTAAAGTTCTTTATTTTGTTAAGATGGGAAATTTAATAAATGAACTCTTTTTAACCCCAGAGTTAGAACTGAATCCTCTAAAGCATGTAATTTTAAATTGTTGTCATAATCTTCTTAAGTATTCCACTTTATAATATAATCCTGAAAAGTTATGTTTAAAGGGATAATTTTAGGGATATTTTACATCCAATATCTGTTTGACTACCTATGAACTTCAAAGGAACATCCTATCAAATGCAAAGATAGGAAACAATCAATGTTAAGGTTGAATTAAATGTGGTGTAGCAGATTTAATTTGCTTCTTGGTTCTAGATTAAAATCTGACACTCAGTATTATCTGTCACTAGTTTTAAATTTCCAGTCATTTAAAAAGAAATGGAGATATAGTTTTATGAAGAAAATTATAAAAATAATTAGGATTTGAACCCAGTTTGTCTGATCCTAAATCCAGCACTCTTTCTGCTATATGGTTATCTAAAATCACACAGCTAATTAGTGGCAGAGTAATGTAGGTATGTTGGGATTATGATTATATTTCCTTTAACCTTTGTCCATATCTAAACATCCTTATTTTATTTTACCTTGATTTTCTTAGTCTGCAAAATCAAATGCAGGACCCCAGACTCTAAATTACTGAGGATGATAGAGGTGTACTTAATAGGATTGAGATCTGTAAGGAAACTTAGATGTCATCTAGTTCATCCCTTTCATTGTACACATGAGGAACTAAGGCCCAGAGAGATGAAGTATGTCATCTAAGGTAGGATGAATAATGATCAGCAGAACCAGGATTTAAAGAAAGGTCTTCTAGTTTCAGTTTAGTGTACTGGCAACTATATCATGCTGCTTCCCTTAAGCGTTGGGTTTAACAGTTGAAATTTGATATACACATTGTTACATAAACATGGTGGCCTATGAATTGTTTCTCTTTTATTTGCTTTTATATTTTACTTTTTTTTTTTGCCTTTACATTAGCATCATATCCAAATATGCAAATTCCTCCTCCTCCTACCCAGGAAGCCATCATTTCTAAAAATGAATTAAGAAAAAAAAGAAAAAAATCAAGTCAACAAAACTAATCAATATATTATCAACAAAATTTGACATGTGACATTATACACAATAGTCATTTATATCTCCAAAGAAGGGAGGGGGGGTATAGATTATTTCTACAAATAATACATTTTGCTTAATAAAATACATTCAAGATCAAATAATCTATAGGTTGTTTTTATGCTACTATTGAATCTGCGTTCTTTTCTCTTTATTTACTGGATACAGGTCTCATACTGGAGAAAAGCCATATATTTGTGAGGACTGTGGAGCTAGCTTTGCAGATAAAGGAAAATTAAATGGCCACAAGAGAACTCATACAGGTTTGTATTTAACACTATAGGCTTGTAATATCTTCATGTATAGAATAAACCCTTAGCCTTCCCTCACTCAAATCAAAGTCAACTGCAAGTCATGTCATCATTTCCCTGATGCCATGGTCCTCTGCAAAAATGAAGGACAAACACAACAACAAACTCTTACATGATGTTCAAAATAAACTCTATAAATTCAGGTGACTAGATTATAAATGATTTTTCCTATATGATTGACATACTAGAGTTTACCAAATACAAGATGTTATTTATAACTAAAAATTCCATTTTCTGAGGAGTTGACAAAACGTGTATATAAATACAAAATTTATATACAATTTGGGGCTGGAAGTTAGTCGAGATATTTTGATTCTACTTTCTAGAACTGAATCAAAAAGTACTGCATGCTAGTACTAGGCACTCTGGAGAACAGAAAGAAGTAAAAGACATTATTGCAGTATGCCTGTGACAACTTAAGCTCCTTGAAACCAGGAACTGTCTCACTTTTATATTTGTATACTTAGCACTTAAGCCTGGTACATTATAGATATTTATTAAATATTTTTGGTTGATTAATTCAGGAAGTTTATATCAAAATTGGTGGAATGTGGTAATTCTTTTGAGGCGTCCATCCTTAAAGAGTTTTTAGATGAAGTTGAGAAGTGTAAAAAATTTGGAAGACTGAATAGAATCCATTCTAGATTAATCAAATATAAACTTTTAAAAAATAACTTAAAACACTTTGTAAAAGGCATAACATTTCAGCTATGCAAAAATAAAACTTTAGATGTGGGAAATCTCATTTTATAATATAAACCAATATTTTAGTCAGAGCCTATCTGGATGAATCAAGTCCTATCTTGTCTTCAAAAAATTTCAAAACTCCTATAATGACCTTCAAAATTCTTCCAGAAACAAAGACCTGTCTTCTTATTACTAATATTTTGGTATCGTGTAGGGGCAAGCCATGAAACAGTTGGATGAATTCACAATGAATATCACACAGAGGGTGATAAAGAGAGGGGCATGTTGGATGTGAGCAGAGTACAACATAAAACACAAATCCTAAAGAAAAACAGGAGTAAAGAGTTTTATCAGGAAAATGTATGATAGAAAAAGAATATAAAGTAGTCATTAGTAACAAGGATGATGGATGACATGTGAATAGCCTTAGTGCTCCACTGAGATCCTTATACTATAAAAAGAAAGTACAGAAGGCTTCCAGAGCTCATTGGTGAATTCCTGTGGTGAATTTTTCAGGGGACAAAGTTGAAAAATGATAACATCTGTGATACAGCCACCTCTTTAGTTTCAAATATTGATTTCAAGACTTTTAAGCCGTTAACATATGTCTCAATACTCTCTTCTTTAAGAAGTGGCCAAAAAGTATGTGCTACTTATCTCCCTTACATATTTACTGTGCTGAATACTTTATAATAACAAATAATGGCCTTGAGAAAGTACTTTATCTAATAAATGATTAGTGGTTTATAACAAACACAAGTCAACAATTTTTATTGTGAATGAAAAGGTTGTGATTATACCAAGAAGTAACAAGAATTCAATTTTAGTTTCTCAGAACATGGTAGAAGTTAATGTTTGCAGATGGCAAAATGACCAGTCAGGCAACTAGCACTTACTAAGTACCTGTTATATGCCAAGAACTATGCTAAGCACTGAGGATACAATGAAAACCAAAAGAAAGTCCCTGTTGTGCTCATGGAACTTACACTCTAACAGGAGAGACGATGCACATAGCTAGTACAAACAAGATATATAGAAGATCAATTAGATATAATCAACAGAAGGAAGGCACTAGCATTAAGAGGGATCAGGGAGGGTTTCTTGTAGAAGGTAAAATTTTTGCTGGGACTTGAAGGAAAACAGGAAGTAAAGATGAGGAAGGAGAGAATTCTAGGGATAAGGGACAACCTGTGATAATTCCTGGAGATGAGAAGAAATTTGTACACAATGACAAACACAACGTATGTGTGAAGACTACCTTTGATAAACTGGACTCTTCTCAGCAATACAAGGTTATAAGACAACTCTAAAAAGACTCAAGATGGGAGGAGATGTCTATAGTCAGAGAAAGATCTAGAAAGAACAGAGTTTAAATGGAGACTGAAGCAAACTACCTGCTCTCTTTCTTTTCCATGTTTGGTTTGGTTTCTTCTTTCCCATTGTTCATTCCATCTGTTACAACCCTTCTATACAATCAGACTAATGTCCAATGTGAAAGTATTTGCAGATCCTATACTTGATTGCATGCCACCATTGGAGGGGGGTGGTGGAGGGAAGGGAGAAAATTTGAAACTCAAGCGACTGTGGAACTGAATCTCGTAAACTAAAAGTAAATAAACAAATCCATTAAAAAAGAAAAAAAAAAGATAATTCCTGGAGAAGGGAGATGAAATGGCTTTTGGAAGGAGCAGCAAGGCCAGCGTCACTGGATCACACACCAAATTGGACTGAGAAAGGTCTAAGAACACTGGAAAGGAGAGGGAAGGGGTAGGTTATGATGGAATTGGTGGCAAAAAGAGGAGTTTATATTTGTTCTTGGAGGTGATAGGGAAGTTTACTGGAATTTACTGAGAAGTGGGTGACATGGCAGACCTGTGCCTTGAGAAGATCAATTTGACAGCTTAATAGAGGACAGACTGTGGTGGTGAGAGATGTGAGATGGAGACCAACCAGTTTTAGGCAGCAGGTAAGAATGAGGTGCTAAGTGTCTACACCAGGGTGATGGATGGTTGGTTCTGATGAGAGATGGGGCCTTATGCAAGAGATGGCAACAGGACTTGGCAACAGATTGGATATGGGGAATGATAGACATAGAATAAGGATAACACCTAGATTTCAAGCTTGGGTTACTAGGAGAATGGAGGTAACCTTGATAGTAACAGGGAAGTTAAGAAGATGGAAGGAGACTGGATAAGGCATTTCTCTTCAAAGCATAGTATGTTCTTTAAAATTTAAATATAAAAAACCCCTTGAAGGAATATTTAGTATATCAATCTGAATAACAGTGACTTAGGAATGCTTAAATAAAAGTCATTAGTTATCGTCATGACTGAATAGAGAATAAGATAGAGAAACATGGACAAAATTGCAATGTGGAAATTTAACAGTGAAGGGGATACTTACAATTTAAATGCTAGAAAAATCCATGTGATATGTGAAGCCTAAAGATAATCACACTTCCAGCTCTCAAGTTATGGTGAAAGCTGCAATAAATAACACAATTGACATCAAGACATTTGCAAATCCTTGACTTTATTTTATACTTTTAGGTGAACGGCTGTTTAAATGTGATGTCTGTGGAAAACATTTTGCTACCAATGAATACTTAAAATGCCACAAACGATGTCATATGGGAGCTAAGCCTTATAAATGTGATGTGTGTGGAAAAACATTTGGATTGAGAGCCTCGTTAGCTCAACATAGCAATGTTCACGCAGGTAAAGATATCTGTAAAGAACTGAGAAAATAAGGCCTTTTCTTTAGAAATCAACAGATTGATATTGATGAAAGTTTTGATATTCACTATAGCATTAACATTTTTCTTATATAGGGTGGCCTAAGAGTTTTTTTTGTAGTTTTAATTTTCAGTAATTTAAAACTGTACTAAGACATCTTTTTTTAAAAAAATAATAACTTAAAAATTGTGTATAACTCTTGGAACACCTTGTTTACCTTCCTGAATAATAGCACACATTTTTACACATTTATGTATAATGTAAAGCACTTCAAAATTCTTCTGTTTGAACTACTAGATTATAATCTATATTAGGGTAGGGACTGAGTCTTTAATCTAAACTTTAAAATACTCCCACTACCTAGAATGATACTTTCTACAAAGTTTGTACTTTTAAAAATTTATTATATTGAAACCTCATACTAGCTAGTACAACTCTTATTATCCCCATTTTACAGGTTAGGAAACAGAAGCTTGGAAAGGTTCAGTTAGTTGCCCTAGTTCTCAATAGGACTCAGCCTAAATTTTCCGACTTTCAACTCCCATGACCTTTCTACCACTATACTGTACTGTTTTGATACCTTTTGTTTTTATGTCATAGTCATTTCCCTATCTACCCTACCCCTTTCCTGAGGCTTTTCATGACCAGGAAAAATAATTAAGCAAAGACAACAAATACAAAATTTGACACCAGCACGAACCTGTAGTCCCCCACCTCTCTAATGAAAACCAGGGCATGTTTCATTATCTGTTACAGGGACCATTCTGCAATCAATTCTTAGGAGCTTTTTCAGGTTTCACTTTTCTTATATTTATCATTTCTTACTGTGTAACACTGAAATATCAGTTTGGTTAGCCATTAGCCAAATGATGAGCACCCAGTTTGTTTTCAGTTTTGTGGTTTTGGGGCAGTACTTAATTGTTTCTTTTACGTTCTAAAAATCTTGCTTTTAAAATTTTGTGTTATGGAATAACTCCACTGATTTTAACACTGGTTTCCAGAGACTCGTCCATATTTCTGTGAACAATGTGGGAAAACTTTCACTCAGCAAGGAGCTCTCAGACGCCATCAGCGCATTCACACAGGAGAAAAACCATATAAGTGTCGGGCTTGTGAGAGAACCTTTACAGATATGTCAACATTGAGGAGGCATGTGTCGGTAGGTTGATTCTCCATAGTTTGAATGTATATTCGTTTGCTTGAAATTAATATGAACTATTAAGAATTTTGTTTACCCAAATTCATGAATTTTCTTTTATCTCAAATACTTTTGGCTCTTGTTCTTTTCTAAATCTGAAGAAAGTAGTACTGGAGTAATGTGTGTTCTGGATTATTTCTCCAGTTGTGGCTAATAGAGTTGTACTCCCTTGCCAGTCATCCTTATGATGAACAGTATACATTTATGAGGTGGATGGCTGAGAGGTAGACTTTGTCAATGGAGCAGAATAAAGTTACTGCTCCACTTGACAATCATGCCTTATTAGCACACACTCAATATTTAACAGTGGTAACTGATCTCAGATTCTGGAAGAGCAGTAAATTCTGATTATATTTTTAACTGGGTTTTTAGATGATAACTATGTAAAAAATCATTTTTTCTGTCTTTTGGTAGTACTGGTTAAAGTAGAAGATGGTATAAATCAAGTATAAAGTGCTAGTGTAGGGAAGTTAACAGAATTAGCTTACTTCTCCAACCTGTCATATAATGTTGCCAGTTGCATAACTGTTCACTTTGAGTTTCCCTATTTGCAAAATGAAAGCATTTGAAGAAAATGAAATCCTGTCCCCTGCATATCACACAGGGATATTTTAAGAAGAAAATAGAGAATATTTGTGCAAACATTTTGGAAATGTAAGCTAATAATTATAGCTGACATTTACCTAGTATTTTATATACATTATCTCAGGGAACTTGACAATAACCATGTGAGGCAGATATTACAGGTATCATCCCTGTTTTATAGCTGAAGAATTTGATGCATAGAAAAAGGTTCAGTGATTTGCTTTTGGTTATATAGCTAATAAGCATGAGAGATATGTGATTTAAACTGAGGCCTTCCTGAATCCATGCTGATCACTTATCCATTGTTCCATGCTGCCTCTACATAAACAAATTATTTTCCTGCTTTACAATCAATTATTTTTGATGATTCATGTGTTTTTATTAAACATTAGGTACATTTTGCTATACAGACCTTAGTGTTTCATTGACTTGCACTTTAATGTCCTTTCCTGACAACGTTAAGCATAAAAGAAACAAATATTTTTATTAGTTGAAAGCTAATTTTGGATTGCTGATAATATAGAATGTAGAATTCTACAGATGGGTACTAAATATTATATGCACAAATATGTCCTAAGTCAGGGATGGGGAACCTGAGACCTTGTGGTCCTCAGTGCAACCTTTAGACTGAGTGAAAGTTTTATAGAACAGTTCCTTTTATTAAGGGGATTTGTTCTGTAAAGTTTGGATTCAGTCAAAGGGCAGCACTTGAGGACATAGAGAGCCACATGTGGTCTCTAGGCCACAGGTTCCCCACCCCTGTCCTAAGGTTTTTGCTTAAAAGCTATGAGCTATATCATGAGGGAAACTACTTACCGAATATTTTTAATAAGTAGTTTTGCCAGTGTTTGTAGAAGGCATTTGGCAATGTTATAACTTTGCTTATTAGGATAGGACCAGAGAGACACTCTTTAAAGCATAAGAAGGGAAGACAAATCCATCATTTGACAGATGATGAAATTGTAGCCAAGAAGAGTTAAATGTCAGAGATAGGACAAGGTCTTCTTATTTTTAGTGCAGTACATTGTAATAAAACCTAATGTAAATGATTTTTAAAAATATTCTAACTAAAATAACCAAATCGTGAAGCTTTACTCAGACTATATTCAATACTTTTCAGAATTTAACATTGGAAGCAACTGAAATGGGCATCAGCTCATAGGAGTCAGCAGTAGTAAACAGTATTATCAGCCTTCTGTTTCATAGTGTGGGCAGAATTTTAGTCAACATTATATTTAGTCAACTAATAAGTCACTGCTAATTAGGAATGTCCATTATCATGATTTAGCATACTTATGATTTCTACACACTGGCTTTTCTCAAGAGCATTTTTAACGAGTGCTCTTTTTTTCTCCTATTTCTATTAGATCCATGATCGAAATGCACATTGGAGAAGTTTCCTGATAGATCTTACTACTAAAAAAGACCACAATTGGTCAAAAATTGAGACCTTATCAGATGTGTGTATGGGTGAGGAGCCAACACCTGAAATTTGGTCAGTTGACCAAGGTAGACTGTATAAACCAGAGAATGCAGTTGTGAAAACTGCTAATGTCATAGCCACCAGTATTACTACTAGTACCAATAACCATTCCTTGGTATATATGTAACAATAAGACCTGTATTGATAAAGCAACAATCACATAATGAAACATGGTCAGGAATTTTAAAATCCTAGTTCACCTGTAGATGTTTGATTCTGATGCTATAGTAACTCATTTGTTTTTTTTTAGAAGTCATATGACTCCCATCAGTAAAAACAAATTTGTTTTAATAGATTCTAGTTCTTAGCATATTATATTCATATTATTATAAATTGATTCACATATTATAAATGTATTATGCCACTAATAATCCTTTTATATTAAATTCCTCATACAATTTGCATAAACTTAATTTATGTTAATATTTATATTAAGCTAATTCGAGAGGAAGCCATATGCTATCCGCTACTTAGTGACTAATTTATTTGTATATACTTAGAATAGTTTTTAGAAGCTTTCTCAGTATAAAAACATGAAATCAGTCGTGCAATGTTAGGATTTAGAGGTTTCTAGAAATTAATAAAAATGGGAAATTTCACTTTTTGTTTGATACTGATATGGTTTCACATTTTGTAAACATCTTACTTCAATCTTTAAAATAAGCAAACAGTGTGGTTTAATTATGACGTATATTAACAGACTGGCTCTTACAATGCAGACCAATATTATATAATAGAAAATTATTCGTGGATTTACAGTTTCACATAAACTTGTCTGCAGTTTAGGAAATCACAAGGAACCACAAACGAAAATGCACTTTTAGTGTCGCGTTTGTATTTTACCACTTCTTTAACCTGACCTGGGTCATACAGCGTGTAGGTTCATCTAATCTCAATAGGGAAACAAACTGCGGCTCAGAACCTGGGCAAAGGGGACAGCACTTTGAAACACGTATGTAATCGACAGACATTATGTTCTCAGTATTTGTGTCTATCGTATTTGAAAGGAAGACTGCCAGTGGTGTTCACTTATTCTTATGGAATCATTGTGTTCTGATTGACGACCTGTTCTAGAGCTTTAGAATGACCTTTCTCTTTACCAAATAAGATGTTTTTCTTTAAAGCTACAAGCAAGTAGCATTCTTTGCATATAATATGCCTTTAGGACAGCATGACAGCAGCAAATGCTTTCATTTTTTAGCTAGATCATAAACATTTCTTGAAGATTTACTGCTAACTGCACTACCACTAGAGCCAAAGGATCAGACAAATGACAGTTACTGCTTATGTCCTGAGGAAAAACTTTAAGCAAAATGAGGTTCATCATTTTATACAGGTAAGACTAATTCCCTGCTTAACTTTAAACAATAACTTTTCTACACTGTGAACAGAGTTAGCTATGGGAATCAGTGTTTGAAACAAATAAAACATCTAGGTAAGATGCAAAGCCATTGACAAAGTTTGTTATCGAGTCATTTCAATCATGTCGACTCTTCATGACCTCATTTGGGATTTTCTTGGCAAAGACACTGTAATGATTTGCAGTTTCCTTCTCCAGCTCATTTTACAGACGAGGAAACTGCAGCAGAGTTAAGTGTCTTGCTCAGGGTCACACAGCTAGTTGTCTGAGGTCAGGTTTGAATTCAGGAAGATGAGTCTTCCAGATTCTACGCCTGTTACTCTACTGCGCCGCTTAGCAGATCCTATTGATAAAGACATGGGGCTAATTAATACACTTTATTTTTTTTTTTACATTTAAAAAAATTCCAGAATCATCACCACTTTAACTGCAATGGCACAACCTATAGGCACTGAAATAAGAAGGCATGTGATTAAATGGAAGCAGTATGGATTATGGTGCCTTTCTCAAAGTTGGATGGATCCATGATCTCAATCCATTGCTAGAGGTCAGGGCACTGTACCATTTTTCCCATTGCATCCCAGGAACCTAGCACAGTGTTTTGCACATAAACTTGATGTTCTTCCCTTACTTCACTCTTAAGTTCTACTCCCATGGCCCCAGAGGCCTTTTAGCATTTTCTGTTTACACTCCAGCAGTCCCTTATTTTGACTTATCTTTAACGATTTTGCGTTGCCTTGGAATGAATGAATCTAAGATTCCCTCCATTATCGAACAGTCTTCACACGCAGAGAGGAACCTTTAAATATCTAAGGCTGGATCTGAACCTAGGTCTTCCAGGAGCCAGCCAGCACTCTCTTCACTTTCCGAAGATGCCACACACTTACACTGTGGGTGCTGAATAAATGTTGGATTAGGACAGGTATTAAAAAGGACGTGGTACCTGTGACGTTTGTAGGACATTCAGGAACGTTTTCATCTACTCTGGAGACTGAGCGCCCGCATAGGAGTTTTGGGTATTGGCAGAGGCAGGTTTGGTGGCATGGAGATTCTGGGTGCAGTGAGCGGAACTAACAATATCTTGGAAGCCCAGACTTTCCGTTTAGTCCTGGATTATCATTCAGTGACTGGCGGCCCTGCCTGGCGCTGCAGGAATGAGGAATGATGCTTGAAGACACTTAGTAAGATCCTGTGTTTGGGCACGGGAGAGCTACGCGAAGCAGGGACGTGGTGCTGCGCCCGCCCCAGAATCCAGGTTTGAGTCCCGGGTGATGGGAGCTGCTGTGTGGCTGTGGGAAAGGAATCCCCTCGTGCTTCCTCAGAAGTTAAAGGTGCCCTGCACTTGCCTCTAGGGCTGGCGGGAGGGGAGCTATAACGGGGAGCGCCCGTGGTCGAGGAGCAGCTGCTTGCAGTTCACCCCGAGAGCCACCCGAGGCAGCAAGGGACAACCAAAGCTAGCAGCTCGGAGGGGGAGGGGGGGAAAACCATGACGTAATCATGAAGCGCACGTCCGCCACGTGACCCTAGCGTGGTCGTGCCATATGACCCAAGATGGCGTTCTCGAAGTCGTTCTGGTAGTTGCTTTGGGCGGGTGCCGTAGGAAAGGAACTGTGAAAGCGCGTCCCCCAACCCCCTCTTCCCAGAGGGGAGCGGGGAGAGGCAGGGGCAACGGCCGGTGAGGGAGAGGCGCGTGCTGTGGAGCGGGGGGAGGGAGCGCCCCGGCAGCCAATGAGCTGCGAGCAGAAGGGAGCCCAGCTGCCCGGGTGGCCGCCTCCCCTTCTTCCCCTTTGCCTTCCCCTCCCCATATTCCTCCTCCCCGGACCTCTTCCAGGCGGATGTTCGGCGCCGGGTGAGTGTCCCGGTCCTGGCTTCTAGAGCTGTGTCCCGGCCGGTTCCGAGCCCCTCCGTCCCCGCAACCGCGGCTGCCGTCTGGTCCTCCTTGACCCGACTGTGTCCTGGGGGCGCCCCCGTGGACCCAGGGGAAGGAGAACGGGGTTGGGGGCTCCTGAGCCCGGTAGCCGGCTAGGGAAGCCGCCGGGCGGGGGCGGGAGGGGCCCTGGTAAGGACGCGTGGCCCCGAGTGTGGAGAAATTACCTGGGATTGGGGCTGTGCCCTCCCCTCGCCCTGCGCAGTTGCTGTCCCGCTCCCTGCCGGCCTGCGCTGGGCAGCTCCTGGGGCCCATCCTTGGGCTTCAGGGGGTCTGGGATCCGAGTCCGACGCCCGGCCCTCTTCAGTAGTGCAGGTGCAAAACCTGTCCCTAGGTAAGGGAGCAGAACCAGACGATCTGCAGTCTTCAAACTTTATGAAAGCAGGGATCTTTTTCCCATGGGCTTCTAAGCCAAGGTGACAGGGCAGATCTCGAAGCCAGGAGGCAGGTACATGTGGGATGGATTTAGTATTCTTTTCAAAGTTCTAATGACCCTTTGAAAAATCCTGAAGTCAGGTGGCCCAGCCAAGCCAACTATGAGAATTTCATGCCGTTTGTTGTGTTTTCGTTAAGTAAACCAGGTTTTCGTACTTAACATCAACAAATAACATATCTGCTGTGTGCAAGGTAATATAAAGACAGACAAGTTGAGGTCCCAGCCCTCAAAGAATTTACAATCTTAGGGGGAGGGAGGATAGAATATTTAAATATATGTGTGTGTGTGTGTATATATATATACACACACACATATATGTATGTAGAAATATACAGAGCCATATACTATCTTAAGCTAAGTGGCTTGAGTGAGGGAATATTCGTTCTTGAGCAGTCAGGGAATACCTCCTTGAAGGTGTGAGATTTGAACTGGAATTGAAGGGATGCTAACACAGAGAACTAGAAAAGAATTAGGGGAACATTCTAGAAAGAGGAATGTTGTATTGTATTAGGGGAAATAGAACACCTTGGGTGGAAGTTTCTATTAGGGAAGTAATAGAAGATAAATGTTGACATCTTATTTGTTATGCTAAAATATCAATGCCAGGTTAAGGATTTTAATTTTATTTATTAGTGTTAGGAAATCAGTGAAGATTGTTTTAGGAAGATTAATCCGACTTTGTTTGAAAAAGAGGTGAGAGACTGTTGCAGTAGTCCAGGATTGAGGATGAGGGCATAGAACAAAGTTGTAGGTAACTAGGAAAATGATTTCTTTAATAACCTGAAGGGGGAGATTAGTTTGGGGAGAGGGGATATTTTCTTCAGGGTATTTGAGTAGTAGTGCCTAGCAAGCAGATAGAAATATGTAACTGGAATTCAGATTTGGTATCAGTGATAGAAATGTAGCCAAAGCATTTATTAAGCCTTATTATTAAGCAGGGGTTGCCAGTCCTTCAAGAAGTTTACCTTATAATAGGGAAAAACAGCACATAATTAGATGATAGAAAGCAGGGAGACAGATGCAGGAGTTTGGGCATACTCTAGTGATGGCCAGGGGAGTGAAGGCCTAGATCAAGATAAAGCAGAAGCCCCACTTCTCAGACCCCAGTATAGTTCCAGGTATGGGGATGAAGTTTTCATTGGTTTTGAAGCCCATGTGAATCATCCACACTTAGTTGATAATTGAAATCCTTTAGATGAGCTTTCAGAGAGAAGTAGAGGGGGCTATTAACTAGGCTTTGAGTTATGCCTACATTTAAGGGTGCAGGAGGAGGAAGGACCCTTGAACTTTTTATATCCTCTATAAAATTAAAACAGAACTCTAAAAAAATTAAGTCAATAATTGATCCTAATTTTTTTTCCTTTTAAAGCTGTTTTCAGAAAGAAAGATGGAAAGTGGTGCAGTTCTGTTACAGTCCAAATCATCGCCAATTAATCTTTTGAATGAAATGCATCAATTACGTCTTCTTGGTCACTTGTGTGATGTGACTGTGAGTGTGGAATATCAAGGTGTACGAGAAGAATTTGTGGCTCATAAAGCTGTGCTGGCAGCCACAAGCAAGTTTTTTAAGGAGATGTTCCTTAATGAGACGACTATGGATGGAACAAGGACAAATGTATATTTAAATGAAGTACAGGTTGTTGACTTTGCTTCTTTTCTTGAGTTTGTCTATACTGCAAAAGTCCAGGTCGAAGAAGACCGTGTGCAGAGAATGTTGGAAATGGCTGAAAAACTGAAGTGTTTAGACTTATCAGAAACTTGTTTTCAGTTAAAGAAACAGATGTTAGAATCAGTACTTTTAGAGCTTCAAAACTTTTCAGAGTCTCAGGAGCCAGGAGAGAATAATAACTCTCAAACAAATGATGTTCTACTTGATTCTAAGTCAACTATAATGGTAGAAGTCCCTAATGCTGATAGCCTTTCAGATTCTTCAGATTTCCCTGTAGAAAGAAATAGCAATGGTTTAATATCACAGACACCACTGAGAAAGTCAAAGGACAAAGTAGATAAGAAAAAAGAAGTTATGAAACCTACCTATCCTAAAATTAGAAGAGCTAGTGGAAGGCTGGCTGGTAGGAAGGTATTTGTTGAAATCCCTAAGAAGAAGTACACAAGGAGACTCAGAGAACAGCAAAAAAATGCTCCAGAAGACCAAAGCATACTTGATGTGGAGGTGGTGATAGAGCCAGTGACAAAAAATGTGGAGCCAAAGAATGAGGAATGTGATGCCGCCTTTGAGTTAGAAGAAGCTTTGAAAAAAGCCGAAGAGGAAGATGATAAGAAAAAGAGCAACTTTAAGTGCACCACCTGTGAAAAAGAGTTTCTCTATGAGAAAAGTTTCCTGAAACATATCAAACATAACCATGGCATTGCTGCTGAAATAATTTATCGCTGTGATACCTGCAGCCAAACATTTGCAAACCGATGTAATTTGAAGAGCCATCAACGCCATGTTCATAGCAGTGAGCGCCATTTTCCCTGTGAACTCTGTGGAAAAAAATTCAAAAGGAAGAAAGATGTTAAAAGACATATTCTTCAGGTTCATGAAGGTGGTGGGGAGCGTCATCAGTGCCAGCAGTGTGGCAAGGGCTTGAGCTCCAAAACAGCTCTGAGGCTTCATGAACGAACTCATACAGGGGACAAACCATATGGGTGCACTGAGTGTGAAGCTAAGTTTTCTCAGCCTTCTGCACTGAAAACACACATGAGGTATGAATAGTCTTCACTGTACTTGTGGAAAAGGGTTTGGGGGTGAGAACTCAGACAATACTTTGTGACATCATAAGGAAGCATCCTTATAAAGTGCAATATTTTTTATTTCCACATAGTGTTTTTATGCTTGAATAAAGCAAGGCTAAACTATGACTTTGGCCAGAGTGTTTTGCCTGTTTGAATTAAGGTCCTTTAGAGGCTGAAAGAATGGTTAATTTGTGTTGTTTTTTTTTTAATTTGAGAGTCTGTGTAAGGTATACCTTTGCTTAGGAATTGCAGGAAGTAATTGTCATTTCCACAAACTTAATGTAAAGCAGAATTTCTTAATCTAGGATCCATGATTTTTTTAAAAAATATTTTGATAAAACTTCCGGTGTAATTGGTTTCCTTAGTAATCTTGTATTTTTTATTTTATGTATTTAAAAACATTATTCTGAGAAAGGGGCCCATTGACTTAATAACTGTCAAAATGGTTCATGATGCAAGGTTAAGAGCTCTTCATGTAAGTGGTTAAATTTATACCATCTTCTCCCATCTGACCTGGTAAACTTTTATCATATTGAATGAGAGAGAGAGAGAGAGACTACAGGCTATAAGAGAGGGCATGTATAGTTCTCAGAGCACTTGGCCATAACCCTGCACTACATAACTAGAAGATGCATAGTGTCTTAAAGGGCTGTTCTCCCAGTATGTTTTCTAAGGGGGAGTAGGAACTTATTCTTGTTCTATTAATTATTAACTGGAATGGAGGATTAGAGAGAGACTGCATTGGATCTCCTCAGCCACTAGAAGGCCCCAGTCAGTATCTGATAACTAGTCTACTTCTGCATTAATTCCACCTTTGAGTTTTAAAATACTGTTAACTCAGTGCCTGGCACTTAGGAAGCAATTAATAAAGATATATTGCTTGCTTAATTATGCAAGCTCTAGAACTTAGAGAGAGAATGGGATAGATTTATATTTATTTTTCCAGTATAATCTATTTGATCTTGGCTTAAAGAATTTTAATAAATTTATTTTTGTTATTTTTTATTTTTATATTATTTTTATATATATTTTATTATTTATTATTATTTATCAATAAAATTCTTTATTAAATATAAATTATTAAAATTAAATTGTTAAATTTCATTTAATAAATTTCCAGAACGGCCTCTTTAAACATTTTTTTATGATCCAGAATTTTTCTAATTCCTCATGTCCAAAGGTAAGTCAGTGACAAACAAAACCTTTGTAATTACCCTGTCTCCATGAATCTACCTCTGAGGCAGAGAAAATTGGCTTTTAAAGTCGGTAGTATGGGGAATACTATTAAATCAGCCTTTTGAGGTGGGGAGAGTGGCAAGAGGCAGAAGTGTGCTAATCTGAATCTCAATTCATACATATTTGCTTTCTAATATTAGGTTTACATATCCTTTTAAGGTCATTTTCCCATTTTTGATTGGTGCTATAACATATAAAAAGGTTGATAATACCATAAATTTCTTGAAAGTTGGAAAATGTGTGACAGTTTATCAAAAAATGATTCCTTAGAAAATGAATACAATCTTAATTTTTTTTGAGAATTAGAAATCTTGTGGCAGTTACAAAATGGTTCCTTAGAAATTTATTGTTGATTATGCTACATGGAAATGTTTAAGGAGTATAGCTTGAGATAGTAGCAGTTGTTTTCCAATTTATGGAAGTTTATTATAACTTTACTAAACTAGAAATATATGAATATGTAGTGTCTTTACAGATGTCTTTTAAGATGAATCAACAAATATAAATGAAAATTCATATAGTAATGTTCATAAAATTATCAGATGGTCATTTTGGTGTGAGATTGTGTTCTGTGAAGATGACAGCTCCATTTACTCTGAACTTTTCATTAGTCTGCTAAAGATGGCTTTGATCAAGATTAATTTATTTTGTGAAGATTGGAATGGGGGGCACTTTATTTGGAGACAGGCATGAAATTTGAAGTAAAAAGCATTCTGAACTGTTCTGGAATGTTGTAATTTCAGAATTCATACTGGTGAAAAACCTTTTGTCTGTGATGAATGTGGTGCAAGATTCACTCAAAACCACATGCTGATATATCATAAAAGGTGTCATACAGGTAAGTGTTTATGCCCTCATCATACACGTGAGAGAAAAAGGTACAGAATCACTGAATGCTAGGATTGAAAAGAAATTTAGAAACATCTAGAACATCCTTTAGATTTACAGATGGTGAAACAGGGCCAAAATAATTAAATGAATTGCCTAAAATTATACAGATTAGAACCAAGATTCAAACCGAGGTCTTCTGATTTCACGAGTTCTTTCTATTATGCTATAGCTGCCCCACCTTATTGAGAATGAGTTTATGTCTTGCTGATTTAATACTATAGTTCAGAGTAATTCAGAACCTTTTCCAGACAATTTAATATATAAAAAATAGATAATTTAATTAAGAAACTTAAAAAATTACTACAGTGAGAGTCTATGAAATTGTTCATTTCCCTGCTTGTAAAATTATCTCTTTAAGTCGTATATAAACCCAGGCAAAAATGAAATTAGAAGAAAGATAGCTGAGATGTCTCGACATAATATTCAGAGTTTGTAAAAACAAGTAACTTGATTTTTCTACATGGTCATTTCACAGTAAGATTCACTAATTAGTGTCAAAAGTTCAGTTAGACACAGCTTAGAGGTAGGGATACAGGGCATAAAGGAAGGAAAAGGTAGGTGGATAACATTGTTTTCTCAAACTTAAATGCCAAGTTTACATGTACTGTGCATGTTCAGATTTAATTTCTGTTTTAATGAGAGTTATAACTTTGAAAAACAGTCCTTTGTAATTAAATGATTTATTTTTAGTTTTCTGCAATCACTTCCATAAGTTTTAAATTTTCTGCCCCTTTGATGTGGGCTCTACACATGCATTCCTATTAAATACTTTTTCACATTAGTCATGTTGCATAGAAGAACTATAATGAATGGGAAAAACCATGAGAAAGAAAAAATAAATAAAACAAAAAAGAAAACAGCTTCATTCCGCATTAAGACTCCGTATTTCATTCTCTGGATATGACTGGCATTTTCCATCATGTGTACTTTGGGATTGTTTTAGGTCCTTGCATTGCTGAGAAGGTCTAAGTCTATCAGAGTCGGTCATCGCACACTATGGATGTTACTATGTACAATGTTCTCCTGGTTCTGCTCCCTTCACTCAGCATCAGTTCATATAAGTCTTTCCAGGTTTCTGTGAAGTCCGCCTGCTCATCATTTCTTATAGCACAGTAGTATTCCATTACATTCCTATACCACAACTTGTTTAGCCATTCTCCAATTGATGGGCATCTCCTGGATTTCCAGTTCTTGGCCACCACAGAAAGAGCTGCTATAAGTATTTTTGTGCAAACAGGTCTTCCTCCCACTTGTATGATTTCTTTAGGATACAGCCCTAGAAGTGGTATTGCTGTGTCAAAGGGTGTGCACATTTTCATAGCCCATTGGGCATAGTTTCAAATTGTTCACCAAAATGGTTGGATCATCTCACAGCTCCAATAATGAATTAGTGTGCTAACATTCCCACATCCTTTCCAACATTTATCATTTTTCTGTTTTGCCATATTAGCCAATCTGATAGGTGTGATGTACCTCAGGGTTGTTTTGATTCGCTTCTCTCTAATCATTAGTGATTTATAGCATTTTTTCATATGACTATAGCTAACTTTAATTTCTTCCTCTGAAAACTGAAACAGGCCTCCTTTAATAGACATATTTGGTGTTTGTTTTGGAATTTCATTTGCTTTATGATAGATATCTCATTGTTTCCTTGGCAATAAAAATGATTTCAGCTGAAGGATAAACTCCTTGTTCTAAGTATTTTTTTTAATGCATAGCTTACTTTACTTTGGAATTATGTAATAAATTCAGCATGTTTGCCTATGCTTTCTTCTAGTGTTTCTTCTATTCCCAATAAATTCCCAAATATTTTATGTATTCTGAAGTTATTTGTGATGGAATTTTTCTGTCTTTTCCAGCTAGGTTTTGTTGGTGATATATTCAGATTCTTATGTTTTAAAAACGTGCCCTTTTTTTTTTTTTGAGGGATGTGTGGAGGCAGCCCTATTTTTAGCTCCTCACTCCCTGCGTCCCGTACCTACCCACCAAATTGAGGAATAAAAGAAAAATTCTTTCTCCCTTCTTCCCTAGCTCTACTCTTTCCTTCCTCCTTTCTTCCCTTTTAAAATTTATTACACTTTCATTAACATATAAATCAATATAAATATCTTAAAGAAACTGAAATAACGTAACATATGTAACATAATAACATAACGTAACATAGCAATAAACATAATAGCATTTGTATAGTGTATTGAGGTTTGGAAAATGCTTTACATATATCATTTGATCCTCACACTAACCCTGTGAGATAAGTGCAAATAGATCCTCCTTTTTGTAGATGAAGAAACAGAGCTTAAGTGGCTCAGTTAGTCACATCAGTAGCAAGTTTCTGCTTTCTTTTTTTTTTTTTTTGCTTTTTCTTTTTGGAGGGCAGTTGGGGTTAAATGACTTGCCCAAAGTCACACGGCTAGTGTGTCAAGTGTCTGAGGTCCTCCTGACTCCAGGGCCAGTGCTCTATTCACTGTGCCACCTAGCCACCCCCAATAGCAAGTTTCTGAAAGAGAATTTGAACTCAGGGCTTTCTGACTCCATGTCTATTCACTGTACCATCTAACTCCCTCATAAGAATATGTTGGTTGGGCTTTTTTTGTTGTTAATTCTGAAGGTTTCTTAAAATATGGTATCTTTGACTCTGCTACTTATAATTCTTTTAGAACCACTCTTTTTTCCTTAATTTGCCTCTCCCCTTTACAAAACCTTCCAATTGAGAAAGGGGGGAAAACCCTCAATAGATACTTGCAAAACAAATCTCCATATTTTCCATGTCTGAAAATTTATGCTTTTCATATTTTAAGTTCAGAACCTTTCTGGCAAGAGAAGGGTAGTGTGTTTCTTCTTCATCATTTTGGACTTACGGTTTACCATTGTGCTAATCAGAATTCTAAAAAAGTCTAGCAACACCCCCCCCCCCTTTCTTTCTTGAAGGGATCCTTGATTAATCTATGGGACTTGCCTGCATCCTAAGACAATTGATAGTGGATGAGGGATAGCAGACTCCCTAGCTCCTAGAAAGGAGATAGGATCCTGGTTAATTGTACGGGGAAGGATGGACAATATATCTCTTATAGCTAGCTTATCTTTTTAAAGATAACATCAAATGTCTTGGTATTTTCCTAGGAGCTGTAAGTATGGTAGATAGTAGTTTTTCCCATTAATTATAACTTTAAACTAATTTGGAAGGAAACTAAACTCTTGCAACTGAGAAATGTACATTGTTTGAGGCCACTTTGATGGTTAGAGATAGTAGACTAGACTCTGGTGTCCACCTGCATCCCTCAAGCATAGCAGATTTCTTTGAGGCAAGAAAAAAAACAGTGATTAGCAGAAGTGAATTTCAAAACTTAACTCATTACAGGTCAGCTGAATTTCAGAACTAAGTTCAAAGACAAAGAACCATGACTTACTCAGTTACAGGACAAAATCAGTCAACTGTAAATAGGATTAACTAATCAATTTAATTTCTTAAGTAATTTTCCTTTTTTGTCATCTTTGCCAGTCTGATGGGTGTGAAATGGAACCTTAGGGTTGTTTTAATTCCCATTTCCCTAATTAGTAGTGATTTGGAACATTTTTTCCATGGTGGCTATTGATTTTTTGGATTACTTCCTTTGAAAACTCCTTATTCTTATCCTTTAATCATTTATCAATTGGAGAATGGCTTTTGTTTTTATAAATTTGAATCAATTGCTTACATATCTTGGATATAATACCTTTAACAAAACAATTAGCTGCAAAAAATAGTTTCTCGCTTATTTATGTAATTTGATGTAATAAAATAAATTTTATCTAATCTAAAAATGCCTATTTTTCTTACATTTGTTTGGTTTTGAATTTTTCTTCTGTCCATAGTTGTGAGAAACGTTTTCTTCTTTGCTCCTTTAATTTGCTTCAGATTTCATCTTTTATGACTAAGTTTCATGTATATGTTTAAAGCTTATCTTTATTTATGGTATGAGATGTTCTATGCCTAACCTCTTTGAAGTTGCCTTCCAAGTTTCCATACATCTTTGTCAAATAGTGAGTCCTTACCCTCAGTATTTGGGGTCTTTGGGTTTATCAAACATGGGATTACAATTTTTGCATGCTTCTGCATATTGTATATTGAATTTTGTTCTATTGAGAGACCTTTTATTAAACCATTGCCAGATAGTTTTGATGATTACTGCTTTGTAGTATAATTTGAGATTTGGTACTATAGGCTCCATTCTCCCTTTTTTTATTATTTCTCTTGAGATTTTTTACATTTTTTTTTCTTCACATGAATTTTGTTGTTATTTTCCCCAAGTCAAGTAATCCTCTTGTAGTTTGAGCAACATAGCAAAATGAGTAATTTTGGAAATAATTTATCTTTATTATATTATCATGGCCTATCCACCAGAATTAATAATACATTTCCAGTTATTTTCTTCTGTCTTCATTTATGTAAAAGGTAGTTTGTAGTTGAATTTATCAATACAGAAGAGTGTGTCTTGGTAAATACCAAATATTTTGTATATTCTGAAGTTAATTGTGATGGAATTTTTCTGTCTTTTTCTAGCTAGATTTTGTAGAAGTATACAGAAATGAAGACTTTTTTGTGAATTTATTTTATGTCTTGGAACTTTGTTGAAATAATTATTCCATTTACTTTTTGAGTTTACAAATTTTGGGGGTTCTTAAGATAGAACATATAATATCATTTGCAAAAAGTGACGGGTTTTTTTCCTATGCTTTTGCTGATTTCTTTTTCTTCTTGTATTACTGTAGCTAGTTTTTCTAGATCTATATGAAATAATAATAGTCATAATGGACAAAAGGATGAATACTTAATCATTCATCAGAATACCTGTAGCACCAATGCAATATTTACAGTGCCCTTGATCACTATAAATATACCTGCAGGGTGCTCAATTGCAAAATATAACAGACTCTCCAAGTAGAGGACAGAAGCAAAACATTTATTCACATACCAGAAAACCAAATTCTAAAACCAGTAAGCCGATTCCATCATAGTAGCAAAGAAGTTAATAAGCCATAACAGCACAGAGAACCATACTATCTTTTAGCCTTCTCACAAACCAACACTCAAAAGCCTAGCTGCCTCCCTGGGTGCGTCCTCTCTCTCCCACCAGACTAGCTGTTCTGACTCCCAGCATCTTGTGGGTTCTGCTCTACCTTTCAGCAAACTCCTCCCACCACAGACTCCATGCGATGACATTCAACTTATTAGAGGTCAGAGTTTATTTTCAGAGTAGAGAAGGTCTTCGGATTTCCTTAGGCTTATTGAGGGACAGGGAAGATCTTCAAATTCCCATTACTGTTACAATGCACTGAGAAGAAAATAAATATTTTAATACAATATTTATGTGGAATAATGTTGCTTTCATGAGTACACACAGTGCAGGATGACTAAAGTGAGCATTATCTTGGACATTCCTCTCCCCTTTTTTTTTCTGTTCTCCCTCCTCCCCCCCCCTTTTTTTTAAAGAATTGTTGTTCACATATGCTTTGGGGCAATCTTTTCACAAATCTATTTTTATGTTTCTCAGAAAGATCCATGGACATTCTTGATTGGTAACAATCAAGCAGCTCATTATATCAGAAGTTTGTAATTTTTAAAATTAATTTTTTTTTTATGTTTTAAGTTCTGAGCTATTTCCCTTCCTCCCTACCCCACGTTAGAAAAGACCACCATTTGACACACATTTGGGAAAGTGTGTGTCTGTCTCCATTGTTATTCTGAAGGTGGATAGCATTCCTTCGTAGGTTCTTTGTAGGTGAATTGCTTTATTGCTTTCTGTATTTCCTTCCCTGCTGTTTTCCTTGCTGTTTATCCTTTTCTTCTTCTCTTTTTGCCCTCAGATGTCTAATTTACTTCTGAACATCACCTCCCTAATCTGCACCACTTCTAATAATCTCTCCCTTATTCTCTCCTGTTACCCTTCTGTTTCTTATTCTGCGCATTCTTCTAAGAGTCTCCCCCTTATTCTGTCCCCTTGACTTCCTATTTCTTGATAAATTAAGACTTTTATATCCTTCTGAGATGTATGTGCTAATTCCTCTTAAAACCAGTTCTAATAAAAATAAGGTTCTAGCACTGCCAGCCCCATACTATAACATTTCTTCCATTGTTCCATTTTACCTCCTCCTAGCAATTTTTTTTTTTAGGATAATCTCATTGTACTCAACTGAACCCTAAGCCTTCTGTCTACATATACTCTTTCAGACTACCCTAGTAATGATAACATTCTTAAGGATTACAGATGCTGTTTTACCATATAAAATATAAACAGTTTGACCTTATTAAATACCATATAGTCATTATAAATTATAAAACATTACAAATAATGCTTACCTTCTTATGTTTGTTCTGATTCTTGTAGGTCAGATTTTCTGTTTAGTTCCAGTCTTTTCCTCAAGAATATCTGAAAATCTTTTAATTCATTAAATGCCCATTTTTCTCCTTGAAGAATTACACTAAGCTTTGCTGGGTAAATTATTCTTGGTTGCAGACCCAGCTCTATTGTTCTTTGGAATATCACATTCCATGCCCTTAAGTATTTTAATGTAGAAACTGCTAAATCTTGTTATACTGACTCTTGCACCACAGTATTTAAAATTGTTTTTCGTTGTTTGTAGTATTTTCTTCTTTACCAGGGAGCTTTGAAATGTAGCTGTAATGTTCCTGTGACTTTTCATTTTGGAATTTCACTTTCAGGTGGTGATTAATGATAAGTGATTAGAAATTCTTCAATTTCTATTTTACCTTCTAGTTCTAAAACATCAGGGCGGCTTTCCTTAATAATTTTTTGAAGTGGTGTCTAGACTCTTTTTATCATAACTTTCAAGTAGTCCAACAATCTTTTATTGTCTCTCCTCAATCTTTTTTTCCAGGTCAGTTGTTTTTCAAATGAGGTATTTCATGTTCTCTTCTATTTTTTCATTTTTTAAAATTTTGTTTTATTATTTCTTGGTATCTTGTGAAGTCATTAGCTTCCCCTTGCACTGTTCTAAGTTTTAAAGTTATTTTCAATGGTAAGTTTTTGGATCTTTCTATTTGGTTGACTTAATTTTCTTTCATTACTCTTATTTTTTCACCTCTTTTTACTTAACCTCTTACTTAATTTTAAAAATTCTTTTTAAGCTCTTCTAAGAATGCTTTTTGTGCTTATAACCATTTTACATTTTTCTTTGTAGCTTTAGCACTAGCTATTTTGACTCCTCTCTTATGAGTTTGAACCCTGATCATTGTTATCATAGCTATCTATGGTTAGGCTCTTTCTCGCTTTTGCTTATTCATTTTTTTTTTAGTGGCTTATTTCTTGGCTCTTAACTTTATGTTAGAATCAGGCTCTAATCTCAAGGTGTTTTTTCATGATGTTGTTTTCTGAGCTCTCTCTGGGTACCTGACCTCAGGTATTCCTCTTTAGCTGTGACCAGGGCCCCCAGCAATACTGTCACCACAAATGCCTTTTCTTCCTACAGTTCCTTCAGGGGCTGCAAGCTTCAGCTCACACCTCTGCCCTAGAAATATGGTCTCTGCTCTCTTGAGAGTGATCACAGACAGCAGAGCCCTCACCTCTCTGCAACCCTACTCACCAATGTGTGCTCCTTACCCACAGCCATAGCCTGGGACCACATCTGATGAATATACCGTGCCCTGAAACTACTCTTGGCATTTCTTCCTTCTTTTCCCAGTCAACCATCTGACCCCCATGTTGTCTATGAGGCATAAAGCTGAGGCTGCCACTCACACAACTGCACCCTCTTCCCCTCCTTGTTGTTTGTTGATTAGAGGTATCTGCCCAGAGGTATCCACACTTCATTCTGGCCAGACCACCACCCCATGAGGTCAGGTCTTTCCTAACTTCCTCCCAGGTTGTCTTAGGCTGGACAGTTGTTCAACCTCAACTTTTGATTATTTCTGCCACTCTGCTCTAAAGTTCACTTTGAGACATTATTTTAAATTATTTGTAGGGGAATTTGGGAAAGCCAGCTAATTTCTTGCCTTATTCTGCCATCTTCCCACAATCCTCTCTTATAATTCTTTTATTTGAGGGAATATTTAAAAAAATGCAGAAGCTAAAACTATCTGGGCAGTACTTCTACCTCTAGTGCAGGAGTTCTTAACCCAAGGTCTTTGAACTTTTTTTCTTTAATACTTGATAATTGAATTTCAATATAATTGGTTTCCTTTGTAATTTAATATATTTTATTCATTTTAAAGCATTCGGTGCGGGACCCCATAAATCTTCAAACTGCTAAAGGATTCCATAGCACAAAAAAGGTTAAGAGCTCCTGCTTGTAGAATCTTGAATTAGGTATGGGTCATTCTTATACTCTAGCCTTACCAAGCTCAGTTACTTATAGTTGTTACTATTGAATAATGCAGGTTATTAACGATGATGACTTAACCAAAATACGTGTTGGTATTGAGACCGTTTGTTTCTGTTAGTAGAAGTTTTTGTGTAAATCTGTTTCATATTTCATTTAGGGGAAAGACCTTTTATGTGTGAAACATGTGGCAAAAGTTTTGCTTCTAAGGAGTATTTGAAACATCACAACCGGATTCACACAGGATCCAAACCCTTTAAATGTGAAGTTTGCTTCAGGACATTTGCACAGAGGAATTCACTTTACCAGCATATTAAAGTCCATACAGGTATGACTTGGACTATGTAGAGAAGGGGATTGTTTTGTAAGAAAAGTAAGTGTCCTTAGTTTACAAATAGGTTATATCCCAAAATGTGCATGTAATTTTTTTTTTGTACCTTGAAGTGTGTGTGTGTGTGTGTGTGTGTGTGTGTGTGTGTGTGTGTGTGTGTGTAAACCTACCATGTATGATCACTTTGGGAGTGGGGGTGGAGGATTACATTTAGAACTTGGGGCTGCAAGCACACTTCTTTCCTTTCCCCTTCAATAGGGACAGACATTCCTTTAGCCTGTTCTAGACACAGTCCAACGCTCAATCTAAGGTTGTGGGAGGGCAAGGAATGGTAAGTCCTCAAAGATTCTCCTTTCCCTTTTGCTACAGTGGTGCTACTCCTCCTGCACTGGTTTCTTTTGGTACTATCACTAGAGCTTGGATAAGCATTTGTTTAACCTGGGCAGAGTTGGAAAATGATGTCTCTTGGGTTTTACTGTCCCATCAAAGGTTTTGATCCTTTACAGTTGCAAAAGCAATTTGATTTATTACAAAATAAGTAACTGCGTGAAGAGTGGAATTTTCCTGGGATGGTGGTGGGAAATTAGATCCTAAACAACATTATTATCACTAGAGAAAAGGGGAAGGAGGAAGAGAGTTCTTATGGCCATAGCAAGACTTGTCAATCATATTGAATGTTTATAAATCAGTTTTATGTAAGTCCTCAGCTAGTGGAATGGGCTGTCTGATTTGTAATCTGGGGAAAACCTATATTATTTCAGTGGGAATATTGGTCATGGTGTTGATGCAGACCAGTGATTTCATCAGTGTGAAGAACTCCCATTGTGAAAGCTCCCTCTACCTATTATAGATCAATAACTCATTGAAAACTAAAAGTCTTCAAGTGTTGGTTGGGGGCACTGAGAGATTATGGTTGTGATCAGACTCACACAGCTAATATTATGTCTCAGAGACAGGACTTTAACCTATGTCTACCTGATTCCAAAGTTGGCTCTCTGTTCACTAAGGACAAATGCTGTTTTTACATTTAATATTTCCTGTCTTCTGATTGTGACTTGAAATGGAAGAATGAATCAGAGTAGCAATTAATTCAGTCTGGAGATAAGAAATTAGACTTCTCTTTTTCTAGACATCATGATTAGAGACTTTGTACTCTTATGTGTTCAAGGTTTTTAACAAGTATCAAAATGTGTGGGATTTTTTTGAGTAGACATAGGCATATGGACAGGAAAATGTTAAAGTTATGATTTATGTTCAAGTTATATATTTCTATATAATCTGTCTGTCTGCCTATCTTTCCATCCATCTGTCTATGATTTGGACCTGTGATTTTACCAGGCAACACTCTGATGAGTAACTTCCTCTACCAGTGCAGGTTGACTCAAAGTCCCAGGGCATTGCCTAACTCTCTGAGAGGTTAAGTGACTTCCTCAGAATCACACAACCAGTATGGGTGAGAGGAGTGGCATTTAAATTTTTAAATTAAATTAAAAAGACTATCACATAACTGGGTTTCTTTGCTATATATGTGAACATCCATGGTATAGTGGAGAGCTGGCCTTAGACCCTACAAAACAGTCCTCTCTTTATTCATTCACTTCTGCAATCCCATAGCATCTTTTCATTCTGTTCATCTACCTTCACCATATTGAGTTTGCTATAGGTTTAGAAGATATTTCCATTTTGGAAATTAAATGCAAACTTCTCCCTTCTCCCTTTTCCCCCACTTTGAACTGGAATGCAGGTTTTCTGAGGTCTAGCTTGAACTAACAACTTTCTGACCAAGATTACTTGGACCTCAGAATTAGGGCTTTTGTGACTCAGGAGGCAAAGGCAAATAGATCTCTCACTTGCCCTTTCTCTCTCCTAATAGTGCCCTAGAGAACATTGTAGTTTGAAAATAGACCTTTAAGAGTGTGCTTAGTAAATTGTGTGTGTATTTGACCGTAGGGACCTCAGCAATAAATAGGTTTTTTTTTCAGGTGAACGTCCATATTGTTGTGACCAATGTGGTAAGCAGTTCACACAGCTTAATGCCTTGCAACGTCATCATCGAATCCACACAGGAGAGAAGCCATTCATGTGCAATGCATGTGGACGGACATTCACAGACAAGTCCACTCTGCGACGGCACACTTCAGTAAGGAGGAATATATGATTTACATGTTCTCTTTAACCTTTTCCCTTCCTCTCTCAAATGTATTTTTTCAATTCAGTGAGCCAGTGCATTGTAATTATAAAGTCATATAATTTTGTGAAAGTTCTTTTAACTACTAGACAGTCTTTTTCAGTTCTCTTATTTCTTTAAGGAGAAGAATAATAGTGGTATGATAACTTCAAGGCCAAGAATTGGTCCAGTATATGCTACATCCCTGAAATGAAAGCTCCTTGAAAGAAAAAATACGTATATATACTTAGAAACAATTACATAAAAACACATTAAAATATTGGCCTATTTGAGCCTTTTTTTTTCTAAAAGCATGTAAGTGAGCTACTACACTGAAATGTAGGGAAATTTAGAATAGTATACATTAGAAATTGAGTTACACTCATACTTTCACTATGAGAAATACTTAAAATACTGAAACATTTAAAACAAAAACAACTTACTTTAGAGAGTTTTTAAGTTGCTTAAGTATATTCAATGCAGTTTCATGGAATATATAACAACTGTTAGATTCTTCTGTAAACATAGGGTAGCATACCCTTACCTGCCAGTAGTACTCTTACCAAAGGAATGTAAATTTTGATCACTGAAACCTTGCAAGATGTCTTGGGGTTTACAGCTAGATATCTTTCTTCAGGACCATGCCTTAAATTCAAACCACTCTGGTTCTTATTGATTGGTCAACAGCAGGTCCCAGGCCAAGCCCTGCTTGGTCATTGTTTGGACATGATTGTCTCAGAGTAAATGTAAGTAGCAGTTGTTATTGTTTTGGCTGGAAATCTTGAGGGTCTTCCCCTTCCAGACTGATTTTTTTTTGACTAGGTGAAAAAGACCATTCTCTGCCTCATTTCTTACCTAACCTTAATCACTGATTGGATGTTGCCTTGGTCAGACTGAGACCTGTTAAATACCTTACCTTAAAAAGACCAAGGTCTCCCACTGCATTCAGGGTCATCTCTAGTCATCGTGATCTGTATCTTGCCACTGGACCCAGATGGTTCTGAAGGAGAAAGTTAGGCTGATAACTTTGCACAGCCCTCCCTCACTTAAAACCAATTCACTTGCATGTCAGGGCATCACCTCCCTGATGTCATGATCCTCTTTGAGAACAAAGGATAAACAACATTCCTCTGTATTTCCCATTTATATTTCAAACAAGAGCCTAGCAGCTAGCATAAAATGACATTTTGAGGTTTTCTAAATTCTGTCACCTTCTACTCTATTTTGATCAAAATTCTACTTTAAGAACATTCTGTTAAGATTAAATGTAACAGTTATTTCTCATCAAGCCAGGGGATGCTAGTGTCAAGAGCTTTTGGAAAGAAGTATCTTGCCAGTTCTTCTCCCTCACTGATAACCCCAACATGTGATAGTAATGAAATAAACAGATGGTATTCTCTTCCTCTTTTCCCCTCTCTCCCCCCTCCAAATCCCTTCTGCAATCCCATGTCATCCTTTCATTCTGTTCATCTATTTTCACTATGTTGTGTTGGCTATAGAAGATACTTCCATTCCAGGGAGTAGTGCAAACTTCTTCCTTCTCTCTTCTCCCCACATTGAACTGGAATGTAGTCTAAAGTCTACCCAAGACTAACAACTTTCCAACCAAGTCTACGCATAAATAACAACCTAGACCCTAGAACTTTCAAGGAGGCCAACACAAATATGTTATTCTCTCTTGCCCTTTGTCCCTCATATCATCTCTGCCTCTCCCTATCACTTCTTTGTGTGCTCTGTGACATTGGATTTCATTTCCCTACCTATGCAGCTTCTAGCAACAGCTTCGAGACCATTTTATTGTTAATGTATTTTTGCTTAATAGGAAGATCTTTCCTATCCATTAATAGGCCCATGGAACCTGATTAAGTCACATGAGTTTGAGTCACATGAGTCTTTGGTGAGAGGAGCTTCCTGAATGGTTAGAGCAGAGTCCGGAAGAAGTTGGTGAGAGCAGTTAGAGCTGAGAGAGAGGAATCAGGCAATGAGCTGTGAGTGTTGTTTGTGGGAAGTCCTTGGCAGGGGGAAGGCTTGGGGTTGGAGGTACCCTCTACATTGTTATTGTGTATAGATTTCTTTGGTATGAATGGATTTGGCACTCTGATGATGAGATTTGACTTTCTGGTGTTTGAATAAATGTTTTGGTTCTGTCTTCCATGTGGAGAGTCTGTTATATTTTGTGATTCAGAATTATTCAGGCATATTCACAGCCACTGCTATGCATATCATGTTGGTACTACATTTGGCTGCAAGGATGGGATAGCAAAATATCAGACCTCTGTTTGGAGGCAAAAGGACTTTAGAGAAAGAAATGGATATTCTGGGATGGGAGGATACACCTTATTCCTCGGCTTGGTGAGAGAATGGGCTAAAAGTACAGGACTCTGAAAACTGAGAACTAAGGCTACCAAAGGGAGAACCCAGAGATTTAGAAAGATGTTTGCAAGGCAAATACCAATGGAACCAGGGAAAGAACTGGCAGGGGTGTGTAGGAGAGGCTGCGCCTTGATAACAAGTTGTCACCTTATGTGTAAAAGCAGAGAGAAGTTGCTGGAAGAGAATGTTCAGATGGTAAAGGAGTTAGCTGATTTGCATGAGAAACTTTTTATGCTGTAGCATTCGAATTTCCCTTTAAAAGACCAAGGTAGTTAGGTAGCAGAAGAGAGGGCTATTGTGGGTTTGGCTCAGAAAAAGAAGAAAAAAATTAACAAGGGAAAAGTGCTTGCAGCCTTCATACAGGCTGGGCCTTACTGGGGCCTAGACACCTAAGAGGATGACACATGGGAAGAAAATGAAGCAAAGTTAGATGAAGAGGCATTTACAAGTGTAGACGTTTGCCCCATATTAAGAAGAAAGCAGGAGAACCAGGGAGGCCACATGGTGTTTAGGGGAATAATTGAGGATTTTACTCATCAGGTCATTGGTTTATTTAGTTGATTCACACAAAGGATGGGAGAATCCTTTGTATCTTGAATGGTGAGAATCAGTGATGAAGAACTGGAGTAGGGATAGATAACATAGATTGTTTTAAATTTATAGATACTAGTCAGAATCCTTTCATACAGCAAGCTTTTAGGGATTACCATTTGCAAGGAGGTAACAATTGAACAAATCTGTTAGCTTTAGCAGCCGAGAGATGCAATAAAATGTGTCCCACTGATTCTGTGTGACCTAGTGGAGATAGACCCTGGTATTCACTTAGGGACTGTTTTGAGAAAATTAAAGGAGAAGATAATGAAGACAGCTATAATGATGGCAGAGGCCATGGTACCGCCTTAGCAGTTTCTCATAGAAATATCATAGTGAAGATGGCTCCTCCTGCTTTTAAGCACCCAATTCTGACTCTACTAATTGGGAAGATAGGACACTCTCTTTCAGAGGTGCTGGATGTCACATTTAGGGGAAAAGATAAATTTTCTGGCAAGAAAAGAGTAAATAGCCAGTGGATTCAAAGTCAGAATAGATTGACAAGAAAAGAATTATTTACTGTTCTGTTGAGAGCAGGAGTAGATTTTGGAAGAGTAGGTGGCATTCCAACTAATGAACTATATAAAATGTACCGAGAAAAGGGCCTTAATATTAAACTGAGTAGGGAGGTAAGAACTGCTGCTGCAGATTCTCCTGAAACATTGTATTCAGGTTCATCATACCTGCAGGGAGAATAGGAAATTGGCCAGGTCCCAGCTCAGATTAAAGAAAGTGTATCTCTAGCCAGAATGATGACCCAAAAACTGCAAATTAGAAAACTGTAGACAACAACAAATAAGGCTGTGATAGTGAGTTCGTGAACTTCAGAAGCATGGCTGACCCTGTATCTGCTCTGCTTTTGGTTACTGTCTCTTTATTTTTTGTCTTTTCACCTTGTTTGTTAGATTTGTTTTCTGCAGGTTTAATACCTTCCACCTGTAGATGCCTGATGTATTAAGCTGGATGTCACCCCCTGTCCATGACTGTGATGTGTCACCCCTGGACCTAGCATTAACCAAGCTCCAGATGCCAGCTAAAGAACTGACCCCTTGAATGGGACTTCTCGGAGCAGGCACAGCTCTGCATCCAATTTCAGCATGAAGTAGCTATGGAAGAAGAGACCTTTGCCCCTTACCCCAAGATGTTGGGCCCCATTTGTTTGAGGGGGGAATGATGGGATGCTTGTGCTCCAGCCCCACCCTAAGATTGTTTTATGTGCTAATTTTGTGTTATCCCTGTTATATTGTTGGAAAGTTCTGTTGAATCCAGTTACACCTAAACTCCCTTTAACCTATGTAATGAATACGAAAGATCTTGAGGTTGAATGTATTGTATTAATAATGTATTTTTGCTTAATTTCAAGATCTTTCCTATCCATTAATAGGCCTTGTGACCTGCTTAAGTCACATGGAAGCCTAAGTCACATGAGTTTGAATCACGTGAATCTATGGTGGGAGGAACTTGCTGAACCTGTGGAGCAGAGCCCAGAGGAAGTTGATGAGAGCAGTTAGAACTGAGGGAGAGAGAGGAAGCAGGCAGCGAGCTGTGAGTGTTGTTTGTAGGAAATCCCTAACAGGCAAGGCTTGGGGTTCACAGTGCTGTCTACATTGTTATTATGTATAGATTTCTTTGGTGCTATGATGGATTTGTCTTTCTAGTGTTTGAACTAAATGTGTTGGTTCTGTCTTCCATTTAGAGAGTGTTCTATTTTGCAATTCAGAATTATGCAGGCATATTTATAGCCATTGTAGGTGCTGTTAATAGCACGTTGTCCCTACAACCATCTGTAAGTGGAAAAGGAACTAAAACTTCTTTGGGTAGCAGTATTCCAGAGGTTTCTTCCCATCATCCATCCCTAATTTTTTTCTTCTAGTTTCAGGAACATAAAGGAAAGAGATTTTGTGATCCTTGGGATGAGATCCCTATTGATTAAGGGCTTGGGTCTGAGATCTAGTTCATCACTGGGTGTGTGCAAGCAGGAGTTAACTATCTTCCCCATTTTGCCTCAGAAGCAACAGGATGAAGTTCCTCTAGTGTGTGTTTAAAATTACGAGGAAAAAACCTGCTGCTGCTGCTGCTGCTCCTGGGGAAGAGTAAAGCTTAAGTTTCATCTCTGACGTTAATAGCTTTATTACAGGCTTTACTCAAGATTTTTTATCAGTCAAATTTTCAGGGCTGGAGGGGAGGGAGGGAGTGTTACCTATATTTGGACCAGTACAGTAGTTTTCTTTATGCAGTATATTAAGCAAAGCATAATATGTGATAATACATGACTTTTTTTTTTAATTAAATTTTATTGTTTTCAAATAAGCATTTTTTTCTTTCCCTCTTACATCCCTACTAGGGAAAAAAAAAAGAAAACAAAACCTCAAACAACAAATTCCCACATTGGCCAGGTCCAAAAAGTATGTATCATTCTGAACATTTAGTCTCTTACCTCTCTGTCAGGAGGTTGGTAACATTCTTCATCGCTGGCCTATTTAAAACTTTTTAATAAAGATGGTAGTGATCTTAATAGGTTGGTATAAATCTTTAAGTTTATGCTTACGGTTCTTGGCTTGTATTTTTAGAGTAATTTCATTTATACTCTCCCTACTCCCCTACCCTACTTTTTTCTTAGGACAGATGAAGTTTGGATAATTGGTTTCATCTTAGTTCTTGTGTGACCTGAAACCAGTTTAGATTTGCCCTGACAAGTTAACTGTTTTCTTTTTAAGGATCCCTGAGCATATATCAGTTATAGTAGTACTGTCTGATTTTGTAAAGATAAAAACTGAAGTGTGTAAAACCCCAGTTTCAGAAGAAAATACACTACTACTTTGAAAGGATAGACCCATAAAGACATATCAAATTCAAGAGATTTTATTTGTATTATTCCTTGAATTACTTAATGATGATGTTTGTTTTCTTTGTAGATACATGATAAGAATACACCGTGGAAGTCTTTCCTCGTTATTGTAGAAGGTTCACCCAAGAATGAAGACAGCCATAAAACTGAACAAATGGATGAGGACTATCCATCACCCAAAATATCAGAAAAGCTGCTCTCATTTGCAGAAAATGGCCACTTTCAAAACTTGACTGCAGTTCAAGGAGCTCTGACTGCTTTACATGAAAACAGTCCTTCTACAGATCTAGACTGTAAATCAGATGATCCTGTAGTCCCCCAGGAGGCCCTCATAGCTACCACATTAAGTGATCTTACAGTACTTCATACACAGACAGACTCAATTCAACCATCGCTTCATGCTTTGTCAAACATAGAATAATTGATTCAAGTTGTCTGCTGAGAAAATCCAACATAGGAGATACTTTGATACACATTGCCTGTGCTCAAAACCATGCCAATAGCAGACATAGAATTTCCAGTGGGCACACAACGAAAAGATGGGCTTTTATGAGTGACATCCCCAGATTTTCCTGAAATCCCTGGTACTTGCACATCTTTATCAAAACATTTTTTAAAATCTCACTTTCCAGACCCCAGTCTGCATGATCTCAAATATACTTTCCTCAGCAGTTGTTATTCTTCTTTGAATAGATGTGTTGTATTTATTCTAAGGCTTGATTATTCTGATTTTTTACAAAAGTTCAGATAAGCTCTTTTGAACCTAGTTTTTACCCATTAATTATCAGTTCAGTTCATTTCCTGTGAATAGGTCCTCCACAATCTTCTCATTGTCTCAATCCATCCTAACCTTCTGTGTGGATGTATTTTTGTGATAATCTTAGGGTATTTTTCCAGTTGAGTTGATTCCTTGATGAAATAATGTTGGGACCATATTTTGCCAAGTGTCTTTCCTGATAAATCAAGCCAAGATAATTGGAGCTTTGGGATCATTGCAGTGCAACCTTTTTTCATATTGAAAACATTGTTGAGCTCATTTTTTTAATATTGCATAGGCACAAAAAAGGACCAATTAATAATAATAAACTCAATAATACTCTCTTCACTGGCTCTACAAATAGCAGTAATTTCTAAAATTCCAAGTGTAATTGTTACCAAAGAATCCAACAATAGAGCAGCTTTTTTTCACAAGGTGCTTAAAAATTATGCAAGAACTTGAGAATTTTTTAAGGACGATGCAACTTTATTCCTCTGGCAAAATGTAGTGATTGTGGGATTGTTTGGAATTCACTGTTGTGGCTTTCACTTAGGTAAATTTTCCTGACTTTTGATTTGTTTCCACTTGTTGATAGAGGCATAATTATCCAGACTTTATTATTTAAGATCACAATTTTTTATGACAAGCACCTAATAACTATAGTTACAAATATACATTTCCTTGAGGTGTTCCAAATGGCCACAACTCAAAATTTTATTACTAGGTTGTATTTTAATAATTAAAAGGTTCCAGTAGGTATTTAATATTGTATAATCATTTCATTGCAATTCAAAGATAGCTCCTGTTTTTCTCTTTGAAGTATTCTTTGAGAAGCCTCTTTTGTTGCACTTGCTGCTGGTGCTCTTTAACAAAACAAAGATGTGCTTTGCCAAGTTTGAGCTCTACGATACTAATACAAGTGTTCCAATTTTTGAATTGGCTATATTTTGGTGAAGTACTTTGGTTTGGATATGGTCCTGGGAATAAATCTATTTGTGTCCAGAATTTTACAGAACCACAAAATATTTTAGCCCATCACTTGTGTTTAAGTTTTATTTTGCTGAATTTTCTATGAACAAAAATTGTGTGAGGTAGCTGTATTTTCTTTGGTTTTCATGAACCCACTGGAAAGTGCTTTAACCGTGTAGGTGTCTCTGGAGAAAGTCTGTTTTACTCTTTTTGCAGTAATTTGACCATTTTCTATGTTGTGTCACACATTTAAGCTATTTTTAGTAAAATATTTGGTAACTTAAAAGAGTTTCACTACCACAGCTACAGTTTCAAAAACTGCATTCTAGATATGTATGCAGAGTAAAAATTTGCAGGCTATTTTTCTTCCCTCAGGTTTCAGCTTTTTTTTTTTAATTTCTTGGAAAGAGGGAAAAACACACTAATTTTTTTTTTCTTGAAAAACCAGTCGCTCAGAAGGAATTTGGATATTAGATTTTTATTTAATGATAGTTTGGTGGTCTTAAATTTTTGTAACTTTTCAAGGAACAATAAAATTTTACCTGTTCAATATTTTGATGAATGGATGTTTACTTTAAGTTTACTGTGCTGTAGCTATTAAGTTCTTTATATCCACTACTTAATGAAATCTAGACTCAGATAATACTTGAGTAGTTACTGTGACTGAAGCACAATCAACTATCTTTAATTATGTAAACAAATTTTGAAAGCAAGGGTCTATAACCTATTTTGTGGTATATTGTTAAAATTAAAATACTTTTAAAATGTATTAAAATGTCAAAATAGTGTTTTTTATAACTGAATTCTTTAATTGTAAATTTTTAATCCTGTGTAGGGAGAGCATGGAGAAATTTTTTTGAAACAATTAATTTGTACATCTTAACTCTGTTATGTAAAAGTTAAATATACAGCAGTGTCTTCAATGCAACATTAAAGTTAGAACATTTTATTGTGATAGAACATCTCTAATATTGAGTCCTATAGAAATCTTGCTGATTATAACCATCATAAGTATGGAAAATGCCAGATTTGTAGAATAACACCTTCACCCTATTAAAGGATATCATTTTTAACTGAAGTTGGTGGGAATTGTATAGAAAAAGCAGGGAGAGTTATTGTATCTGCTTATGTTGTAATTTAACATTTGAATAATGAGTTTTCTACTCTGTGGAGATAGAATTAAGAGAACTGAGGAATCTTTAGTGTCCTATGGACATCTCAAACTTGGGATTTCCAAAACGGGTGTCATCACTTTCCATCTCCAACATGAGTGCCCTTTTTCATCAGGGTACAACTTGCCCAAGTCAAAACCTTGGTATAATTGTTGGATGTAATGAACGAGAAAAGGAGGACAGTTGTCAGATTTCCTTAACTTTCACATCTCTTGCATTAAAACACCCCCCTTTTATACTACCATTACTCATCTGGACTATAATCATTTTGATTTTGTTTCCCCATTCTAGCATTGTTTTCTTCTAGTCTTTCCCTTCATGAATCCATCTTAATACAACAGCCACAATCTTCCTGCACAGGCGGAAAAAGGGGAAAAAAGCCTTTCAGTGACTTAGTACCACCTCTCAGAGAAAATATTTGCACCTTGTTTTAAAGTCCTGTAGAAACTGCCTTCAGTCTAACTTCAAGCCTCATTTCATATTATTCAACATATGTTCTATTCAAATGACTTTCATGCATTCTCTCAAGCTAACCCCCTTACTTGGAATGTACTCCCTCTTCAACTCTTCCTTTCAAATTTCCTAGAAAGGTACCACCACCATCTCTGTTCAGTCTATTCCCTACAGCTGGTTGTGTTGTCTTACCCCAAATCCTTGGAACACCTTGAATCTCTTTTGCTACCTTATATTATTCATATATTCATATTCATGAATGTGCCATTTATTACCCCCCCCCCCGACTTACCCCTCATGCCTACAGAATGGAAGCTCCAGATTTTGTAATTGTAGATGCTTAATAAGCATTTACTAGTTTCTCCTGTACCACCAATTATTTGAAATGTTTCCAAAATATCCTCCTGTGTTGATTTTTTTTTCCTTTTTTTTTTTTTTTTTTTGCTTTTTGGAGGGAAGGCAGGGCAATTGGAGTTAAATGACTTGCCCAAGGTCACATGGCTATTACGTGTCTGAGGCTGGATTTGAACTCAGGTCCTCCTGACTCCAGGACCAGTGCTCTATTCACTGAGCCACCTAGCCACCCCTCCTGTGTTGATTTTAAAGGATTTTGATTGTGAACTTTAGGGAAGAGAGCTTAAATACTAAGTACTTTTTAGCATCTTTAAAGAGAACAGGATTTCAAGGAGCCAACCAACAGTGGGCATGCTAACTTTAGGAAGGCCTTAGAGACTATGATACGACTGAAGAAACTGGAGATGTTTCGTCCACAGATGAGAAGATAGGAATAGTAAGGGCATTATATTCAAGTATTTGCAAAACACTTTTACTGAAATAACTTTAGATAAATTAGAACTGTCTGGGCTGCCTTGAGAAAGGTAGTAGGTGTGCCCCTCAGTTTTCCAAGCAAAGGCTGTTGAGCATGTTGCTTGTTCAAGCATGGTTTGGACCAAATGGCCAGGGGTAGCTCTTCCAGCTGGAGCAGCTAGGTGGCACAGTGAATAGATTGCTGGGCCTCAAGTCAGAAAGACCAGAGTTCAATTTGGACACCTAGTCCTAATTACTTCAAATTTCCTCACCTGTAAAATAAATTGGAAATGACAAACCAGTATCTTAGCCAAGAAAATCCCAAAGGGTCACAAAGCATTGGATACAGTTAAACAACAAAATCTCTCCAACTGAGATCATGAAAATGTACATCAGCTCTTTCAGGTCACCAGAATTCCAAACGATACCTTTATACCAAATTCCCATATGGGAAGGGGGGAAAGGGAATAAACGGTTACTAAGTGCCCGCTATAAAGTTGGGCACCATGCTAAACACCTTACAAATATCTCATTTGATACAACCACCCTGGGAAGTAGGTGCTATGTTATTATAATTGAAACTGAGAGAGGCAGAGGTTAAGCGCTTTGCCTGGGTCACATAGCTAATATGTGGCTGAGGCCACATTTGAATTCAGAACTTTCTGATTCCAGCCCCAGTACTTTATCCACTGTGCCATTTAGCTGTCACGGAATGACTAAAAGCATTTTGTTACATACTCTTTAATATTGCCTCATTAAATTTTGTTTGAATTAATACTAGGACTAGGCACGTCAATTGATGCAATGGTGAGGGCGCTTGAAAACAACTTAGGTATTTCTGTTTTATACTTTATGAATACTTTTCTGTATTTGTTATTAACATTCTTTAGCATTCTAAAGACTTCAAATAAAACATGTGCATAGTACCTATGAGGGCCAGACATATCATATTATACCTATGATTAAACGCTTCAGACTTTCGTTGTACAGTTATTTTTATTGGGTCACATCTTTGCCTACATTTGTCTTTTCCACTTGGAGCATCAGAAGAATTTGTCAAATGTTGATAGAACCTTGTAAAAATGTATTTACAAAGTAAAATAACGTTTTATTTTTGCATGTAGTTTCTACCAATTTTATGATTTTTCAAAATTTCAGAACTTATACTTTGGTTGTCATAATAATATAGTTTTGCTTACATTCTTACTGATAAAATATCCAAGACATTCTCTGCTGAACAAATTTTAGACCCAATAAGAAATATCCCATCCACAGAGAGTGAATTCAGATGTAGTAAATGTTGCAGCGGCAATGTGTGAGGCAGAGAAAACCTATTCCTCATCTGATTCCAGAATGAAATCCATCTGAGAAGGTACTTTTTAAAATGACAATCTGAAAAGTAACGAGCAGTTTGGTTCTTGGGACCAAAATTCACAACAAAAGAGATAAATACGCACGATGTGTCTGAAAGGTAAAGATGGTTTTTGGCAATGGGCTGAAGCTTCTCAAGCAGTGCAAGAACACTTACAACAGCTAAATATTACAATTCAGTCTGGCCTTACTACATATGCTACTACCCGTGTTATCAAGAAAAGTCCCATTTCTTCCCCAAAATTTTTAGGCAAACAAATGTTTAGGAACATTAAGAAATGCATAGATAACTGAGGGCCACGATGTAACAAGCAATGCTCTAACTGGTCCATTATATTAGATGAATCAGAAAAAAACATTAATCTAATTGTTGCCCATGGTATTATCCATGGAAGAAACCTATCCTTAAAAACCAATGTGGAATAATTCGGGAGGGCAGGGATGGGCTGCCATCTTTTGCCATCCTTTGTTCAACAATACTATGTCATGTAATCCATTCCTAGATATGAAGTACTTTCACTTTGACCTGAAAACTGAAAGGAAGCAAAATCTGAGGATGAATTTTGTCCAGGATTCTGAGGAATCCTTTCGCTGAAAACTGTCAGAAGACATTCATTCCTGAAATACATACAATGGTTTATTCAAAGTATGTCAAACAAGCCAGATATATTTGGCCTAAAATTTTGGCAGACAGTACACACTGAAAACAAATACTAGAAAGCAATACCAGTTAGTGATAACATTTTGTGACTGTTGTAGTACCCTAAATGTCCACAAGTATCTAGAAGGAATAAGGTAACTCCATAACTACCTGGCTTAAATTATAGTTTTCAAAAAAGTCAGACTATCTCCTGCATTAATAGGCCATTACAGATCCCTGGTGGAAGAGGTCTGAAGGAAATGAAAATCCGTTTTCAAATCTGAGAACTTGGATGCCTAAATGAATTTTTTATTTTTATTATTTTGGGGGGTACTCAAAACCAATCCATAGTACTTGAGTTTACTTCATAGCCCTCCTGTGGTAATGAAAAAAGGACACAATAGTAAAGACAGATGTCACTTTGGATATGTATTAGGTCTAGTTGTGGGACTTCAGATGTGACTACAGCATCTCTAAAGGTTTCTCGTTTGTAAAATAATATTTGCACTATGTACCTCAGTTTTGTGGAGAAAGTGCTTTGTAAGCCCTAAAGCCCTATGAAAGCATGAGTCATAAACCATAAAACACTACACAAATTATTAACACAAGTATTGCTTCTCTCCCTAATTCAAGCTAAAATCATTTGCTCAGAAGTTGATAATTTCAGGGTTACTTGAAAAAATCATGTTCATAATCTAAGTATAAAACAGAGTATACTCTTAAAACCTCAGTGAAACTTGGATGTGGCACATTTATTTTGAAGAAGGAAGTTAAAATGACTGATGCTCTTAGGCTAAATGAGCAAAATAATAGTAAACTGAAACTAATCTAGAAGTTAAAAGGCAGCATAGTTGAGCTCATGGTATAGAAAACAAGACATTAGAGTTATCCCAAAATAAAATGATCTGTGAAGATTTCACATATTAGATGTGTGAAACTACAAATGACGATAAATTGGAAAAAAGCAGGGAGGAACTCCTGTACTTTTTTTTTTCTTTTTGCTGGGGGGAAGGCAGGGCAATTGCAGTTAAGTGACTTGCACAAGGTCACACAAATAGAATGTGTTAAGTGTCTGAGGCTGGATTTGGACTCAGGTCCTCCTGACTCCAGGGCTGGTGCTCTACTATACTGTGCCACCTAGCCACCCCACTCCTGTACTTTCTTAAAACTTGTCTAAAAACAGTTTTTGTTTCTTATGATTTTCTAAATAGGAAAATTTTTAGGAAGATTCTAGAGATATGTCTCTGTAAACCCTCAGTTAATCAGAAATTTCACTATGTTAAATCACCATGGAAGGTTCAGTAACTTACCTACCAATAAGAGTCAACTTAGCACCTTAACTTACAATTTCAGGTTTTCAACTTAATAGGTAGATTGTGTTTGATAAGAAAGCCCTCTCTCTCTTGTAAACAACAGTTAGCAAGAATTACTAATCATAACATTAATCATAATTTTTACTTTATTACTATACAAGTTCACACAAAACATACACAATCTGTTCCTGCTAAGGTAGAGTTGTTATTAAATAGTTTTCATGATAAGTTTGCTGACCTAGAAAGTGATAGGAGGAATATCAGCAGCTTTATTCTCTGTACTTTACATGATATGAAAACCGCTGTTATCATCATTTATAACACAGGCTAATTACATCATAGTTGACATGCTAGACTGCCAAATCTACAAAAATCACAATTTTTTACATTTAGACAAATATGTGCACAATAGCAGAGAAAACACACTGTTAAACACCACAAAAGCTAGTGCATATAGTTGACTATACTATTAGAGATCATTTACGCATATCACAATTGTGCAAAAATACTGTTTTCATATCACTGGATAAATAAAAAAAAGTAACCACAAAAAAGGAAATCAAGAGACAAGTTGTAAAAACATTTCCACAAAAAGCAATACTTTTCTGTAAGAAATTTTACCTGTGACTGTCATCTCTGACCACGAATAACCAAGTGTAAGCTTTCTCAAATAACTTGGTTGATCCATGGAAAAATATTTACCATAAATGAGTCAAACTTTGCTAAAATACAAAAAGTTTAACATAATCCCATAATTATAACTGTTGTTTGTAAAGAAAGTCTTGTGAATATTGAAAACCCAACTCCTTAGCTTGTTGAAAGAAATATGGCACTATTCCATTATATTGGGATGACAATTCAATGCAATTAAGTTTATATTCACTCTATTCTAGTTTGGGGTTTTGTTTATTTTGGATGAATATTATATATATACATATCTTTATGCTCTGACTAGATTGTTTCATCAATAAGAACTGCTATTTTCCTATGCTTCTGGGCCACAAATAGCTATTAGTTCTTAACAAGCCTTGATGTTGTGTTGGAACAACATTTGTTGCATCACAGATTGTAATAGTGACAACTTAACATACCAGAATCCTTAAAACAAAGTGTCATGTCACTTATTAATCTGTAGTGAACTGACAGTGTCAGGTGTTGATAAAGGTGAATAAACAGAGTTCACTTAAAAGAAAAAAAGTCAATGATTAAAATTATTTTTAACATATGTTGTGGAACAGAATCTTGGAGAAAATGCATATATTAGCAAGCAAGGGGAATGGAAGCACAATCCCTTCAATAAAATTCTCTAAGGAGAAGAGAGTCGGCTACACTGGCAAAAGAATAACAGCTTACCAATCCTGGTAAATTTCTGGTAAGTACCATACTATCAGATCATCACATAAAAGTGTTCATGTATATTGTATGAGGTTTAAAAGTATATTTTTCTGCACAACTAAGTACCACAAGAAGCTGACTTTGTTCTTTGGTTATCTTGCCCGTATAACCCAATGAGGTTTGAGGAAAAATAACTTTTTTTTAAAGTTACTCCAAAGGAAAATGACAGTTGCTTCTTGAAATACTGTGTTGTGCTCCATTTCAATTTCTAATGTATATTACACTCTTCTAAAAATATAATTTCTGGTTTCATAGCACAAGTGAGTAAAAGTCTACCTTCCTCAGACCTCACAAGGCATTTTGTTTCACAACTCCAGTGTACTTACCATGTAATGCTGAATATTATACTTATCTGTCAAAACCTCAGCATCTACTACAGTGTTCTGCCCACAGAGAAAAGTGCTTAGTAAATGTTGATTTGAGATTTAATTGATAATTATATTTTGTAGAATTTTAGAATTGGAAGATTCCTTCAAAGTTCATTGGTCAGCCCAGAGAAGTTGTGATTGCCTTCCTATCCCATTATCCTATTTCAATATCTATATTATCTGCCTAGATTACTGCAACAGCTGCCTAACAGGTATCTCTGACTCTAGTCTCTTTATCTTCCACTTCTACAGGCCACTGCTAAACAAATACTAAAGTATAACTACTTTCAGCATTATTCATTCCTAAGTTCAAAAACTTTTCATAGCTCCCCACTACCTACTGCGTACAGTACAAATGTCTCTGCCTGGTATTTAAGGCGCTCTACAGGCTAGTCTGACCTCCGTCTACCTCTTCGACCTTCTCTCTCCTTATCCTCTTACACGTGATCCACAATCTGACCAAAATGGACTATTAATCACTTCTTGAACATGCTTTGCCTTATCCATTGCCCATTATATCCCCTTTACTTCTTCCTTTTTTCCATCATCATCAGCCAACATCATACACATCCTTCAATTTCCAGCTCAAATACCACATTCTCCAAGCATTCTTTTTTTTTTTAAAGCCCAAGAGAATCTTCCCAATCTCTGAATTTTGAATCACTCTCAGGTCACTATAACATTTTTCCTTATATTGAATGTAAACACAAACGAGTCTTATCTCCCCCAATAGATTTTTATCTACCTTGAAGGAAAAGGCAGAGTCCTACAGAACAGCGCCTACCACAATGTATTGCACAAAGAAGGTGTTCCATAATCATTTCTTGGATGAATGAGCCAAAGCAAAAGTCAAGCCTCTTTTTCACCTTCCAGTCTAGTACTTTTTTTTAACACCGTGAATTTCCTAGCACTACTTCACCAAAACAGAATTCTCTCTTAATAGCAAAAAAGGTACAATGAACTAGAGCAAATCAGCACACCACTTCACTACACTCTCTCCTTTAATTATAGCCAAAGGTGTCGAGAACAATTGAGTATTTCTCACTAATCTAAGAAGTTATTACAGGGACAAAACTAATTGTCATTCTTTACATTTATCACAATCAATAAATATATTTGCAAAGTGAGGCAGGCATATGAAGTCAGCGTATAAATTTAGTGAGAAGTGTTTCTTTCCAAAATTAGGAATGGTATAAAATACCAAATTCTCAACAATAACCTGTAAATAAATCTCTTGATGCCTCTGAGCATGTGATTTCAACAATCATTACATAGACATTTCAAAATGATATTTTATAGTTTTCTAAAAACTAAAAAAGAACTAACTGCCAAGTAATATTTGAAAAACTGCCAAATCTGGGTTTACGTTTCTCACTTTCTCATCTCCAGTGTATTTTGGAAAAGGTAATCTACTGGACTTCCTGGCTATGGATTCCTTGTGATACATACCCAGTTATAGGTGGGGACTAATGGTTTACACAAACCAGAATGAATAAGGCCAGAAATGGTATACAATTGCGTAAAGCTAAAATCATGGCAAAATTAACCAACTTTGTTCTTTACTTAATTAACCATGTGGCTAGAAAATTAGCAGGAAAAAATATACAAAGTAAAAACACTCAGTATTGCTATGTGTAGAAGAGTCACCTGTTCACCACCAAGATTTATAAACAATTCCATTTGTTCTTACATCTCCAAATAATGTCCTTTTTTTTTTCCTGAGGTTAACACACTACTCTACAATACACCTTTATTTCAATCCAAGGAAATTATTTTGTTAATTTTAAAGAAAACAAACAGCAATTATAAAGATATCTTTTAAAATGGGAATGTCCACAAAACAACATACCATACGTTCAAATTCCACGTTATCATTAGTACTTGTGATTGCTCCATTGTCACCCAAAACATTTATGTTTCCCAAGTTATGGGAAAACTCTTTACATTTAGTCTTAGTATCCAAAAAAATATCAACATGGCCATTTCAGCCTGAGAAATATTAACAGCAGCACAATGATAGGCTAAGAAACATTACTATATCTACATACAGCATCTGTTTAGTAACCTAACAGCTAAGAGAATTTTTGTATATGAAGACTGAAAATATAGATAATCCAAAATAGCTTCAAACATTAAAACATATGATTCTTAATAGTCCCCTAGTAAATCTGACTTCCTAACCAAAAGAATAAGCATGTGAAAAAAAAGAGCAAAACCAAAATCACTAATTAAACCAAATGAATTGCATATAACTCATTGCCAACAATCCTAAAAGCCTACCTTTCCCTGCCATACCACAAGTGTATACAAAAGAGCACATCTAAACAGACTTAAGAGGTATCGGTCAGAAAAATATATTTCCTGATCAAACCATTTTTTTTGGTGATTCTGAAGATGGAAGTAATTTCTACCATAAATCAAAAATGAGAAAAAATTTCTAATGAAAAAACCATTTCATATAGAATACACATATATTTTATGTGTACATATAGTGAGGAAATGGAAATCTTACAATACTATCTATACACAGTAATCTGAACAACAAATAACAGCTGGGAGTGTGAAATTTTTCCTGTGTCTACACAGACGTGTTTAGAGGTTAGTGGAACATTTCAATTACTGCCACATGGTAACTAAGGTGCACTAACTTTGTTTTTTTATTACTTGAAAAATGTTCTAACTCTTCAAACTGGAAAAAAGGCAAAAAATATACTGTAACATAAATACGTTTAACAATATTATAGTTGCATGGGCATAAATTAATAATAATTGTTATTTAAATAGTAACTAAAAGTTTGCAAAATAATTCATACGCATTATCTCATTTAAGTCCTCACAACAACAGTATGTGAGGCAGGTACCACAAGTAGTATCACCATTTTACAGGTAAGGAAACAAGCTCAAAGATATTATTAAGTGACCTGCCCAGAGTCACATACCTAAAAGGTGTCAAAAACTGGGTCTGAACTTAAATTTTTCTGACTTTTAAACTTAACATTCTAGCCACGATACCAAGGTCTCTAAAAATCGTTGCATGGACCAACTTCATGTTCTGTTCCTCATGAGTTTTTCAGTAATATATACATATATGTGTATGTGATGATTATTGAATTTGATTTTAATTTCCTGGCATAAAAAAAAACCAAACTGTTAGCTGTCCCTATACTCATGATAAGTAATACCAGTAATCCCATATCACTACATAACCTTTTTGTATGTCTATAAACAGGGTATAAAGGCAAAGGAGCTAATCACTAGCACCAGTAGGATAGTTGTGTAATAACTCAAAAAAAACCCTAAATTTGTTTCTAACAAAACAAAAAGATAAACTCATTCCCAACAACTGCCCATTACATACACATGTTTAAAGCTAGTATAGATTAAAATGCTAATATGTGTATTCCATATGCATAAAGCATATATTTACATTACTAAATTGGTGCTAAAGCCTAAGGCACCACACAGAAACATCAAGCAAAAATAAAACCTGGGCTCTTCAAACACTGAAAAAGAATGAAAAATGTATTATTTTATGAAGTATTTTTTTTCTAGAGATCTTAGAAATATGACACATATATATTATTTCCAAAGCACATACAAACAACATTAGAGGACCCTTATTTATCCATTTCATCATAACATAGACACAGGGATCTTAAACAATATGCAGTCATCTGGTTTATATGCAACAAAAATGAAGCCATTAATGGGAAATGGGGTATCCCATAATGGTCACTGGCCATTAACATATATATAAACAGGAGTTAGGCTGCATGCCACAGAGATTATAGGCAATTCACTTCAGGTCGCCATCCACTTCTCCATCCCCTTGAATTGACTTTTTGATACGAAGTAACATAGTAGTAAGCCACTGATCCAAGCGAGATATTGAGTCAAATTCTTTCACCTAGTTTATGGGAGGTAAAGAAAAAAATTAGATTGATACAAATAAAAATGAAGACATAGGATATACATTCTATAAAGCATTTTAATACATAGTGTACTTAATCCATCCATTTGGAGAAGTATCCACAAAGAGAGAAGAGGACTGGAAGGGAGGGAGAGGAACAAGTGGGGACCCACAGATATCGCTCCGAGATGTCAGTGATCTATTTGCCCCTCTCTATAGGTGTTTCTGTGCAACAGCGACACATGCCCACCCAGGATTCCTTTTCATGATGTGTGCAATCAAGGAAGAACATGCCCTGGTAGGGAATGAGAGTGAAGAGTGTGATGTTGCAATTTTTCTTACTATTATTTCATTAAATGCCCCTGCTTCTAACTAATTGTATTCTTTAAGTAGAGAAAAACAAACATATTAGTGGGGGTTCAAGAACTGTTTTGGAGGACCCAGATGTACTTTAGACCTGGGGTTAACTATCAGAGGGGTCTTGCATGTATGGGGGGATACTACATGTTTTTATTCTAATTATACTTATTTTGTTTATGCAAAAGGGTTTTAGTTTATATAATCAATTTTGCCTTTTGTTTTCCATCTTCTGATTGGTCATGAATTCTCCTCTTAGACATAGTTATGAAAGGAACCTCCTTCCATTCTTCTTTAATTTTGTAATGTAACTATTTTCCTACTCATTTGGAACTTACTTTGATATATGGTATAACTTGCTGGTCTAAAGCTATTTTATGCCAAACTGCTTTCCAGTTTTCCCAGTAGTTCTCGTCAAAAAAGAAAGCCCTTTTCCTATTAGTTCCTAATAAATTAGGTTTACTGAACATTAAAATGCTGTGTTCAACTGTTTCCAGATTTTTCTTATCTAGTCTCTTCTACTAACCTACTGCTCTATTTTTTGACCAGCACCATATAGTTCTGATGACTATTGCTTTACAATATAGTTTGAGATTTAGTAATGTTAGATCCCCTTCATTCCTAGTTTTTAAAAAAATGATTTTTTACCTTTGGTTCCTCCAAATGAGTTTAACTATTATTTTGTCTAGACCCATTAAGTAACATTTGGTATAGTCTGTTATACCACTAAAGCTATAAATTAATTTAGCATAACTTTTATTATAATGAAATGATCCAACCATAAAAAATTACTATCTCTACAATGACTTAAATCTTCCCTTATTTTAGTAGAGTATTTTTCATTTGATTTTATATGGCATCAGTTTGTCTTCATAAATTAACTCCTACATACACTATACATTTTGTAGCTATTTTGAATGTGATTTTTCTATTTCATTTCCTCCTTTTAAAAAATGAATAGTATACAGGAATATTGATGATTTTTGTGCCAGCTTTCCTTTTGAAGAAGGTATTCATGATAAACAGATGTAAGGAACCCCAAGTAATATCTTCCAACTTAATTTTCATTGTCCTTCCTTCTGTCCATCTTTGCATTGAAGATATCCAGAGTTAAAGAATATGTGGATTTAATCTGGACGGTTTTATCAAGCTCTCCATGAAATTTCTCTACATCCTCATCCTCTCCAGTAGATGGTATATAAGCTGTAATTATCATCACGGTGGGTTTTTTTTTTTTGGTTGTTGGGTTTTTTTTTTTTGCTCCTCATTATAAGCACTTCAATGAGAGAAGAACAAATGTCAAATGAAACGTTTTCTGGTCCCTTTAGAAACATAATAAAACCAATGCTACCAATTTCTTTATTTGACTTGTTAAGAATTATGAGACATTCTTCCATTTATCTGCAACTTCCTTATATCTCTTGATTTCATTTGTAGCAAGAATGTCAGTATTGACATGATTCAATTCCTTTGGCAGTACATTCACTTGCTAGTTACTGGGTACAAATCATAATTTAGAGTAGCAATATTCATGTTAATATTTATAAACATACTAAAAATTGTATTTTTCTTAGAATACTTTGCCACTCTGCCCGTATTACTGCAGAAACAAAAAGGGGTTGAAAAAAGATTAAGTACAATTTAAAAAAAAATTTCATGGGTCAAAGAATTCATCACCTAAAAGTTACCCTATGGGAAGCTAGGTGGCGCAGTGAATAGAGCACTGGCCCTGGAGTCAGGAAGACCTGAGTTCAAATGTAGACTTAGACACTTAACATAAAAACTGGCCATATAACATTGGGCAAGTCACTTAACCCCAATTGCCCTGCCTTCCAAAAAGCAAAACAAAACAAAAAAAAAACATGGTGTGGTAGCAATGAAAAAACAAATGAAATAATAATGAATAAAATTTAAAATGAATAAATAAAATAAGAAATAAAAATTTAAAAAGAAAAGTTACCCTAGTTGTGAAGAGTCTTTCCCTTCTAAGTTAGGCTTTCTCAAAAGACAGACCTAGTCTGTAACTAAGATTGTATTTTAAGCCTTTCAAGCTTGGTAAAATTTTGGTAAAACCAGATTGTTACACTCTGTTGGCATCACCCTAAAGAACTACGGGTTACTTCCATGCCATAAATATAATAATTATGGAACCTAACTGGATATTTCTACTGATATCACATTTGGCACATATAATACAAATAAACTCTGAAAATGCTGTTTGGGAAAACATGGGCACAATTTACAACATGAAAACATGAAAAAATATTGCAAGTCAAATCTTCAAAAACTCTATTACAGTTATGTAAGTATAAAAAGCTATGTGTCACTTACTGCTTCAGTATAAGCCTCACTGTTCTGTTCCTCATGAGCTTCTAGCAGTTTCTGACAATACAAAAATATGGATAAAAAGATCGTTATCCCAGAGTAGAAAAGCAGGAGATCTGGGTTCTAGGTTGATGCTTGCCCAATAACCTTGGGCAACCTTTCTGGGGCTCATTCTTTCATCTATGAAATGAAAGGACAATACAAAATAATCTTAGAGGCTGCTTCTTGGAGATTCTACATATGCCAACATTCTCTGTATAGCAGCCTTAAACTCCTGTCTTTGTGATCAAATAATAAAGATACAGCTTTGTTTCTTGAATTGGAGCATTTAAATTACTTAATGTTGCTTGTCATTTCTGAAATACTCTCAGAAAGTGTCAACATCTCCATAAATTTGAAAACAGTTCTTCAGTAAATCTGCAAAAACAACATTTGGGTCAATGTTTGATGATAATCTTGTTTCCAATATTTTCATTTTCTAATGTCCTTGAAGTTTTTGCTTCACTACATTATGGCCAGCAAAAATGACTATGAAAGTAGCACTGTACCAGGTTTCAAATAGCCCAGTGAATTCCACACTCTATAGGTTAGAGCCATCTGACACTAAACGATCGATGTTATGTGCTATCTCAAAGAGACAATGTATATTTTCTAAAGTGTGCATCATGTACATACACATCTTGGAGGTTATTTACTTGGCAAGGATGTACTACAGTAAAGAGAATTCTAAACTCAGGTGCAAATAAAAGCTGAGTTCAAATCTCAGGCTCAACAATTAAAACTATGTAATTCTGGGCAAATCACTTAATCTCCTTGAGCCTGATACCTCATCTGTAAAATAATAATACATATTAAGGATCTAGAATCATCTACAATGATTGTAGGGTTGTTTGGCAGATCAAATGAAATAAAGTGGTTTGAATGTCTTAATGTGACATATGCAGTGAGCTAGTGTTACTGTTGCTAACAGTACCAATTTTACTTACTTTTAATAATTTGCATTCCCTTGAATCAGTAAATGCTGGAAACATTTCTTCATATTTTTCAAGAGCAAGCTAAAATAGAAAGATCATTTCATGCTTCAGTAAAGAAAATGGAAATTTTCTTAGGAATTTTAATACCATTAATAACATTTTCCACTCTTTACATAAACATTTAAGAAATATCACAAAACTTAACACTTAACAGATAGGACCTTATTTGTTTGTCTTTTATAATATGACCCTTGGAAAAAATGAAACAATATAAAAATGAGAAGTCCTGCAGGAAGGATGAAATGTGAGCTAATATAAAGTTAACTTGAAAGTTTTCAAGCTAAATCATTTTTGTTCTCTTTTCTCAGACATACAAAACTGAGGGAGGACTGCCTTGCTGCAACATTTGTCCTTCTCTACTCTTTTGGCTTTGACCATGAAAATAGAAAACATAAAGAGAAAACAGTACAGTAGTCATGGCAAACTCATATAGAAACAGAAACCTGTGGGCTTCATGTTGACTTAGAAAACCACAAATCAACACTACTGATGTTATATTGTATTATTACTTTGCTATATTGTTAAGTCTTTCCCAATTACTTTTTAATCTGGTTCTTGTTCCATTTGAGAGTACACCTCTGTGGTACAGGATCAAAATGAACTTAGAGCGGTATTTGAATTTAGAAGACAGAGATACTTCTCATGTAGCTTATTTACTTTTGCTTCTCAAATCTGAGCTGGTACAAACTTGTCTAAAATTGTCCCTCTGATAGTCTGTTCTCAACCAATTCCTTTTAGTTCTTATTGAGTCCCCTCCTCAACTTTCCCCCAATTTTCATTCTTTACTAAATTCAAACATTATGATTAAGTAGTTATGGATCCTGATCAGGATTCACAAGATAGGGATCTATTCTTGTTCTCTATCAAAGTCCTGGTTTAGACATAATAAAACCTTGCTTTATTTTTTAAGTCAAGACTAAAATGGAATAACTTATGAAATTCAATTTTAGTAGCTTTTTATTTGTAATTTATTAGCAGGCATAGAAAATTGTCTACACTAATAACAACAATGATATCAGAAAAGTTAAGGGTAGAAAAATGTTCCTTTAAAACTACCAACCTTAGCATTCAATTCATCAACTATGAAGTGACAAAGGGCTGCTTTAAAGAAGTAATCTTTTGCACTGTACTTCAATAAAGGATTGTCCATAGTGTTTGCACCAACCTAGTAACAGAAATTATTGGGTTAATAATGTTAATACTACCATTATCCATACAAGTGAAAAAAAACGTGTCTATGTTTTACATTAACATTATACAATTATACAATATTTATAGGATGATAGCTCTATAGCAGGAAGAGACTTCAGAAGCCTAATTCATTTCACAGATGAGGAAACTGAGACCCATAAAGATTAAGTGACTTGTCCAAAGTCACACAGGTCCTCTTACTCTAGTGACAATGGCCTATTAAGTTTTGAAAACTTTCCAGCCAGGTAATCTTTGCTCCCCAGTCTAGTATGAAGAAATATTACTAGACACAGAGACCATTATCATCGATTTATAGCAAATTACACATGTAACTACATAAAATAATCAATAAAACTCCATTTAATACAATAAGCATTCTCTAAATGTAAGAGCCTACAATTAATTTTAAAATGATCCAGAAAGGCTTATAGCATAAAGTGATGCCTATAAATGGACCAACCTGTTCATAGATTTCAATTGCTTTCTGGTACTGTTCTAGTTGAGCAGCATATGCTGCCACCTTCAGCAGACATTTGTTGGCTGAACTGAAAATCAAGAATCATCGAGTTAAAAACAGATAACATTCCAAAAAGAAAAAGGGATAAGCTGAACTGATTTTTCCTACAAAAATGTTTTATTTCAACTTGTAAAACTGACAAAAACATCTGTCAATTTTGGCACATGCATAAAAAACAGATTCCTAATTTTTAAAAGAAACCTTACCTGTTTGATTCTTCTCCTTTGTAATAGTCAGCTGATTGCTCATAATGTGCAATAGCCTAAAAGCAAAACAAATAAACTTTCCTCTTAAAAATCAATGTTTAATCATGACATTTTCATTTAACATACTACTTCCCCCTAGTTTACTTTTCAATAACTTTAAGATTTCTTCAATATCAAACCTCTTCTGGCATTATCTTGCAAAACCATCAGTGAAGTAAGTAATATATTCTGGTCCCATTAAAAAAACAAAGTATATATTATCATGTTAATACTACATTTTCCAGAAAAGAATGCACATTTTTTTAACATTTTTTAAGAAAATACTATATTGCTGCTTTTTGCTTTAACATCACTATTATTTCTTTTTTTTAACATTTCTTTTTTAATTTTTTAAATTTTTTTCTTTTTATTTGATTTGTTTATTTACTTTTAGTTTACAAGATTCAGTTCCATAATCTCGAGTTTCAAATTTTCTTCCCTCCCTCTCCCCGCCCCCCCCCCCCATGGCAGCATGCAATCAAGTATTGGATCTACAAATATTTTCAAAGTGGACATTAGTCTGGTTGTATAGAAGGGTTGTAACCAATGGAGTGAACAATGGGAAAAAAGAAAGAGAACCAAACATGCAAAAGAACGATAGCATGTAGATTGCTTCAGTCTCCATTTAAACTCTGGTCTTTCTAGATCTTTTTCTGAATGTAGATATGTGCTTCCATCCTGAGACTTGTAGAGTTGTCTTATAACTATGCGTTGCTGAGAAGAGTCCAGTTTATCAAAGTAGATTGTCACACATACGTGTGTCTGTGATTGTATACAAATTTTTCCTGGTTCTGCTCCACTATTATTTAATGATTATTCCCTCACCATCCCCACAAACAATCTTTTTATCAAAAAAAAAAGTTACACAAAAGAAATACAGAATATATATGCAAAATTCCCTACTACGATGCTAAAGTGTTTCATCATAGGCCTCTGGAACTAGGAATAATCATTACATTTCATCTGAATTTAAGGGTTGTTTTCAATCACAACATTATGGTTATTGAGAACATTATTCTTTTAGTTCTGCTTTCTTCATATGCATCAGTTCAAACAAGTATTTCCAGCTTGTGTTAGAGCCAAGTTTAGTACGTAGAAATGGCTTGCTGGTCTCCCAGATACTTAAGAAACCACATAATATAAAGTACTGAAGAAAAGGACTTGAGTGGATAACTTCTGTACTGAACATATATATACATGTATACGTGTGTGTGTGAATGCGTGAGCATGTTGTAAGAGTAAGAGAGAGTGTGTGTGTGTGTGTGTGTGTGTGTGTGTGTGTGTGTGTGTGTGTGTGTAGAACATGCTTTCAAATCTAAAGACCAACTCAGGAGATTCCTTCTTAAATGAAAAGATCTTTCCATTTTATTTCCTACATTTGGTGGTAAATATCTCTTCAAAAGACTGATTTTTATGTTAAAATTTTATCCAAGATAGGTAATGAAAAAGGAAACTTCTGCAAAACACTTAGATTTTAGTTTTATTGTATTTAAGGCTGATTGAGGCCTTGGAAAAACTAATGATAGAAATGCTGCAAATTCTTTGGTAGCCATTAATTTTCTGGGTAAATAGGTAAAAAATATGTAATCTAGGTAGGGAGTAGGGTGTGGAAAGAAGGAAAGAGTAGCAAAGATGAGGCTTTTTATACAATGAAGTTCCATCCTTGATGTGTCACTGGTATTTCATCAATTTTCCTCATTTCCCAAGAGTTTTGGGGGACTGATTAGAAGAAAAAAATTTTTTACCTGTTGTCTACACTTGTTATATTTTAGAATCTTTGAGTACTGTAACTAGTTGAGGGAGTGAAGGGGAGATGAAAGAATGGAGAAGGAGGTAGGGAGAAGGGTCTGCTTACCCCCATCACTAACTTGAAAGATTTATTGAACTTGTTTCCCCCACATAAATAGTCATTTACTCTCATGACCTTGATTAAAGTCAGAGAAACTTTCCAGATTCCAAGGGTCCACTCCTGCATAGAACATGGTCATGAGCTCATAAGGGCCATATGAGAAAATAAAGAACAAAGGTTCTATTTGGTCTATTTTTGTAAATAGTGTATGTTTATATTTTCTTTAAATATTTGATGGAATTTTCTTATACATGCATCTGGATTTGGGGGGGAAGAATGGTAAATTTACTCATGGCTTACTCAGTTTCTTTTTACATTGTTTATAGATTCTGTTCCCTCTTTTGTTAACCTGGGTATTATATATTTTTGTAAAATGCATGCATATAGTTTACATTTTTAATTTTCTTGCCAGATAACTGGATACAATATTTTCTGGCAAGTTTTTATTTCTCCATTCTTTGTGAATATCTTCTTTTATTTTTTATTTGCTATTTTCCCTTACTTTCAAAATATTATAAACTAATTCATTGCTTATTTTAATGATCTTTTAAAAAAAATCTCTTTTCATTTGCATCTTATACCAAAGGAAAAATTAATGAGACACTTTAAAAGCATTTCTTTCTTTAAAAATTCTGTTTTAACAATAAAAACTGTTGACTTTTGGGGCACCTGGGTGGTGCAGTGAATACAGCACTGGCCTTGAAGTCAGGAGGACCTGACTTCCAATCCGGCCTCAGACACTTGACACATTGAATAGCTGTGTGACTTTGGGCAAGTCAACTTAACCCCAACTGCTTTCCAAAAAGCAAAAAAAACCCAAAAAACAAAAAAAAAATGTTGACTTTTGCAAGTTTTGCAATAAGGCAGAAGTGAAGTATGAGTATATATTCTCATCTATAACAATTCATATTTTGCACATTAAAGCAAAATATAGGAGTTAGATTAGATGATCTCAATTGTCTCAGCCATAACAGTTTAAGATTTTGCTATCATATAAGCAAAAGTTTCAGAGAACACACTTGGATAGGGGATTGTAAGAAAAGGCTGACTTTCTAATGTATAGTACTATCCTTTAGTCAACTGTTTGCAATTTATAATTTAAAAATGTATTGAAAATTTTAAGTATTTCTCATAAATATAACTTTATAAATTAGTGACTAAACATTTTATATCTTATTGGTTTTAAATACTACATACGGCCTAGAATTATAAATAACAAATACATAGAAAATTACATAAAATATCTATTATTCTAAAATCTAAATCAAAGCAATAAACTTATAAAGTTAATAAATAATATTAGCAAATAAATAAGCAAAAACTTAAAGTTTGATGATCCTACTCTATACCACTAAAGATGTCCCAAATTTTCAAGGTACAAAATAAATTGATTAATGTAATCCTAGAAGTCTTATTTGTATAAAGTACTATTTCATATAATATTACATTTGAGCATTCCAAAGTCCACAGAAAAAAAGTTTTATTGGAAAAAACCTGGATCTGGAATCAGAAGACCTGGGCTTGAGTCCCAGCTCTTGCACCAACTTCCTTGTGTCTAAGGCAAAGCTCTCAACCTCTCTGAAGTGCATTTTCCCATATACAGAAAGGCTGCAATATAATTACTCTACCTACCTGACAGATTTGCAATGAGAATTAAATGATATTATAGATATAAAGATAGAGGTGGTGCAGAATAGAGAACAGAAAGTCAAACTTGAAGACAATTAAGATCTAGGTTCAAGTCCCAGCTATGACACATGCGGTGACAGTGGGCAAATCATTTATCCCCTCAGTATCTATAACTTTCAGATGCTGAGGTGTCTCACTGCTGTGGTAGAAGGTGTTTCTTCACCAGGCAAAGTTCCCTAAGTCAAAAGAATCACAGTTCCAGGACCTATTCCTATATATAAAGCTGTTTGTAAGCTATATATTGTTCTCATTTTCCTCATTATTATTATGTTCTTGTGAGTTGAAGCTGGAAGAGGAGGAATCTGTACCTCACTATCTGTAAAATGAGGGAGACACTTAGTTGATATCTAAGATCCCTTTCTAGTTCTAAGTACTGTAATCCTTACAAATGAAAATGGTCATAATGATAGCTGTTTGGAATTTTAAGACCCCAAAGCACCTGGGATAAAGACAAACAGGAAGTCATCAAATCCAACTTATAGCCAATTTCTATTAAATAGAACAATGTTATAGTGAAGTTTCACTGTGGTCGCAGAATTTACAAAATTGTTAAGTACACAAAAACACTCAGCCCCTTCCTAGCTTTCCCGGGTTTAAGCCTTCCTCACTGAAAGATACTCTATGATGCAGTGACATTCTTGATCACAATCAGTCTCTTGACTTTGCATTTCACTTGCTGGTGTCCATGCCTGGAATTTTTTCTCTCTTCTTCTCTATCTCCTCTGGTTTCCCTGGCTTTTTTTCAAGACCAGATAGAATCTCACCTTCTACAAAAGTCTTTCCCAAACTTCCTTAATGCTAGTAGCATCCCTCTACTGATAATCTCCATTTGATCCTGTATATATCTTGTTTGCACATGGTTGTTTGTATGTTGCCTTTCCCATTAGACTGGAGCTCCATAAGCACAATAGTGATAGTCTTTTGTCTTTCTTTTCCCCGGTGCTTAGCAAGTGCCTGGTATGTTGTAGGCACTTAATAAATGCTTGTTGACTGACTGACTTTTGATAAATGCAAGTCCAAATTTCTAGCCAAGTACTTTGGTTATACACACTTAAGGTCTAGGCCTCACAATATGGGAGGAACAAGGAGGCAAAGAAGGTACCAATGTGCTAGGGAGCATTTTGAGCTGGACTCTTGTCTTTGCCTAGATCTAAACATAGGACTCTTCTATCTACTATGATATCTCTTACTTAATTCTCTTCTCTGCCTCATAATCTAGCTTATTTTCTTTTTTTCTTGACAAAGAGCTGCCAGTGAAAGCAGATGGAGGAGATGGGTTGTCATGTGTGAAAAATAGCAAGAATACCAGCGTAGCTGGATGTAGAGTACATGAAGAAGAGTGAAGTGCAAGAAGAAAGGTAGAAAAGGGCCACATCACAAAAAGACTTAAAACCCAAACAGAAGATTTTATACTTGATCCTTGAGGCAATAGGGAGCCACTACAGCTTACTGAACAGTGGGGTGACATAGTCAGACCTGTGTTTAGGAAGATCAATTTGACAGCTGAATGGAGGATGACCCAGAGAGGGGTGGAATTTGAGACAAGGAGACCAACCTGCAAACTATTGTAATAGTCCAGGCAGGGAAGTGGTGATGAGGACGTGCATCAGAGTGGAGACAGTGTCAGAGGAGAGAAACAGGCATATATGAAAGATGTCATGAAGGTAAAACCAATAAGAGTTGGAAACAGACTGAATATCGAAGATGAGAGTGAGGAGTTTGGGATGACACCTAGGTTGTGAGGCTGGGTGACAGGGTACCCTGGGCAGTATTAGGGCAGTTAGAATAGAGAAGGATTTTAATGAAAGATAATGAATTCAATTTTGGTCAGGTTGAGTTTAAAATGACTAGAGGACATAGAGTTTGAGAATTCAATAGGCAGGTAGATATATGAGACTGGCATCCAGAAGAGGGGTTAGGGAAGAATAAATGGATTTGAGAATCATCAACATAGAGATGAAAATGAAATTCAGAGGAGCTAATGGGATCAACAAGTAAAACAGTGCAGAGGGAGAAGAGAATAGGGCCCAGGACAGAACCCTATGAGATATGTACAGTTAGCAGATGTGACCTAAAAATACAGCAAAGAAGACAGAGAAAAAAATGGTCAGATGGGTAGGAGAAGCAAGTATTTAAGGAACAATACAAGCAAAGTAGTTAGTTACCTACATCAAGACATGTAGGAAGATGAGTCACACTGTTTAATAAATGAATATATTTAATGTTGAAAGACTTCAACTTTCAAGGTACAGAAGTATCTTATAATAAGTAAATTTGGTTAGCTAGATTCTGGTTCTGGTGAACCAGAGCACAATTTTCAAAACTTGCTTAGGGCATTCAAATATTTGGTTCTTGTGTCAGTGGCTCATCATCAATACAGTCTTTGTGTTAGTTCTACTGTGACCCTATGATCCACTTCTAAGAATGGACCTCTTATTGCCTTATTTTTAATAAGTGAGTCCCTATCTTGTACTCAAGTTTCAAAATTACATCACCGTCTGATGCTCCAGTACCTGAGTCCAGTATTCCAGTTCCTTTGAGACATGAATTTTTCTAGTAGTTGTTGTACCTCTACATGAGCTAATGCCAACTGCTTCTCTAGAGCTCTGAATAAATCCTCCTGACCCCATGATCCTTTTTCCTATCTGGGATATCAGTCTTTTGCCTACTACTATATTGTCCTGATGCTACTTGTTTATGTTGCTTTCTCCTGACTCCATTCCATGACCCTACAGATATGATTTCTAGGATCTTGCCCATTCTGTAGCAGTCTATGGCACTGTTGACACTGAGTGTTCAAGATCAACAGTTCTACCATCACTCTTAATTTACTCTTCTATTAAGGTAGTAAAAAACTGAATTAGCTTTTCTGAAGACATTGGCAAATGTTGATTTATGTTGAGCTAGTAGTCAATTAAAGCCTCTAGATATTTTTTCACATAAAAAACTGTCAAATGTGTTACGAATCTCTTATAACTGATTATTCAAAATCCAAGTGTAGGACTTCACAGTTATCCTTATAAAATGTTACCTTGTTAATTTTGACATATATTTCCAGTGCAGTGATCTTTTTTAATCCCATCATTCAATGTATTAGCTCTCTTCAAGCTTTGTGTTACCCACAAATTTGATAAACATGCCTCCTATATATTTCCCAAAATTATTGGTAAAGATGTAGAACAGAATGTTATCAAAGGTAGAACACTGTGACATACCACTGGAGTTCTGACTCTAGCCTGGCAATGATTTGTAACCAGCATTGCTTAACTACAGTATCATTTAGGTAGCACCTCCCTAACATGTACACAAAAATATAAGGATAGATTTTGTCAAATGTCTTTCTGACACTGAGATTAACTATATGGTATCTGTGACAGTCACTTGATCTACTTATGTAGAAATTCTAAGGAAGTTAGAATTAAATTAGTTTAACATAACTGGTGTTTAGCGAATTCAAGATATCACCTAATGATAAAGACTTCAAGAATGCTCACAGAACACATTTAATAATCTATTCTAGAATTTTGCTTATTTTTAGTTTCTGCAATCTACTGTTTCTTTCATATCAAACTCGGAAACAATGTCTACCCACTTCTAGTGTTCTGGCAACTTTCCCTTTCACTATGATTTCTCAAAGAGAATTATTTTTTATGCAGTCTTCAAATTCTTATACATGAAAATGTTTAAACATGAAATATGAATCATCTAGACCTGAAGAATAGAAAAAAAAATTCAACAGCTAAGAATTCCCTACATATTTCAATTTCCTCTTCCCCAAATTGCTTCTATAACCTTCCCGTATGAAGATCATGTTGTTTAATAGCGAAGACAGAAGTAAAATGAAGTGATTTTCTCTTTGATTAGCTCTGAAGGTTATGAGTCTCAATACTGGTCTCATATTCAAATGACTACCTAGGTTAAAACGGATTTTTCAAGGACAGCTGGAAAGTAGCTCACAACCTAGCTATCCCTAAAAGCACCACCTGCTGGCTCCCACATACTGCTTTCCCATGTTTATAGAACCTTTGATGAAATAGTTAACCCCAGGTCTGAATACGCGATCATCAAGTACCTCCTGGGAACATGGTTTTGTACTACCTCCTTGAAGAAAGACTGATGGAAGTTAATAGGATAAAGTTCTTTCCTCCTGGAGTTTTCTATCAAAAACAGATACATTGATAATAAAGTCATCTACATTCAGGATTCTTTTGCAACATTTTCATTTTCATTAATAAAATGAGCTGCAAGAGATTATTGGCAGACTACAGGATTAAATTCAACAAATTATCATTTAGATGATTTCACATCAAAAGATAAAGAGACATTTGTAGCAGTGATCAGTGAAAGACCTAAAGAAGAACAAATAATTAGTTGCCACCAAAATAAATGTAAATCGACTTTAGGAATGGTGACTTCCTTTAGCAAAAATTTAACTGGCTAGTACAATGTTCTCTTGAAAAAAGATCTACCATTCTTTAGATCGAAATTTTGCAAGAAAAGCTATTGCAAACTTACCTTTTCAATATCTACCAGCTCAGTTTCATATATCTCAGCAATAGTAATGTGATGCTTGGCTGCAATTGTAAATCTTCCCTGGGAACAAAAGAAATAAAAGCAGAGGTTCATTTACTCTATTAATTTGTTTTCTACCAAATCAGTATGCGAAAAAGTGAAAAAAAGAATAATACTCCAAGACACTTCATTGATTCCACCCCACAGCCGCTCAAGCAATGCAATTTCTTACCATATCTGTGTAAATATCGATGGCTGCATTTAAGCAGTTGATAGCCTCTGTAGCGTAGGCATTTAAGAAAAACAATGAGAAATTCATTCAGTCAGATAAGGTTAAAGTGAAATTTTCTTCATGGCTCTTATAAGAATATTAATTAGGTATAATTTGGGGATGGAAGGTGGACAAGGAAGTTAGTAAATCATGCAAAAGTCCACTTGTAATAATAGCTTGGCTTTGTTCCCAGCTGCTACAAATTAGGGAATTACAGCTTGTGCTGGCAGTATCTGGCTTATTTACTTATAACCTTTAAATGAGGACTCCATCCAGATGACAGACTGCATCACAAAGAAAACAAAAGCATGGGTTCATTAATATTAACTTGGGTTAGTTATAATTTAAAACCATAAGCAGAATAGAAAGAAAGGCTGTCCTCTTCTGGTCTCATATGAGTCATAACTAGAAGACATAGCATCATGCCTGCCACTGAGACATAAGAAAGCTTAGTGCTACAAGATCTATTCTTCTTGCAGCTCAATTCAAAAAGATTTTGATGAAATTCCTTAGGCAAGTCAAGCCAACATTTTCTAGCATGCTCAATAAACAGCATGACTATTATTCTATTAAACACATATACATAAATAAACTATGGAAATTAGCTTGAAAATACAGCAATAAAGGTTATCAAAAACTCTACCATCCAATAAGAGTAAAAAGTTAATTCCATTCCAATTTATTTTTGTAATCTAAACGTGAATATTTCTGGGTGAAACACTAGATAATTTCCCAAACTAATTTGGTAATGACTTTTTTTTACTTCAAGTGTATTGATGGGATGCATAAATGCTAGTCTAGAGAGCATACTGGGAGACATTCCATACAAGAGGAAAAAGTGCAATCAGAGAACTTTTGGAGGAAAATGGAGGAAATTAAGCATATATGAAATTTTTAAAATTTCACAGGTAACAGGTATTTTTGATTACATAGTGCATGCATTGTATAGGTATTCATATATTTATACATGTATAGGTAAACATATGCATCATGGGTATGTTATTAAAATTTTTGGGAAATCTTGTACATATTCTTTCTTATTTAATATTTTAGATGGTGAAACTACAGCTAACATTAAAAATATTATCATTAAATCTCCAGTTACATCATGTGGAAAACAGTTCAGAAAGCAATGCTCTAGAGAAGCAGAGAAATAACATCCATTAAAAGCACTACAAAAACTTTAAAGCAATTTATAAGGGAAAGTTACTAGTACTATTACTTATTAAGAGGACAATTGAGAATAACAGTAATTAATACTTTTATTTGCCAAGTGAATTTATGTAAAGACATTAGTAACTTTAACAAAAGTCTTTCTTATTTTAGAAGCATATTCACTTAAAAAAAAATTTCACCATGTACACTAAACAGAAAAATGAAAATATCCTGAAAAATCCTTTTCAAAACTGATATATAACTATGTGTACCATACATTCTTTGAAGTTTCTACCCTGCCACTTCACAACCTTATTCTATAACTGGGAGGATTTCTATAAGAGTTACAAATGAATTTCAAAATATATTTCAATCTTATATAAAATGTAATCCTTTAGAAGAGAGGGTAATTTTACAATGGAGTTAAAGCCCCCCCAAAGGCTACCTATATACTCAAAATGTAAACAGACTAAAGCCTGTATAAAAAAACAGTAAGAGCAACATGTATACAATTAATATCACCAATAAATATGGATAGCTGCAGCAACTATGTTCACAACTACACAGTCAGAATTATTTACTCTTTATCTATATACTACTTTCAAATACTTGTACAAGTAATAAGGGTCCTCCAAATCCAAACTATGAAAAACAACTCAAACATTCTAAATTAGGTTATAGTAGTTCCTCTTTGTTAAAACGATCAAAATAAAATATTCTAGTAGTCTATGAAAGACTTTGCTAATGTTCTACCTAAAATCTGAAAACATGTAAACATTTATAGAATTAAGCAGATATTGCTGGGTACCAAGTATTATGGATCTTACCTTGTGGATCAGCCTTTTTGTATGCATTTCCAGCATCCACAAAACTTGTAGCAGAATCATGCTTGCTCTGTAGCTGCATATGCAACTTGGCAGCCTGACAAAAAGCATTTCCTGCAGCTAGAAAAGAAAAAAAAGTTATATTTCTCTAGGTCTACTATGCCCAGAGGTCTAGAGTTGTATCAAAGTATAACCTTCAGCAGCCTGATCTGTTTTTTTTAAATCAGGATTTCACTGAAACACAGTATTTCAAGTCAGAAACAAATAGATTCAAGAATAAATATACCCTGCCAAAATTACTTGATTCCCCATACAAAAGAAAGTGAAAAGAAAGCAAAAATAATGTTTTAGTGGGGTAGTTAGTGCTATAGGACCACCGCTAGCTGCAGCAGAAGCTTATGTTCTCATGGTTAGGAATGTATAGAAATGACTAGAAAGAGAAAATCAGGATTTCTCCATGTCTCAGGAGGTGATATTCTGCGGCGGGGTAGAGAACCTGAGACCTTGAGGCCACATGTTACCCTCTAGTGAGGCCCTTTGACTGAATCCAAACTTCACAGATGAAATGCCCTTAATAAAAAGATTTGTTCTATAAAACATGGACTCAGTCAAAATGTCACATTTGAGGACCTGAGACGGGCACATGTGGCCTCAAGGCCGCAGGTTCCCCACCCCTGTTCTAGGGTGTAAAAGAAATCACGGGGTAGGGGAATTGGACCAGAAGGCAAGTGAAACTGGTCTCAGAAAAACAGTCTACCAACACCGATTACAAATAACTTCACATAGCTGTTGTAAGGATCAAGCAACAAAATAAAATATAATGCATGCAAAGTGCATTATTACTTTAAAATACCATAAAATATTAATTATTATGTTATGGCATAAATAGCACTGAATCTGGATTCAGATATCATGGGTTTGAATCCTTGCTGGGCCATTTACTTAATACCTGTATAAACACAGGCAAGTAACCTTCTCTGTTCTCATATTCATTATCTGTAAAAGGAAGGAGTTGTCTGGAAATTAAAAAGTGGGGTAGAGGAGATAGGGAGACTTCCAAGGTTTCTTCCAGTTCTATAATATTATAATTACTATAAGACCTAATGACACTGCTATAAAACATATTTATTGTTTGGCACCATGCAATACAAAGGTATACTTGCATGATTTTTTACAGTTTTGAAGGCCCTGTCCCTTTAAGTAAATAACAACTTGCATTAAAAAAAAAAAAGCTAGTACCCAATATAGCTCAACTCCCTTGAATTTAACTTATTTGAAAAAAAATAATGTAGTATTAGAGAGCCCAAGCACCAGTGAGGATATAAAAGTGTACAGTATATTTATAATTCCTGTCCTCAAGAGGTATTTTTAGAAGAATTTATGATGATAGCAGATGTGTTGGGACTCAATACATGAAACTACTCAAGAAGAAAACAAGGAAGGACATGTTTATGTGCCCCAATATGTAACAGAAATACAACACAGATGCTATGAGACAATAGGAAGGAGAGGTTTCAGTTTAGTACATGAAGAAATTGCTAGGAAAGACTTCAGAGAAAAGGTGGGATTTGAGATTGGTTTGGGAGGATGAGTAAGATTTATACGTGCAAGAAGAGTTAAGAAAGATACTTTCTAAAGGAGGCAGAAAATACCATAAAGTTTTTCAAATTGAAAAAAAAAACAAACTGAAAGTCAAAGAACTGAAAGTCAAAGAACAATGAAAAGAGTACCTGGTTGTATACGTCTGAATTATATGGGAATATAAAGGAAGATATCTGCTTCTTTCAAGAGAGTTGTATTTTAAAACTGATATTTCTTTACATAATTATTTAATACTTGGCCACCCAATACTTGGTCACCTAAAATAGGCTCTCTCATGAAGGATAACAAGGAAAATACTCAAATAAAAGAATGTACACAATTAAAAGCACTAATGACAAACACCTACAGAATGTTCTCAAACTATGAGTAATATGTTCAATTATAGATGTCTGAATACGACCCAACATCTGGGATTTTTCCATCTTCCTCTGTTTCTCCAAAAACCAATAATAAACTGAACCTAAATTCTGCATATTTGCCTTTCCGCCTTTAAGAAAATATTTACTAAATTTTGTTTATTATTTGTCATCATTGCTAAATAATGCCAAGGGAAATCTATCCAAAATTCTGAAGAGTCAAGGGCATATGTGGAACTCACAGCTAATCAAATTATCTAGTTTCTTTAAATATAAATAAACATAGGCTTTAAAATAACTGAATTTTATTTTCACTCAACATGATATGATCTTTTCAGGTTTCTGATGCATTAATATTATGAAATGAGCAATGCATAATACATAGTACATTTATTATCTCAAAATGCCTACCTCTTCTTGGAGACAATAGTCCAAAAAAGTATCAGAAGTTAGTTACATAAGCAAACACTACAATCACCAAAATATGTAATGTAGGTCTAATGTTAATAATTTAAGTTAAATAAATTTTAAGTTTCAAATTTAGAAAATAAAATTAGTTTTGTGGACAAATAAAATTAAATAACTTGCTTTCACATAAATCCATATGGTTTGACAGTATAGGAAAACAAGGTACATAGAATATGTGAACTGAATCTAAATGCTGTCCTAAATCCAAAATATACTATGATATGATTTAGGGTAAACTATGTTTTAAAAAAAGTCACAATAATATCTTGCTCAAAAATAGTAACCATTTTGATTCTACTTAAAAAAAAAATCCCAATACCTACCTCTCCTTAATTTAATGAAGACATTAAAACCTGCTACAGGAGAGAAAAATTAGGGCTCCTTACCACAATTTCCCTCTAAAACTAGTTTAGAAAAATAGTCATTTACTTAGAAAGAATAACTCATTTTTTTAGCAAAGGAAATGAAAATTGATTTGATAAACATTACTATTTTTGAAACTCTGTCAATAAAGGATTGGTTTAAGAAAAAAATGAGGGCTGATGTTCATAATTAGTCAACTTTATCACTATTATAATTCCCAAAGAAATACCTGTCCTAATGGGAATTGATAGTGATCAGAGACCATTGCCATGCAGTTCACATAAAGTAATTAGACATTCTTTTAATTGGTAACATAAATGTTGAAATTTCTTAAAACTATTTCAAAATACTTTTTAAAATTATCTCTGTTCTTGTCCTTTTCTGACACAATATGAAGGCAATTATGATGATGGTTATTCTTTTTTAATCTTAACTTAATTTTTACTATTATAATCATCAGTTGTTAACATTTACTGAATGCTCACTGTATTCAATGGTTTAGAGAAAATAAAGTAGGTGCAGTTTCCAGGTCTTAAAATAATAAACTAGGTTATTTTTTGCTTATGTTTATCACTTCACTAGGACAGGTCTTTGACTGTCATACTTGTATATGACAATGAGGGATTTAGGTGGGCATAGTCCTTTTCTCTAAACAGAACTTAAGACAGTGTATCATTTCTTGCTTTGAAAATATTGATCTACTGTCTTTAAAAACAAGAGGACCATACATACCGCTCCAATTTTTGGCCATCTTGAACATGTTTGCAGCTCTTGTATACATCTCACAAGCCTCTTCTATTCTTGTATTTCCTCTAAGCAAATTAAATAAACAAACAAAAAAGACAAAGTCACTTTTGCCATTGCAATTAAAATTGACATTCTTGCATGGGTAATTCTTTCCTGAACTTTCCTTCCTCCCCACTCTGTCCCTAACATAGTTTCCATTTTGGGAAAGACTGAGTAGTAGAAGATGAACAGGAATGGATGGGATGGCATTACATTATCTTTTCTTTTTTTTTTCCTAAACTACCTTTTTTTTCCAAATGACGCTAATTCTGCTAAGGATACCACTAACCATCCAGTCTCTTGAGTTCACAGTATTACCCTTGACTCCTCATTCAATTGAAAAGCCTGTCCTTCAATCATCATCTCCGTGAAAAGATAACTCCTAGATCTACATAACCATCCCTAATCTCTCCCTGATCTCTAGTCCAACATCACTAATTACGTATGAGACATTCTAAATACTATGTCCCATAAACATCTCAAACTTAACATTTCCAAAACAGAACTCATTACCTTTTTTCCCCAAACTCACTTCTCTTTTGAACTTTCCTATTTCCATTAAGAGTACCACCATTCTTCTAGTCATCCAGGTTAATAACCTTGGCATTATAACCTTGACTCCCCATTTTCCCTCACCTCACATATATGAGCAGGTGCCAAATTTTGTCATTTTCAACAACACAATATTTCTCCCATTTATCCATTCCTCCCTACTTATACTAGTTAAGACCATTATTACCTCTCAAATTGTTGCAATAGCTTTCTTATTAGTCTCCCTGACTCTCCCTTTCTAATGCATTCTACACAAAACTGTCAAAATCATTTTCCTAAAATGTAGGGTGTTTTTTTTTAAAACCATGTCACTTCCCTACTCAAACACCATTATTATTAACTCTTGGATCAAATGTTATTTCATCTTTATCTCATTGTCTAATTTCTATTTTAACATCATTTTATAGTATATGTAATTATTAGTACAGTAGTACAATTGAATAATTTATAAATGAACAAATACTCCCTATATTGGGAGGGCAAATAAATTTTTTTTAATCTTATGGGGTAATCAAACTATGACAAGATTATTGGATAACCAATCCACTGAGTTACTAAAAAAGTTACATGTTTAGAACAACAGACAGACAATGAGGTGGGTCTATAATTGAACAGGAAGAAGAGTGTGGGCTGGATATCATTTGGGAAATTATATAGTATTTTTAATGATTCCAAGTTGCTCCTAGGTACACAAAAGACATCTTACTCAAACGTAAAAATTCTAAGACTGATGTTGTATTGCTTCAAATCTCAGAATGTCACAGTCTTTGAAAAATCAAAGTTTTAAATGATCCAGTGACAGAAGAGAGATTTATAGTAGGTGCATATAGATTATAACATATGTCCAATGATGACTTATACATGCAAAGTTGTATAAAATGTATGTATATATATGCATATGTATGTGTGCATGTGCAAGTGTGCATATATATTTGTATGTGTGTGTATATATATGTATGTATACACACACATACACACACATCTCAATCACTGGGGAAGTTATAATCAGAGAAACAGATAAGCCAGAAGCTACAAAAATGGTTCAGAAAAAGAAATAAAACAACTTAAAAATTAGGAATGAAATTAGGTCAGAAATCAGAGATTTTGGTATAGAATTGAAAACTATAATAACAGCAGAGTATAGATGACAGTGTATCTAGAGAAGCAGTGACCCTGCGAAAGAAAGTAACAGATTGGGAATGCAAAAATATGGAACCAGAAGAAAAATTAGTAGTAGAAAAACAAAAAAGAAATATTAAAAGAATGCATTAATCCTACATAAGCCAAAATGACTGACCTTGAGGAAAGAATGCACAGAGTTTGCTGAAGGAATATAGGTCTCCCAGAAGAACAAAACAAATTTTAAAAATCTGAAAATAATACTGCAGGAAATAAACAGAATGCATGCAAAACTTTTGAATAAAGATAACAAGGCCCTGATGTATCAAATCCATAAATCATCACCAGAAAAGAAATCCAAGTTATACCATAGCTAAAATTCCCAATTTCAATAAAAAATAAAATTTGTAAGCAGCCCAGAAAAATATGAATGAACTACAACTCAAATAACATGGATATGGGTTAATGTCACGCAGCCATGAAATTGAAGAAGAGAATGGAATAATAGTGTAATCCAAAACAAAAACAAAAACTAAAGGAAGCTTAACCACAACCCAAAATTAACATATCCTACAAAAATAAGCCTAATAATGAATGAAAATGGCATTTAAGAAGGCAGCCTTTGAGATACCCCCCTCACCTCATTAACAAAAGAGATGAAGAGAATATCTGACTTAATAAATACCTCAAAACAGACTAAAAAAATGGAAAGTAAATACACTTATCAAGAAAATACAAATGGAATTAATTCCCTCACGCCTTTAGCAAGTCCAGACGTCACTGGTCCTCTTCGAGAACAAAGACCCACCAGAGCATTGCTACCAAAAATAACCACAACACCAAGGCAGCTAGACGGCGCAGCGGGGAGGGTGCCAGGCTTGGAGGGCAAGACTCATCTTCCTGGGTTCAAATCTGGCCTCAGACACTTACTGACCATGGGGTCCTGAGCACGTTGCTTGGTGCTGTTTACCCTCAGCTTCCTCATCTATACAACGAGCCGAAGAAGAAAGCGGCGAACCGTTCCAGTGTCTTTGCCAAGAAAACCCTAAGCAGGGTCACCTAGATTCATACACGACTGAAAAGGATTGAACAAACAAACAAAAAGAACTTGCGTAAAAGAATAATAAAGAATCATCATCAATGAAGAAAAGGGTTTCAGAGACTAAATATTTAAGGGGAAATTTAAAGAATCTGAAGAAGTAAAGAACTGAATTAATGGATTAAATCCCATGACATCCTATGAGTGAATCAATATTTTTTTTGTATGAAGGAAAATAAAGTGGGAAGTCAGGTGAATATGGAGAGAAAAAATAAGAAACAAAGTTGAGCTAGAGACATATGTCCAAATTCATAAGGGAAGAGTAAAGAGAAAAAAATTAGACATCTAAAGGTTTACCCTCAGGAGAATATTGTTAGGCCCACTCAATTATGACTGCTATGATTCATTTCATAATCTTTCATTTCGATTACTATGAACCTTATGAATTATATAAGGATATGTTTGCTGTAGCTTCAAGTGTCATCCTTCCTCTGGAAATATAAATGAATTGATATTGCTTGCTAGCTAATAATAACAAGAGCGATTTTTTCCCCCATACTAGGATCTGTGGTAGGAGTAGCATCTGTACTATGCAATATTGTACTAGAAATTCTAGCAATGGCAGTAAGAGAAGAAAAAGAAATTGAAGAAATCAAAATGGGCAATAAGGTAATACAATTATCTATTTTTGCAGATGATATGAAGGTATACTAGGAAGATTCCAGATATTCAACTAAAAAGCTAGTTGAAATAGTAATTTTTAGCAAAATAGCAGGATATAAAATAAACCAACATAAGGCAGCAGCATTTCTATATATTACCAAAGAAGCCCTGCAAGAAGAGATAGTAAGAGATATAGTTCATTTAAAATAGCCATAGAGACAGTATAAAATACTTGGGAGAATAACTGCCAACTAACAGGCATCTTTGTTCCACTCCTGATCTTATTATAGCTTATCTCTATTACAGATAATGCTTGCTGATGGTTTTAGGTAGATACTTCTTGTCATTTTTAAAGAAAACTCCACTTATACCTATGCATTCAAGTGTTTGTAATAGGAATGAGTGTCGTATTTTGTCAAAAACTTTTTATATATCTATTGATATAATCATGTGCTTTCTGTAACTTTTGTTATTGATTAATTTTGTTAATAGTTTTTCTTACACTGAACCAGCCTGCGTTTCTGGTGTGTGTGTGTGTGTGTGTGTGTGTGTGTGTGTGTGTGTGTGTGTGTGTGCACGTGTGTGCGTGTGTGCGTGTGTGTGTGGTCATAACATATAATCTTTGTGATATAACTAGCTAGTATTTTATTTAGGATTTTTACAACAATATTCATTAGTGAAATAGGTCTGTAATTTTCTTTCTCCATTTTTGCTCTTCCTGGTTTAGTTATCAGCACCATATTTGTTCCATAAAAGGAGATTTGTAGGACTCCTTCTTTATCTATTACTCCAAATAATTTATTCAATATTGGAATTAGTTGATCTTTAACTCTTTGGTAGAATTCACTTGTAAATCCATCTGGTTCTGTTGTATTTTTCTTAGGAAGCTCATTTGTGACTTGTTCAATTTCTTTTTCTAAAACAGACTTGGTTAGATATTCTATTTCCTCTTCTGTTAATCTAAGAAGCTTATGTTTTTGTCATTAAATGACAAAATTTAAACAATTTATAATTGTTAAATTTATTGGCATATAATTGGCAAAATAACTCCTAATTGCTATAATTTTATAATTTTATCTTCTTTATACCATTTTAATTTTTAATATTAGTTATTTAGTTTTCTTCTTGCTTTTTAAAAGCATATTAACCAATGGTTTACTATTTTTTATTATAAAATCAAATCCTAGTTTTATTTATTAATTCAGTGGTTTTCTTAACATTCAAAAAAAATAGTCTAGACCCTATGCTTTCCAGGTCAGTTATTTTTCTAATGAGATATTTCACATTCTATACTATTTTTCATTCTTTTGATTTTGTTTTTTCTTTATATCTTATGAAGTCATTAGTTTCTTCTTGCCCAATTCCAAGTTTTAAGGAATTGGGTTTTCTTTTCCTTTTGCTAAGTTTTTGTTTCTCTTTTTCCAGCTGGTTGACTTTCTTTTCATAATTTTCTTGCTTTTCATGCATTACTCATTTCTTTTTCCAATTTTTCCTCAACCTCTCTTATTTGCTTTTAAAGTCTTTTTAAAGCTCTTCCAAGAACTTTTTGGGTTTGCAACCATTTTACATTTTTCTTTCAAGTTTTAAAGGAAGCTATTTTACCTTCTCAGTTGGAAACTTGATCATCTCTATCACCATAGTAACTATGGGTTCTTTTTCTGTTTGTTTTTTTTTTAAATCATTTTTTAAAAACCGGCCATTTCTTGGCTATTGCTGTTAACTTTATGAGTGGGGTTCTGATCCCAGGATGTAGGGGATAATGTTTCAGGTTTATCATGATGTTGTTCTCTGAGCTCTCTCTGGGGGCTTTTGACCTCTTGGTTCTTCCACCATTCTATAATCCAACATCAGGTGTGGTCATTGCTTCTCTCATTCACACCTTGGTCTCTTAAGTTCAAGTACTCGTCTCCATCCCAAGCCATGACCAGGGCCATTTCCACAATAAACATTCTTGCTCCCTGAGGTTCCTCTGACAGCTTTAAGCATAAGTTGGCCCCTCTGCCCTGGAAACAAAACTAGGGACTCTGCTTTCCTGCCTGTGACCACAACTAGTAGGGATCTTATCCTTCTGCAACTATACTCACCAGTATGTGCTCACTCTTTCTTGTTAGCAACCACAGACTGGGACTACAGTGTCTGGGCCTTTAGTCCCATACCAGTGGAGGCTCCTTTAATCTTTCTCTGAGCAGCTGCAGAAGCCCAAAACCATCTGTGAGGTAAAAGCTCCATAAGCTAAGGCTACCACCTCCACAGCTGCCCCCACAGTTTGTTGTTTGTTGACTGGGCCCGCTGGAGGTATCTGAACTTTAGTCAGGAAGATCATCACCCTGGAAGATCAGAGCTTTCCTAACAGTCTTCTAAGTTGTCTTAGGCTGAATTACTGTTTTACCCCAACTTTTAATTATTTCTGCTGCTCTAAAATTTACTTTAAGGTATTATTTTAAGTTACTTCTAGGGAAATTTGGGAGACCCAGGTAGCTTACCTACTTAATTGACCATCCTCCCACAATTCTCTCCTCCCACAATTCTCTCTGTCCTGACTTTACTGCAATCACTTTATTAAACATTATCTGACATTGCATTCATAAGACCTTGACACATTCTTTAATTCTTCATCATGAAATAATACTTTCAGCAACTGGAGCATCTCTGATGAATACTCCATTTTCCCAAGACTAGTCTTGATTATGGGATTTAAATCAGGTGAACTCTTAGACCATTAAAGCATTTTGATCTCTACTACTTGCACACATTTCTTAAACTTTCATATTACATAGCAATATGGCAATGCCATGTTTAAGTATTCATTTGTGAATATAATTCCAGAACAATTTTGCTTCTCAGTATATCAACATATTAATCAGTGTTCAATATTCCCTGATGAGAGCAAGCAGACCTACTAGAAGTGAAAATCCCCCAAAGATTTTTTTTTGGGGGGGGGATGTTTTACAGTCTAAAAAATATGCCCAAATCTTAAAGGATTACTTGGAAATAGTTTTGGTATATTTTCAACGAGAAAGTGAGTTTTTGTCAGCAAAGATTATCTATTTTCAGTCTTTCAATATTCCAGTCTTTGTACTATCTTGAAAATTGCAAGAATATTTTTATTCCTAGCTGTGGTCAGCAGCTTTTTTTTTTTAACTATCCTCCTTCTTTTAACTTCAAAAAGCCTATGTAGAGGAATGATAACAATCCCTCCAGCTCCTTGGTTCTTTTGAAGGACTCTTACAGTTTTCTGAGGGATTAATTTGGATATTCTGCAGCAATAGTTTGTTCTTGGTGTTTTTATTTTCAACTTCACTTTCATTTGATTTTTAGTGTGACTGAATCTATTTCATCATAGGTATGAATGATTGTTGAAATGCCTGACTGTCCCACATCATTTGTACCCTGAAATATCTCTAACAGTCATTGAAGTGTGCTCTTTGAGAACTATATTTTTTGTACTTTCCTTGGAACAATGTCCATTCCTAAAAACTCAAAATTAAAAGTGCTACAAAAGAGACTAATTAAATATATGCATGACACAAAATTCTGCATTCTGATGACAAAGAACTAACTAAAGATGGAGAAAGCAGCTTAATTTGGTTTTTATTATTAAAATCAATATTCTGAGATGCCTATTGATGGTAGAAGTATGCATGTATGAATCAAAATGAAAAAAATATCAAAAGTATTGCTTGTTCCAAGTAATTCACACAGCCCTATAATTTGTAAATAAATCCTTTTAAATCTTTTCTTACAAGTACACTTTTTTAAATTGAATTTGATAATCTACAAGTATTACCTTGTGTTCAATACTGATTTTGAATCACTCTACTGGCCTGAGTCTTGTTTATTCCTTCCCCTAAGGGAATCAGATAACATTCAAATCTAAAATCCCAAGGAAAAAGCAATTCCAGCAAAAGATATTTATTGTTTCAACTGAGAAAATCAGTGGAGCACAATCTCTTGGCAACAGGTCAAAGAATTAAGAAATGTATACCATCCTGAAGATATCATTTCAATAATAATTATTTACTTACTTGTATATGTTGCTTTAATTTAACCTCTTGCTATTTTTTAAATTTATATTCCTAACCCCAACCAATGAAAATGTGTGTCCCCACAATTAATAACTTAATGGAAATATGACCATCTGTCCCCAAAGGGTATTGTTATGGTACCTTGGATTATAGGGAACACTTTCTCATTTCTCTCAACCCATTATAGATGAAGGAACAGGTAATACCTTGATTCCTTACAATCACCGCTTTAAAGTCACTCAAAAGCAAAGGACTATCCCAAACGTGTCAGAAATGGTCTAAGAATTCACCTGACTTAAATCCCATTGAATAATCAAGACTAATGTTGGGAACATGGAGTATTCATCAGAGATGCTCCAGTTGATGAAAGTATTATTTCATGATGACTTTTCTCACACAAAAGGTGAAAGCTAAGAAGGCATATTTGGATCTAATTTACTATTACTTCGATCTAGATAAAAAAAAAAACTTGGAGGATCATAGCATCTTTGCTACCTCCATCTGGCTATAAAGAATAGCTAATTTGGACATTCAAATTTTATGAATGGGTTTTCTCCTTTCCCCCTTCCCACTGAGAATGCAGATATAAAACATAATCCCTCTTTGGAGAGACCTTTACCACTAAAAATAGGCATTCAAATAAGTAGAAAAAAACTGATCAAGCCCATTTTAATGTAGAATTCACAAAAATTTTTCTCATTCAAATTGTCATAGGAAGTGGTCTTAAGAAGGGCATAGAGAAGGAACAGTGCATACTATTTTCACTTTTTTTGTTTTGTTTTCTCTTTCTCATGGTTTTTCCCTTTTGTTCTCATTTTTCTTTCACAATATGACTAATGTGGAAATATGTTTAACATGACTGCACATGTTATAACCTATATCAGACTGCTTGCTGTCTCAGGGAGGCGGGAGGGAAAGAAAAAATTTGGAGCTCAGAATGTTACAAAAAAGAATATGAAATCTTTACATGTAATTGGAAAAAAAGATACTATTAAGTAGTAAAAAAGTAAAAATTAAATAAAAATTTAAAAAGGATGTCTGGCTTGTTGTCCAAAGAAGTTTAGCCCGCTATTTTTTCACCTTACGGGTAAACTCAAACAATGGTCACAGGTGGGAATGAAGGGGTTTTTTGCTAGCCCTTCTTTCCCAACTTCTAATTATATTGTTGCCCATGCCTATGGCTATGTAACCAATTATGTTGTCACCTCTCTTCTCCTGTTCTTTGTTCTGTGCTCCCAAAAACCTATAAAAGGGAAACTTCCCCTTTTGCTCAAAATCATTATCTTTGGCTAGAAAGTAAGGCACCCATTGACCCCCCCCCCCCCCGCTTTATTAAGAGGTACAGAGCCCTATTAATGAACTATACTGGGAAAAATGTGCTTTGGTTTACCTATTTGTTAAATTTCACTTGTGATGCAACCAATTTGAAAGACTGCTCTAAATCAATAGTAAGAGAAATACAATTTTGAGATTTCAACATATACCTTGCAAATTGACAGAGATAATAAAAGGTGGAAGGTCTATGGAAAGACAAGCACAGTTGGTAGACCTATAAAAATTAGTTCAACTATTCTAAACAGCAATTTAGAATTATGTTTAAAAGTGACTAAAATGTGATTTTTGACCCAGAGAGGCTACTTCTAAATACATACCCTAAGAAAATCCAATAGATAAATAAGGATCCCATATTCAAGAAAATACTCAACAGGTTTTTTTGTGGTAGTAAAGTATAAGAAGCAGAATGGATGTACATCAACTGAGATATGTCTAAACAAAATGTGGTACATGAATATAATGAAAGATTACTATGTTTCATGAAATTATTATAAAGAATTCAGAAAAGTATAGAAATTTACATGAATTGATGCAGAGTGAAGCAGAACCAAGAAAATAATATACATAAAATTACAATATAAATGGAAAGCACAAAAATATATAACTGAATTTATTATGATTACACTAATCAAGCTTGGCCCTGGAGAGGTGTTAAGAACACTATAGAAGCAGAGGGCTATAATTACAGAGAAGAAGCTAGTCAGTGGATAGAGAACTTGGCCTGAAGTCAGTAAGATCTAAATTCAGATCTTGCCTCAGACACTTCATTACTTACGTGACCCTGGAGAAGTCATTTAACTTCTATTTACCTTAATACACTGCAGAAGAAAATGGAAATCACTCCAGTATCCCTGCCAAGAAAACCCTATGGAGAATATAGTCCACTCACTGGGTTACAAAGATTTGGACATGACTAAACAACATCAGTTACAGAATATACTCTCAACCAAAGCTAATGCATTGGTTGGTTTGACTGAACTGCTTTTTCCCTCTTATTCATGGAAATAAATGTGATGTAAAAAGATATTAAAATAAATACATACCACCATCACCTAAAACAAAACAACAACCAAAAAACCGCCACCCAAAATATTCACAACTCCTATTCTTTTTCTTCCATCACAATGTACACCTTTAAAAAAAAAGTGTTTTTTTAACCTAGAGGAAGCTTCATGATAGTGAAAAACAATGATAGAACTGAATTATTTCCCTCCCAAAAAATATAATAAAACATGAATGCTTTTCAATAATAATACTACATAAAATTTATACAGTACTTTAAGATTTGAAAAACACGTTACAAATAATAGTTCATTTGATCTTCACAATAATTCTGTGAGATAAGTGCCATTGTTATTCTCATTTTGTGGATGAAGAAACAACAGTTGAGAAAGATTAATAGTGTACCTGGAACCATATAATTACTGGTTAGGGAAGGATCTGAATGAAGTCTTGACTAGTCCAGCACCTTATACCAAAAGTCTTTTTGAACTTGCCTAAGAAACAAGATCTAGTGCCATGTGCCAGGGATCTTCAGGGTTACTGGTTGTGGTCTGCCAGACCCTGCTCCTGGATCCCCCATCTTTGAACCTTTACCAGCAACTGAGTCTGGTAGGTATACCCCTTCTCAATTTATGTTGATGCCTGAACCCAGTGACATGATGTCTCTACCATGTCTAACTGTTTCTGCTCCATGAGAATGACTCAGTTCTGGAACATACTTCTACTTGCTGGCAGACCAAGTGTATAATTTTCCAAAGTCCTGTATGTGACCTTAGAGAAGTCACTTGACCTCTCTGTGCCTCAGTTTCAATAGTAAAATGAGAGTGTTGGACTAAATTTTAACATGCCTTCTAGCTCTAAAGCTATGATCATGTTAAATTTCCCTAAGAAGGATTTTCATTTAAACCAAACACTGGTATAGCAAGTTTTAACAAAAACAAAGCATGAAGTAAAAGTCCTGCACTAAAGACAAACCTTAATTATATTCCAACTCTCAAAACTACCTTAACATTTCTAAGTTTGTTACTATATGAAAATCAAAAAGTGAAACTCAAAAGTATATTTTGGAGCAGATCTTAGGAATTCACTTTCAATAAGTTCATTCTGTATTATAGGTAATTTAACCTAGTCTTTGTGTCTGGAGTATGTGTGTCATTTGTTATATTTCTGATTCCCAAATGAGCCCCCCAAAATTCCTTTACAAAAGACTTATTGAAAATACATTTTCTTTTCTTGAAATTGTGACTATAAAGAAACAATCTTGTAGCTGGAGGTATAAAGAATTTGGCAGAATTATTAAAATAAAATTCTAGATTACAGAGCAGTTCTTTTGACACTGAGTGTCCCTATAAATTTATATGTTATATCAGGTTTATGGGTCTGCAGTTTTGCAGTATTATTAAAAAAAAACTGGCATTTATGTAGAGCTTTAAGATTTTCAAGGTGGTTTATATACATTTCCTCATTTGAGCCTTACAACAACCTTGCAAGATAAGCATTACAGAAAATATTATTGCCCATCTTACAAATAAGAAAACTGAGGCTCAGAATAGTTAAGTAACTATCCCTATGACCAAGATCTAGCACATATCAGGAAAAAGATTTGAACCCAGGTTTTCCTGACTTTAAATCCAGTACCATTTCTACTACTAGACTCTGAACCTCTTGGGGTCAAGCAATGTCTCTTAGTTAACTTTGTAAAAAAAAAAACAACAACAAAATCCAGAATACTTAGCTTGAGCATGTTGATACAGTGGAAAAGACAATGTCATTAGAGTCAAAAGACTTGCATTTGAACCCTGCCTCTAGTTGTGGGACTTCAGGCAAGTCATCCTACTTCCTGGGATCTCAGTTTCCTCATCAAAAAAAAAACACAACATTTTATTCCTCCCCCCAATTACATATTAAAACAATTTTTTTTAACATTTTAAAAAAGGTTTTTGAGTTCTAAATTCTATAGGTCTCTTTCTTCTTCCCCTGTCCCCTCCCTGAGACAATAAGCAATTTGATATAGGTTATGTGCAATCATGTAAAATATTTCCATGTTAGTCATTTTGTACAGGAAGACTTGAATAAAGAAAAAGAATGAAAGAAAGAAAGTGAAAATAACATGCTTCAGTCTGTATTCAAACACTACTAGTTCTTTCTGAGGAAGAGAACAGTATGCTTTATCATTTGTCTTTGGCATTTTCTTGGATCATTGTATTGCCAAAAATAGCTAAGTCATTCACAACTCTTCACAGAACATTGTGGTTGTTACTGTATATAACGTTCTCCTGGTCCTGTTCACTTCACTTTGCATCAATTCATGGAAGTTTTTCCAGGTTTCTCTGAAATCATCCTTCTTGTCATTTCTTATAGCACAATAATATTCCTTTACTATCATATACCATAGCTTATTTAGCCATTCCCCAACTGATGGGCATCCCCTTGATTTACAATTCTTAGGCACCACAAAAAGAGCTGCTATAAATATTTTTGTACAAATAGGTCCTTTCTCTTTTTTTGATGTCTATGGATCAAAGGGTATGCATACTTTCATAGCCCTTTGGGCATAGTTCCAAATTGTTCCCCAGAATGGTTGGATTAGCTCACAACTCCACCAACAATGCAATAATGTCCCAGTTATCCCACATCCCTTCCATCATCCATCATTTTCTCTTTTTGTCAATAGCCAATCTGATAGGTATGAGGTAGTACCTCAGAGTTGCTTTAATTTGCATTTCTCTCATAGTAGTTCATAACTTTTTTTTTCATATGACTATAACTTCGCCTTCTTTGTCAGAAAATTTGCAGTCTTATTTTGAGGAAAAGAAAGCCTCAACCACAATGAAGACTGTGTTGGCAAGTCTCATAGAAAAGCCAAAACTGAAAATAGAAAATATACTAGATTCTAAGAGGTTAATGCAAACTCTTTCTTCTTGCTGCATTATGACTGATCTATATATATTCACACTATTTGCAGGAATCAGTGTGAGTGATTCACATAAATTCAAATAGTTTTGATAACATCTGTAAGCAGATTAGTCATTCCTTTCTTGAATTCAATCTGTCTCCAAATATTGGAAAGGTCATAATATCCCCAAAATACTGCATATTAATTTTATATGAATATATAATAGATATTTGCCAGAAAGGTGACAACAAATGAAGCAGAACCCAAACTGCCATTAAAGTCACAGGATATTTAAACATCTAAACAGAAGCTAAAAATGTTATAAAAATAACACTGATTGTGCTGAACTAGAAAAAAAGGAAAATTATAGGTAGAGAAATAATGAATGTAGTAGGTAAAAAACACTGAAGTCAGTCAAATCTTGGTTAAAGTCCCAGCTCCCCTACTTCTTGCCTGTGTTTCCTTGGGTAAGTCATTTTTAACTTGTCTGAAATAATTTTGCTCCTGTTCCAAAATAAAGTAAGATAATTCAATTTAAAATCAAAAAGTCTGAGGAATATAAAGAGTCTACACTAATTACACACTAATGATCAGCATGTGAGAAAAAAATAAGAATGGACATAAAATTCTAGCAGTCTTAAAGGGAATGATTTTAAATGTTATGATATCTACTATATTTTAAATGAGTGTAATTATAAATTAAAGTCATGTCATATTAAATTTCTAATAAAACATTTAATAGATAAATTAAAATCAAGAGGCTAGACTATGATCTTTAAGGTTCTGTCCAGCTTGATAAATTCTAGTATCCTACAACTTGTTGAAAATGGAAATAAATAAAAATATTTTTAAAATACCTTTTTCAAATTTAATTCACTTTTTAAGTTTAGAAGGACAAAGATAAAATTTGGTGTATATAAAATGTTTGCAAAACAATGCTTTATTTATAAATCTTAAAAGTCTTACTGTGAAATGAAACAAGCTGTTAAAGGCTAAGCCAACAGAAGTCAAGCTGCAAAAGGGAAGACCTTGACTCACCTAACTGAAAAGGAACTCATTTCTGACAACTCAGAATTGTAAAGAATGCTAATAGTAAAGAAAACTAATACTTTACCATAACAATCAAGTAATGAAATTAATTAGCTATGTCACCTTCCTTTGCCAAAAACTAATTGTGACGCTCATGGGTAAAGGAACTGATCAGCAAGAGATCTTACATTGTGGGAAAAGAAAAAGGGAGGTTGAGTAGCCTGATAGTCTCTGAAAAAAAAAAATCTAAAGCTCAAGTGTACATCCAGAAAGACCTGCTCCTGAATTTACCAAAACAAGTTCTGTACTAGATTACTATTCATTTCCTGTCTAGACAGCAACACAGATTTGAGGATATTTTGAAGGTACTCTCTCAGATATTCCATAATAGTGAATTTATAATTTTATGGCATATGGAGGATATTAAAAACTTAATTTGCAATTCCTGATTCTGAGAGATGTATTGCTAATGATAGAAGGAGGTAAGGGAGATATAACATATATACACATAATTTAGTAATACAGATAATTTGAGGAGATAAAAACAACTAACCACTTCAGGAGAGGGGAAAGGTATATGTCAGGGAAGACTTGAGGAGATATAACTGAGCTGAGCCTTGAAGAACAGAAAAGAAGGACTTCTGTGAGCCAAGATAGCAAAGTAAACAGTAAATTGCTATAGTTCTCCTATATTCAAACAACCAAACAACCAGAAAATAGCACCCCAGAACAAATCCTGGAATAGCAGAGCCAGGGAAAAGACAAAGTGGAGCAGTCTTACAGCCTGGAGACTTGAAGGATCTTCAAGAAAGGTCCATCTTCATACCCAGGACTAAAGGAGAATTACCCCCACTGGGAAGGAGGTGGGCAGGGAGGAAAGGAGACCAAGTTACTTTCTAAGGATTTGTGGATCCCTTGGTATTCAGTCCAACAGAAAAGAGGAGAACCAGGACAGACAAGACTCTCCAAGGACATGTGTTTATCCAATAGGTGGGGAAGTTTGATCTTAATAGCTACAGAGAAGTCAGGCAAAAGTCAATAAAGGGCTAGGGTAAGGATGGGCAACTTTTTCACATCATTAATTTAGCTGTAATCAAATAACACTGCATTTAACAAACTTCAATTAAATATGCTTAAAAATATTTTTTAAGGCATTCTTCTCCTCAATGGCTTTTTGGGCCTCTTTTACCATGTGAGTTAGTCTATTTCTTAAGGTGTTATTTTCTTCAGTATTTTTTGGGTCTCCTTTAGCAGGATGTTGACTTGTTTTTCTAATTTTCTTGCATCATTCTCATTTCTTTTCCCAATTTTTCCTCCACTTGATTTGCACAATCTTTCTTGAGCTCCTCCATGGCCTATAACCAGTTAATATTTTTCTTGGAAGCTTTTGATGCCAGAGTTTTGACTTCGTTGTCTTCTTCTGGTTCCATGTTTTGATCCTTTTTGTCCCCCAAAAAGGATTCTATGGTCTGATTGTGTTTCCTCTGCTTGCTCATCTTGCTAGCCAATTACTTGACTTTTGAGCCCCTTGCCACAATAGAACTCTGCTTCCAGAGTGGAGACAGCTTTGTCCCAAATCACTGGGGTTTTTGCAAATCTTGTCAGTGGTCTGAGGAGGGTGCCCTTTCTACAGCTACCACAAGCTCTGTCACACTGGTGTTTCTCACCCCAGGACCACTGCCCAAGAGAGTGGCCCAGATCCAAGCAGGCCAAAGCAAGTGTGATTACCCTCTGAATGGTTGCTTAGTCCCCCTACAATCTGCAGGCCAGGAGCTCTGGAGGCAGACATGCAGCAGCAGCTACAACCACGCCTCCATCACCTCTCGCCCCAGGAGCAGGGGCCAGACCACACTTTTCCATCACCCAGTTCTAAAAGAGTTCCCCACTGACTTTTTACTTTCTCTTTGGCATTTATGGGTTGAGAAGTCTGGAATGCCACAGCTGCTGGTGATTCACTCTCCTGAAGTTTGCTTCAGCCAGTCTGGGACACAGGTCAGGTCCACCCAAGGTCTGGGATCATGTGACTCACACAGGACTGCCACTGGCTCCCAGCTCAGAACAATACACCCTTTCTGTAGGCCTGCCAGGCTGCCTTCAGTGGGAGATTTGTTTCTCTCTGTCACTCTGTAGGTTCTGTAGCTCTAAAATTTGTTTAGAGTCATATTTTATAGGGATTGGAGGTGGCTGGAGTAGGAGCTCAGCCAAATTCCTGCTTTAACTCCACCATCCTGGCTCCGCCCTTAAAAATATTTTTTAGAAAAGAAAAGAAAGGTCCATCTCAATCAGGTAAAAAGGGAGCACATTCCAGGACAGGAAGGATCCCAGCAAGCCTCACTTCAGCAAACCAGTGGGATATCCTGATTCCCAGTGTTGTGGAGCAGATAAACACAAATACTAGGATCCCTGAATGCCTTAGTATAGCCAGGGCAATAGGCATACTCCAGCCCCAAGAACCACCACGTGCTTGGGCACAGCCCCAGATGGGCAAGCATCCTCCAGCTGCCAGACCTCAGCATTGCCCCAGAAAGCATCCTACAGCAGCTGGACCTCCAAGTGCTTCAATGCAGCCCAGGGAAGATCAATATCTTCCAGTGGCCAGACTTTCACATGCTTCAGCATAGTTCCAAGAAAACACAGAAAAATCCCATTTGGCCTCAGAAAGTGCCAGATACCACCACTAGAACCCCAGTTCAGGACCAGATAAGCTGTCAGACCCCCTGTAGCCTCCAGCAGCACCAGTCTCTGCCCATCCCTCCCCACATCCTCAACCACCAGCAGACACAAGGGTCCCCTATGGGAGTCTCAGGGAAACATCAATGCAGCACCAGGTAAACAATCAGGGCTTACAGCCACTGACATAAGAAGCCTGAGACTACCCCAGGAACAGAGATCAAATTTAAAAGAAAAGAAAAAGGTCAGAAAAAAATTTAAAAGAAAGGAAAAAGGCAACAACAACAACAAAAAGAATCTGACCATAGAAAGTGCTTATGGTGACAGGCAAGTCCAAGACACAAACTCAAGAGGACAACAATGTCAAAACACCTATGGGCAAAACCCCAAATTAAAATAGAGAGTCATCTCTATCCCAGAAAGAACTCATGGAAGAGCTCAAAAAGGAACTTGAAAATCATACAAAAGAAGTAGAAGAGAAATGGAAAAGAAATGAGAGTGATGCAAGAGAATTATGAAAAAAAACTCAACAGGTTGGAAAACTGCTTAAAAAGTAGAGTTGGCAAAATGGAAAAGGAGACACAAAAATCCACTGAAGAAAACAACTCCTTAAAGAGTGCAATTGACCACAAGGAAAAGAAAGTACAAAAGCTAATTGAGGAAAAAAAACACCTTAACAATTAGAATTGGGCAAGTGGAAGCTAATGACTCTGAGACAACGTGAATCAATCAAATTCAAAAGAATGAAGAAATGAAAGAAAATATAAAATACCTCATGGAAAAAACAACTGACCTGGAAAATAGATCCAGGAGAGACAATATCAGAATCATTGGACTACCTGAAAGCCTTAATCAAAAGAGCTCAAATCTGTTGACATTAATTCTTCTTTCTTGTGAAAAATATTGTGGGATAAGAAAAGGTAAATAGGGACATTTCAGGAAAACCTGGAAAGACTTGTACAAAGTGATGCAAAATGAAATGAGCAGAATCAAGAAAACACTGGTCACAATAAGCAATATCATGATGATCAACTATGAATTACTTGAACCAAAAGGAGGAGCTACACAGCATCTTTCAAGAAATTATTGAGGAAAACTTCCCTGATGTCCTGCAACCAGAGGGCAAAACAGAATCCACTGATCACCTCAGGAAAGAGGTCCTAAAATAAAACCCCAAGGAGCATTATAGCCAAATTTCAGGAACTATCAGGTCAAGGAAAAAAATACTACAAATGGCCAGAAAGAAACAAGTCAGATATTGGAGAGTTACAATCAGGATCACACATCTGTCATAGACCATGATATTCTGGAGAGCAAAAGCACTAGGACTATCACCAAGAATCATTTACCTGGCAAAAATTAAACCTAATACATCAAGGGGAAAATGATCATTCAAAAACATAAAAGGACTTTAAGCCTTCATAAGGAGAAAAAAAGAACTAAACCAAAATTTGACCTCCAATATCAAGACCCAAGAGGAGAATAAACAGGTAAAAAGGGAAAAGAAAACATAAGGGATTCAATATAAACTGTTTATATTCCTACACAGGAAGATGATACTTGTAACTCTTAAGAATTATTTCACTAACAGTACAGATATTAGGAATATAGACAGACAGAGGGTACAGGTATAAGGTATATTTGAGGGAGTGATATAAAAAAGGGATGAGAAAGAGGAGTACAATGGGTGCAGAAGGAAGGGAGAGGCAGAATGGGGTGTTATCTCACATAAGAGGTGAGAAAGATCTATTACAATGGAGGGGAAGCTCAGAGCACTATTCACGCTACACACTGCACCAGACTATTTTTTATATACAGTGTTATTGGTACTTTTTAATATTTTCTACATTTCCCACCTTCCCTTATAACATAAGAAGAAAAAAACAGCGGTTATGCAAAACTAACCAAAATGACAAAAATCTTGTTATAAGTATAGTGTTTCACACCCTAGAGTCCTGCTTGTTCTTTGTAATTTTGCAACATCGACTTCTGATTTTTCTTTTGTGGTTTTTCTTTCCATTTATGTTGTTATAGTCATTATGTATATTGTTTTCTTGGTTCTGTTTACTTCATTCTGTATCTTATAGAGCTCTTATAGCTCTTACTATATTTCTTTGTATTCATCAAACCCATCATTTCTTATAGTACAGTAATATTCCATTATACTCTGTATAGGGCAAAGTTGAGGGCCAGCTCTGAGAAGACCCCCAAAGGGATGCGGATCCAGGCCAAGGTCTCCCTTGAGCTTGTTCCCATCCCCTTGGGTTCACTATTTCTCAGGATGTTGGCTCACCTCCCCTGCTCATCATCCTTCAGTGCTAGGGAGGCTCGGAACATTCTGGCTGTCCCGGAAACACTGGCTGCTTGAACAATATAGATAAAGTAGTAACACATGAGACGAGAGTAAGGGAATGTCCCACGGGAATGGCCTCCTAAAGGTTGCAAGTCAGGCGCCTCATGTAACAAACTACATGAAGTTTCCCATGAGAAAGTATGATGTAAGTGCTTTAGCTATAGTATATAAACCTTTACCCTCAGATGTTTCATTGAGACTTACTTAGCATGCATGCAATAAATATATGAATGCTTTCAATCTCCACCTGGCCCATGACTCTTCATTCACTCTCTCATGCTTCAGTTGGTACTACGAGGTGCAGGCATCAACACTTAGGTACCATAACTGGTTTGTCCATTACCCAATCAGTTGACATCTACTGCATTTGCAATTCTATGTTGAAACAAACAAACAAAAAAGCAAACCGCAGAATTTGGTTTTGATCATTTTACTGTTGTTCCTACTTCTTAGTAAACATTGTGTACCTTGTTTTCTTGATTTTTCTTTAGTTCATATACATCTTCCCATGCTTTTCTATATTCATCATATCTGCATAATGTACTGTAATATCCCATTAATTCACGTATCACAAGTTGCTTAGCAATTCCCCATCTATGGGCACCTACTTTGTTTCAAGTTCTGTTCTGTCATAAATATTTTGGCATATACATAGGCCTGTACTTTTTATCGTTGACCTTGGAGTATAAATACCTAGCAATGGAATCTCTGGGTCAACAGGTTCAGTTCCTATCCATAACACTTGCTGTCTTATTACAGATTTATTAAGGTTCAGGATACCAAAGTTCAGAACAAGGAAACACAAAACATACATCAAGACAGAAAAAGTCAAGCCAGCTTTTTTGAGGGGATATACAATAAGGAAGGACAGTCAGGGAGCTTATAAATAGATCAGGTCTTCTGGGCTTGTTAAAAGTGGGTATCACAATGGAGTCCTGGATGGAACTTACACCAAAACCAGGAAAGACTAGTGGGTTTTTATAGAGTTATTATCTCAATCAAGCAGGACCTGGCATTGGGGGAAGGGAACAAGGAACCTGGACCTGGGGGTTGGTACTGAAAGAAGACTCCTGGGTAATTGGCACCCTAGTTAGTTAATACTCAAATTTTACACTGGTCCAGGAAGGGCTTTTGTTCTTATATGTCTCTATCAGTGGACTATATATCCTGATCCTTTTTGTAGATACTTGATACAAAGACTTTTTCCCCCCAATGACTAAGTCCCTTTTTATCTTAGTTGCATTAATTATATTGGTGCAAAAGCGTTTCAATTTTATATAATCAAAATTATCTATTTTATCTTTTGTAACCTCTTTTACTTTTTATTTGGTTAAGAATTCACTCCTTTCCATAATTGTGAAAGGTACCTGGTCTGGTTCTCTTATAATTTTTTTTCTTTAATGGTATGACCTTTAACATTCAGGTCATATTTCTACTTTAATTTATTATGACATGTTGTTATCGTGAGTGGAATTCAACAAAGGAAGCCTAAGGTATGTATCTTCAAAGTAAGATAACAGTTTATTAATAGGGCACAGATCCTGTTAATAATATGGGTCTAATGACTGCCTCAGTGAGCCAAAAACACCACTAGTTCAAGATGAAGCTCCTTTTTATAAGCATAAAACAAAGAACAGAACAGGGAAAGTGAGGAAATATGTTATGGCTGGTTACAAGGTTAATAGCATCATAGTGGGGTGGAGAAAGAGGAACAACATGATTGGTTAGAGTTGAAACATGTGGGATAATATGATTGGTTGGAAGTTGGAAATGAGGGGCTAGCAACAACCCCTTCCTTTCCTCCTGTGCCTAAGAAAAGTTCATTATCTGAGTGTACCTACAAGGTTAGAGATAATGGGTCAGATTTCTTTGGGTGGCAAAACAGATATCCTTGAAGGATAGCTTGGTAGTGTAAAGATGCTACACCAGAATTCCTAGTCTCTACCTGCATCTGCATCCCTCAAGGATGGTAGATTTTGCTGAGGCAAGATCAAAGCAATGATTAGAAGAGAAATGAATTTCTAAATTTAACTGATTACAGGCCAGCTGAATTTCTGCCCTAAGTTCAGAGACAAAGAACCATGACTTGGGCAGTTATAGGATAAAATCAATTAGCTCTAAATAGGATTAATAAAAAATGATACAAAATCAATTTAATCTTCTAAGTCTAAATCTAATATCTGCAAGACTGCTCTCCAATTTTCTCAGTAACTCTTGTTAAATAGGGAGTTCTAACATAGGAACTGCCTTATCTTTATCTTTGCATTTCCAATGCTTAGCACAATCCTAGGCAAGGATAGTACTAATAAATTCTTTTTTGAATGAATAAATTAATTAGAAAACTGGATACACCTCTTCCTTTGACATTTGCATATCTAAAGAACAAACATGAGGACCCAAGATGGCAGAGTAGAAGCACAAACTTGGTGTGGGCTCCCACTTCAATCACTTCCAATACATGTAAAAAAAATGACTCTAAACAAACTTTAGAGCCACAGAACCCACAAAGAGACAAAGAGAAACAAAGCTACTGCTAAAAGAAGCCTGGCAGGCTGATAGGAAGGATCTATAGCACCAGGCTGGGAGCCAAACGCAGCCCCACACGAGCCCCACAGTGGCCCTGACCAGAGGCGGCCTAAAGCAGACTTCAGGAGAGAGAATCACCAGCAGCTGTGGTGGTTTCTAGAATTCTCAACCTATAAATACCAAAAAGAAAGTAAAAGGTCAGTGTGGAACTCTGTGGGAACAGGGGGACCAAGAGCACGGTCTGGCCCCTGACCCCGGGATGAGAAGTGGCAGAGATGCTGCCTGGCTGCCTCAGGAGCTCCTGGCTTACAGATTGCAGAGGGACCAAGCAACCATTCAGAAGGTAATCACTTTTATTTTAACTTGCTTGGATCTGGATCATGGTCTTGAGTGGTGGTCTTGGGGTGTGTGACCAGTGAGCCAGAACTTGTGTTGTCTATAGAGAGGGCACCCAACTAATAGCTCCAGCAGCTGCAAAAACCCCAGTGATTTGGGACAAAGCTCTCTCCATTCAGGAAGCAGAGTTCTACCGTGGCAAAGAGCTCAAAAGTCAAGTATTTAACTGGCAAGATGAGCAAGCCCAGAAAATGTGATCAAACCATATATTCCTTTTTTGGGGACAGAAAGGATCAAGGCATGGAGCAGGAAGAAGATAACGAAATCAGAACTCCTGCATCAAAAGCCTCCAAGAAAAATATGAACCAGTTACTGTAACCAGTAAGCTAGGGAGGAGTTCAAGAAGGATTTTGAAAATCAAGTAAGAAAAGTAGAAGAAAAATTGGGAAGAGAAATGAGAATGAGGCAAGAAAATCAGGAAAAGTGAGTCAACAGCCTGCTAAAGGAGACCCCAAAATTCACTGAAGAAAATAACACCTTAAAAATAGACTAACTCAAACGGCAAAAGAGGCTCAAAAGGCCAGTGAGGAGAAGAATGCCTTAAAAAGTCAAATTTGCCAAATGGAAAAGGAATTTCAAGTCACTGAAGAGAATAACTCCTTCAAAATTAGATTGGAGCAACTGGAAGATAATGACTTTATGAGAAATCAAGATACTATAAAACAGATCCAAACAAATGAAAAAATAGAAGGCAATGTGAAATATCTCATTGGGAGAAACACTGACCTAGAAAATAGTTCCAGAAGAGATAATTTAAAAATTATTGGACTACCTGAAAGCCAGGATCAAAAAAAGAGCCTAGACACTATTTTGCAAGAAATTATCAAGCAAAATTGCCCTGATATTCTAGAAACAGAAGGCAAAATAAAAATTGAAAGAATTCACTGATCACATCTTGAAAAAGATCCCAAAAAGAAAACTCTTAGGAATATTATAGCCAAATTCCAGACTTCCCAGGTCAATGAGAAAATACTGCAAGCAGTCAGGAAGAAACAATTTAAGTACTGTGGAAACACAATCAGGATAACACAAGACCTAGCAGCTTCTACATTAGGGACTGAAGGTCTTGGAATATGATATTCCTGAGGTCAAAGGAGCTAGGGTTAAAACCAAGAATCACCTACACAGCAAAACTGAGTATAATGCTACAGGGGAAAATATGGTCATTCAATGAAATAGGGGATTTTCAAGCATTCTTGACGAAAAAACCAGAGCTGAACAGAAAATTTGACTTTCAAATACAAGAAGGAAGAAAAGCATGAGAAGGCAAACAGGAAAAAGAAATCATAAGGAACTTATTAAAGTTGAACTATTTACATTCCTACATGGAAAAATAATCATTGTAATTCATAAGACTTTTCTCAGTATGAGGATAGTAGAAGGGAATATATGTTTATGTATTTATACATATATATGTATAGGAGGGTGTATGTGTATATAAATGCGTATGAGAGTGTTGACATATGTATGTTCATGTATACAGAGACAGAGGGCACAGGATCAGTTGAATATGAAGGGATGATATCTAAAAAATAAAATTAAGAGGTGAGAGAGGAATTTGTTGGAAGAAGGAGAAAGGGAAAGATAGATTAGGGTAAATTATCTCATATAAAAGAGGCAAGAGAAAACTGTTATAATAGAGGGACAGAGGAGGAAGGTGAAAGGAAATGGGACAACCTTATTGTCATTGAATTTGGCTTAAAGGGAGAATAACATACACAGTCAACTGGATATCTTAACCTACAGGAAAATAAGGGGGTATGGGAGAAGAAGAGGGATGATAGAAGGGAGAACAGACTGGGGGAGAAGGTAGTTAGAAGCAAACATTTTTGAAAAGGGATAGGGTCAAAGGAGAAAATAGAATAAGTGGGGGGTGTGAGATAGGATGGAGGGAAATATAGTTAGTCTTTCACAATATAACTACTATGGAAATGATTTGGGTTACTACTCTTGTACAACCTATATTGAATTGCTTATCTTTCCAGTCAGGGCAGGTGAGGAGGGAAGAAGGGAAAAAAATGTGGAATTCAAAGTTTTAAAAACAAATGTTTCAAAAGGAATTGTTTTTACATGCAACTGGAAAATAAGATACACAGGCACTGGGGTTTAGAAATCCATCTTGCCCTACTAGGAAGTTAGGGGGGTGATGGGAAGGATATAAGAGAGAATAGATTGGGGGAAGGGGCATCCAGTAGGCTTGCTATTCTGGGGTGGGGGCTAGGGGAAAGACAGGGAGAAAAAATCGTAACTCAAAATCTTGTGGAAATGGATGTTGAAAATGAAAAATAAATAAATAAATTTTAAAAAAAGAATAAACATGAAGCAGACTGAGTAGAGAGCTGGCCTGAGTTAAGATGTCCTGCATTCAAATACCACCTCTGACACTAGCTATGGGACTATAAGAAAATCACTGAATCTCTCTCAATGTCCTCAATCTACTCTCCAAAGCTATTAGTCTAAGGAGGTGTTAATTTACCTTAGTAGAGTAAATTCCTTACAGAGACCTGCACAAATGAAATGGAAAGAAGGAAGGAAAGATGGAAGGGAAGAAAGAAGGATGGAAGGACAGATAGAAGGATGGAAGGAAGAAAGGAAGGAAGAAAGGAAGGAAGGAAGGAAAGAAGGAAGGAAGGAAGGACGGAAGGGAATAAAAGAAAAATTAATAATATATTAGCTATTTGTGACCATTTGGAATACTCTTCCAACATTTTAGTCACCTAGATCTTTACCCATCTGAATCTCTTGATTTAAAAAAAAAAAAACCCAAACCCTAAATTCCTTAGCATTTCTGGATCTAGTTTTCTCATTCCTAGCTCTAAAATTTTATATCTTATGTAAATATTTCTTCGGTCCTAGAAAATGAAAATGCCTTGCCAAACAGATGCAAAAAATGTTTATTAATCTTTTTGTAGAAAGAAAAAAGGCCAGCCGGCTCAAGTTTTTAGGTGAAGGATTTTTGGGAGGGAGCCACATCTGTGCTTTCTTCAATGTAGAGAATTCCCTCCAGTACTACAATTTGGTGACTAGTTTGTGACTTACACTTTATTGTTTGCCTGGGCCACTAAAAAATTACAACTCACTCATGGTCAGATACCTAGTGCACTTCAGTTCCAAGAGTTGAGTCTTGGGTGTATTCCTGACTGCAATGCAAGCCTTCTATTCACCATGTTATGCTATCTCTCTGGTCAATACAATTTTCTTCCAACTAGTTTCAATATTTGAAATATTACAGATGGTCACAAAGAGCTAATAAATTACAAATTAATAATTTACTGTTGAGATTCAAATTTATTGTTTTATTATTCCTATGTTGAAACTGTTAGATTTGTTGGTTTTCAAGGCTTAGAGAGGCTAATGAAACAGCACAAGGATACATTTAACTATCAAAAACATTATTATTCCGTTGTAATTTTTTTTTGGAGGGGCAATTGGAGTTAAGTGACTTGCCCAAGATCACACAGCTAGTAAGTGTTAAGTGTCTGAGGTCACATTTGAACTCAGGTCCTCCTGACTCCAGGGCCCATGCTCTATTTACTGTGCCACTTAGCCTCCCCCATTGTAATTTTTAAAGAGAAACTTACTTGGAGTGTACTGTGTTTGTATAAAGTGCAGTTGTGGTATCTTAGCAATGCGACAGAATAGGTATGGAGAAAAATCTAGATGGCTCAAAATCCAATACAACGAAAAGAACCTGCATATAAGCCAAACTTGGCGCTTTAAAAGGGAATTTTAAAAACACATTCTAAAGTTACCTATAATAATCTAAATGCACTTTAAATGTACTTCACATACACACACACACACACACACACACACCCCATATGTATATGTATTATAATTATGATATAGTCATGAAGTATAATTTATTGTAAAAATTCCATAATTAAATATGTAACTCTTTACACAGGAAGTCAGTCTGAGGAAACACTACAATAACAGCAATGATTTAATATAAATACGATCCACCAAGTATTTTTCATGCAAGGTGTAAGGAGCTGGGAATAAAATATAATGACAAGATGAAAAACTATCCTACCCTCCAGTAGGTTATATTCTTCTGGTATAGTATATGTAATGTACTGTATATGTCAATATATTCTTGATTATTTTTTTTTGGAGGGGGGGAAGGCAAGGCAATTGGGGTTAAGCAACTTGCCCAAGGTCACACTCTAGTAAATGTCGAGTATCTGAGGCCAGATTGGAACTCCAGTCCTCCTGACTTCAGGACTGATGCTCTATTCACTGCACCACCATAGCAATAATATATACATAGAAGGTGACAGGAGCTGAACCTTCAAGTTAAAAACAGATTCTATGAGACAGAACAAGGAAGGATTTCATTTCTGCCATGAATGACAGTCTGTGGAAAGGCACAGAAGCTGGAAATAGGAATGCCAAGTTTGGGGAACAGTAATTAAAATAGTTGTGCTATAATAGAGTATGTGGTCTTCATTTACCTCATCTGTAAAATAGCTACCTTATTTACCTGAAGGGACTCTTGGGATTTCTTTCAACTCAGATATATGATCCTAATGTTTGCTGACAGAGTGAATTTTAGAAAGATTGATAGTTGGTTTGTTTTGTTTCTCTCCTCATGAGGTTTATGGTCTTCTAAAGAGGTGAATTAAGTAGAGTCAATAGAATATGATTAAAAGAAAAAATGTTAACCTATTCTTTCCTTAAAACAAAAGGAATCACTTTATTTTGGGAAAGATAATATTGAGAAAGATATGGATAAAAACATATTTAGGGGAAAAAAGGATCTCCAAAAGTTCTTTTATGACTATGTTTTATATATTGCTCGAAACTTAACCTAGTTCTTTTGGGGAAAAAAATGTATATAAGAAAAAAATATTAAAAAAAAAACTTAACATTGAACACTTTCCTCAAAGGTTATCCTTTTGACTTTAAAAAGAGAGAGATAAAAATTTAATATATTGTAAAAATGATTCCTTCTGTATAGGGTGATATATGAAATTGAAAATGATTTTTGTATTTCTTTTGAAAAAAATTTATTACATTAAATAAAATTAATCTGGGGGGTCTGAAAAATAGGCTAACAGCACATCATAAAAGAATAATTATCGATAACAAGGTACTCTATAATTATAAAGTATTTGTTTATATATTATATCATGTAAATCTCAGAAGGCCTATTTGGTAGATAATCAAAGTACTATCTTCATTTTATAGATGAGGAAAAGTGCCTTAAAGTTCTTCTAGGTCTACACTGCTTCTATTACACTATGCTGCTTTTCAAGTATGCTATTAGTGCTTGCTAAATATCAATATTTAAAAGAAAATCCTATAAGATAGTCAATAGAATTTCAAATTCTGTGTCAAAAGTAATAAAGAATATTTAACATTAACTAAAGAGAAAAAAATGACAGTAAATGATAAATCCACTAACAAAGGATAAACTCCCAGAAGCAAAAGCAGAGTCTAAGTCAATTTGGTTTCTTCCAAACTCACACTTTCCTAGAATGACCAATTCAAGACAACAAAAAGTTGGCTCAACAAAAAGTGAACCTGTTACACATATTTTTCTTTCTGAAGATTCCAAACTAAAACTGCAGAAAGAAAAGAAAACTGTAAAACAATAGAGTGCCATAAAATATACCTTTGCAAGAAGCAAATTTTGAAAAAGATTTGCTGGAATTAAAAGATACTGAGGTCTTCCCTTCTTGATTAAAATGAGGTGAGTTTTCACTTTTAATAGGAGTGAGGAAATGTCACCATTTTTCCATTTTAAACAGCTGAATCATTCAAATGCAGTTGAATTCAGGAAGAAGCAAATATTGCTGTTCTTCTAGCTCTTCTTTACGAAGTGTGCCGGTGCCAAATTAAATTTCATACCAGAAGCTACTGAAAATATATTAAGTGACTAGCTGAATTTCTGATACTGGTTTTAAATATTTACTATTAAAGAGACGAATTACTTTTGGCTATAGAACAGATCTTTGACAAAAGAAATGAACCTATTTAAGGAATTTATTCATTCATCAAAATTGAGTGCCTTCAAACGGCTCTGTTATGCAGTATCGACTTAGCAAATAGGCACTAAGCAAATGACTAAAATCCGGGAGGGTTCTTACAGGGCCCAAAGTCTGCTAGCAGAAATAGAAAAACCCAGAAGGAGAATTTATCCATTCCTCCTGCATAAATCTCTAGTGATAATATGGCCACAAGCCAAAGGATTAACAATAGCTAAATCGCTGCATCGCATTCACACTGGATTATATTATTAAAAACTCCTACCATTCATTCTCCTCAGACATTGGAAGACAGTTTTAATCTGGGTTCCCAAATGACTATTTAAAGACTTCTTTAATTCAAAACAAAAGTCAAAATTGTCCTCAATTTATCATACACCCGAGAGCTTGCAATCAACCAAGAAACAAACTCAGACATAGGTAGGTGTTCAGCAGTTAACATATGGCAGGTGGGAAAATGACAATCTGTTGCTGTATGCACCTGTGTGTTGGGAGGGGAGGGGGAAGGGTGTGAGTCCTTCAGTACCGTGGCTAGGGCCCCTTAACTCCGCTCCCTAAATAGTAAATGCTAGAATTCGCAGTAGGTTGGGCGGAAGGATGGATGGGAGGGTGGATGGATGGTTTAGTAGATGGGAAGAGGGATGAGGGGGTGGACGAGTTATTTGTCCTTATCCATCCTACAGAGGTGAGTCACCTGGAGGCCCAGAGATTCCTCTCGGGGAATCTGCTAGCCTCCCGCGGGGCCTGCAGCTTCCTCCCCGAGGGAGATCGAGGAGCTGTGAGAGGCAGGAAGCCTCCCCATCCCCACGGCCCAGCCTCCAGCTCAGTCCCGTGGGGAGGTGGAGGCTGGGGTGCGTGCTATCCCTCCGGCCCCCCAATGAGGGGCTCCAGGCCCACTCCGAGGCCCCGGGGGACACCGGAGAGAGAGGGGGCGGACGGTGGCGGAGTCCCCCCGAAGGAGCACGGTGGGGGGGTGGGGGAGGAGGGAGCTACCCCGCAGGGCTGGCGCTCACCCAAACAACCCTCTCAAGAACGAGTGGGAGGACTTCACGCGCTTCTCGGCCTCCGCCATCAGCTGGACCGCCTCGCGTTCCTTGCCTGCGTTGTCCATGTCTGCCACCTTTACACTCCTCAGATTGGGGTAGAGAACAACGGAGTAACGGCGGCGGAGACCGACGACTCAACCTAACGGAACCCCCAGCTGCTGCCAGGGGAACGCACCTCTAGAGTTTCTCCACAGCGGAGCGGCGGGGGGAGTGAAAGGAGGCGAAGCTCTGGCATGGATCACAAAGCATGTCGGGATTTGTAGTCCATCCTTCACCCTTTGGTCTCAGAATCCGAAGAGGCGAAAACTACATTTCCCAGAAGAGAGTCGGACCGTTGCAGTGTGCGAACACGCTCCCTTCTGCCCCCTGGTGTGTGTTCAACCTGTAAGCTAGAGATGCTGCATTTGGGGGGTGTGACCCCAACGTAGGAGGAATTGGGAGGTAAGGAGTAGATCCAGGCTGGGAAGCATAAGGGGAGACATTATGATTAGCAATTTAGTCCGTTCACTAAACCTTTATTAAGGGGCCACTTTGATAGGGAGCCCTGTATTAAGGCACCGGACAAAATAATAAATTTTAAGTGAGGCGGACACCCTTAAGAAGCTTGAAGTCTGAAGTTGGGAAACAAGGCACATACGCAGATAATAGGACGCAATGATTCGTCGTTGAGTCCCCAAACTCCAGGCTTTATTTTCTCTTCATAGTCTCTGGAATATGTTCCTAAGACTTCCACGAAATTGGGGGATTCTATTAGTTATTGTCATCGACAAGTCATTAATCACAGGTTGGGGGTGGGAATGGCTGCAAGGTGCAGAAGAGAAAGTCCTGCAGTCAGGAGACGGGAGGTGTCAAATCCTCAGTCTGACACTAGCTTGGCGACCCTGTGCAGCTCAGCATTGAGAGCACTGAGACAGAAGTGGCACTTGACTCACTGGGGTGATCTCAGTTAGCCTCTCTAGGCCTCAGTTTCCTCACCCGTAAAAAGCGAGACAATTGAACTGAATGGCACCTAAAGTCCCTTCTAGCTCAAGATGTATAATCTGGTTTCCATATCTGCAAAATAGAGATCCTGCTTCTGATTCCTGATTCTATACAGGCTTTCTTCCACAATGCCACAGCAGCCTTTTCATCTTGGAAGTTCACCCCCATCCAACCTGAACCCCTGCTTTCAGTTCCCAACAGGAACTGTCTCTTTTTTTGCTTATTTGTATTCCCAGCATTTAACACATAGCTTGGCATAGAATAAGAGCTTAATAAATGCTTGTTGACTTCATCTGACTTGACTTGATACCTACATTACAGGGTCCTTGTGAGGAAATCACTTTATAAATCTTAATGCACTATATAAATGTGACTATATAAGATGTCCCACAAGTCTTAGTGCTGTTTTATGCTAAAAGGCTTAAAACTGCACTAATACTTTCAGAACGGTATATATGTAAACTACAAATACACATATTCCCTGATTCAACATCACTCACACACACATATGTTGTGTGTATATATTATAATTTTACCAGGACATTTCTCCATTTGGCAATGCCTAGGCCCCAACTAGAAACCTCTCTGTTTACTGCGCAATCCCTTAACCAATTATTTAAATGTTGATTAGAGAAACAATATTCATATGTCTGCCCCTGGGTTTCCCCCTCAGTGTGTGTAATGCCATGCACCAGCAGATTCCCAAAGGAATGCTACTGTGAACAGCCTTTAGAGTTCAGATTACAAAATATAGTGAACACTCTGTTTATTCCATTACAAATCAAGACAAACATTCAAAACATTATAATATTCACAACATTACATCTTATCACAGAAAATGGCCACACAGTTTTCACTACAGTGGCCACAA
>CM053581.1:127638455-127691548 GCA_028627135.1 Pseudochirops cupreus | reverse complement strand
TATTTCTCAAAATAGTTGTTCATAGTTATTCTTTGAACAATTTTGCCATTATTATATATAACTTCCTCTTGGTTCTGCTCATTGCACTCATCATAATTTCATGCTAATCTTTCTATGTTTTTCTAAAATCACTGAGTTCATCATTTCTTACCGCACAGTATTATTCCATCACAATTATATACAACAACTTGTTTAGCCCTTCCCCAATTGATGGGCAATCCTTCAATTTCTAGTTCTTTGCCACCACAAAAATACTGCTATAAATATTTTAGAACATAATGGTTCTTTCTCTTTTTTTTCCCCCCCTGCTCCCCTTGGGAAACAGACCTAATAATGGTATTGCTGGGTCAAAGAGTATTCTTTGGGCATGATTCCAGATTGTTCTCTGAAATGGTTGGATCAGTTCACAGTTGTATCAACTGTATATTAATGTCCCACATTATTGATCTTTTAATAAAAAACCCGTGCTACTGGGACTGCAAATATGTGTGGAAGCCCACTTGAGAACTGTTGCAGTTAGTTTTCAGGAAAGTACACTGGTTGTACTGGTTTAATCAAGGAATGGTAGACACTTAAAAGGAGCACAGGATCAGGAGTTGGAAGGGAAAATAGCAATCAGTTTGTTGAGGGGAAAAGAGAGAAAAGAACAACTACTCTTTGGCACAAATTAAGATAAGACCATGATTCAAGGTTGTCATTGCCAAGTTTTGCTATACTGACCTTCCTTTCTGGAACTTGGGTTTGAATCACCAATCAATTAGCATTAGCCTTTACAAATTACCCACTTCAACCAATCTCAGTAATTTGTGGGGTTTACTTTTATTTTCTTAAAAGGAATTCACCCAGGAATTGTTTCGACTATATGACATGGAAATAGCAGCTCTAAACTCTGACTGCTAGAGATTGCTACCCCCAGCAAAGCTGAAGTTTGGGAGGGTGGGAGCAGCTGCACTGCACAACTTTTAACCTTTCTTCCCCAACATAGTTCCTCTTCAGAGTGGAGCCAATTATAATTGCACACTGAGGTACTCTGCTGGGGCCAGTATCTCTGTCCTCAACCCTTTTTTCCCTTACAGTCTCTGGACTGAGAGTACAGAGATACTCTATTGGACACCCCAAAACAATAAGGGGGGATGGTCTGATGCTGTTGAACATATCCATCTGAAACCAGAATTGCATCTCAGCAGATGATTATAAAGCCTTCCCTTAAAAATGGATGTATGAAGTGAGTGGGAGGAAGGGAGGGGAGAGAGAAAAGAAGTAAACCTCTCCCCAGAACCCTTCAGAAAGAGAGAGAAACAAAAGACAGCCCCTCTTTACCCCCATTTTGTGAATCTAGTTTAAAAGCAGTCCTTTTGTCTCTCTGATGGGAATGGTATCTTAAAATCATTTAGTGTTATATTAGTTTGAGAATAGAGTAGCGTACACTAACAATAGCCTTTCATAATCAAAAAGTCAAAATAAAACATTCATTAAAAAAGATCCCTTTATCTGGTTTCGGTCACAAACCATTTTCTTCTTTGACTTTTCTTGGAGGGGGCAGTTTTCAAGGTCAATAACAACCTTTTGCAATGGGTAAGACCGATCTCAAAAGTAATAAAACAGTGTAAACTACTGACAATCTGTTAACGAGAAATTACAAAATTAGATTAAAAATAAAAGTATCCTGTTGTAGCTTTAGGTCAAATAAAGGACTTTAGGCATACTTCATAGTGGAATATACCAAATGGTTGAGTCCTATGGGGAAAACGTTGGTGGGGTACATGTCTCATGGGTGCCCAATGGAACCCTTTCTACCAAATTTACGCTGAAAACAGTTTCTTCCACAACTTTTTCAACTAAACCAAGGTTTCACTAATGTTTAACATGGACCTTGTGTAAACAGAACAATGCAAAACTTTAAATAGAAGGGATGATAGACTAGTGGTGTGTATTAAAAAATTTGTAAGAAAGTCATGACTACGAAACTGGGAGCATGAGAAAAATAATCTCAATGAAGATAAAGGAGAGAGAAATAGATTAATGCGCCGTACTGAAGTAGGGAAAGCACTGAACATGAAGTAAGAGCGTCTACATTCAAATTCCATCTCTGCAACTCACTAGTTGTGTGATCTTAGGCAAGACACTAGACTCTTTTTAGACCTTCGTTTCCTCATCTATGAAATGAGTCTTGGACAAGGTAGCCTCTAAGGTTCATTTCGTCTCTAGATCTATGGTCTGCCAGAATTGCTCAGCCAGTTTTCTTCTACAAATTTAAGAGTCCTTAGAAAAGTAAGATAAGGAAGAGGTTTCAACTCTACAAATAACTGCTGTAAGTCAAATTTCTGAAAGCAAAATAGTTGATAAACTCTTGACTTGCCTTTTATACAACTGCATTTCTTAGAAGGGAGGAGGAGACTGAAGAAAACAACTGTGCTTTACTTAATTCTAACCTACAAGAATAGTTAGTACTGAGCCTGGGGGAAAGAGTTCATGTCAACTTAATAGCTAGCATTCATAGCAGCTGAAAAAGGAAATGCTGGACAAAGTAGGTCGTACCTTTAGGAAAAAAAGATTTCAAAAAGGTCATATGATGGTAGGTGTCACTCCAGGCCCACAGACACTCAAAAAGAAATGTAGCCCACAAGGATAGAAGATTTATTTTTTTTCTTTAATTTATTTAGTATTTTGTTCCCCCAATTACATGTAAAAACAATTTTTAACATTCATTTTTTAGAACTTTGAGTTCCAAATTCTCTCCTTCCTCCCTCCCCACCCCCACCCCCCATTGAGAAAGCAAGCAATTTGGTACAGGTTATACATAATTTTGTCAGGCAAAACATTTCCATATTAGTCATGTTGTGAAAGAAAACATAGATCCCCTCCAAAAAAACCCTCAATAAAAATGAAGTAAAAAAAAGTATGCTCCAATCTGTATTCCAACACCATCAGTTCTTTGGAGATGGATAGCATTTTTCACCATAAGTCCTTTAGAGTTGTATTGGAACATTATATTGCTGAGAGTAGATAAGTCATTAACAACTGATCATCTTACAAAATGGTTGTTACTTTGTACATAGTACATTTCACTTGGTATCTGCTCATATAAATCTTTACAAGTTTTCCTCTGAGAGCATCTTGCTCATCATTTCTTATAGCACAAATAGTATTCCATCATAATCACATAGTACAATTTGTTCAACAAATTGATGAGCATCCTCCTAATTTCCAACTTCCTGTCACTAGAAAAGAACTGCTACAAATAGTTCTGTTCGTATAGGTCCTTTTCCCTTTTGAGATATCTTTTATTTTTTGGATACAGACCTAGTAATGGCACTGATAGGTCAAAGGGTAGACATGGTTTTCTAGTCCTTTGGCCACAGCTTCCAATTGCTCTACAGAATGGTTGAATCAGTTCACACCACCACCGACAATGCATTAATGTCTCATTTTTCCCACAGCCTCTCAAACGTTTCTCATTCTCCCTTTCTGTCTTATTAACCAGTCTAATAGTATGAGGTAGTACCTCAGAATTGCTTCACATTACATTCCTCCAGTAAATAGCAATTTAGAGCAACTTCTCATATGGCTATAGATATTTTTAATTACTTCATCTGAAAACTGTTCATATCTCCTGATCATTTATCAATTAAGGAATGCCTCCTATTTTTATAAGTTTGACTCAGTTCTCTATATATTTGAGAAATGGGGCCTTTTATCAGAGAAACTTGCTTCACAAACTTTTTCACAGTTACTGTTGCTAAATGTATTTCCCTCCATCCTATTCCCTGTCCCATACCTCCCATTAATTCTATTCTCACTCTCTTTTCACCTTGTCCCTCCTCAACAGTGTTTTCTTCTGACTACCATCTCCACCAATCTTTCCTCCCTTCTATCACCCCCCCTTCTCTTCCCCTCTTGCCCTCCTGCTTTCCTGTAGGAGAAGATAGATTTCTTTACCCAACTGAGTGTGTATGTTATTTCCACTTAGAGCCAATTATGATGAGAGTAAGGTTCATTTACTTCTCCCCACTTCCCCCATCTTTCCCTCCATTGTAAAAACTTTTTCTTGCCTCTTTTATGTGAGAGAGTTTGGCCAATTCTACCCTTCACTTTCCCTTTTTCCCCAGTGTATTTCTTTTTCTTACTTCTTAATTTTATTTTTTCCTCTATCTTACCCCCTTAATTTTATTTTAAAAGATATTATCCCTTCATATTCAATTCATACCTGTGCCCTCCGTCTATATATATATTTCTAACTGCCCTAATAATTAGAAAGTTTTATGAGTTGTAAGTATCATTACCCATGTAGGAATATAAACAGTTTAACCTTATTATGTCCCTTATGATTTCCCTTTCCTCTTTACCTTTTTTATGCTTCTCTTGAATCTTGTATTTGAAAGTCAAATTTTTCTATTCATCTCTGGTCTTTTCATCAAGAACTTTTGAAAGCCCTTTATTTCAACTGAGTATATTCTTCACCCCTCCCACTCCTACCCTGAAGGATTATATTCAGTTTTTCTGGGTAGGTAATTTTTGGTTGTAATCTTAACTCCTTGGCTTTCTAGGATATCATAAACTAAGCCCTCCCATCCTTTAGTGTAGAAGCTGCTAAATCTTAAGTTATCCTGTTTGTGGCACTACAATACTTGAATTGTCTGTTTCTGACTGCTTGTGGTATTTTCTCCTTGACCTGGAAGCCCTTGAATTTGACTATAATATTCCTGGGGATTTTCATTTTGGTATCTATTTCAGGAGGTGATTGGTGAATTCTTTCAATTTTTATTTTACACTCTGGTTCTAGGATATCAGGGCAATTTTCCTTGGTAATTTCTTGAAAAAAAATGATGTCTCTAGGCTTTTTATTTTTCATCATGACTTTCAGGTAATCCAGTAATTTTAAAATGATCTCTCTTGGATCTATTTTCTAGGTCATTTGTTTTTCCAATGAGATGTTTCAAACAGTCTTCTATTTTTTTTCATTCTTTTAATTTTGTTTGTTTCTTGATTTTTCATGAAGTCATTAGATTCTATTTGCTCAATTATAATTTTTTAAGGAATATTTTCTTTGGTGAACTTTTGTATCTTCTTTTCCATTTGGCCAATTCTGCTTTTTAAGGCATTCTTCTCCTCATTGACTTTTTGTACTTCTTTTAGCATTTGGACTATTTTGTTTTTTAAGGTGTAATTTTCTTCTTTATTTTATTTTCGTGTGTGAGAGCTGTTGACTTTCATGATTTTCTTGCATCACTCTCATTTTCCCCCCCAATTTTTCTTCTACCTCACTTACTTGATTTTCAAAATTCTTTTTTTAGGCTCTTCCTTTATCTGAGACAAATTCATATTTTTCTTGGAGGTTTTCAGTGTTGGAGCTTTGACTTTGTTACCTTCCTCTGAGTGTATGTTTTTATTTACTTTGTTACCATAGTAACTTTTTATATGTAGATTTTTTTCCTGTTCTTTGTTCATTTTTACAGTCCATTTCTTGACTTTTAACCCTTCTTTAAAGTGGGGCTCTGCTTCTACAGTAGAGAGCACACTATCTCAAACTTCAGGGGTTTTGTGCAGCTGTTTTCAGAGCTACTTCTAGGGATCTGTAAGTTTTTAGTTCTTCCAAGGTGATTTGATCTAAGGAGAGGTATTTACTATTGTCCTAATCTGTGTTCTGTTTTGAGTGACCACAAACACTCTTTTCTGCACTGGAGCTGTGATGAGGGTTCCTGTTCCACTGTGACCACAAGCTCTGGTGTACTAGTGCTCCTCATGCTGGGATTGCCACTCAGGACTCTGACCCAGATCTGAGTATGGGCAAAACAACAGAGTCCTTCCCCCCAGTGCCAGCAAAAAGGCCCCTCTAATCTCTTTCTGATTAGTTCTTCAGCTCTATTACTGTCTGTGAGCTAGAACTGGAGAAGCAGCTGCTGCCACTTCTGATTCAGTGCTTCACGTTGCCTGCTCCTCATTTACTAGGACCTAGTCTGTGCTGGCACAGTCTGTACTGGACTGTGTTCCACTGTCACTGAGGTGCAACAGATTTTTCCCACTTATCCTCTGAGTTGTCTTTTCCTGGAAAATTATTTCACCACATCCTTTTGTGGTTTCTGCTGCTACAGGAATTGTTTTATGGCATTATTTAAAGGTATTCAGAGAGGTCTGGGGGAGAGCTGAAGAGAATCACTGCTCTTTCTCCTGTATCTTGACTTTGCCATCAATAAGAGGATTTTAAAAGTTAAATTTTAACAAAACAATTTTGAATCATGCAGTAAGGAGAAAACAAAGGGAGGAATCTAAAAAAAAATTAATATGGATTCACACAGAGCTGTTTGGTTTTAGTAGTTGACCTGTTCAGCACCTAATTTTCATCTATCTTCTATATCAAGGAGTACTATCTTTAAAACTGTAACAATAATAGAAATAAGAATGATTAAGAGGCATAGGGCAGCTAGGTGGTATAGTGGATAGAGTATTGAGCCCAGAGAAAGGAAAACATCTTCTTGAGTTCAGATCTGGCCTCAGATACTACCTGTGGCATCCTGGGGAATTCACTTAACCTTGGTTGCCTCAGTTTCCTCATCTATAAAATGACTTAGAGAAGGAAGTGGCAAACCACTCCAGTATATCTGTCAAGGAAACCCCAAATGGGGTCATAAAGGGTCAGATATGATTAAATAGTAAGAGGATTAGGGACTGGGCCTAGGACTGAACTGATTATAGGGAACTTTCCAATGAAAACATTGTCCACAATTCAGGTCAACATCTTTTAATCTTAGAGTTGGCTAGAAGTTAAGTGATTTTCCCATGATTATATAACCCGTATTTGTCATAGATAGGACTTGAGTTCATGTTTTCCCAACTCTAAGGTCAGTTCTCTCTATCCCTTATGCCAAGCTGCTTCTCATAAACTTGTTTAGCGTGGAATTTAAACCTAAGACAGGTGAAAAGATTATAAGGGAGAACCTGCCCTTACAAGAGTTCAAGTCTCTTGGCTTAGGCAAATTTCATATCAAAGTATTTAAGGAGCTTTCAGGTGTGATTATCAGACCATTCTCAATGATATGTCAACTCTGAAGAATGGGAGTAATGCTGAAAGACTTGAGACAAACAAATATCTAAGTTTTCAAAAAAAAAAAGGGGGGGGGGAATCCACAGAAAGAACTGATGGAGTCTGAATGAAGATTGAAGTATATTATTTTCACTTTCTTTATTTTTCCATAGTTTTTACCTTTTGTTCTGTTTCTTCTTTCACAACATGACTAGTATGGAAATGTGTTTTTATATGACTGAAGATATATATAACCTGTATCAAACTGCTTACTGTCTTAGGATGGGGTGAGTGGAATGAGGGAAGGAAAAAAATTGGAATTCAAAATTTCATTAAAAAATGAATGCTAGAAGTGGCTAGGTGGTACAGTGAATAGAGCACAGGCCCTGGAATCAGGAGGACCTGAGTTCAAATCGGGCCTCAGACACTTAACACAAAAAACTAGCGGTATGACTTTGGGCAAGTCACTTAACCCCAATTGCCCTACCTTTCCCTCTCCAAAAAAAAGCTAAAAAAAATGAATGCTAAAATTTGTCTTTACAAGTAATTAGAAAAAAAAATACTATTTAAAAGAAAGACAGGTGAAAGTTGGATTTTAGAAACAATAGATTAATGAAGTTGATATTTTCAGGAACAAATTTGCAAATGGATTATATACTACATCATTTTGAGCATTCAGGAAGGGAAGTCATGTGTCCCTTCTGGTCTACTACCCTGTTACAAAGAATAGGTGACTTGAAGGAGCTCGCTTAGTTGGGACAGGGAGCACAAACCCAATGAGGTGCATTTATCATCCAATACCCATCTTGAAGCCAGCAATCATGTTAGGCCAAAATGGAGCTCAATTTAGGGTACTCTGCTTGATGCCCTTTGGAGAGAGGTGTAAAGCTCTTCATCCTGGGATCCCCCCTTAGCAGGGCTTCAGCACCTTTCATCTTTTTTTTTTTCACCTTTCACCCCTCCTAGTGAGTAAATTTCAAGGGAACTTGACGGTATGTGTTCAAAAGGGCATTTATTCCTATGTACCAGGCATTGTAGCTATAAAACAAAAATGAACAGTCCCTATCTTCAAGGAGCTTACATTCTATAGTGGGAAATAATGTACACATACATGTCTAAAAAATGTATGTAAATTTGTAGCACTTGGCTCAAAGGGTCAGTTGTATGGGACTCTTTCCTCATTGACGGAGATTGATTATTCAATGCCCTGAACCTATATCAAGAACATGCAGAGTTGGTGAGGGCAGAAAAAGAGAGAGATGTATGGCTTTTAGCATCAAGAGAGAATATGTGCCTTGCTAACCTTTCCTCAGCATCCTGGAGGGAGAACCACTGACAAGAAGCCAACACATAAAGGAACTGGCAATTTCTATCCCCAGCATACTATGCTAAAGATTTGGGGGGATTTCCCCTCGGGTGAGATGTGAAATTCTCTCTTGGTTAAGCAAAGTTATCTTGATCCCAACAAAAGAACGAATTTAGTCCATATTATCATGAAGGGTTTTGAATGCCAAACAAAGGAATTTGTATTTGATCCTTGAGTCGATAGTGAGCCACTTGAAGAGTTAGTTTAGGGTTATTCTATTGCTGCTTGCCTACTATTTCTTTTAAACAAAAATGCATCTATCTTATCAGTATGCATAGTTACGTTGCAGTTTCCCTATAGTTTCTAAAAGTAAAAACACTTATTTAAAGAAGTATTTTCTTTTTACCTTTGTATCCTTACTACTTACACAGTAACTGGCATCATAGGTATTTAACAAATGACTGTTGATTGAATGGTTTTAGACAGCAAGGAAATGGTACATCTGGAAACTGATACTTCTTTCCATAAGGAGTGTGTATAGAAAATAACTGAGAAGGAAAGGAAGAAAGTATAAGTGGACTGAGGGAAATAGTAGGTCCAAGCTCTGAGACTCTTGGAAGAAATGTGGGTTATGTAATCTAGTCCAGAAGTGTCTCTAAGGGAGCCTGTATAGTCCCATAACTTCTCTTTAGTAAAAGAGTAGGGAACATCCCCTCTAAGGATAGATCTAACCTGACCCTCAGCTTGATTTCTTTTGCTAGTTCTTAATTTAAAAATCAAATTTAACTTTATATTTTTATTCTCAAACCAAGTCCATTAAGTTGCATTTCACTCGAATATAACTCTCAATTGATTTGTTGAGTGTATTGGAGAGAGTTGGGGATGGGGAAGTGGGGAGGGTCAATGATTATCAACAGAAAAAGATACCTCCTATCTTTACTTTGGTAACAGAAATTAATATGGAGAAGGGAACTGTAGGTGCACCTTCTCCTGAGCTTTTATGACCTTGACCACCTTCAAGAGGTTTTCACGGTTATTTGCCTGGTTCTATTTATTCATGGCAAAATTTAGTGCCTATGGTACCTAGTTCTTTGTCTTTGCTAATTTGTCGAGATATTCTTGGCTTTCACTGCATAGCCACTGTGGCCAGAAACAGTGCTATCTGCCAGAATTTCATAGTCCCACAGCCAAAGAAACACAGAGCTAGAGCTTGTCTCCTCTTCTAGGATTTGACCAAAGTGGGTATATTGACGAGTAGGATAAGGTACCATGGAGATGGATGGTTACTGCTATCCCAGTGTCTTCAGATCTCTTACCAACTTCCCTGAATGCTAGTTCCAAATATAGTAAAAGAACTCTCATACTTTGGAATCATTTAAATTCCTCCGACTTCCTCTTATTTCTTTCTCAAAACACAATCAAATCAAGGGGAAAGAAAAGTCAGAATCATTTCATTTAGGGCTGAGTACCAAATCCCACCCACCTCAAAGTATTTCAAACTCAAGCAATCTACCATCTTCTCACTCCCCAGTAGTAGAGATCAATCAAGCAATAAACATTTATTAAGCACCTACTATATGCCAAGTATTACACCATGTAGGAATTACAAAAATTGTCAAAGACAGTCCCTGCCCTCAAGAAACTTATCTTCTAATGGGTGAGACAACATAAAATAAATATATACAAATCAAGCTATATATAGGACAAATAGGAAATAACAAGGGAGGGCACTAGAATTAAGAGAGGTGAGAAGTACATCCTGCAAAAGACGGGTTTTAGTTGCGACTTACAGCAGGAAAGTCAGTAAAAGTGGAGTTGAGAAGGGAGAGTGTTCCAGGAAGTTTTTATATGCCTGGGCCACCAGACCCAGCCTTGGTGAAGATTTTAATCATATTTTGAGTCCTCATTAAGCCTGTAACAGGGGAAGACAAGAAAAATAAATGTTGACCAGGGAAGATATTGGGATCATGGGGAAATGAAAAAGGACAGCAGATCTTCATATATGTTGGTTATTGGCCAGGGTATCAGGACTGGGTTCAACCATTTCAATCCCAGAGAGAAAGAAATCTTAGTGGTCTTTTTCCTTCTTCCTCTACATCTAATTTTTCCAGACCTTATTCTTATAGAGCTATAAGTGATACCTAGAGACCTGATTATGTTGAGTAGATAGAGAACAGAAGTAACTTTGCTAAGCACAGTACTTATTATCAGAAAACATTGGGAAAGGAGATGTTCAGCTTAAGGGGACTTTTCATAACTTTCTTTTTTTTGCCTTTTTTTTTTGGAGGGGGAAAGGCAGGGCACTTGGGATTAAGTGACTTGCCCAAGGTCATATGGCTAGTAAGTGTTAAGTGTCTGAAGCTGAATTTAAAATCAGTTTCTCCTGACTCCAGGGCTGGTGCTCTAGTCACTGTGCCACCTAGTCACCCCTTCATAACTCTTTCAGCTGAAAGAAACCCCAGAGGCTATTGAGGCTAATATCAAATATTTTACAGATGAGGAAACCAAGGTTGGGGGAAGTTAAATGACTTTTCCAAGGTCCCCTGAGTAGCTAGAATAGGATTATAGCTCTAGAGCTGGAAGGGACCTCAGAGGCCATCTAATGCAATCCCAAATATTTATGTTTGAAGAAACTAAAGCCAAAGGAGGTTAAATGATTTGCCCAAGGTCATATAGACCATATTCTTCAGAAGTGAGATTTGAACCCAAGTCCTCCAACTCCATGCCTAGTACTATTTTTACTGTCATTCTGTTTGCTGTTTGTTTACTTTAATTATTTTTCTTTCTAAAATGTACTTTGATACTTGAATGCAGTATATAATAGATAAATCTTTTCTGAACTATTCAAAGTCATCATTGTGAAATACATTTACAAAGTTGTTTTGTGGAAGTGGCTGTAAAAGACAATGTGAAAGAATGGATATGACTACAAAAAATACCCTAAAACTCACTTTCTTGAAAAATATCTTCAGTCTACTTGCCTTGTGGTCACTTAACATTTCCTCATAATGGTGAAGTAAAAATGCATATAGTTTTAGGAATTCCTTTTTTTTTTTTTTTGGAGGAGGAAAGGCCAGGCAATTGGGGTAAAGTGACTTGCTCAAGGTCTCACAGCTAGTAAGTGTGTTGAGTGTCTGAGGCTGGTTTGGAATTCCTAAGAAGTGCAGCATTGTCACCTAACAGTGAAATAAATAAAGGGGAGGCTAGGTGGCTCAATGAATAGAGCACTGGCCCTGAAGTCAAGAGGACCTGAGTTCAAATCTGGCCTAAGACAGTTATCACTTTCTAGCTGTGTGACCTTGGACAAGTCTCTTAACCCCAATTGCTATCCAAAAAAAAAACAAAAAAAAAAGACATAATTGTAGGAGGCAGCTGTGGTGGGGGAGAGGGACAGTAGAGAGGACATAGGGCCTGGAATTAAGAAGAATCATCTCTCTGAGTTCAAATCCAATCTCGGATACTTACTAGCTGAGAGACCTGGAGAAAATAATTTAACTCTATTTGTTTCAGTTTCTTCATCTGTAAAATGAGCTGGAGAAGGAAATAATAAACTGCTCCAGTATCTTTGCCAAGACAACCCCAAATGGGGTGAAGAAGAGTTAGAAACAATTGAACAACAAAAAAGCAGCTCCTCTCAACTGATTCTCTCCTCCTTCAGAAAAGTATTTTTTTCCTCTGTTGCTATCAATGTCCTTCTTGCCCATGTGTGACCATTTAGTAAGTTACCTCATTTCATCTAAACCTCTGTAAAGTGAAAGATTTGTCACAGATGATCTATAAGATCCTTCGAATTTCTAGATCCAATGATTTGTCAGCTGCATATCAATCAATCAACATTTATTAAGTGCCTAGTATGGGCCCGTCACCATGCTAAGCATGGGGAGGATACAAAAATTAAAATCTCTGATTTCTACCTCACTAAAACAGGGGAGGACAGTCTTTGTCAGCTGGCACCCACTCTTCCGTCTCACAAGTGTTTATTCTGTTGCTGGGATTTTAAGCCTTACTCTAAAACCTCCATATTCTTCACCACAAAAAAAGATGATACTTCTTCAAATAAGACAGTAGGCTACAATTCTGTCCAGATGCTCCTTAAAACTTACCTTTGAAAACAATTCCAGGCAAAAGTAAAATTAAAAATTGTATCATGACTGTCATGGCAAGCTTATGTATAATTTCTTGGTGATGGCTCACCTTTTCAAAAAAAAAAAATCTCTTTAGCAAAACTCTTTATCTGTTCATTACAACACTAACTCTGTTCCCTCAGGAAAAGATCTATAATTATCTAAGAAAGGACTCTCTTATCCTCAGTTAAGCCCTTGAAACTGAAATGATTTTTTTTTCTTTTCAGTGAAGCTGCAGTAAGATGACACAATCAGTTTGAAAGCATCTTTCCCCATTCACGTATTAACTTGTAGTCAATAAGAAGCTAAGCTCAGTGGCTCTGTATTATCAACAGAGGCGTCATGGTGCTTTAGATGAAGCAATAGACTTTGATTCAGGAAGAACTGGGGTTGCATGTAACCTCACATATTTATGACTCTAGCAAGTTGCTTCATAGCTCTCAGCCTGTGTTCTTATCTATAAAATGACAATAACAAGCCTAACTATTTCATAGGGTTTTTGTAAGGCTCAAATCATATTGCAAACCTTAAAGCACTTTAATAAATAAAGTCAGCTGTTATTATCCTACATTTTCTTTCCCACTTCATCGAAGGTTTACTATTATTTTTGTTATGATGGCTGGGCTAATAAAAATGGCATATTCTATTTTGTGCTAAGAACCCACTATAGTACCTTTGGTCTGAATCATTTCCCAATCTGGCAAAAAAAAAAAAAAAAGAAGTTTTTCTCCTCTTTGGAAGTCAGGATTCTGTTACAATCTGCCTACCACTTTATTATTATTACTACCACTACTCCTAATAGCTAGCATTTTATAGTTCTTTAAGGTCTGTACTTTACATATGAGAATATATAAAGAATTATGTATGGGTTATTCAGAGCATTAATAAAAGCCTCGAATGTCACCAGCACTGTGCTGCTAATAACCAACAGGATCATCAGGTTAGGTTTTTCTCCAACGGCAGCAGATTTCACACATAATGATTAAATGATGCTTTCCTTTAGCCCAAATCCTCCTTTTCCCATCAGCTGGGTGTGTTTCTCTGGTGCTCCTTTCACATCCACAGTGGACAGTTATCTTCCAGAGGAGAATGGGGCCTTCAGTTTTTAACATCCTTGCTCTCATTTTCCAGGCAGATTCATTTACTTCTTTGCTCTCATTTGGAGACTCTGTAAACAAAGTGGAGCATTGGAAAGGGCTGGCTTTGCAATTCTGGTGGATAGGGGTTCACATCTTGCCTTTGCTGCTTAAGACTTGAGTGAGTCATTCCTTAACTTCTCTGAGCCATCCCCTTTTTTTTTTTCCTTTTTGGAGGGGGGAGGGCAGGGCAATTGGGGTTAAGTGACTTGCCCGAGGTCATATGGCTAGTAAGTATTAAGTGTCTGAGTCCAGATTTAAATTCAGGTCTTCTTGACTTCAGGGCCAGTGCTCTATTCGCTGTGCTACCTAGCCGCTCCCTGAGCCCCCATTTTCTTAAATGAGGAGGGTAAACTAGATCAGGGATTCTCAGTCTTTTTTTGTGTCATAGACCCCTTTGCCACTCCAGTAAAGTCTATGGATCTCTTCTCAGAATAAAGTTTTAAAATGCATAAAAGAAAATGCATAGGATTATAAAGGAATAATAATAATAATAGCTAACATTTATATAGTGTTTATCATGTGCCAGGCATTATGCTAATAATTTTATGATTATTATCTTACTTGGCCCTTACAACAACCCTGGAAGGTAGGTGGTGTTATTATCCCCATTTTGCAGATAAATAAGGTGAGGCAAACAGAGAGTTAAGTGACTTTCGAGGGTCATGCAGCTGGTAAGTGTCTGAGGTTGGATTTGAACCCAGGTCTTTCTGATTCCAGGCCTGGTACTCCATCTACTTGCAGCCCCAATTATATTGAAATACATCTCTCTCTCTCTCTCTCTCTCTCTCTCTCTCTCTCTCTCTCTCTCTCTCTCTCTTTCTCTCTCTCTCTCTCTCTCATCATAATACACAATATAATATACATATAATATTGAGAACCCCTGGACAAGACAGCATCTAAATCCATGATAGACCACATTCAAAGGCACCACATACAAAGATCACCCTTGGGCTAGAACCTGGCCTCAGTGTTCATGAATGTGACCTCAGTCTTTTGCTTACTGGTTTTCCCTTTGCTGCCTATTTTTATGAAATATTGTTGCTTTCCCCTGAACTCTAGTAATAGCACACCCCTTTCTTCTGTGACTTTTACACATACTTCTTATTAGCTATTTCCATATCCAATATTCTTAGATCATTCTTTCTAATCTGGCTACAGTTGTCTGCTTGTGCTTACATCTGGTGTTTTTATGCCCTTGTAACTATTGCCTGTTATTGAGTTACCAGAATCTTTGTGAAGTAATCTCAGCATCTCTGTCTTGGCTCTTGCCTTTCTCTGGTTACAATTAACACAGATGGGCCAAAGGCTGCATGCAGAGAGAAGGCCTCTGTGAACAGGATGGTGAGCAACTATTAGCTGCCCTAAATTCAGTCCTCCCATTTATTTGACCTTTGCAATCTGGCTTCTCCTTAACTTTAAAGCTGACTGTCCACACATAACTACGCTTTATATACTCTACATTCAAGCTTGGTCGCTGTTCACCCACCACATGAAACATTCTATCTCTGTGTCTTTGTACTCTGTCCTCATCTCTGCCTTGTAGGATTCCTATTTTTCTTCAAAAATCAACATGAGGACTCCCCACTCCCACCCCAGCTGGTAGTTCCTCCCCTTACCCAACAAAAAAATATTGTCTTTATCTTATATTTACTCGCCCAGGCAGAAGAGATATTGGGAAGGTAGGGGAAAAGGGAAAGCAACCCCCCAGACATGGTTGAAGGTACCAAAAGGAATTACTTTAGGAGCAGTTGTGAATAGGATAGAGGTTGACAGAAAGTCTACATTTGGAAATAACCATTTTCCTCCCCAGGAACACAAGGAAAGGGATAATACCCAGTCCTAAGATGACATTGAATATTGACTGACATACCTCCTATTCATGGGAATGCACTGAAAGGCAGATTCTACCTGAAAGGTAAAGTAACAGCAACACCTGGTCAGCTACTAAGGAGAAGTAATTCCAACTGTCCTAGAATACTCACTGGGTACTAGTACTCCCCCCACAACATAGTTGGGCAAAAGAGACAAAACTGTCCCCAGTACTTGATTGGACTAGGACCTCTCTTGCGTTAGCTTCCTAGTAGCCTCTGACTATATTGACCATAGCTTCTTGGCCATCTAAGGGCATCTAAAGCCATCTAAGGCCATCTTACCCATGTAGAGTGTGGGCCTTTCAGACTTGGCAGATGTTCCAGGACCACTAGAGTTCCACACCTTGTCCTGCCGACCAGATATGTTTTCATATAGAGACAAGGTGGGTAAGGGAAGGTCTGAATCTACCTAAGCTAAGTGCTGGAGCATCCTTGTTGAATATGCTTTTAAAAAATTCTGTATCTAAGTAAACCTCCTTTTGTTAACTATTTAATGACCTTTTAGTACCTTACTTCTTTTCAATATTGAACCTGAACTAACAAGGTAGCAACCTGAAGTAGGCCCATCCTTAACAAGGGTAGTCCTGGCTAGAAAGGACCAGCTAGAAAAGTCTGTTTCAGAAGATTCAGTAAGAAGGTAACTTGAGAGAGGGATAAGAAAAGAATGGTTTAAGCAACAGAGAAAGGTTTTTGAAGGGACCAATGTGGAAAACCTTCACCTAGAAAATGATGATAACAACAAATGTACCTCTGAAAGCCTCCAGGCTTGATTTGGTCAAAGAATCTTATGGAAAATTAAGATTGGGGTAAGTATATTGGAAATGTGGGCAGGAAGTATTTACTGGCCCATGCTGTGAACTCCATCACCATTTAACGTAGCTTTGGAAAGGAAGAGTCCTGTCCTAATGACACTTTTGAAGGACATTTGCTCTTTCTGTGGTCTTAGCCAAGTCAGGATAAGAAATCTCAGAAGGAATTTATGAGAGGTAGGAGTGGGGTAAGTGAAAAGGACTGCCTGAACTCCACACTCCTGAACTCTATGACCAAAGAGATGGAGAAATAGATTCTAGAGAGCTGAAAGAGACAGCTCTGACCGCACAAATTCATGTCCCTAGAACTAGAATTGAATATTAGAATTAAGACATTGTTGTTGTGCAGTTTCCAACTTTTCTTGACCCCACTTGGGGTTTTCTTGGTAGAAATTTTGGAGTGGTCTGCCATTTCCTTCTACAGCATATTTTACAGAAGAAGAAACTGAGCCAAATAGATTTAAGTGTCCAGGCTTATACAGCTAGTAGGTATCTGAGACTGGATTTGAACTCAGGTCTTCCTGACTCCAGTCATGGTGCTGTATCCACTGCCCAACTTAGCTCTCCTAAAGCACTATATAAACACTAGCAATTATGTCTAATAGGCCCAGTAGTCTAGCTTTAAGAGGAAGTGCCAGAAGTTATTGTTAAAAGGAAAATTCTGTTCAGCCTTTTGCCTTGATTAAAAAGCCAAAACTCAGGAAGAGCAAGTTCAAAAGGAGTTTATTATCACCAAGGCAGAAAAGCATTGCTGGACTGGTGGATGGACCGACTGGAGATTTAAGCCAGTGTCAAGATATTAGGAGTCATCCTGTTTTTGAGAGCTAAGAGCCAGCAAATAAGCAGTGCCCTGAGCTTGGCATAACAACAATCCTTTACACTTACCAGGATTATCTCAACCTCTGATAAAATCACATAGTTACTGTATTACTTTGACCAGCACCAGGTGTTCTTTGAGCTTGGACAAGTTTGGACAAATACCTGTGTTCTGGTCATGAAGCACTGCTGTGAATCAAACTTGTCACATTTTTGTTCTTCCTCATTTTTAGGGCTATAGCTCACTGAGCAATCATTGGTCTAAGTATTGAGATCTCCCCACACTGCCTGGTCCGTGACTCTAAATCTAGCCTTTTTTCCTTTACCACTTGAATACTCAGTTAAGAAGTAGTGAGCCGAATGGATTGTTGGTGTCATTTCTATTATTGACTCCCTTTCTGTAAAGCCGTTTTGGCACTGTGGCTCCAGATATGTGGAAGAAAGAACAAGTCTAGCTTTTGTTGCAGATAGACTCCAGAAGACTGTCCTGATTTAATCAAGGGATAATGAACACCTCAAAGGAGCATGTTTGCAACTGCAAAAGAAAAAAAAAAAGAAAAACGAGTTGGGGAAGGTAGGGAGAGAAAAGAAATAAGGCCCTTTGGCAGCTATTAAGAAAAGCAGGTCAGGGAAGTGGGGAATGTTGATTCATTAGTTCAATAGACCTAAGCAGAGACACTAAGCTAGGAGGAATAGTCAACATGTTGAATGACAGAATTAGGATCCAAACATATCTTGAGGGGCCATTAGAGCATTAGGATAAATCTAGTTAGATGATATTCAGGAGATGAATGTAGAGTTCTACCCTTGGGTTCAAAAAAATCAACTTCTCAAGTATAAGATGGGGAAGCATGTTTAGCTGGCAGATTGTCTAAAAGAGTTTTGGGGGATCTAATAGACTATAAGCTCAATATGAGTCAGTCACGTGTTGCCATACTTAGCCAGCAAGGCAAATATGATCTTGGGCTGCTAAAAAGTGATAAAAAAGGGAATCATTCATCTGGGTTCTTTCCTTTTAGGCCTTAATCATCTGGGGTACTGTGTTTAATTCTGGAATCCATTATTTTTATTTCCATGTGAGTCTTTTGTTCATTGAAACAGGTTTTAGTCAGTACCTATCTCCCCCTAGACCTTAAGTAGATGGTTTTGGAAAATTACTAGGGCTCCAAATGTTATTAACTTGGAGCCAACTTTATAATGAAGCTTTCTGAGCTAAGCTGGTCTAGTCCTTGGGACAACGGACTCTGGGCCAATAAGCAGAACTTTAACATGACCAGACCTTCCAGAGCTTGATGTCCTCTGAGATAGTCTTTGAGAGCCAAGTCATTCTTCTGTCAGGATGAGGTATTGAAGGAGAATTTAAAACTGAATTCAAATAGCAATTAAAATTCCCCTTCAAAATGAACTACCCATTTAAAAACAACCCAACTACAACAATGATCTCTTTACTAACTTGAATCATTTCCTAGACGGTTCCAATCACATACCTTTTTCTTCTTTGGATTTTTTTGAAGGGGACATTGTAAAGGATCAGTAGTAGGATTTTTGCAAATGGTCCATCAAGTCTCAGCAGTAATGAGGTAATTAACATATACCTCCTGTGATCTGTAAATAGTAATTTGAAAATTAGATATTTATATAATATCACTCTCCCTAGTTTTGGATGAACACAAAATACTTGAGCATATTTTATAGTGAAACTGCAGAATTGGTAAGTTTTGTAGGAAAAACTTCAGTAGTTCTCATGGCAGTCTAAGTACTCTTTTGCTGAGAAGCCTGGAGTCAGTCCATATCCTGCAAAAGAAAAAATGCTTTTCATTGTTATGAAAGTGTTGTGTATTGGTTGAAAGCGTAATAACAATAATAGTAACAAAAATAACATTTATATAGCACTTACTACGTGTCAGGCATTGTGATAGGCCTTTTACAATTATTATCTCATCTTACCCTCACAAAATCCTTGGAAGGTAGGCGTTATTATTGTCCCCATTTTATAGGTGAGGAAACTGAAGCGAACAGAGGTTAAGTGCCTTGCCCAGGGTGATACAGACAGGCCAGATTTGAACTCAGGCTTTCCTACTTCCAGGCCTGGCACTCTATCTACCACCTAGCTGCTCCGGGTACTTGATCTGTATCTATTTCCTCATGGAAAATCAGGACACCTGGCACCCCACCCTTTTGATCTGCTAAGTGGAGAGAGATTCCAGTTCTTACCTCTGTAAACCATTGTTTCACTGAGACTGAAAGTTGATCAAATAACTTGAATCTTTTACGCACTTAATATGGCCTAGTCGCTGAGGTACAGGGAGACAGTCTCTGACCTCAAGAAACTTACATTCTAATAGAAGAATACAATACATGTAGGTATGGTCAGGGTTTTGGTCTAAGCAGTTACAGGGATTATTAGTAAATTGGCTTTACTCCCAGTGAAGCTCAGCAAATGGGATGGTGGCTTGAACTTGAATTTTCCTCATCTGATTGCTATAGTTTCTATTAGTGAAAATACTGAGAAAACATTGGCAGAAAGTTATTGCTTGTTTCAGAGAAGGGGCAAAGATGGGAACTTTTGTCCTTTTCCATAGCGGGTGGACAGAATTTGGCATCAAAGGCTTGTGTTCAGATTCATGACCTGCTAATGAGCTCTTCTGTGGCCTCAGGCAAAGCATCTAACCTCTCTGTGCTGTGTTCTCTTCCTCTATGGACTGAGGGGTTAAAACTGGAGGATCTCCAAGATTCCCTTTTTAGTTCTGCATCCTATGATTCTTTGTAAAGCTGTAACTAGCATGGGGTGACTAGGACCTTGCCCTAAGGTTCTAACATCTGGGGTTGGGGAAAGGCAAAGGGGAGAGCAACATGATTCCTCACATAATGAATGTCACCCAAGTACCTTACCTTGCAGTCTTCCTCTGGTCTATACCACACACAGTGTAACCACTTTCAGAACATCTCTTTTAGTGTCTAATCATCATGATTCCATTCTCTGAAGGCTTATGTTCACCCCAAACCATATATGTGTCAGGTTATATTCTTTATACACCCTTTTTCTAGTGTATCTGAATTTTCTTTTCACCACTTTTCTTTTCACCATTATTTGCTCCCTCTCCCAACTTAATTTTCCCCCAATACAAAAATTTCTAGTTATAGTTTGAATCAATGACTCCAGAACTCAGGTGGAAAAGGTTTGACAGTAGACAAAGGAAGGAGTCTGTGTGAGAGAGGAAAAAATGGGTAGGGCAAGTGAGGTGATTTGGGATCAAGAATTAGCTTTGTGGGGGGACTGCATGACAATCCAACATAGTTAGCCTGTCAGTAAAAAAGTGAGGATAGGCATACTAATGCATTGTTGGTGGAACTTGTGAATTGGTACACCCATTTTTAGAAAGCAATTTGTAATTATTCAAATAAAGTGACTACGTTCATATCGTTTGAACTGAAGACTGACATATTAGGCATGTATCCCCAAGGAGATCATTGATAAAAAGAAAGGCCCCATATACGCCAAAATATTTTAGCTTCACTTTTTGTGGTAGCAAAGAACTAGAAACAACATAAACACCCACCAATCATAGTGGAATGGCTAAACAAATTGTGGTGTATGACTGTAAATCATATTACTTTACTGGAAGAAATAACAAATATAATGACTACAGAGAAGTATGAAAATACTTATGTGAACTGATGTCAAATGAAATGCAAAGGTTGGGAATCTTTCTCCCTCCCAGGGCCTGAATCTATCCTGGGCCCTCCAATTTGGTTTCTTCTGCCTGATTTTTATTTTAGACCTTCAATTTTCCAGTTTATATCAAAAATAAGGAAACAAACGACAACAACAAAAAACCCAAACCCAAACCCAATCAAATCAAACAAAAACTGAAAGCCAAACCAAAATAAAACAAGAAAAAAATAGATCCTGCTTCCCTAAGTGAAGTATATCAAATTGTTTCTTCCTTGTGCACAGTCATGATTTGAACCTCTCTGTGAGCCAATGGCTCTTGGCTGATGAAGATATGTCCCTATCCTTTCTGTAATGGCTCTATTAATGTTATAAGGACAGTAGACTAACCTTCTCCTGGGCCGTAGTATACGGGTAACCTTGTAGATGTAATTATCTTTGTTGACGTTATTGTATTCTTCCATGGCAAATCTCAGTGACTGGGGACACAGTCCTTTGTCTCCAGGAAGGCCTAACAATGTTTCCTCGATCTTATTTTATTCTTGGCTTTGACTAGGTTGCCCTCCAGGGGCAGGGCCAGCAGGAACAGGGTTAGATGCCAGTATTTGACCCTCATTCTATATTTAAGGAAAGACACAGAGAACTGGCTTCTTCTATTCATGAGAGTTGAGTGTAGGATAAAGTGGTGGAGCAAGACCTGAGTTTAAATCTTGTCTTAGGCATTTACTAGCTGTGTGACCACAGGCAGGTTATGCAACCTTTCTCAGACTCAGTTTCCTCATCTGTAAAACAGAGATATTAATAGCACCTACCTCAATATGTTTTTGTTACAATCAAATTAGGTAACACCTGTTAAAGTCCTCTGCAAACCTTAAGTTAAGGGATTGAGGAGGCAAGAGGTTGTGCTACTACATTGTCACCCCTTTAAGTTTTTAAGAAACAAGTGCTCCCATAAGCAATTGTATTTAAGCAGATTTCTTTTATCTTAAAGTCAACTGTTCTGTGAAAACTTTTCTAACTTCTTTCTTTTCTCCTAAACACAGCCAGTGCAAAGAGAGAGAAAAGAGGAATAAGAACCTCCTGACATTTTTCTCTAGACTATATTCTCACCTGTCATTCTTTCCTTCAACAAATTTTGCAAACAGACAGACAGACAGACAGACAGACAGACACACACACACACACACACACACACACTTAGTAATAAAGACTTGGCAGAATGTATGTTGAGTTCCCAGTCCATAAGGGGATCAATCAATAAACATTTAAGTGTCTGCTAGGTGCCAGAATGATAAGCAACAGAAAAAACGTGGGCTAAGGGAAACAGTAAATCATAAGGAAGTGAAACATGAGTGGAATTTGAATATAACCTTTCTTGGCGGTCAAATTTGAACTCAGGAAGGTAAGTCTTCCTAACTCTGAATTCTATGCATTATGGCATAACCCAGCTGCACCAGAAGTCTTACTTCTGGTTAATTTAACTGTTTCTGTGTGTATTGGATTATGTGGACACCAATTATAAGTTAAAAGCAAGAGATAAAGGTGTCAGGACCACATCATGGGGATAATCACATGCATGGACTCACATTCACCAAGAAAGTTTGCATCATATTTTTTTTTTCAGTATGTTCCCTTAATTGGCTATCCACCATCTCATCTGTCTTTGGTCTACCTGTTCTTCATAGCTACTTTTTGTCCAGCTGAGCATAATTTTGAGGCAGCTACATGGTATAGTGGATAGAAAGCTGGACTTGGAATTAGAAAGACTTGAGTTTAAATCTTGTCTCAGGCACTTACTAGCTATGTGACCACAGGCAGGTTATGTAACTTTTCTCAGTCTTAGTATCCTCATCTGTAAAATGGGGATATTAATAACATCTACCTCAATATGTTTTTTTTACAATCAAATTAGATAACACCTGTTAAAATCCTTTGCAAACCTTAATGCACCAAATAAATGCTAGTCATTTTTATTACTATGATCAAGAGCTCTATGAGGTAGTAATCTTTCATCTGTGACTGCTACAGAAGTCAGCAGGGAACAGGAATAGAGAATCTAGTAATGTACATGTAGTTCACTAATAATATAGTTCGCTTGGTGCACACGTGGATTGCATCATAGGGGAATCAATTTATATTTAAGAGGGTTGTCTATTTATGTGAATGGCATGTAGAATAGTAGTAGAGGTGTTACTTGAGTGTTCATAGTTTCTTCTTTGGTAATTTAAATGAGATGGCCAAAAAACAGACCAAAAGGGGAAAAAAAACCTCATACAAAAAGTGGTGAAAATGATATGTTCCCATCTGCATTCAGACTCCATTAGTACTTTCTCTGGATATGGAGAGCATTTTCCATCATGAGTCCTTTGGGATTGTCTTGGATCTTTGTATTGCTGAGAAGAGCTAAGTTATTTGTAGTTGATCATTGCAAAATGTTGCTGTTATTGTGTACAATGTTCTCTTGGTTCTGCCAATTTTACTTTGCATCATAAATTCATGTAAATCTTTCTAGGTAAAAAATGTCTCATTCTGCTTATTTAACCTTTTAGGAAATAGATAGCATGCTTCATCATGCATACTCTGGAATCAGGAGTTGTTAATTGCACTGACGAGTGTTCTTAATTCTTTCAGTTAGTTGTTTTTATAAATTTGATATTATTGCATTATTTTTTTCCTGGTTCTTTTCACTTGATTCAAATCATACAAGTTCATACAAAGCTTTCCCAGGTTTCTCTGAAGTCAACTCTTTCATAATTTCTTATAGCATAATAGTGTTTCATACATTCATATACCTAACAGAATTTGTACATCCATCCCTCAGTTAATGGATACCTCTTTAGTAAACAGTTCTTTGTCACTATAAAAAGATCAATATTTTGCACATGTAAATTCTTTTTCCTCAGGGGCATAGGCCTAGTAGTGGTATGAAGCCATGCACAAGCAGCTTTCCAGAAGAATGCTACTGTGAACAGCTTTCAAGGTTCTGATTACATAGTATAGTGAACACTCTATTCAATAACAAATCAGAGCAAAACATTCACAGAAAATCAAGGTACAGCATTCACAATGTTACAACTTATTACAGAAATGGCCGTGTAGTTTTCACCACAGTGGTCACATAATTTTGAACAAAGTATAATCATTTAGTCAATCAATCATTTAGTAACTCATTTAATCAACTCAATCATTCAATCATCCTTAAGGAAGGGACACAAAATACAAAAGTCTAAGTTCTCTACCCCTGGGTAGTACATTCATTTAGTCAACCAAAAGAGTCCTTAATTCAATCACAAAGTACAATCACAAATAAATTACACAATTCAGCAGACAGGGCTTCCAGCTATCTGACCATTACATCCACACCTAGTTAGTTACCAACATCTGGGTTTTCAAAGCCAGGGGCTCAATGGCTGCCCAGAGTCTCATCTGGCTAAATCACACAACTCTTCCCAAAGTGAGTCCCAAAGCATCAGTCAATATTCAGTATTCACGGAGATGTCTTTTCATCTTGCCCTGCAGTAGGCTCTCAGATTCCCTGGATCCCCTTCCACAGTCATAGCTCCTACCTGGATTCACCAAACTTTCACCTGGGTTAAATGGCAGACAGCTCCTAGTTCCTTGTCTAGCTCTCTGTGCAGTTCCTGTACCAAGCTGAAGCTCACAGCATTCAGTCCACCTTAAATCCTTCACAGTCTCTGTTCCTGGGAAGTCAAGGCTTAACAAAATCACAAACAGACAAAATACTGGCACCACAGTCATGCTTCCTCAGTCTTCTGCAGCTCCGGCTGGTCCTTTGAAATTTTTAGCAGCTTGGCTGGCCCTTGGACTCAGCGGCTTCTCAGCAGCAGAAGTTTCAGCTGGTTCCCAGAATCAAAATCACTTCATCCAGTTTCTCAAAATAAAAATCATTCTCTCCAGCCTGGGCCTCTCTTCCTCAGCCTTCAGAACCTAGCTCCAAGAAGATCTGAAATTCCAGCTAGGGCTTCTCGTTATATATCTATTAGCTCCTCCCTGTTCTGTTCCTTCCTGTTATGTAAGCAACAGGGGTTCATACCTTTTGTTTCTTAACAGAGGCTTGATCTAATTAATTTCAAACTACATGCTAAGTACCTGTTAGCTTTGCCAATACAAAGTATCAAATTACATTACTATTACAAGTGGTTAAAGGAAGGTATGCATTAATTTTGGGGGTATAGTTCTCAATTGTTTTCTAAAATGACAAACCGATTCATAGCTCCACCAACAATGCATTTATGTGCCTGTTTCCCACAGTCCTTCCAACATTTGTCATTTTAGGAGCTCCTCTTCCCAGGTGGCACATTTATACTTGGCAAAGTTTAGCTTCTGAGAAAAATTAGTACAAGACTGCTTCCATGGGCATGTTAGAGGCACTCAGTTCCACTTGGGATGATGAACTGGGGTCAGAGGATCCCTTAGTTATTTTTTTTTAAAGCCAGATTCCAGTTAGGTACATTCACTTGCCTGCTCTTAGATGGAAACTTTGAATTGACCACCCCCTAATAGGAAGCACTTGTCAAGATCCTCACTGGAGCAGAATTTCACTTCAGTGTCAAAGTTTTCTCAGTCTTTTGGTTTCTAGTGCGTTATTTAGATTTTTCTGACTATGTGGAATTCTACAGCTTTCCCCTGACTTATAACAAACAGTATGACTCCCTTCTTTTACTTGGATACCATTTCCTTTGATTATTGGTCTAGTCTGTGAATTATTCACTTAACTGGTTACTCTCAGATCATATCTTCTCATCTGATTACAGACCTGTAATTGCCTGTTACTAATTTCTTTAAACTTTGTTGCCTTCTTGTGCCTACTGTCTGGTTATCACCCCAATAGAGCTTTTGTGAAGTAATCCCAACCTCTATTTCTCTGCTTCAATGAGGGGCAGCAATTATCTGCATATATCTGGCTTTCTTTTACAAATACTTAACACTTCTGGACTCAGGATGGGAGGCATTCATTCAACAGGAAGCAATAAATGTCCTAGATAGAATATGACATTTGTCTTAGTATCTACGTTTATATTTGTGAATGTTAGAACTCAGAGTACATATTATGTGTACCCCAAGGCTCTAATCTGGGTCTTCTTCTTTTGTCTCTTGATGACCTCATCCATGACCTCAATGTAATTACCATCTCTATAAAACTCCTAAATCTAGTGTAATCTCTCTCCTGATCTCCAGTCCCACATCACTGATTGTTAATTATACATTTCAACCTGGGTATCCTATAGCATCTCATTTAATGCATCATCTTTTCCTCCAAACCCACCTCTTCACAACCTTGCCCTCTCTCAGCCCACATAGTCCATCTGCTGCCAAGTCTTATCCATTCTATCCTTATATTCCTCTCATTTATACTTTTTTCTCTACTCACATGGCCACCACCTTAGTTCTTATAACCTCTCCTTTGGACTATTGCAATAGCTTCCTAATTGGTCTTTCTGTTTCCAGGTTATTCCCTCTCCAATCCATTCTTCATAAAATCATCAAAGTGGTTTTCCTTAAGTTTTAAGTCTGGTTATGTCACTCACCTTACTCAATAAATACCAGTGGTTTACCCCTAGGATCCATTCCTCTGATTGGCATTTCTAACTTTTCACAACTTTGCTCCAATCAATCTACCTTTCTAGATTTATTATATTCTCAAACTTTGTGTACAATCTTCTCGTATTTATTATTAATATACTTATCTATTGCCAAGAGCTGCTCAGTGTCCAGCACTAAGCATGGTTGGATATGTAAATAAGAATGGACCAGGCCATATGGGTAATTTGAGGAAGAACTCTGTTTATTGATTCTTAGGACAAGGTTTTTATAGAACAATGAGACAAATAAAAAGGACTCAAGTTTTCTTATCATTATCTTAGTGTGTTATATCCTGGAAGTAGCACAGAACAGATAATTAAATAAGGATTGTTATCTAGGTGACTAAAGTCTTAGGTGAAAACCTTTGATCTAGTCATCAGGTACCTCCTAATGCAGCCACAATCATAAACATACAATCAAGAGCAGACTTCAAAGCAAAAGCTGCAATCAGCAAAGGTATCACGTTTAGAGCTGACCTCCCAGAGATATCTGAGTGCTGAATCAAATATTTTGGTTCTCAACAATCCATGTCTTTGTTGCTTCCCCCATACACTTCTTGAGGTTAGGGATTATCTTTTGTAGCTCCATCTCATAGTCGGTATGTGTGCTTAAAAATGCTCTTTGCTTAATGTACTAATCTCTGCTATAACTTTACACTCCAGACATATTGACCTTCTTGTTTTTCCTCAAACATGTTACGCCATCTGCCATGTCCTGTTGCCCAGGCAATCTCCAGCACCTGGAAAGTACTCTTTTCCTCATCCCCACCTTTTAGTATTTTTTTTGCCTTTTTTTTTTGAGGGCAGAAGGGAGGGCAATTGGGGTTAAGTGACTTGTCCAAGGTCACACAGCTAGTTTTGTGTTAAGTGTCTGAGGCCGGATTTGAACTCAGGTCCTCCTGACCCCAGGGCCAGTGCTCTATTTACTGTACCACCTTACCGCCCCCATCCCCACCTTTTAGAAACCTTAATTGCCTCTGCCTTAAGCTCCACCTTCTCTGAAGTTTTTTCTTGATCCATCTATCTTCTTCTCTCTCCATTCCTCCTCCCCATTACATTGTGTTTATATATTTATTTTGTATTTTAACACATTCTAATATACATGTTGTCCCCCCTTAGTTGATTATGAGCCCCTTAGGAACTATTTCATTTTTGCCTTTATATCTTCATAGTAGATGCTTAATACACACTTATTTGATTGAGGGATATTTATTAATGAGCTAATTCTGCTACGGGAAATCTGTCTGACTTTCAAGGGCAAGGTTTAGGTCTCTTCATTTTCTATCCCAATAGGGATTCTTAATTTTCCAAAACAAAAGAAATACTCTAATACCTCATCCAGGCCATAATCACAGCAGGATCCCCGAGGTTCCAAAAATACTTTTCACTGCTGACCTGAACCTTCTCATGGTACTCATATAGGCAAGATATTGAGGAGTATATGCAGTTCTATAGTAGCTACCTGGGGTAGTTGAAAGAGTATCAGCTTAGAGGCTGATATATTTATATTCTGGTTTTAGCTCTTTCAGCTAGCTATATTACTTTATATAAGCTACTAATAAATAAATGAGGGGGTTGGATTAAAATATCTCTAAAGGCTTTTAAAATTCTAACATTATTTGATTTTATTCAAATTTAAAAACCCCAAAGCTCATTCCAACCAAAGACCTTGAAAGAACAGCTTACTTTGCCCAAGTTTGAACAGATTACTTTGCCTGTTTCCTCTGACTCAGTTTCCTTAACAGTAAAATGGTGATAATAATATCTCCCAGGGCTGTTGTGAAGATTAAATGAGATGTTTGTAAAGAACTTAGCAGAATGCCTAGTACATAATTAAGTAATGCTTGTTTTCCTTCTTAAAATGCCTCCTTCACTCTGAGAGGCCCAGCTAGCTGCAGAATACCTGATTTGTCCCAGACATGCATGTTCCAGTTGCACAACCTTCTAGACGCTATTCTTTCAAACCAAGGACCTTACCCACCAGTTTAGTTCCGCTCTAAGGTGTATTGGGACCTCTTTTGGGGGTTCCTTCATTCATTCTTTGTTGTTGTTGTTTGTCCTTCATTCTAGAAGAGGACCATGACATCATGGAAGTGATGCCATGACATGCAAGTGAACTGGATTTAAGAGAGGGAGGGCCATGCAAAGTTTCCAGCCTCACTTTCTCCTCTGGAGCCATCTGAGTCCGGTGACCAGACACGTATCAGAATGGCTGTTGATGGCCCCAGAAGTGGGGGAAGACCTTGGTCTTTTAAAGCTAGTCTTTAGCAGCGCTCAGTTTGAGGCAACACCTCAGTTAAATAAAAAAAAAATGAGGCAAAGAATGGACTCCTTAACCCAGTCCAGGAGAAAAGAAAATTCAAACTGGGAGGGAAAGACCCTCAGGGTTTCTGGCCAAAACAGAAATTGTGAGTCAATCAGGGCCCAAACAATGACCTATTATTGGCCAATCAGTGAGATTAGGGTCAAAGGTATGGTCTTTAAGAAAGAAATCTAGCTTGTAAACCCCAATATATTTTGAGATGTTGAAAAAGAGAGAGAGAGAGAAGGAAGAAAGGAAAGGAAGAAAAAAGAAAGAAAGAAAGAAGGAAGGAAACATCAACCCTCAATCTAATATAATCTAACAAACGTTTACTAAGTCCCCATGTATACAAATCACTGCCTTATCTACCTATCTTGCTCTAACGTTACTGCTCATCTCTAGTCTCCTTTATCCAGCTGTCTTTCAGAACTCTCAAACTAGATGTCTAGTAGACGTCTTAAACTCAACATGTCTGATATAGAACTCAGTATCTTTCCCCCAAAGCTTCCCTCTTTCCAAACTTTTTTTTATCAGTGTCTAGGGTAGAGGTTCCCAAACTTATTTGGCCTACTGCCCCATTTAAAAAAAAAGTTACTCAGAGCCACCCTGGAAATCTACTTTCTTTAACCATTTAGCAGTTTTTTTGAAATTTGAATAATTTCAAAAGAATATATATATTTTTTTAAAACAATGCATCTTAAATTTGATAATTTATTGTAAATTTGAAGGGTTTTTTTTCCTGCATGGAAATTTTGGTGATGCAATGTTACGTCATGTAATGTACAGTATTGTATTGTAAGTAAATCATTACACGCACATATTCCTGCCTATGCATGCTGGACTTCCTGACAATGTACAACATGCTTGCCTGACAACACTTGCTTCTTAATACCTGTTGGCAAACTTGACCATTGATTAGTTATAAATTGCATTTTGTGCATTTTATTTGGAAAATAATGTAATCTCTATGATTTTAACTCTGTAACACACAGAAACGTGAATGAATAGTTTTTCAAAATTCTCTTTCCTTATGCTTCCACCACCTGCTTATTTTTATTCAGTGCCCCCCTAATTGTGCTCAAGGCTACTACCACCCCCCCGGGATCTGTCCAGTGTCCCCCCCAGGGGTCTGTAGCACCCACTTTGTCAACCCAATGTTGTCTAGGGCAACATTATCCTTCTAATCCCCAAGGATCTCAATCTAGATGGTATTTTCTGTTCATTACTTTCTCTCACCCCTGCCCCACCCCCATACCAATCTATTGCCAAGGCGTGTTGATTTCCCTTTTGCAACATGTCTTTTACTACCACCACCCTGGTGTAGGCCTGTATCACCTCATACTTGGGGGCTGTACTTTTGGTCTCTACCTCAAGTCTCTCCCCACTCTAGTCCGTCCTTCATTCAGGCACCAAAGTGATTTTACTAACGTGCAGGGCTGACCATGTCATCCCACTACTCAGTAAACTCCAGTGGCTCCCTATCACTTCCAGAATAAAATACAAAATCCTCTCTTTGGCATTCAAAGCTCTTAATAATCTAGCTTCCTCCTACCTTTCCAGCCTTCTCATCACTTAACTTCCTGACAAGTACTCTTCAGCCCAGTGATGCTGAACTCCTGGCTGTTCCATAAACAAGACACTCCATCTCTCAGCTCAGGTCACTTTTTTCTGACTATCCTCTATGCCTGGAATACTCTTTTTTTCTCATCTCTGCTTGGTGTCTTTCCAAGTTTCCCTCAAGTCTTAATTAAATTCTATCTTCCTTGGGGGGCAGGGAGGGAGGGAGGCTGAGTGGTACAGTGAATAGAGCACCAGCTCTGGAGTCAGGAGGAGCTGAGTTCAAATCTGAACTCAGACATTTAACATTTATTAGCCATGTGACCTTGGGCAAGTCACTTAACCCCAATTGCCCTGCCTTCCCCCCTCCAAAAAAAGGCAAAAACAAAAAATTCCATCTTCCATAGTAAACCTCTCTTAACCTCATTTAATTTAATGCCTTCCCTCTGTTAATGATTTTCTATTTTATCCTATATACAACTTGCTTCTACATATTTGTTTGCTCATTGTCTCTCCCATTAGATTGTGAGTTCCTTGAAGGCAAAGACTGTCTATTACCTCTTTTTGTATTCCTAGTGCTGAGCACAGTACCTGGAACATAATAGGAGCCAAATATCACAAAATGATAAACAGCATGTTCTTTCAAGAAGCTTACATTCTTCTGGGGAGATTCAGCATATAAACAGATAAGTTTTAGGAGGTGGAGAGGACTAACAAGAATGGGAGGAGGATCTTGAAAAGTTTTGTATAGTAGGTGGCACATGAATGGAACCTTGAAGGAAGGTCAGTTTCTAACAAGGTGAAGTACATTAGAAATACATTCTGGATATTGGGAATAGTACAAAGACAAAGTGGTGGGAGTAAAATGAGTGAGGAGCAACAACTAGACCAGCGTAACCAAGATGTAAAGCCCATGAAAGAAAGTAGCGTGAAATAAGCCAGGAAAGATTGCCTAGACTTGAATTGTTGAGAATCTTCCATTGTCAAGCTGAGGATCTATGTGTTATCCTAGATGGAACAGAAGGCCCCACAGACATGTTAATTTTACATTACTGGGCCCAGATGTATTACATCCCAGGGCAGGAATGATTGCAGGATGGTTTTCAATAGTCTTTGAACAGTTGTGGAGAACAGGAAAGATACAAGACTGGAGAACATAATTTTTCTGATTTTTTTAAAAGGAGCGTAAGGGCAATTAGATGGTGCAATTAGGTGGTGGACAGAGCTCCTAGCCTGGAGTCAGGAAGATCTGAGTTCAAATCTAGCCTGAGACATTAGCTTTGTGATTCTGGAAAAGTCACTGAACTCTGTTCATCCTTTTCCTCATCTGTAAAATGAGTTGGAGAAAGAAATGACAAACCACTCTATCTCTGATAAGAAAACCCCAAATGGAGTCACAGAGAGTCAGATACAACTGAAATGACTCAGCAACAGTCTGAATATTAAAAACTGATGAATTTAATTTTCATTCATGGCCAAATTCCAGAACATATTTTTAGAAGAACTGTTTTTAAACTATACTTATACAGGAAAATGATGAGCATTAAGAGCCCAAATGGCTTAATAAACAAATTGACCCTTTTTTTTTAATTTGAGAGGATTACTTGATTGGCAAATGAGGGCAAGTTAATCAATAATTAATTACACCAAATTTTAGCCTGTTGTTTGACAAGCTTTCTACTATGTGGGCTAGATAATGGCACAATTTAGGTAGATCCAGAACTGACTGAATGAATGAATAAATAGATCCCAAAAAGAAGTCTTAAAAAATCTGTCAGCTCAGAGGGAAATCCCTAGCAGAATTTCTCCAGGTATCTTTCCTTCATTCTATTTTATTCTTTTATCAGTGACTTTAAGTCACAGATAACATAACTAGGAAATTTGAAGATGGAAAACAGATAGAAAGAATAGAGAACATATTGGATGATAGATTGCAAATGTCAAGAGATTTCCACAGGCTAGAACAGGCAAAATCTCATAAGATAAAATTTAATAGAGATAAATGTAAAGTCCCATACTCAAAAAAAAAAATCAGCTTTCCAAATACAAGCTGGGGGAGGTGTTGCTAGACAACAGTTCCTGTGAAAATGTTAGTATTTTTTTTTTTAACACACTGAAATATCAATATGAGTCAGCAGTGTGACGTGGCAGCAGAAAAAAGAAACCTTAAGGCAATTAGTTACTTTGACAATAACCATAGCAATAACAACGATGACAACTCACATTGACCTAGTGTTTTAAGGGTTACAAACTGATTTTATCTCAACAGCCAAGAGAGGGAGTACAAGTCACAACATCACAGAATTTTAGAATCAGGGAAAATCTCAGTAGGCATTTAGCTCAACCTACATCTTCCCCTACCCCTGGCCACTCAAAGGATTTCCGCTATACTCTACCTGACACACGGTCATCCATCCTCTGTTCAAAGACCTCTTATATTTAGGGATCCACCACCCCTTAATGCAGACAGTTCCTCTTAAAGATACCTCTAATTGCTAAACATAAAGCCTAAATTTGCCTTTTTTGCAACTTTTACTCATTGCAACATGTTCTGTCCTCTAGGGTTAAATAGAGTAACATTTTTACATGATGGCTCTTCAAATAAAAAGTGCCAATCTTTTCTCCCCCTCCTTTCCACTTACTACATATTAATATTTGTATGCATATGTGCATATATAGGGGCAGCAAGGTGGTACAGTGGATGGAGTGCTGGGTCTAGAGTTAGGAGGACCTGAGTTCAAATTTGATCTCAGATACTTACTACTGTGTGACCACGGGCAGGTTACTTCACCCTGTTTGCCTCAGTTCCTCATCTGTAAAAATGAGCTGGAGAAGGAATAGGCAAACCATTCCAGTATCTTTGCCAAGAAAATCCCAAATGGGGTCATGAAAAGTCAGACATGACTGAAACTACCCAACAACAAAAGAAATGCAAAAATATCTCTTTTATGTGCATAGTTATTTCCATAGTGTCTCCCCAGTTAGAATGAGAGTTCCTTGAGTGTAGGGAACATGAATATATTCCAGAATTTAGCACACTGCCTGGCACATAATAAACACTTAATAAATATTTGTTGACTTAGGATGGAGGATCATGCCTTGACTAAGTCTTCTCTTTTTTTAGGGTTAAAAATCCCTTGTTCTTTGAACCATTCCTCATCTGGTAGAGACTCAAAGCCCTTTTCTATCTTGGCTATTGTCCTTTGGATACTTTCCAGCTTATCAACGTTTTTCCTAATTTTGGCTCACTCAAATGTAAAAAAAACGCTTCACATGTATTTTTATCAGGGCAGAATTCAGTGTGATTATAACTTCCTTAATCATAGAAGCTATACCTCTCTTGACACAGCCCAAGAAATCACCTTTTTTGGTTGCTGTTGGCTTATGTTAACCTTTCAGGTTACTAACAGCTTCAGTCCACTCCCCACTCCACCCCACCAAACCCACAGAAACTGTTCTCCAACCATGTCTTATTCCTCTTGTCCTTGTGAAATTACTCTTTTAAAGCCAAGACTTTACATTCCCTCGTTTTATCATAGACTCATAGATTTGGAGTGTAAGGGACCTTAACAGCCATCTATTCCAAGCATTTCATTTTTTAAATGCAGAAACTAAGGCCTAAAGTAACTTGTGTGAGGTCACATAGATAGTTGATGGCATTAGTGAGATTTGAACCCTATTCCTCAAAATCCAAGTCAGGTGCTTTCTCTACTGTACCACCCTGCTTCTTACTTTTGGATTCATCTTCATGTTCTAGACTGCCAAGATTTTTTAGATCCTTGCTCTGCCATACAGCATGTTGGATGTCCCTTCTAGCTTTGTGTCATCATCAGACTGACATAATGTAGCCTAGTGTGAAAAAAATGTTAAATGGTATAGGACCAACTACTATCCAGGTCTCCCTGAGGCATTCCACTAGAGACCTTCTGCTAAGTGGAAATCAAACCATTAATGACCATTCTTTGAGTTCAGCCCTTTAACTAGGTTTAAATATGTATTTTTTGTCTATACCACATCTCTCTATCTTCTCTACAAGAATAGCAAGAGATACTTGATCAAAGACTGCTAAAATGTGGTTAAACCTTGTTTATAGATTTCCTCTTAGCTCCCCAGTTTTAAATCTGTCTAAAGAGGAAATAAGATTAAAATGACATAAACTGTGCTTGTTAAATCGGTCTAGCTCTTTGTGGTGGTTATGACTTCCTTCTCTACAGGTTCACTAACTATATTCTTAATCATCATTCTAGAATTTTGCCTGAAATGCCAATGTTTAGCACAGTGCTTGACGCATAGTAGATGCTTGATAAATGTTCGTTGCCTGACTGAAATTGAAGTCAAGCAGCTTGGTCTGTAGTTTTTAAACTTTATTTCCCTCTTCCCTTTAAAAAATAATACTTCATTTCCCCTCCAATTACATGTAAAAACCACTTTAAATATTTTTAAATTTTTTAATTCCAAATTCTATCTCTTTCTCCCTCCTCTGCCCACTCCCTGAGATAGAAAGAAATCTGATATAGGTTATATGTTTTCAATCATGTAAAACATTTTCATATTAGTCATTTCATACAAGAAAACCTAAACAAAAAAAAGAAAGTGAAAAAATTATACTTCAGTCTGTATACAGATGACATCAGTTCTTTCTCTGGAGATGGATAGCATTTTTCATTATGAGTCTTTTGAGATTGTCTTGTGTCATTATATTGCTGAGAATAGTTAAGTCATTCACAATTCTTCATTGCATAATATTGCTGTTAATGTATATAATGTTCTGGTTCTGCTCACTTCACTTTGTATCAGTTCATATATGTGTTTCCATGTTTTTCTGAAAGCCTTCTGTTTATCATTTCTCATCCCATTATAATATATATCAAAACTTGTTCAGTCATTACCCAGTCGATGGGCATCACTTTAATTTCCAATTTTTAGCCACCACAAAAAGAACTGCTATAAATATCTTTGTACATATAGATCCCCCCTCATCTTTTTTCTATCTCTTTGGGATACAGACATAGTAGTGGTATTGGTGGGTCAAAGGATATGTGCAGTTCCATAGCCCTTTGGGCTTTCTGCTCTGCAGAATAGCTGGATTAATTTACAACTGCACCAACAATACATTAGTGTCCCAATTTTCTCGCATCCTTTCCAATATTCATCATTTTCCTTTGTGCCATATTAGCCAATCTGATATATATATATATATATATATATATGCATATATAGCTTTTATGTATAGTTATTTATATGTTGTCTCCTCCATTAGAATGTGATCTCTTTGAGGATAGAGCACATGAAAATATTCTTAGGTTTAGCACACTAGCTTTGAAAGGTTTAAGCACTTTCATCAATATAATAACCAAAAATGATCCCAGAGGACCCATAATGAAAAATATTGCCCACCTCCTGACAGAAAGGTGATAGACTAAATGAGTGAATGAGACACGTTTTTTGGATGTGGGCAATATGTAAATTTGTTTTGCTTGGTTAATAAATATTAGTTACAATGTTGTCTTTATCTTCTTCAACAGAGAAGAGCAGGACAGGGAGAAAAATAAGTACTTGTTGATTGTAAAAAAACAAAAATAAAACTGTATATTTTAGATCAGCTAGATGGCACAGTAGATAGAGCTCTGGACCTGGAGTCAGGAAGACCCAAGTTCAAATTTTGTCTCAGACACTTACTTGCTGTGTGACCTTTGGCAGGTTAATTAACCCTCTTTGCCTCAGTTTCCTCTTCTGTAAAATGAACTGAATAAGGAAATGGCAAACTACTATCATATGTTTGCTGAGAAAACCCCAAATGGGATCACAAAGAGTTGGACATGACTGAGCAACAATCAACATATATTTTTAAAAAAAAAAGTAAAAAAAAAATCATTCATAGTGTCTCAGTAATGACATCCACCAGTTTTTTTTTTCGTACCAAAGAATGTAGCTCATTTGCACTTGGTGGCATGAATTTATCAAGGACAAGTAAGCATTCTCTTACTATCTTCCATACTTTGTCTTGGTTATCAGAGTCTCTATTAGCCATTTTTATTTTGGCCTTTCCAGTTCAAAGAGCATTCCCCTTGGTAGAGAAAAAAAAATGATTAGCTTTGCCTGTTCTCTATTATCAGTTATCTTTGTTCTCATTCACTGTTTCTTCAAGTTCTTCCACAGGTCTCCAAATTCCTCATCTCCAAATTCAGTCTCTGGCCTTCTTCACTGAAAAAGTCTAAATCCCATTAAATCACTTCCCCCCTTCAAATCCTGTCAAAAGAGGAATTAAGGTTAAATTGTTATGAACTGTGCTTGTTTAAATCAATCTGATTCTTGATGGTCATGATTTCTTTCTCTAGAGATTCACTAATTGTATCTTTAATAATTCATTCTACAGTTTTGTCTGAAATTCCAATGCTCAGCACAGTGCTTGGCATGTAGATGTTTGATAAATGTTTAGTGACATCAAGTAGCTTTGTCTGTAGTTTCTTTATTTTCCACCCACACCTTTTCTTTGGACAATCAGAACTACATTCGCCATTTTCCAATACCTTTCCTGTTTTGTTTTCTTTTTCCTTTAATTTTTTAAAAATTTATTTTATTTTTAATTTATGGAATAAGATAAGCATTTACATAGCAGAGTATAATAAAAAAAGATAATTACACATAAAACTGCAAATCTATCATGCACAACTTGCTATTCCTTTTAAATGTGTAATAAAGTCATCATCTAAATTTCTTCCCTCCCCCCCTTTTTTCCCTCTCTCCTCCCCTGCCGTAGGGATGGCTATCATTAGAGACAAATACATATGCATGTGCGTCTATCTATCTATCAATCTAGATATGCATATATGTGTGTGTATGTGTGTATACTTCTATTTATAAGTTCTTTTTCTGGATGTAGACAGCATTTTCCTTCATATGTCCTTTGTGGTTAATCTGGATATTTTTGATAGTCAAAATGACTCATTAGCTCAAAGTTGTTCTTAAAATGATATTGCTATTACTGTATACAATGTTCTTAGTTCTGTTCATTTCACTCTTCATTACTTTGTGCAAGTGTATCCATGTTTTTCTAAGATCATTGAGATCATCATTTCTTATACCAAAACAGTATTCCATCACAAGTAAATACCACAACTTGTTCAGCCATTGCCCAATTGATGGGCATTCCTGGAATTTCTAGTTCTTTGCCACTACAAAGACAGCTGCTATAAATATTTTAGAACATATAGATTCTTTTCTTTTTTTTCCTAATCATCTCTAGAAATAAACCTAGTAGTGGTATTGCTAGATCAAATGGTATAGGCAGTCTAATAACTCTCTGGGCATAATTCCAGATTGCTCTCCAAAATGGTTTGATCAGTTCACATTTCCACCAATAATAAATTAGTGTCATAATTTTTCCACATCCTCTCCAACATTTGTTGTTTTTCCCTTCAATCATTTTCGACAAACTGATAGGTATAAAATGATATCTCAAAGTTGTTTTAATTTGCATTTCTCTAATCCATAATAATTTAGAGCATTTTTTCATATGATTATGAATTATTTTGCTTTCTTCATTTGAAAACTGTCTGTTCACATTTTTTGACCATTTATCAATTGGAGAATGATTCACATTCTTGTAGATTTGACATTCTTTACATATTTGAGACAAGAGACCTTTGTCTGAGAAATTATCTATAAAATTATGCCCCCCATTTTCTGCTTTACTTTTTATCTTGCCGACATTTGTTTTATTTGTATAATTTTTTAAAAATGTATTGTAATCAAAATTATCCATTTTATACTTCACTATGCTCTCTTTCTCTTATTCATTCATAAATTGATGACCTATTTCTATGTTCTTCAAGTTTTCTTGTAACATCTTCTTTTTATGTCTCGGTCATGTATCCATTTTGACCTTATCTTGATAAATGGTGTAAGATATTGGTCTATGCCCAATTTCTGCTATTCTGCTTTCCAGTCCCCCCCCCCCATTTTTTTTTACCAAATAATGAATTCCTGTCTCCAAATCTTAAGTCTTTATATTTATCAAATACAAAGTTAAATATTTATTTGTTGTTCAAAAATTTCTTAGCTAGTACCAGAGGGTTTTGATAATTACTGCCTCACAATACAGTTTTCAATAACCTTTTAAAGATGATTCACAGTGTCTTTCTTATTCAGCCTGAATCCCCCTCTACTCTCTCTCCTCTTTTCTTCCAGAAAAATTAAGGTATTTTTATCCTCATTTGAATTTTATTCTCATAGCTCCGAAGTCCAGTATTCTTTCTACCATATCATGCTGCTTCCACCTAGATGAAGAGTGTCCGGAACAAAGCAGCTGATAGTTCTGCTTCACTCATAGAGTCATATGCTAGAGTTGGATGGGTCTTACAGGTCATCTCATACAACCTCATAATTTTGCAGATAAGTGAACCAAGGCCTTGGTAATTTAATGACTTGCTCAAGGTTACATAGGTAGGGTCAGAGGAGAGACTTGTGTCTATTTCCTAACTGCAAAATCAATACTCTTTCCACTCCACCATGCTGCATCATTATGCAGGGGTCTGCTTGAGGCAGAACTCACTTAAGAGTCAATTGTTAAATTTTTAGTGTGAGCATTCAAACATTGGAAATCAACAAAGACTAAAAGTCAGGACCTGATTTATACTTTTATTGATTGTTTAGACTTAAGAAAGCAATGGGAAAGAATGTTAATATTGCAAATTAAACTTAAAAGAGTTCAGAGAGCCAGTTGTTAAACATTTACTAGTGCAACCTGATTAGAAGGATAGATTTGTTAAAATTGTATCTTGTTCTGGTTCCCCTGACTACCTCCTCTCCACTTTTAGTCAGTGCAGCAAGTTTATAAATAGCCAGTATAAAGTAACAATAGCAGAATGTAAGATTGCAAAGGGGAACCTAGAGGTCACTTACAAACTGAACCATGGATCAAAGGAGCATAATTTGTAAACTGTATCTTATATAAACTAAAAATCATATCCTGAGACTATGTGCTAAATTAGGGAACTCTATCTACATCAGGGCTGTCAGGGCTTTTTGCTCTTTTCATCTTTAAACATCAGGTAACCTCCATACACCTGCAGTAAGACTGAAAGAACACCAAATGGTGCTGATAACTTGATGTGGATATGTGAATGAACTAACTTTAAGGTATGGCTGATGACTTTGAGATGGTACTGAACTAACCCCAGGCTAGCACAGATAAGAGTTAGTCTGTCTACCACTAAAACCCTATATAAGTGAGACCTCAAACTCCTGCTCCTCTGAACACTTCCACCTCCTAAGGGTCCATGCTACTGAGTACTCCCGACTCCAATCCATGGTTATATGAGATAAGATTTATGAAATCATTAGAATAGGGAACTTCCAGATGAGGAAATGCTATCTACTAATTCAGGTCTATACATTTTCCTCAATTTATTGTCTTAAGAGAGTGGTATAGAGCACTTAGAGGTCAAGGGACTGTTAGCATCATGCAGTCATTGTGAGTCTTACTGGTTCTAAGACTGGCTCTCTATCCTCTATGCTAGATTGCCTAAAAGAAAAGAAAAGCTAACATTCATGTAGTGCTTTAATGTTTGCAAAGCACTATGGAGATATAATCTCATTTTTACCTCACAACAATTCTGTGAGAGAGGTACTACTATTACCTCCATTTTATAAGTGAGGAACCTGAAGCTGAGAGTGGTTAAATGAATGGTCCAGGTCATACAACTAGTAAGGATCTAGGTGGAATCTGAACTTAGGTCTCCTTGATTCAGTCCAAGGCTTTATCCTCCTATACCATTTTGTGAACATTTGGCATTTGGAGAAATAGTTAAGTCAGGGTTTTCATTCTCCTGAACTAATTCTTTTAAGATCAAGAATGTGTGAGTCACTCAACAACATTTTTCATTGGTATAATAAGTGGACTAAGGGAAATAGATCAGAAAGCAGAGTCATCCTGATGGGGAAAATGGACCTGGGTCCATCAGTTATCCCTATAATTCCTGTGAAGAAAACAATTGCAGTAGAACCATTATGGCAGGGAGGGCCATGTGTGGGGAGAGAACTTAGGTACTTCCACCAGTGAAGTCAGAGCTATACACTGCCTGTGTACTTAAGTGGAGATGATTGATATTAACCGTCATTAGTATTTGCTGAAGAATGTCACATAATCCTATTAGAAAAAGCAAATTAGCATAGCGAGAAGGGAGAAGGAACAAGATTGGACTTTGTGACAGTGAGGCATTCATTTTGTGGTATATTTCCTTTCATGTATGTATTGCTGGGCCATTGGGCTGCCATTCATTGTCAGAGGGAAACTCTGTGTGTCTCATGTTCTGTGTGAGTTTGCTGGGGCATCTTGTACATTTTTCAGGTAATAATTGCTCATATTCGCAATGTAATCTGACTCACATCTCGCGTCTCTTACCTCCAGCCCTACTTTAGGGAAGGTTCCTCGGTCCTGTGTGACTCCCATTGTGCTCTCATGCTGGGCACCCAGCAACATGGTTGATCATAGGTATTTGTGAGAAATAGTATTAAATTGAATGTGATACAAATTGTAAAATGCTTAGTGCCTGTCCAAGAGTCAGTGCTATAAAGATGTTACCTATTACTAGCTAGCAAATTCATTTTTAACAGAACATATTTGAGAAAATACAAACACAAGCAAAGCTAGAGCAGAGCAGGCCGACCTAGTGTTGCTCTCTGAGTGGACTTGTGTTGTTTTTTTTTTCCATCCTCTTGCTTCAGGGCAAACAAGTGCCTGAGAAAACACGTACAGTCAATCAGTCAATATATATTACACACCAGCTATGTGCTAACACTCACCTCCTAACTTATCCATTCAGAGGGAGGTCATCTATCATGGTGTTACAAAAGAATATTGCAAATGACACAGGCACCAGTGTTACCATCTTTCCTTTGGCCTACCACAGTTCTTTAAGTGGTGGGTGCTATATTTATACTTTGTATTTCTTGTAATTACGCCATTTTTTAGTGCCTTAAGCCTAGGATTTGATCGAGAAGGGGCCTTGGTCCCAACGACTTTAGGATTCTGTTCAGTAAGATCTAGCAAAATGGCAGTGGCCCCAGTTCCTCAGAAAGCCTAAAGACAAGTCAAATACTTGTTTCATTTACAAGGGAGAGATGGAAACCTACATTTCTATCTTTTTCCTGCTGGGATAAATGAAGATGGAAAACCAGATGTTGACATTGAACCAAAGCAACAGGTAGACCAAGTCAGGGGAGAGAAGTGAGGCACAGAATTTAATTTACTGGAGAGAAGAAATTTCTCCAATGGATTACCTCAGAGAGGAGGTTCTGTGTGGCATTTCTTCTTGATTATTGGTTAGTAAAAGAGTGTGAAATTTTCCTTCCCACATTATCCAGAGTTAATAACAGTAATGCATTTACATAATGTTTTAAAGTTTGCAAATCTCATTTATATAGTACATTATAAATCTCTTTACATACATTTTATTTGAGCCTCACAGTGACCCTTTTGGTGTAGAGATCAAGATATAATTATTCCTATTTTTACAGATGGACCAATTAAAAGAAGTTCAGTCCTTGACTTGCCTACCCCTTGCTCAACCAGAAAGTATCTGAGCCAGGATTTAAACCCCAAGTCTTCCTGACTTGAAGTCTATCCTTCTAACCACTATGCTTCCATAGAGCTTGTTTCTTGTTCTGGGACCTGGGGGATGAGAGAAAGCTGCTACTGTCCTCAGCCCTTTGAATGTGGTTCTTTTCAACACTTTCCTTGTGACTGTATTTTAGAAGCTCCTTTACTTTCATATCATCTCTTTTGTAGGTAATTTTCCAGTATCTTTTCTTACCTAAACAAATTTAATCAAAAGGAGATGAGAACAGTCATTGCTAATACATATTGCCGTTTTTTCAAATGTGCTGACATACAAACATATACACATACATACAAAGTCCATTCTCTCATTTCATTTTCAGGACAGGTCTATTTGCTAACATGCTCACCTTCCTCATGAAAACTTGAACATATGTGCATCAAGCTATCATGGTGCTCTGGCATTTAGGACACAGTGGGCTAGAACTAGGGAAAAGTTGATTCTCTTAGATATGAGACTGGTATATTTTGGTGTTTGAGGGTTCCCCTTTTGCTATTTTATTGATGTAGGGAACACTTCCACTGAGGAAACTTTCCCTATTGATGCAAATCAGCAACTCTTCTACACATTATAGTTTTGGTGAGCTTTCTCAGAGCACTGAGGAGTATTAAAATAATAATAACTATAATGGCTAACATTTATATAGTGTGTCTGTATGCTGTGTGCTATGCTAAACGCTTTACAATCATCTCATTTGATCCCCAAAACAACGCAGGGAGGCAGGTGCCAGTATTATCCCCATTTTTACAGATGAGGAAGCTGAGGCAAACAGAGGTTAAGTGACTTGCCTAGGGTTACAGAGCTAAGAAACATCTGAGGCTATATTTAAATGGAGGTCTTCCTGACTCTAAGTCTAGTACTCTACCTACTGTGCCACCTAGCTGCCCCATAATTTGCTAAGGGTCACATAGCCATATGTGACCAAGCTTGGAACACAGTAAGCAATAAATAATTTTTTAAAAATTCATTTGTCAGAGATAGGACTTGAACTGATATCTTCACGCCAAGGCTGGTTCTGGCTATCTCCTAAGACTAGCAGTGTGATATGGACACGTGTGTATGTTTGTATGTATGTCTGCATGCATGCACGCATGTGTGTATGTATGTATACATACAAGCATGCATATATACTATGCTATAATACAAAACAAACGTATATTGTAATGTATTGTAATATATTTTAGCTAACCTATTATGTATATTAATAATAACATATTATAATAGATTTGTTTCTGTTGTTTTGTTGTTGGTTGGTACACTGGGCCTGAAGTCAGGAAGACTTATCTTCCTGAGTCCAAAAATGGCCTCAGACATTTACTGATTGTGTGACCCTGAGCAAGTTACTTAACCCTGTTTGCCTCAGTTCTCTTATCTGCAAAATGAGCTGGAGAAGGAAATGGCAAACCACTCCAGTATCTTTGACAAGAAAACCCCAATTAGGGTCATGAAGAGTCAGACACAACTGAAATGACTGAACAATGACAATGATGCATGCATACATATATACCTACATATATACATATATATGTATGTATATTATATAAGGCTAATATGAGCTGGAATTCCCTATACTAATGAATCTCAGAAGCAAAACTCTCAAACACATCAAAATACACCAACCTCATACCTAAGAAGATCCACCTTTTTCACTGGTTCTAGTCTCCTGGGTCCCATATGCCAGAGCACCATGATAATTCAATGCATGTGTGTCCAAATCTCTATTCTGACACTTACCAACTGCAGTGCATTTAATTTATTTGAGCCGCAGTTTCCTCATTATCAAATGGAGGTAATAATAACTGTGGCAAATGCCCTATGAGGCAGTATATGTAAATTATTTGTCAAACCTTAAAGTGCTATTTAAACCTCACTTTAATTCTTCTGAATTTTAACTTAGTGTACAACTTCAAAGCAATTAAAAACTTCCACAGGAGTCTAGCAGTTAGTGGAGATGCCCTTTTGAACACTCAACAAGGTAACTGGTTTCTATGTGTGTGAAATGTGTGGGGAATTAATGACACTGACTTGAGAAGTTGTTATGTAAGATCATGCTCACAAAGGAGTGAGCAGAATACCAGTCAAACATAGGGGTTCAAGATTTGCATTTACTACCATAGGTATCAATTATAATGGTGTCTGTGTCCAACTGCTTGAAATCTCTAGCAATTGTAAGGATTGTCTGAGGAATTCCATTGAAACTAAGACTAGACATGGGCACCCACTGGGCACCTTCCTTTTATAAGGACACTAACCTAGGTAAGAAGAATTAGGAGTGCATCATATAAAGACTCTGAATTATAGTAGATGGAAAATTGGAAATAAATTAATCTTTGAAAATTGGGTACATTGATATTTTATCTTAATCTCCTTCCTGCTAGATCTCAGAAGATACAGCTGATTACTAATATGACTAACTTGACACTAGAAGAACAAGCAATAGAAGTATGGGCCGAAGATGGCACTGGATCATGGGGAGATGAAGCATAAGTGAAATGGGACAAAGCTCAGTCACTTTAGCTCTACAGAGGAGGACAGCAAATTTAGGGATCTTTCTAAATAGAATACTATCTTTTCCTTTTTCCTTTACTACATTTAGCTTGACAGTAAGTCTTTATCCTGAAAAATAAGTCCCTTGCTCTTAGAGATCTGATTATGTTGAGAACTGATTCTAAGACATCAAATGAACTCAAGGGAGCTGTTGAGGGTAAATGTCTCAGTAATAAGAAATCATTAGGAAAGAAAATATTCTCATTATGAAAATTGTACATATAATTGAATACTTCTACTTTTAAAAAATAAAACTATTAATAGAAACCTTTCTAGAATATATTTCAAAGAAGTATATTGATGATAATGCAACCTCTTCATTACTTTTCGATGTCATCAATATTATTATGCCATATTCTATGTTATCCTATTGATGTAACTTATAGATTGTCTGAGAACTAGATTGGGTACTGATGGGTAGTGTTGGGTATAATGCATACTGACTGAACAGAAAAAAATGCCCTGGAATTTTCTTGAAAAATGTGTGTCTACTTGCTTTTTGGTCATTTTGAGTCTTTCTCATATAGTGCCTGGGGCATTTCTCTTCTTTCATATATGGGGTTCTCATCATTGTTTTCACATGCTTAATGTATTCTTTGAGTCTGCATTCACTCAGATATATCAAAGAAAATGCATTTCATGAAATAGTATAGTAAGAAAATTCTCAATAGAATATTCTTCCCATTAAATTAGGGAATACCATCCTACAAATATATACACCTTCAGTGGGGAGAGTGAACATTCATAAAAATGAAGTAAAACACATGAAACTTCTTGACCTTATGGGCAGTGTTGGATGGCTGTCTCTTGGTAAAATTAAATAATCATAACATAAAGCATTCTTTTCACCCTCCAGAACTGTTGCTATCAGTGTTCTTTGACTTTTGCAGTTGTAGTCAAACGTTATGAGTGATTTATGTATTGTTATAGAATGAATCATGGGTAACTGTCTTGGAAGTTTGTAGCCACCCTTGTATCTCACCTCAGTTGTCCTACTTTGATTCATGTGTTATGAAGGAAGACTGCCTCCTCTCACTATCTCAAGCACTGGTGATGGATTACTTGGCTCCCAGACTGAATTGTTTCTGATAGGGGATAGCACAACACATGGCATAGTTAAATGTTGTTTACAATGGTGACATTGAACTATATGGAAAAGGTTACATCCTTATCAACATACTTCATTAAATACATTCCAGAAAGATTTCTATTAAAGCAATTTTATTTTTTAAAAACAGCATTATGTTCAATTATATGCCCAATTCCCATAATTGGAATAATTTCTTTCTTAATGATGTATTACTGAGACATTATGTCTTAGAATTTATTCTCAAGCTACAAAACAAAGTCAAGCAGTTAGATAGAACTAGATAGAGCATTGGACCTGAAAGATCAGAAAGCTGAGTTCAAATCCAGCTTCAGACTCTGGCTATCAGACTATAGACAAGTCCCTTAGCATCTCTGTGCCTCAGTTTCCTTATTTGTAAAATGAAGATAATACCCTTACTTCTGGATTATTACAAAGATCAAGTGATATATTTGTAAAACATTCTGCAAACCTTTAAGTGTTATATAAATGCTAACTATTATAACCCACTTCTGGCAAAATCTTTCCCCCTCTTTAGAAGTCATGCTTCACCTATAATCTACCAATGAGTTGATGAAGATTAACAAACCAAAAGGCCAACTCTGTCCTGAAATCAAAACCAGTTGTATGCTATGCTAATAACCAACAAGACCATAGGGTTTTCCTCCTTTCTTGTGATAGAGTTTGTTTAATAGTGTGGTACACTCTTCTATGCATAATTCCTCCCTTTTTGCCAGCTGTGGCACATTGTAACTAGAAACCCGGATTCAAGGCCTGCCTGTGATGCTTACTATCAAGTGTGACCCTAGGTAAGGTACTTCATTTCTCAGAGCTCTAGGCCACTCTCTAAGGCAATATAGAGAGGAAACTCCCATCTAACAACAGTGGGGGAAGTTTCCTTATCTAGGAGTTCCCCAAACCAATGAAAACCCAGCTCCAATCGTTGTCCTATCCCCTTCCTTCACCAGCGGTGTTTCCTGTTCTTTTGTTGTGTTCTTCCCCTGCCTTCACTTCATTCACATGCATACTCACAGTGGACAATTACTAGGCAGATTTGGACGGGGTCTTCAACTTGCTCCTTTCTCACTCACATTTTCCACTCAATTGCATTCACTTACCTGTTTTCATCTGCAGGTCCTGGATTGACAAAAAACAGAATCTGGCTTTATTGTAAAGGTCAGCTGAGTCTCCTGGTACCTTCCATGGATTTTCCTGCCAAACTGTATGAAATTCTGACCAGTTGCTTCACTCTGTCCTCTAGCAACAATGTGCTTTCTTTTGACCAGGGGCCTTAGATGATTTTTTTTTCCCACCTGCTCACAGACTTTTGTGTTATCCTGAGACTATGACTATTGTCTAGGTACTACTCCATTAATAGCTTTGTGAAATAATCCCAACATCTCTGTCCTTGACTCTTTCAGAGACAGTGCTCTGACCTGCTTCTGGCTGCAAATAAGTCTAATAGATCCAGGACCATATACACATATTATGTAACAAAGAGAATAAATACCATCTGTCCTCTCTCAGCTATCTCCCAATACTTCAGGACACATTCACTGAGGGGGCTGAGTAGCTTGGTAAGGGATCTATCTGGCTTTCCCCCTTGGCTGGAGGGTGGGGATAGAGCTTAGGCTTGGGCCCTGAGATGCTGAATAGCTCTGGTTTCCCAGGAAGACCTGTCTTCTAAGAGGCATGTAAGCATATAAGGCCAATAGCAGTTTCATCTCTTGGAAAGTCTCAGTTTTGGAGTGACCTCAGAGGACTGTTATCAATAACAATCCAAGAACAGATTTAGGAATGCAATTGATGCTTAATCAGTAACTCTTGAGACCTTTTAAGCAGAGAGGGATAGGATGTGGTGGGCTAAACCTTAATCAAGAAATTCTGCTTTAGAGCAGACATTCTTAACCTTGGGCTAATAATGTTTTAAAATGTTTTGATAACTGTATTTCAATATAATTGTAAGCCTATGTATTTTACTTTATACATTTAAAGACAATATCCTGAGCAGGCTTTACCAAGCTATCAAAGGGACCCATCACAAAAAGGAAAGGTTAAGAATTCCTGCCTTAGAGGGAGGAAGTGTGAGCACAAGGACATTAGAGGGAACTTTTAGTTTGGTATAAATATAAAAACCAGTCAAAATGACTTCTATAAATTGTGGTTGTAATTCTTAAAATAACCTGAAAGGCTACAGACCTACAGATATTCTTTCAAATAGTATTGAATTAGGTTACAAATCAATACCTCTCAGGTCTCTTTTGGATGGATCTGGGCATATGACTCTCCAGATCACACGTAGGGAGGGTAGGAAATGCCATTTGCTGTTCTAACCACAGAAGAGAAATCAACAATAAAACCATTATCTCTTATAAAAGCTCCAGAAGAAAGGGAGAAAAGTTAAAGGGTGAAAACAGAGAAGCATTGTAAACCGCTACGCATTCCTCCTGAAGAAAGGAGTGTCAAAGGAGAAAGCGTGCATCTTGTGTCCTTCCTTGGATTTCTTGTCTAGTCAGGTCACCGAATACCTTTTTCCAGTCATTAGAATTTATCTGTAGTCTGCCCTCTGGCTTCCTCTGAGGATTAGAGGCAAAACCACACTTTTTAAATTTAAGACCTACACCTGGACTTGACAGTTTTTGTTGGTCTAGTCTCCTTTTAAGGGGCAAGTGAGTTTGTTGAGTTAATAGGTCCAGCTCTATAAACACAGGGAACTAATTCCTTATTCAATAATAGCTAACATTTGCAAAGCACTTTATATATCTCATTATATCCTTGTGACAAACCTGAAGTAGATGCTAATACTATCAGCTTTCATATATTGAGGATAATATCTAGAGAGGCTAAGTAAGTGACTTGCTCAGAGTCGCCAGTTAGTAAGTATCTAAGGAAAAATTTGAATTCAGGCCTTCCTGAATCCAAGTCCAGAACTCTATACCACACGATGCATTGGTGTTCCTTTTCCTGACATCTATTGTTCTAGATGGAGCTGAGTGAGTGAGAGGCACATCATTGAGCTCCCACTCCAAATACCTAGAATTTAATTCAAGTCAATGAGAACATATTAAATCTGCTTACCATGACCCTAGCTTTGTGAAATAGTCCCAACATCTCTGTCCTTGACTTTTTCAGAGACAGTGCTCTGACCTGCTTCTGGCTGCAAATAACTCTAAAAGATCTAGGTTCTGGGGACCTAGGTACAAGGCATGCAATAACAAAATATAAGCCATTCCTGCTCTCAAGGAACTTCCATTCTATTGGAGATTGAAGCTGGAGGGAATAACATGTTATAGATGAGTAAATGCAGCTAGGTGGCACTGTGAATAGAGCACTGGGCTTAGAATCAGGAAGACTCAAGTTCATGAATTTGAATCTGGCCTCAGACATTTCTGCCACACAGCACACCTGAGGGCTACTGTTGTGAATAATTTTAAGGGTCTAATTGCAAGGTATAATAAACACTATTTATTCAAAACTAAACCTTATTCAAGAAACTAAAGCATTCACAACTCATAACAACATAACAATTTATTACTAAGGTGACTACATAGCCTTAAACAAAACGTATCATTCAATATATATCATAACTCTCAGTATGCAACATGTCATACAACATATATCATTGTATTCAGCATATAACATAGCATTCCCCCCAAATACTTGTTTATATAATCAGGGAGTCCTAGGCCAGGGTCTTCCCTAGCATAACACATCCCCAGGGGTAGCAGAGAACAGAAATATCTGCTACCCGAAGGGCACAATAGGTTACAATCCCTTCAATGAAAATAGAGTGTCCAAATCCTGAAAGTCTACTTGGGGGTGTGTCCTTTCCATGCTGCCATTACAGGCTCCCACCTGGCACTCTTACTGCTTCTGCCTTGCTGCAAGGTAAACATCTTGACTGAGGGTTGACTTCTGAGCCCTATGGATCGTCTTCTGTGGGCCAACCACTTCCAGCTCCCACCTGGATCCTGACACAGGCAATCTCTGCTTCTACTCCACTGTACTCAGCTCACAGGGAATGGGACTGCTCCATTCCAAGTTCTCCCTGCTCCTGCCTGACAGCAGACTCCAGGGGTTCCTGCCCCTAGCTTCTTTCTCTGGGATAACAAAGCTTAACAGGGCAACAACAATATTTACACACATTATCAGTACCCCTCATCTCAATTCTCTTTTAAAGCTCAGAGGCTCCTTGATAACAGCTCTTAAAAGGAGTTTAAGCTAAGCCTCCTTCTGGTGGGTGGGTCTCAATCCTTTAGCTCAATTCACTTTCTTTTTTTTTTCCCAAATTTTTAATTTATTTATTTTACATTTTCAACATTCATCTCCACAAGATTTTGAGTTACAATTTTTTTCTCAACCTGTCTTTCCCCTACCCCCCGACCTTAAAATAGCAAGCCTACTGAATACCCCTTCCCCTAATCTGTTCTCTCTTATATCCTCCCCCTTGATCCCCCTAACTTTCTAGTAGGGCAAGATAAGTTTGTATACCCCAGTACCTGTATATCTTATTTTCCAGTTGCATGTAAAAAACCAATTTTTAAACATTTGTTTTTAAGACTTTGAGTTCCAGATTTTTTCCCCTTCTTCCCTCCTCACCCACTCTCACTGGGAAGATAAGCAATTCAATATAGATTGTCCATGTGTAGTTATCCAAATCATTTTCATAGTAGTTATATTGTGAAAGACTAACTAATTTCCCTCCATCCTATCCCTCCCCTCTTATTCTATTTTCTCCTTTGACCCTATCCCTTTTCAAAAATGACTTCTAACTACCCTCTCTCCCAATCTGCCCTCCCTTTCTATCATCCCCCCTGTTATTGCCTGCCCCCATATTATATTTTTCTGTAGGGTAAGATATCCTATTGAGTGTGTATGTTATTCCCTCCTTAAGCCAAATTCAATGAGAATAAGGTTGTCCCATTCCCTTTTACCCTTCTGCTCTTCCCCTCCATTGTAACAGTTTTTTCTTGCCTCTTTTATATGAGATAATTTACCCTAATCTATCTCTCCCTTTCTCCTCCCAATAAATTCCTCTTTCACCTCTTAATTTTACTTTTTGGATATCATCCCTTCATATTCAACTCGTCCTGTGCCCTCTGTCTATGTATACATGAACATACATATGCCCCCACTCTCATATATATCTACATACACATACACCCTCCTATACATACATATATATATTCCATTCAGCTATCCTCATACTGAGAAAAGTCTTATGAGTTGCAATTATCATTTTTCCATGTGGGAATGTAAATAGTTCAACTTTAATAAGTTCCTTATGATTTCTTTTTCCTGTTTACCTTCTCATGCTTCTCTTGCTTCTTATATTTGAAAGTCAGATTTTTTGTTCAGCTCTGGTTTTTTTCATCAAGAATGCGTGAAAGTCCTCTGTTTCATTGAATGACTATATTTTTCCCTATAGCATTATACTCAGTTTTGCTGAGTAGGTGGTTCTTAGTCCTGGCTCCTTTGACCTCAGGAATATCATATTCCAAGCCCTTCAATCTCTTAACGTAGAAGCTGCTAGGTCTTGTGTTATCTTGATTGTGTTTCCAAAATACAATAGTTTCTTCCTGACTGCTTGTAGTATTTTCTCCTTGACCTGGGAGCTCTGGAATTTGGCTATAATATTCCTAGGCATTTTCTTTTTGGGATCTTTTTCAAGAGGAGATAGATAAATTCTTTCCATTTCTATTTTATCCTCTGTTTCTAGAATATTGGGGTAATTTTTCTTGAGAATTTCTTGAAGGATGATTTATAGGCTCTTTTTTTGATCATCGCTTTCAGGTAGTCCAATAATTTTTAAATTATCTCTCCTGGATCTATTTTCAAGGTCAGTGTTTTTTTTTTAAAACTTTTGTTTATTTTTAGTTTACATCATTAATTTCCATGAGATTTTGATTTACAAATTTTCTCCTGGTCTTTCCCATACCCACCACCCCAAAACAGTGATTGCACTGTATAGCCCCTCCCCCAATCTGCTCTCTCCTATATCCTCCTCCATCACTCCTCTGACTTTCCAGTAGGGCAAGATGGATCTCCTTACCTCAGTGCCTGTATATTTTCCTCCTTCCTATTCTGCCCCCTACTTGTTCTATTCTCCACTTTGTCCCTGTCCCTTTACAGAAGTATGTGCTTTTAACAACCCTCCCCCCCAACCTTCTCTCCCCTCCCTCCATCTCCCTCTCATCCCCTTCTCCCCTACTCTCCTGTAGGCCAAGGTATCCAATGTAGAATGTATGTCATTCCTTCCCTAAGCCAACTTCAATGAGAATAAGGGTGACCCATTCCCTTTTGCCTTCCTGTTCTTCCCCACCATTGTAAAAGTTATCTCTTACCTCTTCTATATGAAATGATTGACCCATTCTGTCTCTCCCTGTCTCCTCTCATTCTATTCCTCTCCCACCTCTTAATTTCACCTTTTAAAATATCATCCCTTCCTATTCCATTGATCCTGTTCCCTCTTTCTATGTATACATATATACACACACTCCCATATATGTTCATATGAATATATATCCTTCTATATAGACATATGTATATGTATATATGTATATACATTTATATTCCCTTCAACTATCCTCATACTGAGAAAAGTTTCATAAATTATAATTCTCATTTTTCCATGTTGGCATGTAAATAGTTCAACTTTCATAAGTTCCTTATGATTTCTTTTCTATATTTACCGTCTCATTCTTCTTGCATTTGAATGTCAAATTTTCTATTCAGTTCTGGTTTTTTCATCAAGAATACTTGGAAGTCCTCCACTTCATTGAATGACCATATTTTCCCCTGGAACATTATACTCATTTTTGCTTGGTAGGTGATTCTTGGTTTTAATCCTAGTTCCCTTGATCTCCAGAATATCATATTCCAGGCCCTTCGATACTTTAATGTAGAAGCTGCTGGATCCTGGGTTACCCTAATTGTGTTTCCACAGTATTCAAATTGTTTCTTCTTGGCAGCTTTAATATTTGCTCCTTGATCTGGGAACTCCAGAGCCTGGCTATAAAATTCCTAGGAGGTTTTTTTTGGGGGGATCTTTTTCAAGAGGTAATTGGTGAATTCTTTCAAGTTCAATTTTACCCTCTGGTTCTAACATATCAGGGCAATTTTCCTTGAGAATTTCTTGAAGGATGCTTTCTAGGTTCTTTTTTTGATCATGGCTTTCAGATAGTCCAGTAATTTTTAAATTGTCTCTCTGGGATCTATTTTCCAAGTCAGTGGTTTTTTCAAGGAGATATTTCACATTGCCTTCTATTTTTTCATTTGTTTGGATCTGTTTAACAGTATCTTGATTTCTCACAAATTAATTTGCTTCCATTTGCTCCACTCTAATTCTGAAGGAATTATTCTCTTCAGAAAGCTTTTGAGATTCTTTTTGTATCTGGAAAATTCAGCTTTTTAAAGCATTCTTCTCCTCATTGGCCTTTTGGACATCTTTTGTCATTTGAGTCAGTCACTTTTTTTTTTCCTATCCAAAATGTATGACTTTTTAAAAAATTAATTAATTTATCTTCTTGTTTACATAATTCATTTCCACAAGATTTTGAGTTACACATTTTCTCCCCATCTTTCCCCTACCCAACACCTCAAAACAGCCATCCCACT
>CM053581.1:127609340-127637955 GCA_028627135.1 Pseudochirops cupreus | reverse complement strand
ATAGTATCTTGATTTCTCATAAAGTCATTTTCTTCCATTTGCTCCACTCTAATTCTGAAGGAATTATTCTCTTCAGAAAGCTTTTGAGATTCTTTTTCCATCTGGCAAATTCGAGTTTTTAAGGCATTCTTCTCCTCATTGGCTTTTTGGGCCTCTTTCGACATTTGATTTAATCTATTTTTTAAGGTGTTATTTTCTTCAGTCAGGTTGTTGACTCTCTTTTCATGACTTTCTTGTATCATTCTTTTTTCTCTTCCGAGTTTTTCCTCTACTTCTCTCATTTGGTTTTCAAAATCCTTCTTAAGCTGATCTATGGCTTTCAGTCAGTCTTCATGTTTCTTGGAAGCTTTTGGTGTGGGAGTTCTGACTGTGTTGTCTTCCTCCCATTCCATGCTTTCATCCTTCTTGTCCCCAAAAAAGGAATCTAGAGTTTGGTTGCTGTTCTTACTTTGCTTCCTATGCTTGTTCATGGTTGACTAGTCAATGATTTTTTTAGCTCTGTGGAACTCTGCTTCCAGAGGGGAAAGCTCTGTCCCAAATCACTGGGGTTTTCCAAGCTGCTGGAGCTATTAGGGGGCTGTCGTTTTTTTGCAGCCCCCACCAGCTTTGGCACCACAGACCACGATCCGGATCCAGGCCTCTCAATGCAAGAGCACTTGGCCTCTGAATGATGGCTTGGCTCCCCCTGCAGTCTGCAGGCTGGGCTCTCTGAAGCAGCTACATGGAGGCAGCTGCAGGGCCTCCACTTCTGCCGCTTTCTTGCCATGGATGCAGTTTAGCCAGACCTGCTTTTCTCCCCCAATTTTAGTTGAGTTCCACTGACCTTTCACTTAGTCTTTTTTACTTATGGCTTGATAAGTCTGGAAACTGCTACAGCTGCCGTTGATCCACTCTCTTGAAGCTCCAGCAGCAGCTTGGCTCAGCGTGTCTGGCCACCCCCAGGGCCAACCTGCAGTTTCAGGCTGGGCTGGTTTCAGCTCCCAGTGCTGAGATGGTCCCTTTTAGCTGAGCTGCCTTCAGCGGGATATATATTTGTGTGCATTTTGGAGCCCTAAAATTTGTTTAGAGTCATATTTTATGGGTATTTGAGGTGTCGTACCTTGCTGCTCCTATGCCTCCATCTTGGCTCTGCCCCCAGAGTTAGTCATTTTTTAAGGTGTTATTTTCTTTAGTGTACTTTTGGGTCTCCTTTAGCAGCTATTGACTCTCTTTTCACGATTTGCTTGCATCATTTTCATTTCTCTTCCCAATTTTTCCTTCACTTCTCTTACTTGATTTTCAAAATCCTTCTTGAGCTCCTCCATGGCCTGTGTCCAATTCATATTTTTCTTGGAGGCTTTTGATGCAGGAGTTCTGACTCTGCTGTCTTCCTCCCACTCCATGCCTTCATATTTTTTTGTCCCCCTAAAAGGATTGTATGATCTGTTTCTGCTTCCTCCGTTTGCTCATATTGCCAGCCAATTACTTGACTTTTGAGCTCTTTGCCACAGTATAACACTGCTTCCATAATGGAGAGAGCTATGTCCCAAGTCACTGGGGTTTTTGAAGCTGCCAGAGCTATTAGATGGGCACCCTTTCTACAGCCCCAACACGCTCTGGCTCTCTGGTCACACACCCCAGGACCACCACCCAAGACCACTATCTGGATCCAAGCAGTTCAAAGCAAGAGCACTTAGCCTCTGAATGGTTGCTTGGTCCCCCTACAACTTTAGGCCAGGAGCACCAGGAGCAGCCACTGTACCTCCACTGCTCCTTGCTCCAGGGGCAGCAGCCAGACCATGCTTCCCCTGTTTCCAACAAAGTTCTACACTGACCTTTTACTTTATCTTTGCTATTTGTAGATTGAGAAGTCTGGAAACTGCTACAGTTGCAGGTGAGCTACTCTCATGAAGTTTGTTCCAGCAGAGGCTGGGTGGGGCTGCCTTGGGGCTAAAACTGTGGCTCAGTTGGGACTGAGCAGGGCTCCCAGAGTGCTGCAATGGACCCTTCCTGCTGGTCTGCCAGGCTTTTTTCAATGGGAGATTTGTTTTTCTCTGTCATTCTGTGGGTTGTGTAGCTCTAAAGTTTGTTTAGAGTAATTTTTTTTACATGTATTGGAGGTGGTGGAAGCTAGAACCCTGAGGAAATCCTGTTTCTACTCCATCATCTTAGCTCAATTCACTTTCACAACGAGCAGACTCCTTCAGCCAGCCTCTACTGATACTTCTGCCACTGCTAGCCTTCTCAGTGCTCCACATTCAATGCTCATTTTCTCATCTTCATTCTCTCTTCTCTTCATCTTCTTCTGAGTTCACATTCTTAACGGGGGTGGGAGAAGCGGGGGGCGGGGAGTGGGGGAGCCCTTAACAACAGCTACCTAGATTCTTCTTCCAGGACATCAAGAGTTCTCAGGTGGACCATTCTTCTAGTGAGTGATCCCCAAAGTGATATCAATCTTCCAGCTTATATATGGTTTTACTTGGCATCTGATTGATTCTGCATGGAAAGCTCATGTATATAACCCACATGTGTTACCTGATTGACTCATCCCACTGTGTTTAGCACAGAAACTTGACACCAGAGAGGCTCAGTGCCCAAAGGCATGAAATTCAAGCCTCAGCACCTAATGTGCTATGGATTACCAGGGCTCAAAGGCCTTCAGATGTTTTCAATTTAGCCTGAGGCTGGAAAACTGAAATACAAAAGAAAAACATCATAAATCCCACCTTGCTTGTGGTTACAGCTTCCTAGCTCTGTGACCCTGAGCAAGTCACTTAATAGCATTTGCCTTAGTTTCCTCATCTGTAAAATGATCTGGAGAAGAAAATGTCAAGCCACTCCAGTATCTTTGCCAAGAAAACCCCAAATGGAGTCATGATGACTGAAAAATGACTGAATAACAGGATAAGTAAATGCAAAACATAAACCAAGTAAGTAAGGTCATTTTGGATAAGGAAGACATAGCAATGGAAGGTGTGTGGGTGAGAAACCTCACTTACCCAAATCAAAGGAATGTAGAAGAGAACTTCCTAGCAGACAGGAGTTTTATTCTTAAAAAAAAATACATACCGTGGGGCAGGGAGAGACCTCTCCCTGCCACATGTCCGAAGAAGAAGAAGGAGAGAGAGAGAGAGAGAGCAAGAGAGAGAGCCCCTCCAGGTGCCCTTTTTTAAAACCCTGAGAGTCATAAAAAGTCATAAAAAGTACATTCTTTTAAGTTCTATTGGAAGAGAGAGAGGGTATGGATTCCACGCAGGTAAAGTCAGAGGGTCTCTGACTTCTCATTGGAGGAGGGGCGGAGTCCCGTTTCCGCGCAAATTTAAACAAAGAAAGATTTCCCCCCCACTGTCTCACTCACCTTTTGCTTGTGCAAAAGGTATGGGCGCACAGTCATTACGTAGACAAGCAACTCTCCTGGGATTCCTGTCCCCACCCCGAGCCCACAGCAAAAAGCTCCAGTCAGGTCTACCTCCAGCCCACCCTAAACAAAAGCTCTGATTTGCATTCTAATACTGCCTTTGGAGAATCTCAACTTTAAAGGCTTCCCATTCAAAGGGGTGAGGATTAGGAAAGATCCTGTGTTGGGTGGCACTTGAACTGAGCCTTAAATGGAGATAAGCATATATTCCAAAAGGTAGAGGTGAAGAAGGGGGAGCATTTTAGGCATGAGTACAGTTGAAATGGCAACATGTCAGGAGCCAGAATGGCATTACAGAGAACTGCAAGTAGGCCAATTTGGCTGACTCATAGAGTGTGTGAGCTGGGATGTGCAGTCATTCTAAAAAGATAAGTTTGAGTGAAATTATGAAGTGCTTCCACCTCTCCCACTCTGCTGCCCTCAAATTCTTCTCCCACCCCCTTCCTAACATCCCTGTCACTGTTGAGGGCACCCCCATGCTCCCCGTCATCTTGGTTTGAAATCTAGGTCTTATCCTCAACTCTTCATCCTCTTTCCCTCACATCCAACCAGTTGCCAAGACTTGTAGTCATATTCCCTCCCACGACATTGCCATCATCCTGGTGCAGGCCATCATCTTTCACCTGGAAAATTGTAATGACCTGCTGGTTGGTCTCTGCTCACTCCAGTCTATCCTCCACTCAGCTGCCAAATCAACCTTCCTTAATAAGAGGTCTGATTATGTCACACACACCTGGCCCCTCAACCCTGCCTCTATTTAATATATTCCAGTGGCTACCTAGTACCTCCAGGATCAAATATAAAATCCTTTGCTTGATTTTTAAGGCCCTTCATAACTTGTCTCTCCCCCCACCCAAACCTTTCTAGTCTTCTTCTACCTTACTCCCTTCTACATACTCCTCCATCCAATGCCTGTCTTCTTTGCTGTTCTTTTCCATCTCCAGACTGACCATTTAATCTAGCTGTCCTCCATGCCTGCAATTCTCTCCCTCATCACTTCCCTGGCTTCCTTCAAGCATCAGCTGAAGTCCCATCTTCAGTAAGAATCCTCTTCCAGTACTCCTCTGTGATCAATTTATATTGTATATATGTGTGTATAAAAACACACACGTGTATATAACTTGTATATGTGTATGGATATCTATAACTTTACACATGTAATATATACACACGAATGTGTATAACTGTGTATATATACACATATATAACTGTGTGCATATAAATGCGTGTATATATGTGTGTGTGTATATATATATATACATATAAACATGAAAGAGACAGAGTTTATATAGTTGTTTGCCTGTTATCTTCCCCACTAGACTATGAGGACTATACTGTGAGCACCTCGGTTTTTTATTTTGCTTTTTGCTTTTATTTATACCTCTGGTGGTTAGCCCAATGTCTGGCACATAGGATTTGCTTAGTAAATTCTTTTTGATTAACTGGCTGCTTTGAATGCCAAACAAGGGAGTTTGTATTTCATTCTAGAAGCAATAGAAAGTCACCAAAGCTTCTGGAGCAGGAAAATAAATCAGCCCTGAAGGTTAGGAATGCCAATTTAGCCATGCTGTGGACAATGATTGGTGGGTGAGGGACACCCTGCTAAGCAGTTAGACCAGGTAGGAAGGTATTGAAGCAATTCCAAGAGAAAAGTGGAGGTGATAAAGGTATGAAATGGAGTGAATGGAGAGCAGGTGAATGTGAGAGATACTGTGCAAGCAAAATAGACAACATTTGGTAACAGATTGGATGTGGAGGGGAAAATGTGGCAGGTAACTAGGTGTTGATTGAAAAGTCACAATATTGCTAAGGATAGCTAAACAAGTAGTCTCTCATCAGGGTGTGTCCATAGGAGAAAACTGCAGCATGCATATATTATTGCACAATAATTAGCAAGCTAAATTTCTCTCCACAGAAATATGTTTGTGTTGCTTGGTTATTTTTCTGCTTTAACTCATCAAACTGACATGTACCTCCTTACTGCTCCTGCAGTTGTTAAGTGCCCAAACTCTAGATTCCCTTACATTCTTAGCTAAGACTTTGAGATAGACATTCTGTCTTGATTTTCTCCATTACCCTAAATAATCATGAGAGAGTAAGAGCCTATCAAGAAATAAGTCATTTTACCAGCCTATTATCTCTGCCCTACCTACTTTAAATAAGAAAGCCTAACAACTTGACCATCAAAGATAGTGTTCACTAAGACAAATTCCCTAGAGCAAATCACTCTCCTTGGCAGTCCTCAGTTTGACCACTCACTGATTTGTGAAGAATGAATGGGAGGAGCAGTATTTAAGGAATCAAAAGAAGGGCAGCTAGGTGGTACAGTGAAAAGAGCACAGCCCTGGAGTCAGGAGGACTTGAGTTCAAAATAGGCCTGAGACACTTGACACACTTACTAACTGTGTGACCTTGGCCAAATCACTTTACCCCAGTTTCCTTGTCTTCCCTCCTCCAAAAAGAAGTGTTGTTATCTTGCACATTTTAGGGTACAGTTCACTTATTTAACTAGCATTTATTAAGCATTAGCTATGTACTAGGTCTTTTGCTAAACTCTGGAGATAGAAAGAAAGGTAAAAACGAACAAACAAATGAAAAACAGACAAACAAAAGAGTCAGTCCCTGCTTGGGAGATGGGGTTCAGTCGGTGAGACTGAGAGTGAGAGTAATGCAGGTGCTGCAGTGTGCGTGGAAAGATCTCACCCTTCCTCCACACACTACCAATTACCTTTGTAATAAGGGGAAGAGGGTTAGAGGAAAAGGGATTATGATACCATGGGAAATATTTCAGAAGTAGGTAGGTGTTACTTACAGCAAAAGCTAGTTAGAGCTGACCTTGGTAATGAGACTACTACAGCAGAGGAGGAGAAGAGAGTGAATGTGAAATTTGGGAATGAGAGCAGCAAGTATAGGGTGAGTGGGAAGGCTCCCTTCCATTCTATTATTGTCTCTGTACCAGTGTTTTGTTTTAACCGGCAATGTGAGATTTTTTTTTTAATGTTCCCTATTGCCTAGTGAATAAAATCCTCGCTTTGTTACACAGTCTCATGTTTTCTTCCTAAGCGGCAGCCATTGTGTTCTCTCTTCCTCTTAGGAGACAAGCTAATTGACACCTCCAGACAGTCATGTCTCAGTTTTCATTCTGTTATTGTCTTTGATATTCACAGGCAATTTGGGATAATATAACATTTTATTCTATATTCTGGATAGCCTGGATGCCTGTGTAGTGTTCACCGAGTCAAATCTGGTCAGGAAGGTTGATTCAGAAGATACCATCAACAAAGTCAAGGAGTTTAGAATGTGTTACAAGCACTGGTAGTAGTCCAGGGATCTGTCCTGAGATTCTCAGCTAAGGATCTGTCTCAAGGGGAAACAAGGATCTAACTCAGTGAGAGTGGGGGGAGGGGGGAGAGGGGTGTTGTTCAAATAGAATCTGTAGCATATTCTTTTTGTTGGAAAAAGGGCCATCCTGAGTCCATTAGAGTAGGTTACAGTAAGCATTGTGACCTGTTAGAGTACTATGACTCTAAGCCACAAAGTTAAGAAAAAATGAACCAAAATGGTTCATTTCAAATTCGTTATTGCTCTTTTTCTCTTATTTTAAAAAAGAGATGGTGTTGCAGTTATAGATGTGTATTAGACCATACCTAGGTACCACTGTAGTTCCAGTTCATGAAACTGTATTCGTTTAACCAAGGTAGAGTGAACATCTTGAAGATGTACTTTGGAAGAAAACAGAACAATTGCCTTATATGAAAATAAGCAAAGGAATAGGGACAACTGCTGATTTTATAGCTCTTTAAGGCTTGCCAATAAGCATTTTCTAAATGTTATCTCACTTTGTCGTCACGATAACCATGCACAGTAGGTACTCTCCCCCATTTTGCAAATGAGGAAACTGAGACAGAGAGGTTAAGTGATTTGCTCAGGGTCATAGAACTAAATCCAGTCTGAGGCTGAATTTGAACTCAAGTCTTCTGCCTACAAGTTCAGCTCTCTAACCACTATTCCACTGAGCTACCTGTAGGAGGCAAAAGTCTTTTTAGTGAATATCAGAACAAGTAACTCAGGCACATGAAAGAGGATAATCCACCAGCTGATTCAATTTGTTAACTAGCAACCTGTGACACTATGGACTCCTGAGCCAGAGATTTTTCTTTCAAATCCTCACAGTTCCCTTGGAGAGGCTCTTTTTTTTCTTTTTTTTTTTTTGAGGCAACTGGGATTAAGTGACTTGTCCAGAATCCCACAGCTGATAAGTATCTGAGGCTAGAGATTTGAACTCGGATCCTCCTGACTCCAGGGCCAGTGCCCCCTGGACTATATCACTTAACTACCATGAGAGGTTCTTCTATTAAAACAGGCATCCACTATGGTTATGTTGGAGTTGTCCTTGGTGGGGGGAGGTCAAAAATAGTAATCCTTTGCACACAATGGTTCATTCAACCATTAAGCATCTTAGCATAGGCTTTGTCAACTCTATCTTTTGGGGTCTTGTGGTCTCAACATGACTGATGGTTTAGAGGGTGGAGTCAACTTCCCACTTGGGGTTCTACCCTTACTACCAGCACAGCGCTTTATATAGATCACTGCATTACTGCACAGCAGGGGACACTGTGCATGAGGTGGGAGGGGTCCTATCCTTTCTACTCCTATACTTGTTGGACTGGGGATATAGAAAGATGTTCTATTTAGCTCTTGTGTCCCTGGCAACCAGACAAGAAAATTGTTCTGGTCATATTTAAAAGAGAAACATCTGAAGTCAATGTTATACCAATTCAGGAGAACTTATCTTACCAGAGAAGAAGCCTTTTAAAATAAGGGCAAGAGTTTGGATATGAATTAACACAAGAGTAAAGAAAGCTTCTTTCCAGAACCATACAGAAGAAGAAGAAAACCAACTAAGCATCCTAAGGAAAAGCAAAAGCAACATAGGGACCCCAGAGGTCAGAAGTGGAAACTGTGGAGCTGTCTTCCATTCCCCTCATTGTTAAATCAGTACCATGAGTGTGGGCACAGTCAGAGAAGAGTTGACTAGATTGTGTCTACTAGTTGTTCTCCTGTCTGTCCAGTTTACTCATGGATTGTGATTTTTGATTCTACTGCATATGTGCATAGGATTGTCAGAAAAAAAAATATATCTTTTCTCTTTTCATGAGAACTCTCCCATATTGTCATATAGTTTAACATTAAAGAAAATCTCTACTTAGAGCAGAAGGCTCTTTGAATCCAAAAAGTAAAAAATGTCCCTTTCAAAACCAAAGATGATTGAAAAAAAATCAATTTAAAATCAAATTTCAATCACATACTTTTCTTTAACTTGGGTTTTCTTCAGTGGGGTAATATACATGATCAATTACAGACTTTTTACAAGTGGTATGATCAAACTTGATAGTCATATGGTAATATAGATTACTTGTAACCTGATAATGATTAAGGAAAAAAAATGTTAGATTTAAGGGTTATGTGCTACCACTTTTGAAACTTTAGATAAATCAAGGTGGAGGAAGCAAAAAGGGAAAATTCTATCCTATCTGATTCTCTCCAAGAAGCAGGGAACTGCTTTGGGGGATTGAAATGATGTGACCCCTTAGGAGTAAAGAACTACTTTTTCTTAGAGTTTTTCATAGAAGGGAAGAAATTCATTCACAGTGTCTTATGTAATATCCAACATTTTTGGAGAAAATATGTCAAAGGCTTTACAGGAAGGATACAAAAAAACACATGGTTTAAAATTGTCCAGGCAAAATCATTCAAAGAGTGATGGGGAGTGCTCAAGAGTTTTGTTCCAAAGACACACACACAAAAAGTATTCCAGTGAAGAGGGGGAAAAGTAATGATTTGAAGAGATCTATGTGGATGCATAGGGAATTTGCCAATCAACTTGGATGTTTTAAAAGGTATATATTGCAGCAAGGGCATGTAACAGAGGAAGAATATAAAGTCTGAGAGAGTTCCATAAGAATAGTGATGATAATACTACTGATTAGAGATATGCAAATCAAAACAACTCTTAGGTACCACATTACACCTCTCAGATTGGCTAATTTGACAAAAGAGGAAAATTCTAAATGCTAGAAAAGATGTGGGAAAATTAGAATGCTAATGCATTGTTAGTGGAGTTGTGAACTAATCCAACTATTTTGGAGAGCAATTTGGAAATATGCCCAAAGGACTATAAAAAAATGTGCATACCCTTTGACCCTGCAATACTATTTCCAGAACTGAATCCCAAAGAGATTACACAAATGGAAAAAGGACCCACATGTACAAAGATATTTTTAGCAACTCTTTTTGTGATGGCAAAGAACTAGAAATTGAGGGAATGCCCATCAACTGGGGAATGACTGAACAAGTTGTGGTATATGAATGTAATGTAATACTATTGTGCTATAAGAAATGATGAGGAGACAGACTTCAGAAAAATCTGGAAAGAACTTAAATGAACTGATGCTGAATGAGAGGAGCAGAACCAGGAGAACATTGTACACAGTTACATCCACATTGTGCAATGGCTAATTTTGATAGACATGGCTCTTCTCAGCAATGCAAGGTTCTAAGACAACTCCAAAAAGCTCATGATAGAAAATGCTATCCACATTCAGAGAAAGAATTATAGAGTCTGAATGCAAATGGAAGCATACTATTTGCTCTCTCTTTTTTGTTTTGTTTAGTTTCTTCTTCCTCATGGTTCATTCCATTGGTTATAATTCTTTGCAACATGACTAATGTGAAAATATGTTTAATGTGAACGTATATGTAGAACCTATATCAGATTGCATGCTGTATTGGGGAAGGAGGGGGAGAAAATTTGGAACTCAAAAGCTTGTGGAACTGAATGTTGTAAACAAAAGTAAATAAATGAATTTTAAAAAGAATAGTGATAATAATGCCAAAGCTCAGGATGAACTGAAGCTTTCAAGGAAAGTTGAAGACAACAAAAATTGTTTGAAATATATGTATGTGTGTGTATACACATATATGGACACACAACATATACATATGTACACAGGAGAAAGATGAAATGAGAAGGATGAAAGAAAGCCTAGGACTGCTATTTGGAAAGATGATGCCACCTGATGACAGAGAGAAGACAGAATAGCTCACATCTTATCTTGCCTTTCTTTCTCTGCCAAGGAACCTGGTCATTAAACTGGAAAGAATGAAAATGGTTAAAAGAAAGTTAATATCAAATATGAGAATATGCCTGATTCTATTATGAATTCAAGTCACCTGACCCAGATAAACTACATCTTCAGGTATTGAAAAAAACTGGCAGATGACTGAGCTGCTGTCAGTGGTTGGAACATGTAGAAAAAGTTGGAAATACCACAGGACTAGGGATAGACAGATATTGTTCTGATATTTCAAAAAGGGGAAGGAAATTGAATCTCTAAACTATAAACCAATGTACTTGATGTTGATTACTGGGAAAATTCTAAATATATCTTATTAGAAGGACAGTTAGTCAACATTGGGGAAAGAAAACAGTTATTACAGAGTCAAGACAACTTCACTGAAACAAGCCATGCCAGATTAGTTTTATTTCTGGTACTTAATATATCAAAAGACTATTTTAGGTATAGTTTCCCAAGATTTTAGTCTAATATTTGGTAAAATACCTAATGATATTCTTGTGGAAAAAAATGGAGAGACATAGGTTAGTCAACAGTACAATTAGATGAATTCAGAAATTATTAAATGGTCAGATTTAAAGAGTATAGTTATTAATGGTTCAATGTATTTAGATTTGTTACCTGCTTCTCCTCTCTCTTTTTGGATTCTATGTTACAAGGAATAGCTCACTGGGTAGAGAAAGGATATCTCTATCAATCTATCTAAATGTATACACATATACATTCAGAAACAAAGATCCTGTAGAAATAAGATATACACAAAAAAATTATAAGGTATGAAAAGGATTGAGAACAGTATCTCAAAGGTAAACTGTAATTTCTCTTGAAGGTGAGATCAGGTGTACCTCATTATTTGGCTAAGCTGTGTAAATGTTTTTCATTTCATCAGAAGTGCTATTGGAATCTTTACAGTAACCAAAGTGATTGACCATACAATAGCTATTATTGAATTCTAGTGAATTAAACTTTTCTGGGTCCTATCAAAACTGGATGATTCAATTCAATAATAAAATAAAATAAATTATTAAGCACCTGTTAGCAAACCACTGCCAAAGTACCCATGTTTCTCAAACAGAGCCTGGGCTTCAAATGTCTGTTTTGTGTTTGTACAATTGAAGACTCGACAGTCAGGTTCCTGTCCAGTGTAGGAATAGACATTTTTCCAATATTGAAGCACCAAATAGAGGGCCTGGAAAAGAAGTGTTGTCCTGTTTTGATAGACTAAGAGGCAGTATGATGTCACGAATAAAGTGCTATCCATATATAGGACTTAGAGTCAGAAAGATCTTTCTTCATATTTTACCTTAGGTACTAGAAGAGCTTTGTGACTCAGCAAATATATTCACCTCTCTGAACCTCAGTTTCCTTATTTGTAAAATGTGAGGACTGAAATCAATGACTTCTAAGATTCCTGCCAGCTCTAAATCTGTGATCCTATCATTCTATGATCCAAACATAGGCTGTGGTAAGATTTGTCACCGTCCTGATTTAACCTACAACCATGCGATTGGATGAACCTCTAGCATTAGGGAAAGTCAATTTCTTATCATTTCCATTATAGTTCTAAAATTTAAATTTTACACAAAGAATAAAGGGCCTGTCTCTGAGGGCATTTCTTTTTATACCGTAGACTAGACTGTGCTGTCTCAACATAAGATTTTGAAAATTTCTTAGATGTTATGTTATAATATTGGTTTACATGGAATTCATAATGGAGCCATCTAATCATTAGGGACCTATCCTTGCCAGTCATGCATTCTTGCTTTCACTAATGCATCATGTTATAAATTTCCTTGCCACTCTATGTACCCTCCCCTTCCACTTTCTCCTAACAAATTATTTTCCTATTTGTGGACTACAAGCAACTCAGAAACTTAATTCGTTAATGCAGGTATGCTGTGTGATAGAGAATCTGACAGAGTGCCCTATCCTAGCTCCCCAATAGGATGATGTGGGGGAGAGCCACTGGAACCTAGAACATAACACAGATCCCCACAGCATGCAATCTAACTGGCACTCAATCCAAAGCAAAATCCAATCTTAGTTTACCACTGGGGTTTCAAAATCCATTGCTCCCTCTCACACATCAATTTTCAAGAAAACACATTGTTTCTCTTATTTTTACTTTTCTCTTACTTTCTTCTCATTTCTTTAACACAGATCCTCTGGGGCTTCAAATTCGCAGCACACCTTCACAAACAACAATTTTCACAGGCTCTTTGCTTCTTATGATCACACTGTGATTCTGCATTGTAGCACAGTACAAATTCACCTATCAACAAAACATATATTTGTTGTTTTTACACATACCCAAGGGACTAATTTCTCCCCTAACACCTAACACCAACCTTGAGAGTACAACCTGACACCTCAAGTAGGCTTGCAAAGTCATTAAAAGGTAAAAACTCAGCAGTTTCTGGGGCACACGGATTCTGCCTTCTCATCTAGGCATCTCAGATTCTTGGCATAGCAATGAGGCCTCCTAGCTGATGCAAAACTTACATTTATAATGGCCCGAAGCAAAGATGCATCATGGCTTGCCACAGAAATTAAAAGAGGAGCTTCCTTTTCAAATTCATGCCGTCCGTCAAGCTCTTTAAGAACACAGTAGAATACAGAGAATGTCTGTTTCACAGTATCAGCTCAACAGTTCAGTCTTCCCAGCTCTTGCTCAAAATGTGGAATTCTTTCTCCACTCCAGCCCATCCTCCACTCACTTATCAAAGTTATCTTTCTGAAGCACAGATCTGAACCATGTCACACTGTGCCCTGCCTCCCCCCACCCACCCATACTCAAGAAACTCCAATGGCTCCCTACCAAGATCAAATGTCAAATCCTCTATTTGGCATTCAAAGCTCTGTATAACCTCCACCATTGACTCCTATATTTTTCAATATTCTTATACCTTATACAGTCCCTCCACCCCTAGTGTGATCTAGTGACACTTATTGTATGAAGACCTGGTAGATTCCACTAAAAACAAAAGATCTTGGAATACAGTATTCTAAGAACAAAATATATAGGAATATAGTAAAAAAAAAAATAACTTATCATGCAAAGCTAAGTATCATCCTAGAGGGGAAAAATTGGGTTTTAAACAACAGAGGATTTTCAATCATTTCTGACAAAAAGATCAGAGCTGATGATACAGAGACAAGAGTCCAAAGACACCTAAGAAGGTAAATTTACTTGAGTTACTGGAAGGAACTGTATGATGATGCAATCTTTCACACTAAGCTGAAATAACCAGTGTCCATTAATCCCTTCTAACAGAAACTTAATGTCTTGAAAGGACATTGAAGAAGTTAAATAAGGAAACCGAGATCCTTGAGAGGTAAACTGGTTCTGTTCTGGGGATTAGAAGAAAGAAAAGAGAAGGGAAGCTAAAAGGAATATACTTTTTGTAGAAAGATGGAAGAGGGTAGAACTTTCTTTCTCTTAAAATGTAGTATGTGAGAAAAATATACTAAGATGGAGGAGAGGGAAGGGGGAGTGGGCATCAAGTGAACATTGCTTTTATCTGAAACAAAAAGAAAGATTAAGCACTATAAAATTAAATATATATTTCTATACATACTATATATATGATATATAGAAATCTATCAAATTCAGTCAGTAGGATTATTGGTGGAGAAGGAATAGTGTAAACAAGAGTGACGATAATACTGAGGAGGAAATAGCCAAAGAGGAAAACAAATTTCTTGATCCTGACGAGAGGATGAAAAGGGGGAAAAACCCACCACAAATAACTAGAATGTAAGGGTGTGTGTTAGATTCTCTCTTAGATAATTGTGCAACAGCTGAACAAGTTGTCATACATAAAGGTAATCGAAGATGATTGTGACAGAAATTCCAAGAAAGATATAAGTTTAGACAGTCCTGGGTAATATGAATTGATGTAGAAAGCACTGAGCTGAGCTAGAACAGCAATGTTGAAAAAACAAAGACAACAAACAATGTTGAGAAAAAGGAACTTTGAAAGACTTGAGAACTCTGATCAAGCCCTGACCAACCATGTCTCCAGATGACTTAGTATGAAGCATGTTCTCCATTTAATGACAGAGAGGCAATGGAGAAGAAGATGCAGAGGCATCCCTCTTTGGATGTGCCCACTGTGTGGGTTCGTTTTGCTTAAATTTGCTTATGTGTTACGAGGTTATTTTTTCCCTTTTTTTTAATTAGAGGGTAGAGATGGGGGAAAGGGATATATTTAACATTACTAATACCAAAAAAGGGGACCTTCAAAGCATTTTTAAAATACACAGAAAAGAAGGAAATTCAGAAGGAAGCATTAGACAAGCTGGATGGTTTTTAAAGCATTATAGAAAGTTCCCCATGCAACACGTAGAATTTATTATATAATTTTTAAAGCAAGCTATATGAAATGGAAATTCAATTTAATGTGGAATCTTCTTTTTGTGTTCTTCCATGTCTATGCAAATACTTTTTTGGTATTTAAGTTCAAAAAATATTTTAACAATATTAAAAATGGTATAACAGGAAGGGATGAGATCAAGCATACAGGTTGGCCATGGCAAGAGGAAACAGTTCTTTGTTAGAGACTGGGAGGAAGGAGGAGAGAGTGGAAGACAATGTCAAAGTATTTTGAGCAGAGTGGGAGAAGAGAGCTCATATCAAATGGACTCAATTTTTTCAGTAAAGTCAGAGAAAGGGCCTTCAGCTGAGAGAGGAGGTGAGGAGGAGGAGGTGTGGGAGGCTGGAGGAGGAGGTGTGGGAGGCTTGAGGAGGGAAGAGAAAGGGTTTGGAATAGCTTTTGTGGGGAATGAAATAGGGAATCAATTAGGGAGGGATAATGAATCAATCAACATTTATTAAGCACATATAATATGTTAGCTACTGTGCTAAACCCTGGAATGAAAAGACTGCCTTGATGAAATAAGGTCCTGGTAGAAGTTGGATTTGTCATGCAAGCACAGTCAGCACAGTTGTGAGACTTCCTAATTTTCTACATAGCAGCGTGGGTTTTATTAAGAGAGGACCAGTCATGGCATAAGCGGGCAATGTATTTGAGATCCCTGGACATTATAATATAATGCAATGGAATGCAATGCAATACAAGATAGTATGATAAATATAAATAAAATATACAATATGACATGATGTGATATGATGTGATATATGATATAACATAACAATATTAATATATGATATATGAGACGATTAATACAATATATACACATTTATCAAGGCCTACTATGTACCAGGGACTGTGCTAAATGCTGGGGAGACAAATAAAAAAAAAGATTGCCCCTTCCTTCAAGGAGTTTACAATGTAATGTAGAGTTGAAATGGCATTGAACTTTCATGGGACACTTTCTAGCATGTGAACTTTGGAGCCAGGTCTAGTCACAAGATTCTAAATGATTTCGAGACATCAAGTTTATTACTCGAGAAGAACCATTCTGCCATCTAGAGGACAGGTCCATACACAGAAATACAAGTGCTTTATCTTAAGTCATTATTACATCTCCATGTAATAATAATAGTAAATAACAAAAATGATAACTAGCATTTTTATAGCACCTATTACATGCCAAATACTGTGTTAATATCTTTACAAACATTATCTCATTTACAATTTCTACCGATCAGGAGGCACCTTTTGTGGGACTCTCTTCTAAGGATAAGGCTGTACCCCTCTATTTTTATGTCCCTACAAATGGAAACTTTTATTCAGTGCTCATGATTGCATGATTATGCGCACACCTGGGAGCAACATTGAATGTGCGTGTCCTCAGTGGCCTAATGTACCAGACCCTAGGTAATTTCACCTCCCTGACCTAATTCAAGTTGTTCAAATAGCAGAAGTAACTGCAAGGGATCTCAGACTGTCCTGTGTCTTAAGTTGTTTGTGGATGCAATGGCCAATAGCAAATTCAAATAGTTAAGTTCAAAAGACCATTTGTAGGAACATAGGATAGGGGAAGATATAGTTGTAATGTAGTTCATGGAAAATGCCCTGGGAGTTTGGGTCAACTTCAAATCAGAAATTTGTCCCAACAGTTAAAAAAAAATTAATAATATCTGGAGCTGTAGTTAGAGAAGTAACAGTGTCTACAACAATGGAGGTAATAATCCCAGTGTGCCTTGTCTGGTTTGAATGTATTTCAAATATTGTGTTCTATTGTGACCACAACATTTTTAAAATGAGATATGGAGAAGTTTTTTTTAAAAAATAGGTTGGAGAAGGTCACATTTGAGATTTCTTCCAATTCCTAAATTTTTAATTCTATTAAATGGTAACATGCCCAGAAGGATGAAACCAGAATGGTGAATGCCACATGAAGATCAGTTAAATAAATTGGAAATGTTTATCCTGAAGCAGAGAAGGCTTGGTAGTGATTGGATATGATTGCTTCTTCAAATATTTGGAGATTGGAATTATTCTTTTTGGTGCTAGAATGTAAACTACTATTAATGAATGGAAATTCCAGGGATACAGATTGACTTAATATAAGGAAGAACTTTCTAACAATTTGTTGTTGCTGCTGTGTTGTTTCAGTTGTGTCTGGCTTTTTTACTCCATTTGGGGTTTTCTTGGCAAATTTACTAGAGTGGTTTGCTATTTTCTTCTCCAGCTCATTTTACAGATGAGGAATGTTAATGGTATTTAAGATCTTCCCCACCTATTATTAGGCCTCTCCTGGAACCCATTAAGGGAAGTTTGCTTAGGAGAGGCTTGCTTATAGGAAGGCTTTCACACCTTTTGCTAATTTTTAATTAGGCACTGAGTCTAGGTTGTAGTGCCTTCTGGCGTTGAGAAGTGTATATATACTCTGAGTTGGTATTTTGCTTTGGGGGCTCCCTTATGAGACAGATCTTGTGATTCTCTGATTGAGATTTTGAGTGGCTGTATGTTCAGATCTCCCTGAATGCTCAGATCTAGGTATGTATGTAAAGTGTATAGCAATATTGCTTTGAATCAGGAAGTCAGAGCCCTGTCTGTTGGTCTTTATTTCTCTACTTGTATTTTCTCTGAAGTTCAGGGTGCTGACTTTTCCCCTGAATGTGATTAAATGAATGTGATTAAAAAAAGATTGTTGACCCCTTAAACAACTATCTTTCCTAATAACACATATCTAAGAACCTGTGCTAGCAGCCATCCTGGGTATGCCAGTGTGGTTGCTGCTACAGGAACTGAGACAGAGAAGGGTTAAGTGACTTGCTCAGGGATACATATCTAGTAATTGTTTAAGGCTGTATTTGGACTCAGGTGCTTCTGACTCCAAGACAAGAACTCTATATCTACTGTGCCATCTAGCTGCCCTTTCCTAACAATTAAAGCTGTACAAAATTTAAATTGGATGTTGTAATTAGGTAGTGAGACCCTCTTTCTGGAATTATTCAAGAAGAGGGTTGAATGAGCACTTACCAGAGATACTGTAGAGTGGATTTATTTTTCTGGAACATCTTGGTCAAAATGACCTCTAAGGTTTCTTTCAACTACTTCTATGAATAGCTCACATTTATACAGCTCGTTGAGGTCTGCCAAGCACTTAACATACATTATCTCATTTGATTTTCATGACCACTGTGAAGTGAAGTACGGTGGATATTATTAGCCCATTATGATTAGCCTCACTTTGCAATGGGGAAACAGAAGGTCAGAGAAGTTCATCAGTTGGATCAACAAATATTTATTCAACATCCATGGGCCGGGCACTGTGCTAAGTGCAGGATTACAAAGAAAGACCCGAAAACAATCTCTCTTCTCAAAGATCTCACAGCCTAATGGGGGATATAACATGCAAACAGCTGTATACAAACAAGACATTTGCAGGTTAAATTGGAAATAAGCAAAAAAGAGGAGGCACTAGCGTTAGAGGGGTTAAGTGACTTGCTCGCATTTATAAAATTAGTAAGCATTAGAAGTGAGATTCTAACTCAGCTCTCTCCTGACTCCAGGTCCTAGGCCCTTTCCATTTAGGTGGTACTTCTATGATACTTGTGTATATTATTTCCTAATTCCCAAGAATTAGACAGTGTGGTGCAGTAGATAAAAAGCTGGTTTTCAAGTCCAGAAAGACCTGGGTTCAAGTTCTGCCTCTGACACGTATTGGTTGTATGATCTTGGGCAAATCACTTAATCCCCTTAGTGTTCCAGGCAACTCTCTAGGGCTATGAGTTGTAGAGAAGGTGCTTATTTTCATTGGTAGAGAAAGTGTCCTCAACAGGAATGACCTGTCCAAATTAAGTCAAAGAGCTGGTTTAAAATACATAAAATGATTCCTAGAAAAACTTTCCAGACACTCTGAACTACTCATTCTTTACTAATTGAGGATTTTGCTTTCTTGCTTTGGCTGACATTTCCCTGACATTTCCACCTATCCCATCCATCCTTCAAAATCTTGTTAAAACCGTATCTTCTCCATAAAGCTTTACCCCAGCTAGATATTATCTTTCCCTCCTCTGACCTCTGATCATACTTTTTACCATTCTCATACAAATTATAATTACTGCCTTGTATTGTATTATAATTAGTGCCTTGTATAGTAATTATTTATTTACCTGCCTTGGTACCCCTTGTTGTTGTTTTTCAATTGTGTCCAACTCTTCCTATCCCTATTTGGGATTTTCTTCTCCATCTCATTTTACAGATGACTAAATGAGGAACTTTCCAAGGTCACAAAGCTACTAAGATAAATCTTCCTGGCTCTAGGACCAGCACTCTGTCCACACTGCGCCACCTACCTGTCCCTTCTTGCCACCCTTATTAGATTGTAAACTCCTTGAGGGCAAAGAAATAGGTCTTATGATCCTTTTATTTCTCACAATGCCTAGTGCAACAGAGGAGGCAATTGGGAAATATTTTTTGAATGAATGAATTTTCTTTTCTTCAGTACAGACAGAAAAGGTATTTGTCCTTCAAGATAGTAATATGGACTCTAAACATCTGAGCTACAATTTCAGGAGGACAATGGGGGTTCATAAGGCATTGTCAAGCTTCAGACTATGGAGGAAGGTTAAGAATGTAGCAAACACAACCAACTTCTTTCTCAACAGAGTTTGGGAGGTAGCAGGTGAATGACCATAAAGGTTACTTGGGAAGGGTGGCAATGCAATGTGGGAGAAAAGAGAGCAACAGGGAAAAGAGGTCAAAGAGGCAACAGATGGCTCAGCTTAGAATTATTCTGCTCCTGCCTATTTTTCTATAGTTAGCAGCAAAATCCTTCAAAAACCTATAGCAGGATTATGTTCAGAGGCCAAGGTCCTGGTCTGCATTCCACCTGGGTGGAGAGAAAGCCAGATAGGACAAAGGGTTGGTGACACTGGACAAAGCCAGTACATGGGCCATGACCTGGGGTTCATGGGGAAATCGAAAGAGTGGCAGTGGTGATGTCTTGGGGCTAACAGTCTCCAGAGATATAACCTTGACAGAAGGTATTGTGTAATGTCACAGCATTTAGTAAAAGGTGTGGAATGCTCCTCCTCTTCTTCCTTGCCTCCCTATCCCCCTGCACTTGATACAGATGAACTCTCTACTTGATTTCCTCTGCTTGTTCTTAATTTTGAAATGAGCTGACTTCTTTCTCCCTACCCTCTAACTCCCAAACTAATTGCATTAAATTGTTCGCTTTAAAAAAATGTAATATGATCCTAAATTGATGTGTGTGTGTGTGTGTGTGTGTGTGTGTGTGTGTGTGTGTATAGTAATGGTCTTCAATAGCAAAACTGCTCTTCGTCCATGTTCGATTAGCAATAGGGGGATTATAAATGGGGAGAGAGGGAAGGAAGCACATTTACCTTCTCTTGGGTTTGAATTACTTGTATAGCTTCATAAATGTTTGTGTCTTGACTGGCTTTGTTGTATTACTTCATGGCAAATCTCAAGGCCTGTGTCATGTAGCTTTGGGTTGTCAGGATAGCTCTGTAAACTCTCATTGATTTTTATCTGCTCTGGTCTTGTACTGGGCTAGTCAATGAGCAGCAGAATCAGCAGAATATGCCAGGGTCTGGCCATAGTGCTATGGTCAAGGAACTTACAGAGTACATTCACTTCCTATTCCTCTGGGATTTGGGGGTGGGAAGGCCAAGGAGATTGAGAATAGTTGGTTATGTCTTTACCCTTTGAAATTGCTACAAATAAGGAATTCCTTCTGCCAATCTCAGTAGTGTTAGAGATCTCCTTTACAGAAATTTCCTGTGTTTCTTTTTTCTTTTCCTTCACCTTCCATCAAAACAACCTGACCAAAGAAAGAATAAAAGGACTTTGCAATAACTTGTTCAACTTACTTTCCTTATTTGCTATCATTTTTTTTTACAAAAAAATAACAACAACAATAAAAAAAAACCTTTTGAAGGAAAAAAGTTTCCCCATTTCTATGATGCCTGTAGGATCATAGAATCATTGATTAAGGAAATTGGACTAGATGAGATCTCTAGGGTCATCTAGTTCCAAGCCTCTATTTCTGAAGATACTGAAGCATAAAAGTTAACATCTTCAAGAGAAGTTAAACAACTTGTCCAAGGGCACACTGATATGAAGTAGGGGCCAGGATTCAAGGCCAGGTCTTCTGACCCCAAATCCAGCACTCTACTGTATCATTTTCTCTCTCTGGACCACAGTCTCCTCATCTATAAAGTCAGGTGTTGGAATTATATGATCTCTCCTAACCTCTACCTAAGTACCATCCTGGTAAAAACTTGGTCAAATGTTTATTAAACATTTGCTCAGTTCAGTCCTGTGGGAGGTTGAAAAGCAACAGATGAATGATATGTGGCTTAAAGGGAATACCGGGGCATAAGGACATAAGACCCACGTGGAATGTGAATGTAGACCAGGTTATCACTCCATGTAACTCTACCAGCTGAGCAATTTTAGCAAGGAAAGACTTATTGACTTGGGTAGCATTTCTATCCTTTCCTGGATCACTGCCTTGTCCTGGCGTGAAACTATGAGCAATACCAAGACAGACATGGCATAAAAGAGAATTCTGACAAAGGTGATCTACTAGATAAAGAAATTGCAAACCACTCTACTATCTTTGCCAAGAAAATCCCACAGACAGTATTCAAATGATAAAAGATTTTATCTGGAAGATGAGACCGTCAGGTCAGAAAGTCTCCATTGTGTCACTGGGGAAGAGTGAAGGAAAAGTACAAGCAGCTCCAGAAAGAATGAAATGTTTGGGTCAATGACAAAAAGACACTCAGCTTGCAAAATAGGAGGGAAAGAGGATAAGAGAAGGAAGAGGGGGCTAGTAGGAGGGAAGGCAGATTGGGGAGGCAATAGTTAGAAGCAAAACATTTTTGAGGATAGAGAGGGTTAAAGGAGAGGGAGAGTAGGATAAATGGGGGAAATAGAATGGAAGGAAATAGACAGTAATTATTAAATGTGAAAAAAAACTTATAGAAAGTATCTCTGATAAAGGCCTCATTTCTCAAATATATAGAGAACTTAGTCAAATTTATAAAAACAAGAGCCATTTCACAATTGATAAATGGTCAAAAGATATGAACAGGCAGTTTTCAGACAAAATAATCGAAGTTATTTGTAGTAATATGACAAATTACTCTAAATTACTTCTGATTAGAAAAATGCAAATTAAAATAACTCTGAGGTACCACCCATCATCTATCAAATTGACTAATATGACAGAAAAGGAAAATGACAAATACTGTAGAGGATGTGGGGAAATTGAGACATTAATGCACTATTGGTAGAGTTGTGAACTGATTCAACAATTTCATAGAGCATTTTGGAACTATGCCCAAAGGGCTATAAAAACCCAGCAGTACCACTTCTATGTTTGTATCCCAAAAAGATAAAAAACAAAAAGGAAAAGGACCTATATGTGCAAAAATATTTAGCAAGTTCTTTAGTGATGGCAAAGAACTGGAAATTGAGGAGATGAACATAAATTCGGGAATGGCTGACCAAGTTATGGTAGAAGATTGTAATGGAATACTATTTTGCTATTATAAGAAATGATGGGCAGGATGCTCTCAGAAAAACCTGGAAATACTTACAAGAACCAATGTAAATTGAAGTGGGCAGAACCAGGAGAATAGTATACACAGTAACAGCAATATTGTGTGATGACAGACTGTGATTGACTTAGTTATTCTCAACAACACAATGATCCAAGACGATTCTAAAGGACTTATGATGAAAAATGCTGTTCATCTCCAGAAAAAGAAGATAAAAACATACTTTAAAAAAAGTTTATTTTTCTTATTTTTGGGGAGTGGGATCTTTTTTTTATTTTTCAGCATGACTAATATGGAAATATGTTTTTGCATGGTGGCACATTCATAACCTATATCAAATTGTTTGCCTTCTCAATGAGGGGGGAGGGTAAAGAGGAAAAAAAGAATCTGGAATTAAATTTTTAAAAAAATTAATGTTAAAAATTATTTTTACATGTAATTGGGGAAAACAATTTTTTTTTTAAAAATCCAGAAAGTGAATATAAAAAATAGGGTAGGAAAAGAGCTCTTGACCAAAGGATTTCAAGGATCATGGAATATAGGTTGAATTTTGACTATATAAAGTGGAAAAGCTTTTTTGAGAAAAAAATCAATGCAGGAAAAATTAAAAGGGAAACTATTAATGAAAAAAAAAATCTTTGCAGCAAACTTCTATCATAAAGGTCTGATTCCCAAGCTAAAAAAAAAAAAATCAGTGTTGCATAGGAACCTGGAATGTAAGATCTATGAACCAAGGTAAGCTGGATATTGTCAAACAAAAAATGGAAACTGACATATTGGGTGTCAGTGAATATAAATGGATGGGAATGGAGGAATTTAATAATTACACTATTTAGTGTAAATCATTACACTATTACAGTGGGCAAAAATCCCTTAGAAGAAATGGAGTAGCCCTTATAGTCAATACAAGGGTGAAAAAAAGCAGTACTGGGATATAATCTGAATGGCTGACTGATATCTGTTTGAATCCAAGGCAAACTATTCAACAGCACAGTAATAAAAGTATATGCTCCAACCACTGATGCCAAAAAGGTCAAAGTTGATCAATTATATGAAGATCTATTACATCTAGAAATAACACCAAAAAACAAGATGTCATTCATCATGGGACATTGCAATGCTTAAGTAGGAAATCAAAAGATAATTGTAATAATAGGCAAATATAGCCTTAGTATGCAAAATGAGCAGTGCAGAAACTAGTAAGAGTTTTTTCAAGATGATTCACTAGTCAGAGAAAACACTCTTCTTTCAACAACCCAAAAGGCAACTGTACACATGAACATCAGCAGATGGTTGATATTGAAATCAGATTGATTATATACTTTTTAGCCAAAAGTAGAGGTTATAGTCAACCTAGAATTGACTGTTCTTTATCATGAACTTTTTACTGGAAAATATAGACTTAAACTGAAGAAAGTAGGGAAAACCCTCAGAAAATATAGATGACCTAAATAATATCCTTTATGAATATGAAGTAGAAGTGATGAATAGATTTAAAGGATTAGATCTGGTAGAGTCCCAGAAAAACTATAGATGGAGATTCACAATATTGTATAGGAAGCCCCAACAAAAAACATCCCAAAGAAAAAGAATAAGAAAGGAAAATGACTGATAAGGCTTTACAGATAGCTGAGGTAAGAAGAAAAGAAAAAGGTAAAAGAGAAAGGGAAAGATACACCCAACTGAATGCAGAATTCAGCAAATATCAAGGACAGATAATGTATCTTAAATCAGCAATGCAGAGAAAAAGAAGAAAACAATAGAACAAGAAAGACAAGAATTTTCTTCAAGAAATTTAAAAATATCGAAGGAAAGTTTTGTGCAAATATGGGCATGATAAAAGACAAAAATGGTAGGAAAGAAGGAGAAGGAGGAGGAGGAAAAGGAGGAGGAGGAAAAGTGAAATACAAGAGGAAGAAGGAGAAGGAGAAAGAGGAGGAATGGCAAGAATATGCAGAAGAACTATACAAGAAAGATCTTAACATCAATGATTACCACAGTGGTGTGGTTACTGATATAGAGCCAGACATCCCAGAGAATGAAGTCAAGTCAAGAAGAAAGCATTGCTAAGAACAGGGCTACTGGATGTGATGGAATTTAAAATTCCAAAAGATGCTGCTGCCGAAGGGCTGAACTAAATATGCTAGAAAATTTGGAAAACTCAGCAGAGGTCATTGGATTGGAAAAGATCAGTTTATGTTCTGATCCTAAAGAAGGACAATGACAAAGAACATTCAAGGTTGTGTTTAAGATTTTGCAAGCAAGGCTTCAGCAATATGTGAACTAAGAATTACCAAAAGTATTGCAATGTTTATTTGGAAATACCTTTCCCTTTCACAGAGTACCTTCAGGGTTTTCTCCTGATCATTCAGGATCATTTCCTAGGCATATGCCACAGTCTCCCCAACTCCTAGCTTGTTGAGGTCTTCTTTTCTTCTGTCTCACTCACATCCCCCAGGTCAGTTCTCCAGTTTCCTGCTCATTATCTTAGGGCACAGACTGTTATGAATTGTACTGTCATGGAGTGGGGTGGTACTGAACCTGCCTCCTATCTCCCAGATGTCTTCTGACCAGCCAGCTGTCTAATAAAAGATAGCAAGAATTGTGGATACATAGTTTTTAAAAATAGCAACAACAAAAAAATAATTGTGGAATGCTGACAGAGCCCTGATTTATTATTAACCATGATTAGGAAAATAACACAACAGTCTATGTCCTGCTACTGACAGTAGAGGTCAGTAATGCCACCTTCTAATGTGAGGTATAACACTCCACCTGTGGAAGTAAGGTAACCTCCTTCTTTGGGGCCTATAATCTGCAGTTGCACATGGTGACTTCTAGAGGGCAGCATAACCTCAAAAATGTTCAGTTACATTAGCTGATATAAAGTGAGAGGTCCTAATGAAGCATCCTCAGTCTTTCCTGTGTTGTAAAATTATGTAAGATGATTGTCCTGAAATTAATTCAGAGTCTGTCTCTATGTAATACACACTTGAGGCTAAAAAGGTAATAGGCAACTTCGATGAATAGGTCATTTGAATACTCAGCAACCCCAAGAGGCCTAATTTCTCTCCAGTAGAATGTAAACTCCTTGAGAGCAGGGATTATTACATCAGTGTTTATCTTTGTATCTCCTAGCACTAATGTAATGCCTACCATTAATCAAGTGAATACATCAATGCTTTGAACCTTTAGGTAGTTAATAAATATTTGGTAAATTGAATTTGTTTAACATTATAGGCCTTTAGGTGGCATAGTGGATAGAGTACCTGGCCTAGAGTCAGGAAGACCTGAACTCCAATATAGCCTCAGATACTTACTATTTGTGTGACCCTGGGCAAGTCAATTTACCTCTTTTTGCCTCAGTTTTCTCATCTGTAAAATAGGGATAATTGGGGCTGGCGAGGTGGGGCAGTGAATAGACCACCAGCCCTTGGCCTCAGACACTTAACACTTTCTAGCCACGTGATCTTGGGCAAGTCATTTAATCCCAATTGCCCTGCCTTCCACCCTCCAAAAAAAAAACAACAACCAAAAAAGTAAAATAAAGTAACATGGGAATAACAATAGTACCCCCCTCCCAAGGTTGTTGTGAGGATTTTCCTTTAAAAAGGAAGAACAAACTTGTTAATTTTTTTTTTAATTTAGTTCCTGGTTTCAACTCTGTTAACTAGGTATGGAAAATATCAATCTCCTTCCCCATCCTCCACCTCCCAACATAACAGTTGATCATGGACCATGCTATCTTATTCTCTTCCCTCTCTGCTCTTTGCCCCTTCTCCTGTTTATGGCTTATTGGAGGAAGTCCCAAAGAAACAAAGGTAATCAAATATGTGATAGTAGAAAGTGTGCTAGATTTGGAGTTGGAAAATTTGAATTTGAACTCTCTATCTTTTGTTTTTACTACCCATGTAAACTAGGACAAGTAACTTGATCTTTCTAATTTCTAACTCTTTCATCAGGCAAGGAAGGAACCAGATAGTTTAGAACAGAGGTGTCAAACACACCACTATAGTGCATCCTCAACCAGATTGGAATGTAACTGGGAAATATTTAGCAAAATAAATAGAAACATAATAAAACATAGATAATATTAATATGTGTTTTCTAAGTCTATATGTGGCCCATGGGAATCCATATATACATATTTTAGTGGCACCCATTTCTATTTGGTTTTGGCACCACTGACTTTGAAGATAGACCTAGATTAGAGTTGTCCCTGTTACTATTTTTCCCTAAATAGAGCTTCGTAGTGTCTTAGTTTACCACTGGTAACCTCTGTGCTTGGACTCACATGATCTTGAGACCCACTAATTTATGAGATGCATAAATAATGAATTAGTTTTTCCTGAAGCAGACCCTCTAGCACTTAAAAAAAAAATCTTCTCTGCCTCAAACCTAGGGCCAGCCTATTTATATTTTTCTTTCTTTTTAAAATTTCTTGCCAGCACAGATTTTTTTAAGGACATTGGGCCTTTTCTGCTTTTGAACATGTTAAACAGCAGTTTTTAATCTCCATATATATGTGTGTGCGTGTGTGTGTGTGTGTGTGTGTGTGTGCGTGTGTATGTATATGAAAAATGATATGGTATAGTGAAAAGAGCATTGACTTTGGAATCAGAGAAATTAAATTCAAATTCTGTCTCCAATGCTTATTACCTATATGATCTTGGACAATTTGTTTAACTTCCAAGTGTTGCAATTTCTGTTTCTGTAAAATGAGTGGGTTGGACTATATATCCTCTGAAGTCCTTTCTAATTCTCCATCTATGATTAAATGATTTAAACTGTCCTTTCCACAACCCTTCCCCATAGCCATACCCCTGACATTATTCCTGGTATATAGAGGCCTCAAGATGTACCCTTAATTCCTGAGAGCTACTCAAGAACAGGGACTGTCTTTTGTCATTCTTTGCATCCTCCACACTTAGCATAGTGCCTAGCACATTTCTTGTTTTGTTTTTTAGTAGTGATTTCATTTTCAGTAGTCATTGACTGTGTGATTCCATTTGGGGTTTTCTTGGCAAAGATATGAGAACAGTTTGCCATTTCCCTCTCCAGTTCATTTTACAGATGAGGACACTGAGGCAAACAGGATTAACTGACTTGCCCCAGGGTCATTGTATTTGAACTCAGGAAGATGAGTTTTCCTGACTCCAGACCTGGCACTCCAGCGACTGAGCAATCTAGCTGCCCTCAGCCTAACATGTAATAGATCTGTAATAAATATTCATTGACTGGTAGAGAGAAGAGCTTCTAATGAATTAATTTCTCCCAAGGGGGCTAGGAATTAATGCCTAAGCAGGAACATTTTCATTTTAAAACACTGAAAGAGAAGGAAAAAGATAGAACAAGTTATCAAAAGTTGCTATGATGAACCTGGAATCAGATGAAAGGGACATGTGATTCTTGTTGGATCCTGAAAGAGCAACAATATGAATATTTCATCTAGCAACTGATAGGAGTTAAGTCTTTCCCCATTTCAAGGCTGGAGGGACTGATACAGTTCTTGCTTTATACCATCCTGATATTTACTTGAAAAGAAAGGTATTGAAACTCCTAAATGGTAGCTGACATTTACAATGTTAGGTTTTTTAAAGCACTTTACATGCATAATATTTCTAACTTAAGCTTTTATGATAATCCTGTGAGAAATATACTATAGGCATTTTCACCATTTTGTAGATGAGGAAACAGTGATCTATTCATGGTTACACAGCCAATGACTATCAAAAAGAGGATTCGAATTCAGATCTTTCTGCCTTCAAATCCACTGCCTCTCACCATACCACACTGCCTCTCCTTTAAGGACCATTTATTACCATGGAATAGTTTAAACACAGAATAGTGTCAAAATAATTTGACACTTTTAACAGATAATTCTAAGTGTGACAACCACTGGTTATGGAACTGATGCTAAAGAAAATTATTTTATTTTTTTAGGTTCACTAAATTTAGTTTAAAAATCATAAAATGTTTCTTACAAAACAGAATTATATTCTGCACGCTGCTCTGAATGGATGCCAGGGACATGTGGACTATTGATATTCTTTCTCTCGTGTCCCACCCCGCCCCCCCCAAAATTGCAATGACCATGATGCAAAGGGTTCACAAAAGTTACAGAAAACA
>CM053581.1:127595765-127609240 GCA_028627135.1 Pseudochirops cupreus | reverse complement strand
ATTTTACCACCAACAACAAAAATGAAATTCACTCTGCTGCTTTTAAATTTCAATGTTAGTTTTGCATGCCCTTTCCCTCCCATCCTTTTTGTAAGGAACTAAAACATTACATCTGGTGAACAGCAAAGATTTTAGTACACCTCAAATGTGGAACAACTATCAAGCAGAGGACTGTTGACTTTTTAAACACAAGCAGGTTTAAGAAAAGAAACCATGCAGGACTCCTTCAGTTCTTCATTAGTCTTAGGGTAACTTTCCAGAATACTGCTTCACACTAATATTTGTGCATTCTATATATGGTCCTGTGTTCCTGTAATGGTAATAATTCAATCATCAGATTCTTCCAAAGACTCATTGATTTTGATTGATGCTCCAGATTCATGATGTATTTGTTTGATTTGCTGACCACCATTGCCAATAACAGATCCAGCCAAATCTTTAGGAATAGTTCCTTGTGTTGTAATAATGGGTCCACTAAAATCACTGTATGAGCCATGGTCCCCTGCATAGGAATAATCATATCCAGAACTGCTTGTAGTCATAAGCTATCTGCATTTGGAAGGACTCCATGTATCTATCGCAGAGACTCAAGTCTGATCAGCACCAAAACCAACCATGTCATCAGAATGGTTCCTGGTTCTTCCTCTTCTGTCAAAAGCCATAAGATTTCCTCTTTCAGGTGATGGTAGTGGAGGAAGAGGAAGATTTTGAGCTTTGCTACCACCCCTGCCACCACATCCAGGAGGAGGTGGTGGGGGTTCTATGCTAGGGCTTATGTCATCATAATCTTTTCTAGATGAGGGTACAGGATGCCCACCATGACCTGGGGGCATTCTGTCAAAGATTCCTCTTCCCCAAATGAGAAATCCTACAGGGCATCCTTGTGGATCATCAGACATCATTGTGAAACCACTGTAGTCATAGGTTTCATCATAGGAATTGGGACCATAGGGTTGTGCATGTCCTTTGATGGGAGACTCAGATATAAGATCCAGTATGATCTTTTTTCTTTTCTTTTCTTTTCTTCTTTTTCTTTTTTTTTTTTTGTAGAAGCCCTTTATTAGCAGAATTGTATCTTCAGAAAGTGGTGAAGCCATTCACTTGGGCCAGGTCTAGTTCCTAACAAAAGGTTGGGCTTTCCTGAACACACAAATAACTGACAACTCTGAAAGTTGCCAACACTTAATTTACCACCTCCCAACAAGAAACAAAGATGGTTTATTATATGAAATAAGCAGGGGGTCAACAGGTTACTTCTCTGACTCTGAGTTTGATAAATGAGCACAGTCAGCTGTGCATAATCTGGCTGAGACAGCTCTGAATTAGCAGCACTGGTGGCTTACACTGAAGGCTTGCAAATCTTAGATCCCCACAACAACTTAACTCCTTAAAACACAAAACAAAACACAGAGAGGTTATTGTGATGGCTTGTTCAAGACAGCGCTAAAGCTTGGTTCTTTTTGACAGGAGTAACTTGTTTCATTAGGATCTCTGCCTTTTAAGCATAACTTCAAACATACAAATGCTATACAGAGATGCAGGTAACAGCAATTTAAACTGTATCACACACGGTATCCAAACACATGAATGAAATTCATGAAAACATTTAAGGGCAAGACAATTTTAACTGTTTGTTGGGGCCTTTTTTTTGTTTTTTGATGTCTGCATCTTGGCCGATGGTTTCTGAAATGGAGAGCAGTAGTGGCATTTATTTCTTATTGGGGACAATGAGGTGACTGAGTGATTGATGGATGAATGGGTGGATGGATTGATGGATGGAAGGATGCCATGGAAGGGGGGGAAGGTGGTCTTGGTGCTGAATCTTTCACTGCACTGGCCATTCTTTACAATCTGAGCTTGGTCCTTCTCCAATGTCTTCTTTTTGAGTTGTATCTGATCTTAGTACCAGTTTTCATTTGAATCCGTTGAGGGATGGGACGATTCTGCTTCTGTTTCTTGGCCAGGAACCTCTTGATTCTAAATGTTTTATGAGAGGACATGATAGTGAGATGAATGCCACACTTCCTCAACCATGGCTGGCTGGACAAAAAAGGGAGAAAAAGGGTCCAGCATGATCTTTATGCACTCTCCAACTTATCAGACTTCCCACCAATAAGAACATCTGTAGAATGAGGATGGCATTACTGGAAAAGCTCAATAGTTGTCTGAGTATTCTCTGAAAGTTCCTTGATTTTAGCACCTTTGACCCCAAAAATTCCTCCTGCCAGATTCTGGTGACTCAACAGTCTTAACTGGCAGTCAAAATTGCTTTCTTAATAGTGTTGGCAATTTAAGCATTCTGAAGCGTTGGATATGAGCAGGAGCTGGCTGGTTGCAATGGGTGATGGCAACTGCAGGCCCTCTTCCAAGGTAGGGATGATTTACTTCAGAATCTCTCCAATTGTTTCAATATCTGCACTGATGCTCAATATGTGCCCAGGGCCACTGCTATCTGGGACTGAGACACTGGTATTGTAGTCTGTACAAAGTGCTTTAATATTTTTGCCTCCTTTCCCAATCACTGCTCCAGCATTCTTACTTTGAAGTAAAATGTGCAGCTCAACCATTTCATCAGTGTTTCCAGGTCTTTTAAAGGCCTACTTCTCCTCCACGTCTTCAGCAGGGCACTTACCAGATTCACCATTGGTTTCAGTATTGGGGAAGGTTTCTTTGGCCTTCTCTGGCTCCATTTTCTCAGATTAAATGGGTAGACAATCTGTAGGGTTTAGAGCAAGAGAAATGCCAGCCAACAGAGGTTGATGCCATAGAGAAACACAGAGGATAATGGCATCTGCAGTGCTGTCACCTTTATCTCTCTCTTCCTTCTCTTGCTCTCACACACTATAAAGAAAAGTATCTTATCCCTAGTAAGCATAATTGTCAGAACCAGAATAAACTCTCAGGGCTATTTTCTTTAGCTAGTAAATGGTGTGGTTTTTCTTCCAAGCATTTGGCAACCCCCTGCCTCCCAAAACCCACATCCTGTGGGAGCTGGAAATCCTGGAACAATCTTGACCTCAAATTTCAAATGACCAGCATCACCAAGCAAAGCTGCTTCCTCAGCCATGGAGAGAGGAATGATGGAGGAACTCAGGGTTGGGAGTGAGATGGGAGAAAATTAGGAAGGGTAGAAATGGATAAGGAAGGTATGGGGGATTGCCAGGAGGGGACAGTGAGGGGCTTGGGGAGAATTAGGAGAGGGCAGTGGTTTGGAGACACCAGAACAAGGGAGCCACGTCAAAAGTAGTTGCCAGTATTCATCCCTTTAACCCTTAAGGCCTCACTGGAGCCCAGTCTACCAGCCCAGATGACTGGACTCTATGACATGCTCTGCTTTCTCTCTTTTGTTTCTTTGGAATCTACTTCCATCCTTGTTTTGAGCAGATCCACTCTATTACCAAGTCTTTTTGTTTCTATCTTCATGGCATCTTTCTTATACATCCCTTTCATGCCATTCACACAGTGCCATCCAGGTACAAGTCCTCATCATCTCACATTTGGACTATTGCAGTAGGTCTGGTGGGTAGTCTCCCTGCCTCAATTCTCCTCCACTCTAGGATCAACTGTTAAAGCCATCTTTCTAAAGTTCAGGCTTGATCATGTCATTCAACAAACCCCATTGGCTCCTAATTAACTCCAGCATTAAATATGATATGCTCTATTTGGCAATTAATTCATGGCCTCCACTTTAAGAACTCCTTATTTACATTATATGTATCTTGTATGTTCAATTTTTTGCATGTTGTCTCCCAATAAGAAGGTAAGTTCCTTGGGGGCAGGAACGACATTTTGTTTTTATAAACTTTTGTTTATTTTAGTTTACATCATTCCTTTCCATGAAATTTTGATTTACAAATTTTCTCCCCATCTTTCCCCTACCCGCCACCCCCAAACAGTGATCCCACTCTATACCCCCTCCCCCAATCAGCTCTCTCCTATATCGTCCCCCATCACCCCTCTGACTTTCCGGTAGGGCAAGATGGATCTCCCTACCCCAGTACCTGTATATTTCCCTCCTTCCTATTCCACCCCGCCCTTATTCTATTCTCTACTTTGTCCTTGTCCCTTTACAGAAGTGTGTGCTTCTAACAACCCTCCCCCTCCCAAACCTGCCCTCCCCTTCCTCCTCCCCCTTCTCATCCCTTTCTTCCCTCCTCTCCTGTAGGCCAAGATACCCAATTTAGAGTGTATGTCAGGAAACCTAAACCAACTTCAATGAGAGAAAGGTTGACTCATTCCCTTTTGCCTTCCTGTTCTTCCCCTCCATTAACAGTTATCCCTTGCCTCTTCTTTATGAGAGAATTAACCCCAAGGAATGAAATTTTTACCTTTCTTTGTATCCCCGGTGCTTAGTGCCTGGCACATAGTAAATACTTAAAAAAAATTTGTTGACCAAGTTCTTTCATTCATCTCCTCCTTCTTCTTATCTTTTACCTATCCATCCTTTCGGACTCGGCTTCTTAAGCTCTGTACTTATTTGCCAGCTATTTTCTTTTCTTCTTACCAGCTGCTTTCCTCCTCTATTTTACCTTTCTCCTTCAGGTCCTTGATACTGAGCTCTGTCACTGGCTGCCATATGGAAGGAACAAGAACTGTGCCCAGAATTTTAACCCTTTTATTCCCAGAACTCTTCTTTTATTCCAATTGATGAGATCCTCCAAGGGTCCACTATTTCAGGCAGATGCTCTCAATATTTTATTGTAATCCCTACCTTGCCCTTACCCTACATGTATGTGCCTCCTTCCTCCTTTCCCTTCTAGTTTTGGAACCTGGAGGGTGTGTCATTTGACTCCCTGGCAGTGCTAACTACCATACTTGTAACTTTCCAAACCAAAGTACTCTTTTTTTAGCCACTATTCCTCTATGTATGTTGTCTCCCCCACTAGAATGTAAGCTCCTTGAGGACAAGAATTTTCTTTGATTTTGTTTTCTATCCCATTGCTCAGCAATATGAAATACATTATGTATATATAATGAAAATTCATTCATACATGTTACTTCCTTTGATTCATAGAACCATCTATGATTGCACAATTGTGAGTACTCATTCTGCCAAAATACTATGGCTGAAAAAATCTACCATTTGATGGTCAACCTTCTTGTGGTAAGATGTTTCTTCATTCTTAGCTAAGCTGATTCTCAGATGTCAGACATACAATCTGTCACTGGGTCTAGAGCTGAAATCTTTCCAGAATGTTGGTCTAGAGTAAGAGTCCCTGTTGGGAAGAGAGAGCTGGACCTCAGAGTGAAGTTCCCAGATAAAGGGCCCTTACTTTTGAGCTCCCTCATTCTTGATCTCTGGGAAGGTGAAAGTAAAGATGGTACAAAGTACCCTTGAGTAACTGGATTTCTCTGGATTTCCTACCAAGAGAGGATATTTGCCAACTATTCAGGTATAATGCTTATGGATACCATTGCCTCTCCAGAGTAGGCCCCCTTGGTTCAGGATGAGACTAATTTCAAGTCTGGGACTTGGCCAGGGGCCAAATCAGTGTTAGCCCCAGAGAGCCACGTATATGTTCCCTACCAGACAGGGCCTCTATTCTCTTCAATCTGGTGCTTCAAAGACCAAAGAATTTTGAAACCCTAAAGTAGACAATTTTAGGAGACAGGAAGAAAAAGTTAACCAATACTCTGAATCATGGAGTCAGTCTGAATTTTGGCTAATAATGGAACTTGATTTCTTAACTCTACCCTTCCCCCTTTAAATATTGATTTCCTAGTTTCAAACCTACCTTTAGAGTCTGAAATTTAAGTCTAAAGTTTAGACTCGTGCCCTATGTGTTAATCTTTCAGCTAAGCAATGCCTGGCTTTGTTTCCATATTCTGACCTTCAGAATTTTTAAAGTGATGATTTTGGCTGGCCCTATCTCACTATAACTTTTATGACAAAGGCATCAAAGGCCATTTGTTTTGGCAAATATAGAATGTTTAGCTAATAACCCAGTCTGCTATCTTTTCCAGGTGGAATCCATATTAAGGTTCTCTCATTTTTGGACAGACTGGTAAGTTCCTCGAAGAATCGTGAGGATATTAGCTTGGCAACTCTCATTGAATTGGCATTTCAATATAGCAGAGAGCCCTCTATTTACTACTAAATGGCCTGGATTCAAATACTAACTCTGTTGCTTATGACCAATATGACTTTGAATATCTTTGAGCCCTAGTTTCCTCATCAATAAAATGAGGGGTTAGAGGAGTTGTAGCAAGGGGCTGTGCAAGCAGCAACGAGTTCCCCAGCTTTCAGCCCTCTCTCACCCACTTTCTTTCTCCACCTCCCAACACCTTCCCCCTCTGTAACCATGACGGAACAGACCATCTCCTTCACCAAAGACTTCCTGGCCAGTAGCATCACCGCTGCTATCTCCAAGACGGTGGTGGCCCCCATCAAAAGAGTTAAGCTACTGCTGCAGGTGCAGCTTGCAAGTAAACAAATTGCTGCAGATAAGCAGTACAAAGGCATAGTGGATTGTATAGTCTGAATTCCAAAGGAACAAGGGGTGCTTTCCTTCTGGCAAGGTAACTTAGCAAATGTCATCAGATATTTTCCCACCCAGGCCCTTAACTTTGCCTTTAAGGATAAATATAAGCAGGTGTTTTTGTGAGGAGTGGACAAACACACACAGTTTTGGAGTTATTTTGCTGGCAATCTTGCCTCTGGTGGTGCAGCTGGAGCCGCTTCTCTCTGCTTCGTCTTCCCCCTTGGATTTTGCGAGAATCCGCTTGGCAGCTGATGTTGGAAAATCTGGCACTGAAAGAGAATTCAAAGGCCTGGGAGACTGCCTTGTGAAAATCACCAAGTCTGATGGAATTCGGGGCTTGTATTAAGGTTTCAATGTCTTAGTGCAGGGTATCATTATCTACAGAGCAGCTTACTGTGGAATCCATGATACGGCAAAATGTATGCTCCCAGATCTGAAGAATACTCATATTGTGATAAGCTGGATGATTGCACAATCAGTGACTGCTGTAGCAGGTGTAGTCTCCTATTGCTTTGATACAGTAAGATCGTGAATTATGATGCAGTCTGGTCACAAAGGAGATGATATCATGTACACTGGGACAATTGACTGCTGGAAGAAGATTGCTAAAGATGAGGACGGCAAAGCTTTCTTCAAGGATTCCTGGTCCAGTGTTCTTAGAGGCATGGGTGGAGCTTTTGTGCTTGTCCTGTATGAGGAATTGAGGAAAGTAATCTTAAGTACGTCCTAACTAAAAAAGGAACCAGTGAATATAGATCATGTAGAATACTTAACCATACTTAGCATTTTGGACCATCGACCTTCAAGAATTTCCTGTTGTTGTTGTTGTTGTTGTTGTTGTTGTTTTTAATCCAGGCCATATATGTTTGTAGGGGAGCCAGGAAAAGCTCTTAGAAAAAGGAACTCATTTATTGTGATCCATTATTCACATAGTGGAACTGATGATGATTCAGTGTATTGATTCTATTGGTTTTGGGGACAATAAGTTACTGTGGGTCCAAAGAGGCAGATCAACTTAGACCATCTAGTTTAAATGCTCTTGTGTAGGACCATAAATTTGCGTTTAAAAATTTATTTAAAACAATCACTTCTGCCATTTGTACTTAAGCACTATATATACTATTTTGCACAGTGGACTGTTTGGCAGTTATGATGATCTGTGTTGGGCATTCTGCTGTAAAACAATAAATACACAGAAGACTCTAAAAAATAAATGAAGTGAGAGGTTAGAGTCCCAAGGGTGGGAAACCTGAGGTCTCAGAGTCATATGTTGCCCTCTAGGTCCTCGAGTGTGGCTCTTTGAATCCAAACTTCACAGAGCAAATTCCCTTAATAAAAGGATTTGTTTTGTAAAAGTTAGCCTCAGTCAAAAGACCACACCCAAGGACCTAGGAGGCCACGTGTGGCCACAAAACTGCAGGTTCCCCACCCCTGGAACATTAGACTACATGTTTGCTAAAGTCCTTTTCAGTCCTAAATCTATGACACTATGACTAGGATTACCACACCCTGTATAAGGTTTCCTTTGTATTTTATGGTCCAGTTAAAGGCTGATAATCCTCACGTTATCATTAAGGATATGAGCTACAATACTTAGTCCTCTTCAAAGCTGTAGAGACCTATCTGTGGGGCCTCAGAATACCTTAAAACTTAGGTTTTTAATATCTTTAATACCTTTAAATACCTTTAAAAAAAGAAAGTATATAAATGCAACTGGCCAGTGAAGCAGAGGGTCAAAGAGTGATAGGTATTATTTTTCCCTCATGGGCGAAATATTTTTTTTTAAAGCAGAAAATATCAGTAGACAGGAAAATAAAAATCTTTTAAGAATTATGAAACATTTTCAGGGGAAACATTTAAAAATTTTCCATGCTATCAGAATGTTAAAGTCATTTTTTGTTCATCAATGTTTCTAAAAGTACACATACAAGAGATAAGGGAAGCAGCTTTTGTGCAATGTTACCAATATAGCTGTAGTTCCCAGAGGGTAGATGCCCAATTCCCTATCTGGTTTCCTGCCTTGGTCCCTTATTCTTCCCTGGGGCTTGGCATCTGGCCTTGGCCTCAGAGCCAGCAGGATGTTGTGGGCAGAACATTGGACATGGAGTCAGGAAAACGTAGGTTTGAATTTTACCCCAGATACTGGTTAACTTGGTAAGTCACATCACCTTTCTGAGCTCAATTTCCGCACCATAAAATGGGCATCATTACACCTACTTCATAGCTTCATTGAAAGACTCAAATGAGATAATATATATAAAATGACTTGCATAGCCTGAAGGTTATATACATTCATTTTGTCATTATCACTAATATTGTCCAGATAGTCTCAGCTCAGTTCTAGGCAAAGTTATTTGACTTCTCAAACCACTGAACAGAATCAGGTTTTTAGGTAGAGGTGATTTGTCAAGTGGCCACTAGGAACCAGAGAGAACTGCAGAGGGATGGTGAGAAAAGACAGTCTTCTCAGGGAAATCATCGAAATCATTCGTTGACAGACAACAACATCTGAACATGGTCGTCCTGGAGTCCTAGGGGGAGGGATTTTAAGGGACGAGATAATTTAGATTCCATGTTTCCATGTTTGTTTCATCTCCTCTGATGCAGTGTCTTAAAGTTTTAGGATCAGAACCTAGAAGGGACCTCAAAGGTCATTGAATTCAACTTCCTTATTTTATAGATGAGGAAACAGTCCTAAAAAGGTGACGAGTAATGTGTTCCACATCACACTGTTAGTAAATTTCTGAAGTGGTGTTCGAACCTGGGTCTTCCTAATTATAAGCCCAATACTGTTCCCATTGTTCCACTCTGTGCCCTTTAAAGCTACTATTCCACCCTAACAAATACTAACAAGAATGAGCTGGTAGCAGTGGATTGAGTGTTGGCCATAGGATCAGTAAGCCCTGAGTTCAAATACGACCTCAGATACTATTCACGTGGGTGATCCTGGGCAAGTTGTTAATTCTGTTTACTTTATGCTTCCTCAACTGTAAAAGGGGGATAATAATAGCATCTACTGTGAGGAGACGATATTGTAAAAGTGCTTTGCATGCTGCCTGGCACATTATTGACTGATTGATTAACAGTTGGTAAAGCAATTATGTTACTACCCCCTATCTTCTGCAGGACTGGTTCAATGGATGAACCTTGTGGAGTATGGTCTGTGCTGTTTCAGTGCTTCTAAGTTCATGTTTCCTCTTTTCCTTCTCTCATGATACTGGGCCCTGCTGAGGCAGAAGGTGGGACTGTTGAGGTAGGGACCAAGCATGAAAAAGAGGTTGGGGTCCTCATTCAGAATGGTGTCATGGATAGAGAACACTGAACTTTGACTTAGGATGTCCTGGGTTTACATGACTATCACAAGCTTGTTGTTTAGTTGTGTCCAACTCCTTGTGATCCCATTGGGGTGTTTTTGGGCAAAGATACTGGAGTGATTTGCCATTTCTTTCTCATTTTACACATGAAGAAACTGAGGCAAGAAGGCTTAAGTGATTTGCCAGGAGTCACACAACTAATAAGTGCCTGAGGCCAGATTTGAACCCTGGTCTTTCTGACTCTAGGCCCAGTGCTCTATCAACTGCACCACCTTGCTCCCCCTATCACAAGTTACTCAACCTTCATAAACCTCAGCTAAATGAGATGGATGGGCCAAATGACCTCTATGGTCCCTTTCAGTTCTAGCACCATATAAGAAACCTTAGAATTAGAGCTATTCCAAAACAGAATGGGTTTCCCCAGGATGGATAGTGGTCTTTGAGACAGTTGGATCATCCATTTTTTGGAGATGTAGCATAATGTGGATTAGATATTCTCTGAGGACCCTTCCAATTCTAGAGATTCTGTGGCTCTTTTGGGGGAAAAAAGTATAAGGTTGAAAGATAGACTGGACTCATCAAAAAAATCAGGGCTTTCTAACTTGCATAAATTTGTTGGAGGGTAAGAATGTAAGTTTCCAGACATCAGGGATTGTTTCTTTCTCTACATTGTATCTTCAGTCCTTACCTGCTTCTTTTTTGGCTTTGTTTTGGGAAAGTGGCAAAAAAAAAAAAGAGGGGGAGGGGAGGAAAAGGAAAGAGGAGGAGCCAATACAAGGGAGAAATATTTTATTACAACTTGCCAGTAACTAGTCAAAACTAGTATTTGGGAGAGAATCACAGAAGACTGAGACATCATCTACCAAACCATTGCCGTTATTCTCCAAGGCAAGAACCAATGTCCAGTCTCTTGCAGATCCCACTGCTCCTGCTAACCACCCTGTTCTTGGTGATACAGTCCCAGGAAAATCAGAAGGTATGGAGAAAATTCATTGATATTGAAGTGAGCCATGCGTTTTTCCCGGAGACCCTTCGACTTTCGATAAAGCAGTACAACAAGCAGAGCAGTAATAAGTACCTCTACCAGATGACCCAGCTGATTCGAGCCCAGGAGCAGGTCAGTCTTACTCTCTTTGTCCCAGCACCCCCACTGCTTCTATGAAGTAAGAGTGATAAGCCTTCTCTGTTGTTGAAAGTGACCCACTCAGAAAGGGTCATTTTCAAGTCTTCTTCATGTAAAAAGAAATTGTTAGAGCATTTTGAGAAAAGAAAAGTTTTTATTTCATTAGATGTTTATTTGAGAATAGATTATGTTGTTAAAGAAAAACAACAGATAAGCATTTTCTTAAAAAATACTACAATTTCACACTATAGCAGTGGAAGAAGTAATATTAGACAGAGAAAAGAAAAGGAAGAAATCCAGAAAGGATGGGTGAAGTAGAGGCAGAAAACCAGACAGAAGGAAAAGGAAAAGAATTGTTCCAAGAAGTGTTCAACAGTGTTCATGAGGTGAGCTTAGAGACATAGATCATTCATTTCCTGTCCAGGTGTTCACTTAAACTTTTTCTCATTGAATCCTACAATCCTACTGTAACAGCCAGAAGGGACTTCAGAGGCCAGCCATTCCAATCTTCTCATATTCTACACAAGGAAATTGAGACCCAGAGAGGTAAAGTGATTTGCCTGAAATCATACAGTTGGTTAATAGCAGAGTAGGATTCAGCCCCCTCAGTCAGTGGCCTCCCAGCTCCCTGTCCTTGCCTCTTTTGACTTCTCCTATTTTCAGGTTATTTCTAATTCCACTGAGATGTTGGGTGAATGATTAGTCTCTGTTTTCAGCCCTTCTACTTCTCTTAATTCTTAATTGTTTAAAGGTCCTCTTGAAATGGAATAGCAAGGCTGGTGGTAAGATTTTGAAGGAGTGGTGGGAAAGAGACAAGAGGCAGGAGGAATTGTTCTGTACGATGCAATCAGTAGCCAAAGTAATATTGCCCACAAACGGCAAAGTTGCGGGCCAGGCTGGAAGCATTCCCAATCAGAAGCACCAGAAGAGAGTGTAGGAGTTTGGAGAAAAATCCTGAGTTAGCTTCCTGGTCCTCTTTGTTCTGTTGCACCACTGCCACCACCATCACCACCACTATTACCCTCCTTCCAACTTTTGTCTTTCCCCCTTCCTTTAACACCATCTCCCCATATCAGTCTTTACTCCAGGATTGCTGCCTCTTCCGTGATGATAACTTAAAGGTAGATTATATTTGCTGTTGCAATTCCCATGCTCCCTTGAAACCTCTAGACGCTTGGCTCTATCATTTTGCTAGCTGCACGAACTCCTACTAGGTTGGTTTCTTAAAAATAAATTTTTATCAATTCCTTTTGTTTTTTTTATATTGTCATTTTCCCCAATATCCCTTCCCTTCCTCCTCCCAGGGAGGCATCCCATATGACAAACAGTATTGTTTAAAGACCAAAAAATATTTGAAAGAAAAAAGAAGAGGAAAAAATTATGACAACTGATTAATACTGCAAAAAAGTCCAAAAATATGCACAATGGACAATATCTATGAAAGGGTGGGATTGGGGGAGGGAGTTATCCTCTCATATCTTTTCATTTGAGTCATGCTTGATTTTTATAATCTTGATATAATTACTTTTAGTTTTTTGTGCAAAATTGTTCTTTCCATTTTCATTGTTGTAAATATTATGTATATTGTTTTCTTGGCTCTATATACTTTACTTTGCATCAGTTTATGTAGATTTTTCCATACTTCTCTGTATTTATCACATACACATTTCTTATAACCCAATAGTCTTCCATTACATTCCATTTGCCTAACCCAAATTGATCAGCATCTACTTTGTTTCCATTTTTTTTTTTGCTGTTGCAAAAAAATCCTGCTATAAATATTTTGGTGGATATGGGAACTTTTCTTCTCATTCCAGGAGGAGTTCTTAACCTGGGGTCCATGAAGTCATTTTTAGAAAAAAATATGTTGATAAGAATATTTCTATCAAATTGGTTTGTATTACTATATGTTGTATATTGTTTATTTATTTATTATAGAGCAGCTAAATGGTACAGCAGGTAAAGTGCCAGACCTTGAGTTAGGAAAACTCATTTTGCTAAGTTCAAATCTGACTTCAGACATTTACTAGTTGTGTGACCCTGGGCAAGACACTTAAACTGGTTTGCTTTAGTTCCTCATCTGTAAAATGAGCTGGAGAAAGAAATGGCAAACCACTCCTGCGTCTTTGCCAAGAAAACTCCAGAATGGGATCACAAAGAGTCAGACATGACTGAACAACAACATTTTATTTTATGCATTTAAAAATATGATTCTGACAAGGGTCCATAGGCTTTACTAGGCTGCAAAAGGAGTCAATGACACAAAGAAAGTAAATAGAACAAGTCACTAACTTTTCTGACTGCCAATTTCTGCATTTATAAGTTACACATGAGGAGTGCAGTCAAGATGGCAGTGTAGAAACAGGAGAACTCTGTGGCTTCCCCCATAATCACCTCAAATACCTATAAAATATGACTCTAAACAAATTTTAGAGCTCCAGAACTCATAAAATGAAAGAGAAACAAGGCTCCCACTGAAGGCAGCCTGGCAGACAGATGGAAAGGGCTCATGGCAGCCTGCTGGGAGCAGAGCCCAGCCCCATGCAGTTTTAGCCC
>CM053581.1:127571950-127595265 GCA_028627135.1 Pseudochirops cupreus | reverse complement strand
AGAAGGCAATGTGAAATATCTCCTTGAAAAAACCACTGACCTGGAAAATAGATCCAGAAGAGACAATTTAAAAATTATTGGACTACCTGAAAGCCATGATCAAAAAAAGAACCTAGAAAGCATCCTTCAAGAAATTCTCAAAGAGAATTGCCCTGATATTTTAGAACCAGAGGGCAAAATAGAACTTGAAAGAATTCACTGATCACCTCTTGAGAAAGATCCCCAAAAGAAAACTCCTAGGAATGTTATAGCCAGGTTATGGAATTCCCAGATCAAGGAGCAAATATTACAAGCTGCTAAGAAGAAACAATTTGAATACTGTGGAAACACAATCAGGATAACCCAGGATCTAGCAGCTTCTATACTAAGGGATCAAAGGGCCTGGATAATATTCTGGAGATCAAGGGAGCTAGGATTAAAACCAAGAATTGCCTACACAGCAAAACTGAGTATAATGTTTCAGGGGAAAATATGGTCATTCAATGAGGTGGAGAACTTTCAAGCATTCTTGAGGAAAAAATCAGAACTCAATAGAAAATTTGACATTTTAAACACAAGAAGCATGAGAAGGTAAACATGGAAAAGAAATCATAAGGAACTCATCCAAGTTGAACTATTTACATGCCAACATGGAAAAATGAGAATTGTAACTTATGAAACTTTTCTCAGTATTAGGATAGGTGAAGGAAATATAAATGTATATATACGTATATATCCACATATGTCTATATAGAAGAGTATATATTCATATGAATACATATGGGAGTATGTGTATATATGTGTACATAGACAGAAGGCACAGGATGAATTGAATAGGAAGGGATGATATTTTAAAAGGTGAAATTAAGAGGCTGGAGAGGATTAGAATGAGAGGAGACAGGGAGAGACAGAATGGGGTCAATCATTCCATATAGAAGAGGCAAGGGATAATTTTTACAATGGAGGGGAAGAACAGGAAGGCAAAAAGGGAATGGGTCAACCTTACTCTTATTGAATTTGGCTTAGGGAGAGAATGACATACACTCTAAAATGGGTATCTTGCCCTGCAGGAGAGTAGAGGGGAAGGGGATGAGAGGGGGGATGATGGAGGGGAGTGCAGCTTGCAGGGGAGGGTTGTAAGAAGCATACACTTCTGTAAAGGGACAAGGACAAAGTAGAGAATAAAACAAGGGGAGGGCGGGATAGAAAGGAGGGAAATACCATCAGTGTTATACAATACATCCATTGTGGAGATGTTCTGTGCAACTGCACATGTACGGCCTGTATTGAATTGCTTGTCTTTCCAGTGGGGGTCAGTGACAAGGGACGAAGGGAAATAATCTAGAATTTAAAGCTCTGAAATCATATGTTAAATATATATATATATATATATATATATATAATTATTATTATTATTATTATTATTTACATGCAACTGGGAAATAAGATATGCAGACACTGGGATAGGAGATCCATCTTACTCTACCAGAAAGTCAGAGGGGTGATGGTGGAGGATATAGGAGAGAGAAGATTGGGGGAGGGAGTATACAGTGGGATCACTGTTTTGGGGGGGTAGGGGAAAAAGGGGAGAAAATTTCTGACTTAAAATCTTATGGAAATCAGTGCTGTAAACTAAAAATAAACAAAAGTTAATTAAAAGAAAAGAAAAGAAAAGAACCCTCCCCCCCCCCCCCCAAATAGTTACTACTATTATAACTGGATCATGGCTAGATGAATTCTAAAGTCTGTTTTCTGCTCCAACATCTTTTTTCCTGTTACTCTGCCCAGATATCAAATTCTTAATGGATCTTTTTTTGTTCTGGATGAACAAAACCGCCTCTAGAAATACATTGAACAATTCTTTTTTTTGTCTGAATATATATCTCTTGACCATTTAGGGTCATTTTAGGAAGTGCAAGTCTTTCTTTTCCTTCATTTGGAACACTGACCAACCAAAACCTAATGAGTCTGAGTATTCAGATTGGGAGTCCTTGGGGATCTATTGACTGATCTCAACACATCTACTTAAAGTGCTGTCCAATAGCAGTACCATGTCAGTATTTTCCCATTTAAATAAGCAGGTTTTATAAAACTACAAACCTTCACTATAAAACACATTTGGGGATTTATTTGGTTATTCTCTGAATTCATATGAGAATATATTGGGTCCATGGAGATGTCCAGTAATTCTCAGCATAGAATTGATGATATCTTAATCTCTCTGTCAGATCAAAATCATAGAGAAGTGCCATGTATGAAGCCAAATATTAGAGTACATGCAAGACCCTTTGTGGGTTTTTTTTTGTCAGATGTAAAGGTCCTTATATCTGGATATAGTTCTCAATATACTCCCTTCCTGGGAATGTGATGGTAGTGGATTGAGGTTAGATGGGGATGAGGATTGATGGGTGGGACAGATACAAAAGGCTCCAAATAGCAAAATTAAAATTCTAATCTTACATGGTATAAATGCTGTGTTTCTTAAACTATGCTTTGAGGAACCTTGTAATATCCCAAGTTTTTGTTTGTTTTTAAATGATCCTTAGTGTGTTTTTAAATATTATTGATTATTCCATATTTTATTAAGGTGCTTTGTTAATAGCAATTAGAAATGCTAATTTTAGAGGATTTAGCAGAGGATTCAGTCAAAGTTTTGTTTAAATTGAAGGGTTCTATCACTACAGAAAACTTTAAGAACCATTGGTATGTTTCCTGGATCACTGGTTGTGAATTTAGGAAGACTTGGCTTTACATCTTTCTTCTGACACTGTATAACCCCAGTAAGTCACTTTGTATCTCTGTGTCTTAATTTTATGGACTTGGTGATTGCTAAGGTCCCTTCTAGCACCCAAATCCTAGGATTTTCTTCCTTGAAAAACCTCAGAATCTAATGCTTAGTAGTAAATTGGCTTCACCCTTCTCTCCAAAGTCCTTTTGGTTCATTTATCTCAGGCATTAGTTGGTGAGGAATTAAAAAATTCGATCATGGAAATTATTTAAAATAAAATGTAATTAGCAGGATAAATCTGCTGCTAAAAATGGTACTGCTGTAAAAGTGAAGATATAGATAGATAGGTAGATAGATAGATGGATGGACAGAGATACATACACACATGCATACACATGTATGTATACATACACACACATATATACATACATATATGTGTGTGTGTATATATATGTATGTATATATATAGAATTACACACAATATTGCTCTTAAATAATGTGGGTGATTCAGAGCGTATTTAGATTTAATTTTTCCATGGAGAGGTCCAAACCTTTGAGTTACTTCTGAGGTGAAGATGAATCTGGACCAACCACATTAATACTTAATTATATTATCTCTTCTCTCTCCCATTTCAAGTTGTCCTGTTTTGACTAGACCTTTCTCTACTGCCTATAAACATGCTCAGATTTTCCCTAAATCTTAAAAAAAAAGTGAATTTTCTATAATTACCACAGACCATATACCCCCAAATTGTACAGTACTGGGTCTTGCTGAACTATTAGATGTGATTTTTTAAAATTATAGAATAAAATAATAGTGATGGCTAGCATTTATATAGTGCCTTAAGGTTTGCAAAGCCATTGACACATATTTGATCTTCACAATCTTAGAAGGTAAATTCTCTTATTATCCCCATTTTATAGATGAGGGAATTAATGCAGACAGGTTAAGTCTTCCCAGGGTCACATAGCTGGTAAATGTACGTAGCTGTATTTGAATTTAGTCTTCCTAACTCTAGGCCTAGTATCCACTGGGGCACCTAGACATCCCTTATATAAGCCTTGAAACATTCCTTACTTGATATTAGAAAATAGGATTTTTATTCTAAAAGTTCCTCTTCTATTAACTTAGAGAAATGATTTTCTTCACCTAATACTGCTTCTTTTATTTTCAGCTATTATTCTATAACTTTCCTTCCCCTTTTTGTTAAACTTTAAAAAAAAGTTTCAGTTTTCTCCACCCACTTGTTTTTCACTTCCCAGAATCTGGTGTCCATCCCAATCACTCTACTGAAACCATTACTTCAAAGTCACTAATGACCCCTTTAAAAAAACAACAACAACAATTGTTTTCTATTTCAAATTATTTCCCTCCCTCTTACCCCTTCCTACCCACCCACTGAGAAGGCAAGAACCACATTTTTTGACAAAATATACAGGAAACTGAGCCAAATTCATAAGAATAAGAGTTATTTCCCAATTGATAAATGGTCAAGGGTTATGAACAGTTTTCAGAGGGAGAAAACATATATAAAGTTATATAAAGTACTCTAAATTACAAATAATTAGAAAAATTCAAATGAAAACAACTGAGGTACCACCTCATACCTATCATATTGGCTAAGATGACAGAAAAGAAAAATGACACACTGGAAGGGATGTGAGGAAATAGGCACATTACTATATTGTTTGTAAAAACATGAACTAGTTCAACCATTCTGGAGATGATTGACTACTTAATCAAGAAATGTAATAACCTTTTATTGTTCATCCTTCTTGGCACTTCTAGTGTTTGACATCACTGACTTTTTCCTTCTTGCTGTATATCTTGGCATCTTCTTACTTGAGGCTATCATAGACATTTGTATTATAATATTTTAATAGTTTTATAACTGATATCCCTTTTGTCAGTCTAATCTCCTCTCTAATCCATTTTTCACATAGCTGCCAAAATAATCTCGTTAATGTCTGAGACTGGAGAAAACATTTAAGCTGGAGAAGAGAAAACTTAGAGGGGAAAATTATAGCCGTCTTCATTTATTTGAAGGGCTGTCATAGTCTGTCTGACCCTAGAGAGTGGAACCAGGAACAAAAAGGGTGGAAACTGAAAAAAAGGAAAACCTTCCTAACAATAAGAGCTGTCCCAGAGTAGAATGCAGAGGTGTTGAGTGCTCCCCCCTTGGAGGTCTTCAGAGACTTGGTGATTACTTGTTGAATATGTCAAAGGGAAGCTTTCTGAAATGAATGAATTGTTCTAGATGTCTGCTGTGGCCCCTCCTAACTCTCAAATCCCACGATTCTATGAAATAAATGACTATTTAACTTGATGTTTAAGATCTTCCAGAATCTTGCTTCAATATTTCTTTCCCACATTCCTTTACCTAACTCCTCCTTCAGGCACCCAACATACCAAGGAAATGACTGATTTTTCTTGAACTCATTCTGTATTTTCTTACCCTCATGCTGTCCCACAGACTGGCCCTAAAGCGTACTTATTATTCGTATCTTTCAGCATTTTTCTTTTCTTTAAAAGATCAGATCCAATGTCATATCTTCCCTGATCTCCTGCCTCCAACTTTTCTGAGTGCTTTATATCTTACCTTCTACCTTATATTACACTGCCATATACACAGAGGAGTGCAGAAGCCAGCTCAAACTGAGTCAGTTCTTAAACTTTTAGCACCTGTGAAATTACCAAACACCCCCACTCAGGGCTTGAAATATTGTATTATTTAGACTTAAAAAAGTGATGGAGAAAATGTTAATAACGCAGATTAAACTTAAAAGTGTGCTGTGAGGATTTTTTTTTTAGAAAGTGAGTTAAACATTCACAAGCATGTTGTTGCATATATATGTATATATTATGTATAGGATATATTATATATTATATTATAATAGCATTATATGAATATATGAGGCATTAATATGATATTATGTTATATTACTATATTGTGTATGCTGTATATACTATTGGAGATCAAGCTTCTTTTTAAAAAAAATTGTTTATTTCATTCTGAACTTAAAAAATAAAACGAGCATTTACACAAGACAGTAGAATAGAAAAAAGATGATTGCATATAAAACTGCAGATCTATTATGTACAAATTTCTCTTTCTTTTAAATGTATAATAAAGTTATCATGTAGCTTTCTCTTTTTTTCTTTTTTTATCCCACTCCCTAGAGATGGCTTCTTGAAGCTGTCTGTTTTGTGTCACTTTCTCCTAGTAGCTAGCACATTTCCTTGCATTCAGCAGGTAATTAATAAATGTTTGTTGAATTAAAAGGTTGGTATTATTTGTCAGTTACTTCAGGTGGGCTCTCATTTAACCAGTTAGGTTATAAACCTATTAAGGGTAAATTTCAGTATCTAATGTTTCTTTTGTATTCCTTAGAGTGGACATGGGGAAGTCATATCTGAAGCCCATCCAACTATGTGGGCACTGTCTGAGCTTCCTGTAACATTTCCATATAAGTGAACTCTTATGAAAAAGAATATTAAGGGCAATTTTATCAACAGAAAATAAATCATAATCATTAGAAAAAGTATAAGCAGTGGTGTTGCCAGAGAAACAAAGTAGTCATAGAAGGAAAAGCAAAAGCAGGTAAAGGTGGGATGGAGTGGTGATTACAGTTGTTATCAGAGGTCTAGTCCCAGTTTCATGCTTGTTGCCATGATGACAGTATTGGAAGAGAGAAAAGGTATTCTATGTCAATTGTATATGAGCCCATTTTATTATTAGGATAACCCATGGCACAAGGCTCTCCAGTTACTCTGGGCTCACTCACTAGCAAAAGGTCTGTTCTTTTGAGATTGAAGAGGATGATGAGGTTAAGGAGTTGGATAGTCCAGAAAGAATTCAAGACACAGACATTCTCCTAGTCAAGAGAACTTTATTAATGTAAAAACAGTGGGTAAGGGGGGAGGGGTACTAGCAATTTGCAGGAAAACAGGGGGCTTTCTTTTATGCATAATTTTTGAGTACTCAGTCAAGAGCAGAATATACTCCTACATTAGTAGTTAGCCTCAGGGAAAGGGATTGGCAGAAAAGGGAAGCAGGTATGCTGAAAAACAGTTCAGGGATGTAGTCAGATAACAAGGAACCTAGCTTGCAACATTTGTTCCAGTGTGAGGGACTAATCACGTACATAGAGCATGGGCTAAGGAAGCAAGGTTTTTGTTATCTGACAGAGCTTCCTGTCATTGGGCAGACTTAGACGAGGCCCTCCTAGTTGCTGGTCAAAAATCAGCCTCATCAAGATGACCCCAAGAGGACCAGTATCTCTTTGGTTTGTGCTCTCCACACAGACCACTGCAGGAAAATATTTAAATGTACTCATGGTATGACTCATGTCTAAATTTGCCCAAATGTGGGAAAAGTGGTCTCCTAAATACCACTTCGCAAAGTGGATACGGATCAGCCTTTTTAAAAACTCCCAACAGAAAATACCTAAGATACAAAAGAATGATAAGGATCTATGAACAGAACCTAAAATATATGAAACTTTCAAATGCCATTAGATCCCACAGAAGAGCAGTATTTTTACTGTTGTTGTTCAGTTGTTCAGTCATGTCCTACTCTTTATAACCCCATGGACTTCTTATGCAGGAGTTTTTCTTGGCAAAGATACTGCAGTGGTTTGCCATTTCTTCCTCCAGTGGATTATGACAGAGGTTAAGTGACTTGCCCAGGATCACCGGTCTCACAAACGCCAGACCCAATACTGTATCCACTTTATTAGGGCAATACTTTGAGTCCCTTTTTCTCACAGAGCAAGACATCTCTCCCAATCTATACCCATTTGTAGTCCCATTCCATAGTTTAGGCTATTCTCAGAAAGTAAACATATTTTGGAGGCTGCTGAGTAAGCAATTTCCTTCCCATTGGTTTGGTGAGGGTATCTGAGTAACAACTGACTTTACTCTCTCAGGAAGAAACTGCATGGGAATTTTATAGAGCTTTCTGCAAAATTGAGCTGAATCAGAAAGTCCATTTTCCCAGAAAGTTCAAATATGCTAAAGACAACTTTGAAAGAATTAGGAGCTCTGATCAGCATAATGAGAAACTAAGATTCCAGAGGAGTAATGAAATATGCTAACTACCTCCTGATAGGTGAAGGACTGTACAGAAATGAACCTTTCTTTTTTTTCTTTTTTTTGGGGGGGATGTGCCCAAAGTAGAATCTTATTTTCCTTGACTATACATTGTTGCATGTTTGTAACAGGTATTTTTCTTCTTTTGTTCTCATTTGAGGGGAGGGTTTGGAATGGGAAGATAACAAGATAGATCTTTACTGATTGAAAAACATACATATTTTTCTATATATGTTTACTTTTAATAATTATTTTTCCCAATTTCATGTAAAAACAATTTTTAACAGTCATTTAAAAAAAATTTTGAGTTCCAAATTCTTTCCTTCCTCTCCCCCCCTCCATGAGTTGGTAATTTGATATAGGTTCTATATGTACAATCATGTAAAACATTTCCCTATTATTCATGCTGTGAAAGAAAACAGGAAAAAAAAAACCAAAAAAATGAAGAAAGTGGAAAATAGTATACTTCTATCTGCATTCAATTCTTTCTCTGGAAATAGATAGTATTTCTCATCATGAGTCCATTGGAATTGTCTTCGATCGTTTAATAAAAAATACACACACACAAACACGTATATATGTATATTATATATAAATATAATTTTTATAAAAGATTAAGTGCCTGAAGCAGGATTTAAATTTAAATGCTACCTCCAAGCCCAGAAGTCTAGCTACTGCATCAGGAGAAGAGTTAAGGAAGATGTCATCTAGCCTTTGTAGGTCCCTGGGAGGGATGAAGGATTTTCAGTCAGCTTTAGTCATCAGGATATGGCCCTAGTCTCTTAAATCTAACCAGTATGGTGCTAGTGGGTATGTTCACATGTCATGAAAAGGATCTCTTAGTTGCCTTCAGACGATGGTCCACACCTTGTAATTTCAGGTTGACTGAGGAATTCTTCTGATCACTTACTTGGTCACTTTACTAATCACTCTATTTACATTAATAACAGTTAAGAGCAGGGAGTTCTTTTCCTTTCCCTGCCTACTGCTTCTATGAGTATTAGCTCCTGGACTATTTTGGAAGTAGTTTGTGGTCTCTCAAAGTGAAAGTTCCAGTCATCTTAATTTCCCATCCAGTAGGTATGGTTTTGGCCAAACTACCCAAGAGAACTACTATGTGGTAGGCCTTAAATAATTATTGGTTGGTTGACATATGATGAACCTTGGCTGAACCCAATAAATGACTTCCAATAGGTAACAGAAATGGATAGGAATCTGTTCCAAGTGAGAAGGTCATTGGAAGAAGGGAGCCTTTGAGATCCAAATAATTAACCCCTCTACCTTTCAACCCAGTCTTTTACCCAAGAGATCTTAGCTATTCTGTGGCCTTGGTGTCCTTAAAACTATATGTTTACAGTTGTGAGACTCACCAGGGAAAAGGAGAATTATGTTGATCATAGTTTACTGTGAAGTTTTTGTATTTTTTATTTTCTGTCTCTGAAGTAAAATAAAGTCTGTCTTCTTTTCAGTATGTATTATTTTCTTGAATGCTTACACAGGACTTGGTGACTTTCTTCTACAGTCACGCAGACCCTGTTGTTGCTGTTGTTCAGTTTTTTCAGTCATGTCCAGCTCTTCGCAACCCCATTTGGAGGTTTCTAAGCAAAGATGCTGGGGTGGTTTGCCATTTCCTTCTCCAACTCATTTTACAGATGAGAAAACTGAAACAAACAGGTTTAAGTGACTTGCCCAGGCTCACACAGCTAGTGAGTATCTGAGACTTTAAACTCAGGTTTTCTTGACTCCTGGTCTGGTGCTCTATCCACTGTACCATTTAGCTGCCCCCTAGCAGAAATAAAAAAAAAAACAGCTATCTTCTGAGGTTCCCAAAGAAAACTCTTAATTCTGGCAAAAATAAAGGGGAAAAATATAATTTTTGAAGATACCCCCAATCTAATCTATAATGGCCCAGAGTTTGGTGCATGGTTTACATATATAAGAAGAGAGACGAATAATTATACTAGCCCTAATTATGTAATTGTTCATTTACAGTTGTCAGTTGGATTTGAGTACCTCATAGACATAGAACTCAGCAGGACCATGTGTACAAAAGATACAGAATTTGATCCTGTTAACTGTAGCCTTCAACAGGACCCAAAATTATATAAGGTAAGTGACTAAAATCTACTTTGAATAATTAATATGTCTTAGTCAGTCAATTGGTATTATGTGCTAGGCATTAGGCAAAGATGTTTCTGAAAGAGAATAAATTTTAGCTTGTGTCTTGGAAGAGGGTATAGGATCATTGATACAGAGCTAGAAGGGATCTTAGAGCTCATTTAGTTCAACCCTCTCATTTTACAGATGAGGAAACTGAGGCCCAGAAAAGTTATATGACTTGCCCAGTATTAAGAGGCAGAGCCAAAATTTGAATGGAGGTCCCTTAAGTCTGAATCTAGTGCTCTTCTTCCTACTAAATTAAAGTAAAACCTCAAGATCAGAAACTGCTTGGAATGGGGTCATTATCTGACAAAGTCGCTGAAGCCACTGATGGTTCCAAACCAATTCCCCAAATGTGGAACTCACTGTGATAATAGGTGATGGTGCCCAGGTTAAACTGTCTGAGTGAGTAGGCATCATTCAAATCCTCCTGGAGCCATTCTGCCTACTAAAGCAGGTGTCTTTATATTTGCTTTTTTCCCCCTAAGTTTTCTCTTCTTTTTTTCCCCCTCTTTCCCAGGTAATCAACTGTACTTTTTTTGTTTTTGCTGTGCCTTGGAATGGACAATATGAGCTGAGGAACAGTAACTGTACCGATATTTAACTGGGTTCCTATGGGGAGCTGCAGCATCGGTTTTCTTTCCAGACTCTTCTATCTCCTTAAAAAGGAAGGAGAGCAGAAATTCATTGTAAGCAAGCATAAAGAAAAAAAAAAAGCTTCTCAATGTACTTTTGGGCACATCAACTAGACTCTGCCTTTCCTTTGTCTGTAAACAGTCATCTTCCATCTCTCTCAGTTCATGGTGATAAGAACTTATAATCTTTAAACAAATCATAATAAAAGTAATAATAATTGACCGCATACTTGATCTGTACTACTTGTAAGAAATTCACAAGAATTAATAATAGTAATAATAATCACTATAATAATAATAATAACAATGCAGCACTTCAAGGGTCACAAAATTCTTGGAGAATATTTGATCTTTCCAACAATCCTGGGAGGTAAGTACTGTTATTAATCCCACTTTACAGATGAAGAAAGTGAGTCAGATATAGGTTAAGTGACTTGCCCAGGGCCTTGTAGCTAGCAAATTTTCGAGGCAAGATTTGAACTTGGGTCTCTCCTGACTATAGGTCCAGTGCTCTATACACTATACCACCTAGTTGCCTTCAATAGTAATCTTATAGGATTTATAGGAAGCAGTCTTTCAGCCTTTGAAGGGGTAGATAGCAGAGGGGAGACAAAATTTTGCAAAGGTAATCCCTGGTCATCACAGAGAACTGGAAGGTCATTTTTGTTTACTCTTCTATCTGGTGAAAATGCTTGGCCTTCCTGCAACATCTCAGATAGGCATATTTCATAGTTGCAAAGGATAGAATTTCATAGTTGGTAAGGACTTATTTTTGTGGCTGACTTAACCCAACTGATAATCAAAAAGGAATCCTAATTAAATATTCACCCAGACTGGTTATTCAGCCTCTATTCGATGACCTCCCGTGAGAGAGAACCCACCATCACCAGAGGCACACCATTCTGCTTTTGGTTGGGTCTGTTAGGGAGGTTACATCGAGGTTAAATACACATGCCTCATTGTGACCTCTCATCTTCATTCTGTATTGTAAGGCCAAAGAAAACAGATATAATCCCTCTGTCACATGACAACCTTTTGGGTACCTGAACATACCCACACTATTCCCCTTTATCCTTCTCTTCTGCAAGGTAAGCACCCTCAGTTCCTGAACTGATCCCCATATGGCATAGACTCAAGGCCCTTGACCATTTTGATTGCCCTCCCTCTGGCGGTTCTCCAAAATGCCTTTCATAAACTATGGCACCCAAAGCTGAACAGAATACTTAGATATGATTTGACCAGGACACATTATAGTAGGACTATTACCTCCTTATTCTTGGAAGCTGTGTCTCTTTTTTAAAATAGGCCAAAATTGTATTAATAATTTTGGCTGCCATATCATACTTTCAACTTGAATTTGTAGGACACTAAAACCCTCAGATCTTTTTCAGACAAACTGCTGTCTCACCAGAATCCCCCATTTTGTATTTGTGACTTACTGAGCTCATGTATAAAACTTTACATTTTCCCTATTAGATTTCCTCTAATTGAATTCATCCCACTCTTCCAGCCTATGAAGTTCTTTTTGAATCCTCACTCTCATCCAGGGGTGTAAATATTTGGTCATAGTGAAAATCTGACAAACAAGGCCCTGAAAGTGAGGCCCAGGTATGTTAATTCATTAGCTAAAAGTCAGTTAGTGGCAGTCCTGGGACTAGAATCCAGTTTACCTGTCTCTCAATCTTGTGCTGTCTTTGGGGGTCTGCCAGATCTGCGTATGGGTGTGTGTGCCAGGACAAGGGAGTTGCAGCAGTGGAGGTGAGGTAGGCTGGGAAGTGGATAATCTCCATTTCTGGGCCAACGGCTATACTGATAGAGTCCTTGAAGAGAAAGTGCCTCCATAAGGATGTTGTTGTTCAGTAGTTTAGTTGTATCTGACTCTTGGTGACATCATTTGGGGTTTTCTTGGCAGAGATACTGCAGTGGTTTGCCATTTCTTTCTCCAACACATTTTGCAGATGAGAAAACTGAGGCAAACAAGTTTAAGTGACTTGCTTGGGATCACACAGCTAGTGAGTGTCTGAGGCCATATTTGAACTCACTAAGATGAGTCTTCCTGACTCCAGGCTTGGCACTCTTTTGGGGATGTGTGTGTTTGTGGAGGGAAGGCAGGGCAATTGGGGTTAAGTGACTTGCCCAAGGTCACACAGCTAGCAAGTGTGTAAAGTTTCTGAGGCCAGATTTGGACTCAGGTCCTCCCGACTCTAGGGCTGACGCTCTATTCACTACGCCACCTAGCTGCTCCACCTGGCACTCTTTGTACTTCACCTCCTAGCTGCCCACATGGTAATGGCTAGGTTAGTCATTTAATCTTTTCTATTCCAGGCAATGCTAAGCCTATAAGGTATGGAAGAGTTGCATTTGCATCTTTGCAGAGAGATCGCACATACACATAGAGTTCCTCAAACTGATGAAATCACCAAAAGATAAACAGAAAAAGCTTATCAAAGCAACAGTACTAACTAGTGACCTTTTTGTAGGGCCAGGATCTGGGAATGCAGAGCAGGAGCTGCCACATGGTGAATCTGAAGAGAGAGTCTCTATGGCCTCTAGGCCAAAAAACAAACTCCACATCTGTTAGTAAAAACCTTTTACAACCCGACTCCTGCCTAGCTTCCCAGATTCATTTCCTGTTACTCCCTCTATATGCCATACTGTCCAACTCGACCGTGCTGAAATCCGTATTCCATTTCTTGCCTCCATGCCTGGAATGGACAGACTCCTTTGTCACCTCTGCCTCTTAGACTCATTCACTTCCTTCAAATCTTAGCTCCTCTGCCAGCTTCTATTGGAAGCCTTTCCTGACTCATCCTACTGTTTGGGCTCTCTCCCTCTCCGAATTACCTTGTGTATAATTAATTATCTGTGTTCATGGTCTATCTTCCAAGTAGAACATAAACTCCTCTTATTTTGTTTTTCTCTCTTGAGCCTAATGGTAGATGATATTATCATCATCTCCATTTTATTGTTGAGGAAACTGAGGCAAACAGAGGCTAAGTGACTTGCCCAGGGTCACACAGCCAGTAAGTATCTGAGGCCAGATTTGAACTCAGGTTTTCCTGACTCCACTGCACCACCAGTTTAATCAGTCTTTCTAGTAAGAGTTGGGAGACAAAATATACATGTCATTGAAAGATATCTGAATAAATGAATTCTCTTTAATTACACACTGAAGAGATCTGATATACACTGACATCTAAGTTACCACATCCTGAAGTCTAACCATTGCTACCATGGAGCTGAAAGCAGGTAGAAGGAAAGAAAAAGGGATCTGAATTCTTTTTCCTTCTGGAAAAAAGACAACAAACTATAAAAATGTGTGAAGCCTAGAAGATTAAATGGGAATATAAACCTTAGACAGGGCTGAGTCTCAGGGCCTAATATGGAGAAAAAAGTTTGATCAAATGAGGTGGTGTATCAGCAAGCACCTTAGCGTATCTAGGGCTACTAGCACAGGTTCTTAGATCTGTTTTTCTAAAGGAAAGCAACTCAAAGTGGGTTAGCAATCTTACTTTAATCAATCAAACAAATATCATTTACCTAGTTCAGAGGGAAAAATCAGCACCCTGAACTTCAGAGAATGCAAACAGAAGTTACAAACACAAGTTAACAAGCAGAAGTTACAAGCAGACAAAGAAACAGATCAGCAGATGGGTTTCCAATCATCTGACCATTACATCCATACCTATTCAGTTACCAGAGAGGGAAGCATCAACATCTCGGTTTTTCAAAGCCGGGGGGCTCAACGGCTTCCCAGAGTCTCGTCTGGCCAAATCGCACAACTCTTCTCAAAGTGAGCCCCGAAGCAAAACCTCATAGCAGTGTATATATAGCCTTCTCCTGTCACAGTCCTCTTGCCCCATTGCCCAATCACAAAGCTACAAGGTGGGGGCATTCCTGAAAGAACAAGCCTCCCACCACAGGCTCCATGTGACCACATTCAGCCTCTTAGGGGGCAGAGCATACTTTCAAATAAGGGCAGGTCCTCAGAGCCACTTAAGCCTATCAGAGGGCCTAGAGGCAGGGAAGATCTTCAGATTCCCATGACAGGTGGGGAAGAGGTGTCAGAAGATTACAGTGAATGGACCAGAAACGTGGCAGCTCCTATTAACTCCTTTGATGAAACTCACACACACATGTTACATATTCCTGCTCAGAGTCAATCTCATTGCATTTTATTTACTTTTGATCTTTATAGTACAGAAAGTGAGGTCTGCTATTTCTCTCTCCTTAGGGTTCTAGGAGTCCCAGAGGGGTTTGAGGGTTTGCTTTCTAAGACTGTTCTCTTGAGCCCTGACCAGTTGTGACCCACTCCTACCTTAGGTACAAGTGATTACCGCCTCAGTTCTATTTAAACTATTAACATCAATTAACTTTTACGAAGTGGCATTCACCTTGAAGACATAAAGAGAACAATTCTACAAATATTTTCTCACAAAATATTGAAAGGATAATCTTTCCGATGTCAGCTTGGTTTCTGAGGAGAGTGGGCTACCACATGGTTCTGTTTCTACATAACATTGGTTCCACCAAGTTCGTGTTCAGATGCAGTATGACTACCATTTAGGTCCTTCCTCATCTCTGCTGCCACTAACCTGGGTTCCAAAGAGCACTTCTTGTTCCTTGAGGTATCAATGATGGGTTATCTATGAGACTGCAATTTCAGGACACCCAGAGACCAAATGCCAGGATGCTAGGAAGGCAGAGATGGGCTCTTGTGACCTTTTGAAACTCATAGGGTCAGAACCTCTAATTTCTTCCCCTAAAATGAAAGAGAACAAATATCAAGGCAAAAAGACTGGGTCACATTTTTCACAGGGCCATTTGTCAGTCTCAGAGGGAAGAAGGCCTGATTTTTAACTGAATGGTCATCGATAAAGGCATCAAGAGTGAAGAACCAATCTGCATGGCTCTGGCCTCTAGTCAATTCTGAATACCCTTAGTTTCCAATCAATGGAAAAGGCTTCTCCTAACAGCATAGTTAGCACACCAGAAGGAGTTACAGAATGTCTGCCCTTGCCAAAATCTAAGGCCTTTTGATTACATATCATCACAGCCTCTCCCTCATGGGGAGACAAGGTCAGAGATGTTTTGAACATATGCCTGTCTTCATTACAATAATATTCTTAAAATTACATTTTATTGCTCCTTCCTCTATAAATCATGCCATATGTTCAGTTTTCAATGCAAAGCTGTAAGATTCCAGCCTCCTAATCAACAGCCAGAGGCAGGGTAGGTCAGTTGTTTCTTATGATAAATAGAATGGATCTCCTGAGAGGAGAAGTGAACTAATCAGCAGGAAGAAGAGGGAGAAGAAGAGGAGAGCGTCTTGTAGCAAAAGTCCTGAAATCTCTATTTTTATGAAAAATTAGCTTCAATGATTCGGCAACAAACATTTATGAAATACCCACCATGCACAAGGTACTGTGCTAAGATTCTGGGGGTACCAAACATGAAAGTCAAAGCCTTCGAGGATCTTCTCCCCAGCAATATTTTTAATGACAACTTGTTGCAGCCTGCTCATATCTCATAGGCTCAAGCTCTTATCCCAGACCAGCTGGAAACCTAGTCAACTCAGATTGGGGAGGCAAAATGGATTTTACTGGCAAAATGGATTTTAAAAGGAAAATATTTGTAAGGATTAAACTAATCAGCAAAGGAATAAAGAAACAGTCTCACACATTCTTGGGGAATTAAAATCAAATCTTCTTATCTCTCCAATCTCCTCAGGTCACATGGCAGAGATGAGATACTGTGGGTAACACCGGAAAAACAATAGCAATCCTTGACTCATGATCCTCTCCAGCTTGGAAAAGTAGCCTTGCAAAATGTCTGTGGTGTCTCCTCCTCCCATGGAATGCCTAGAATGTCCTCTTACTATGTCTCCAAAGTCCAGATGTGTTATATTTTGCAAGAGAAGGCTCGGCCCAAGAATTTGGCACTGTCTGGGAATTCTCTCTCCTCTCTCCCAAGATATTTAGTTCAGGAATTCTATCCCTTCATTCTTCCTTATTCTTCCACCCTCCCCAGCTGTTAGCATTTCTAGTTCCTCCTCTAGTGTCTCCTTCCCTGCTCACTGCCTCGAACATTTGCAAAATCTTCACAAAGGTTTTATTTAAATAAAACTTCATAATTGTCCTGTAAGGTGGATGGTACAGGCACTGTTGTTATTTTGTAATTATTTAAAATTTTGCGAAGGTCTTTACATTCATTTTATCCTTTGATACACTCAGCATCATGTAGTGGATAGAGCTCTGACCTCAGAATAACCCAGGGTCATTCATTACCTGCATTCAAATTTTCCCTATATGAGGCAATGAAGGTTAGTAAGAAGCTTCAGTTTCCTCATTTGTAAAATAAGAGGGTTCAATTAGATTGCAGATCATGGCTCTTCTAGATTTAAATCTATGATCCTATCCACAACCCTTTGAGGTACTATGGATATTCTTATTCCTATTTCCAGAGAAGAGGAAATAGCTCTGAAAGGATGTTACTTTCAGAGTCACACAGTTAATAAGTGTCTGTGGGAAGATTTGAATTAAGGTCTTCCTGACAGTAAGTTTAACATTCTCCCCACTACACCATACTGCCCCTCTTATTTTCCCTTGCCACTAAAGAGGGTTAATTAATATCATCCTTGTACCTTGTACACTGGACTTTTTCATCTGACTTACATTCAAAACCTTCTCTGTATGTTGTGTCCCTATTGGAATTTGAGCTCCTTGAGAGCAATACTATCCTGCTTTTCTATTTGTAACCCTAGTACTTAGCACAGTGCTTTGCTCCTAGTAGGTGTGTGATTAACTGTTCTAGATTCATTTGTTCATTCCTGGTTTGAACAACCTAATCTCTGAAGTCCTTTCCAGCTCTGTGATTCTGGCTTTTAAGTGGCCTAAACAGTTTTTTTCATTCTCATTTTTAAAATACCTTTTAGAAATTATAAGTGATACTAATGGACTATTTTTTAATTTGAACAGACTTTGGGAGACAGTAGAGGATAGAAGAGCCTGACATACCATGGTGTCATGAAGAGTTGGATATGACTGAATGACAATTACAACAGTTATTGAAACATTGGCGGGGGGGGGGGGGGGCGGGGAGGAGAACAGAGACATTTATAGACTCCAGATTAAGAAACCCAAGATGAATGGATCTGGAATCTCAATAATGTGGGTACTCCCTCCAAAGATGCAAGTCACAAGCAATCATGACTATCTATCCTACATATTTCTAATTCATGTTCTCCTATAAATCAGATACAGGAAGTCCACCCAAATTATTAGGGCCCTCTCATGCTCTCTTAAAATTGTTCGGATTTTAATGGAGAATGTAGGTTATCCATTTCTTACCCAAAATACCCATTATTTTCTTCCTGATCATCCCTATCTCTGGTGTATCATTTATATAGCTCCTCCTTTGTAATTAATCCTTTCTAACATGTTGCAGTCCACTCCTATTCATTATACTTCTCCACTATCTTTTAACTAATATATTAGCCCTTAATCAGGTATAAGTAATGATGATGATGACGATGATGTGAATAATAATTAATAATAATAATATAAAACCTTTCCAAGCACTTCACAAATATTATTTCATTTTATCCTCCCAACAGCCCAGGGAGGTAGACGCTATTATCTTCATTTTACAAATGTGGAAACTGAGGCACAAAATGTTAAGGGACATTCAGTTAGTATATGTTTATACTTAGTAGATTGAGCAAATGTTAATTATTATGTTGCAGCTCTGTTAAAATCTATTATAGTTGGAATTCTCTCAACAGATGCCACCAACAATACTCATTGAGTAATAGAAAACAGAGCTGGAAGAAATCTTAGATTTTATTGATTTTACTAATGAAGAAGGTGGCACCTAGAGACACAAAGTGATAAGTTCGAGGTCATACAACTTAGTGGAAAAGTCAGGACCAGAACCAAGATCTTCCTCTGACTTTTAGTTCTTCTTTTATAACCCTACATGAGGATCCTTATTCCCTTTTTGTGGTGGTAAGGTAGAAGTGCACTGCTGTCGTTGCTCAGTAGTTTACTCGTATCTGACTCTTGGTGACCCCTTTGACTGTAGTGTCCGTGGAATTTTCTTGGCAAATATACTATAATGGTTTGCCATTTCCTTCTCTGGTGGATTAAAGCTGCACAGGTATTTGGCCTAGCTAAATTCCAAAGTAATGTGACCAAGACCATCAAAGGTTTTGGGTACATCTTTGTCAAACTGCAAGGTAAGAACCAAGAGATTTAAGTATGGAGAGGAACAGAGGGTGTAGGTACTGGCACTAAGTATGGGGACTCCAAAAAAAAAGTTTGAAAGTTCTCCCCACTTCTATCACCTCCTAAAGAGAGTTGAATTTGGAGTTACATGGTTTGAATCTTAGGCCTACCATTTAGTAACTGCATGACCTTGGTTAGGTGACTTAGCCTTTCTTGGCCTCAGTTTTCTCATCAGTAAAATTACAGATTTGGAAAAAAGATCACTTGAGATTCCTTCTAGCACACTCAAGTTGAGGGCCATCTCCAGTCATCCTGATTTATATCTTGCCACTGGATCCAGATGACTCTGGAATAGAAAGTAAGGTTGGTGACTTTACACAGCACTCCCTCACTTAAAGCCAATTCACTTGCATATCATGGCATCACCTTCCTGATGCCATGGTCCTCTTTGGGAATGAAGGACAAATAATAACAAGGCAAAAAGAGATTAAGTGACTTGCCCAGGGTCACACAGCTAGTAAATATCTGAGGCCAGATTTGAACTCAGATCTTCCTGACTCTGGCTCCAGCACTCTTTGAGTCACCTAGTTGCCTCCTGTAAAAGTTCTTAGAGTCCAGTTCATGAGACTGCTTTCAGATACTCTCTAGAAATTTGGTATTTCATCATTTAGACTGTTTAAAGGGCATCATTGCTCATGAACAGATATGCCAATTTACTCTCCCATAAGACCCAAGCATCCTTCCTACAATTTTCCAGTCTTTTGCTTTTTTTATTTTGGTATCCCCAGCATTTAGCTTAGTGCTTGGCATCCAGTAAGCATTTATTGATTCACCACACAATAAATGAACTGGTTGTGAAAGAAAGGAAAATTCCAAATACATATTTAACTATCAACTTCAGGTGATATTTTCCCTTCAAACTAGTTTTCAAGGATTACTCTAGGCCAGTGGTTCTCAACCTTCCTAATGCTGTGACCCTTTAATACAGTTCCTCATGTTGTGGTGACCCCCAACCATAAAATTATTTTCATTGCTACTTCATAACTGTAATTTTGCTACTGTTATGAATCTATCTGATATGTAGGATGCATTTTCATTGTTACAAATTGAACATAACCCACAGATTGAGAACTGCTGCTCTAGGTCCAACAGGTTTCTGCTTTTAGTTTATTGAAGCAGTACAATTCAAGAACTCCTGGGGGTCCCTGAGACATTTGACCATAGCCAAAACTATTGTCACAATAATGCTTAAATGTTGTTTTCCTGTTAGAATACTCCTTTTTTCAGCTATATAGCTATGTGAGGCCGGATTTTCTTCATATACTTCAAAGAAAAGAATATATCACTCCACATTAATACAGAAGTAGATACGAGGATCCAGCTGTCTTCTACTAAGACAGACATTAAACAGATTTGCAAAAATATGTAAAACTATATCATTCTGCTTAACTTTTTTGTATTGGAAAAATATAGTTATTTTTCATAAAATGTTATTTATGTTAACATATAATAGATTTGTCATTGCTATTTTGAAATGAATTAATAAATACACATTTAAACAGTTTATCAGTTTTAATTTCTAATATGATAAGTATAGAGAGCTATGACACACAAACATATATCACATAAACAAAACCTCTTTAGGATACTTAGTAGTTTTAAGAAAGTAAAAAGATCTTGAAACCAAAAGATTTGAGAACTTCTGGTTTATTGAATAAGGATTTAAAAAAAACAAAAGATGACAGTTTTTTAAACTGTGTAGAAACAATATAGCCCTGGCTTTTTCTTCTTTTAGACTAGCAGAAGTGCAATGGGTTCCTCATTTGACATACTTCAAAGGTAGCACAGAGATTTTTGAGGATCAAATAAGAAAACTTAAATCACTTTGCAACCTTCTAATTACTATGTAAATGTGAAGTATTATTTTTTTAAAAATTGGACAATGTTGGGAAATATTAATTTTTCCTTGTTAAATTAAGATACTTAAGCTTGGCTTCCTTGGTGACTGTCTTTTATGCCACCAATAAAGTTACATCCATGAATATCAATTAGTGGTCACCCTATCATTGTCTTGGGCCTGGACAACTATCTTTCTTCTTGAAAGGGCTTCATTTATGGCAAGTTTCTCAGTAACAACCTAGGAGCCCAGTTTCATGAACTCAGCCAAATTTCGACTTCTTCACTCAGTGTTATTTTGAGATTAACTTCATATGTGCAATGCTGTCAGATATTTTGAAAATCTCAGGCTGGAAAATCTATTACCAAGGTAACATTCCTCTCTGGGAATTCTAATGAGTTGGCTTAGCATGTTTTTCTTCACTTTCTCCTACCCCCTTTTAATTTCCTGAACACTGAGGGTATTCTTGATCAAGCTAAGGTCTTTGTAATTCTCTGGCTAGCAACATAAGTTACTTGAATCAAAATATAAGAACTATGAATAGGGCTGTGGAAAACTTTCTCAAATTTTCCCTCCAGATCTATTTCCAAAGTTGTAATCATCAGGGCCAAAATGCTGTCCTGGAAAGGATAAAATGAGATAATTATACTGACTTGGGTTGGAAAGAGTCACAACCTAGACAAATTCCTGGCCCCAGAGGAATATACTTTTCCTTCTGATAGACTGTGAAATAATTTCACAACACCAAGGGATAAAGGAATAACAGGAAAATCAAGTTATCAAAAACCCTAGTGAATCATGAGTATGAAGAAACAATGTGACAATTTTTAAATAAGTCTAGTCTGGATAGCCTAAAGGTGGGTATTCTTTACCATAAATTTTCTTACAAATTATAGCTTAATTCCAGGGTGTAATTGTGGAGTGACAAAATTTATCTTCTATGGGCCTTATCTCACCTTTTCTTTAAATCATGCATTTCTCACAATGTCCACGAGAGACTTAATATAGTGTTATCATTATTATTTTTTACAAATATCAATAGAATATCTAATATGAACAAGACACTGTGCTCTTGAGGGACATGTGGAATAGTGGATAGGGGGCCAAGCCTTGGAGTCAGAAACATCAGGGATCAAGTCCTGTTTCTCACATGTAGTGACTGTGTAATCATAAGCAAGTCAGTTAATCTCTTAGTGTATGTTACAAAGAAGTGGCTGATCAGCATTGGTAGGGATAGCTTCCACACCAGCAATTCTCAGGAATTCATGAAACCCTAGGTTCAAACTGTACTATCATTCCTCTTTCCCCTTCCTGTCCAGAAGAGATAAATTTGATAAAACAAATCCACAAATGAATGGAATGGAATAGTAATCCATACTAATACATTGATCCTTGTGTTAGAGACTCTTTCATGATAGGAAGAGACTTCTGTCTACTCTGTTCTTCTCTGAATTTCTTGGCTCATGGCCCCCATCCAGGAAAGTTGGGACAATGTGTGTGCCTAGGATATCCTCCCCACTAAAATACTGAAATCTATTTCCCATGTACAAGTAAAAAAAAATTTTAAATGAAATGGAAAACCTTGAATGGACAATCGTTAGTACTAAAGAAGTACATAATTCCCCTAGTGCGAAGACTCATTATTTAGTAATAAGCTGCTGGGAAAATTAGACACTATTATGAAAGAAATTAGATTAAGATCAGCACCTTACTCCTTATACCAAGATAATCACCAAATAGATATATGACCTAAATATAAAAGGTGACATAATAAGTAAAGTAAAGAAACGTGGAGGGAAATCACCTTTCCAATCAGAACCAAATAAGAGATAAAGAAAATTTAAAATAAAATGGACAATTATTATTAAAAAGTTTTTTGGAGGCAGAGCCAAGATGGTGGCATAGGAGCAGCAACAAATTGCAGTTCTCACATAGCCACCCCAAAAATACCCATAAAATATGACTCTAAACTAATCCTAAATGCACACAAATATACTTTCCACTAAACTCAGCTCGGCTACGAGGAACCGCATTGCGAACTGAAACCAGCCTGGCCTGAAGCCCTGGCTGAGCCCCAGGGGCAGCTAGATGAGAGGAGCTGAGGAGCCTCTGGTGAGTGGATTTGTGGCAGCTGCAGCAGTGTTCAGAACTAGGTGAGTGGGACTTGCGAAGTATTGGGAGAAAAGTGGTCCGGCCAAAATGCCTCTGGGGCTGGAAAGCAAAAGGCAGAGGTTTTGCACCTGCCTCTGCATTGCAGCTTCCACACCCTCAGCCTGCAGACTGCAGGGGGACCAAGAGGTTGTTCAGAGGCCAAGTACTCTCGCATTGAGCAGCCTGGATCCGAATTGTGGTGTTGGGCTTTGGTCCTGTGGGTCTTTATCCAGTGAGCCAGAAGTGGGAAAGAGACCCAGCACCTTCCTGAGAGCTATGGCAGCCGGGAGGACCCCATTGATTTGGGATAGAGCTTTCCCTTCTGGAAGCAGAGCCCCACAGAAATTTAAAAAAAAAATCACGGACTGACCAACCATGAGTAAGAATAAGCATAAGAAGCAAAGTAAGAACAGCAACCAAACCCTAGATTCCTTCTTTGGGGAAAAGA
>CM053581.1:127527379-127571450 GCA_028627135.1 Pseudochirops cupreus | reverse complement strand
ATATGTATGTATATGTGTGTGTGTATATATATACACATATATATATATATGCAATTATTATTATTATTATTATTGACTACATCCAATTGGAACTTGAGATACACAGGCACTGTGGTTGGGAGATCCATCCTGTCCTACTGAAAAGTGACATAGGAGAGAATAGACTGGGGGAGGGGGGACACACTGGGATGGCTGTTTTGGAGTGGTGGGTAGGGGAAAGAGGGGGAGAAAATATGTAACTCAAAATCTTGTGGAAATGAATGATGCAAACTAAAATAAAATAAAAAAAAATAAAAAAAAATAAATAGTTCCATCTTCAGTAAAAAAAAAACAAAAAAACCTGTCTTCATATGCAACATTCTCCATGATAATAGCAAACCCCTTTGATTTATAAATGACTCCCTTTGGTGAGTATGACTCTGTTTTATACTTCATTTGATATGGATAAACAAAGAATCATAGAACAAAGTTGTTTGTATTTGACATATCTTTCAAGTAATCTCATGATTTTGGTATATAAAGGGCAGATACCTAACTAGAAGAGCATCTCTCTTGAATTGTCAGTCATAGGGTAAGATTTATTTATTTTTTGTCATGAAAAGTAAATATTATGGTATCATACAATCATTATAACTTTAATTCAATTGTGTAATTATAAATGTGTGGTTTGATGTAGAATGACATTTGTAAAAGCCTGCCTAGTCACTTCTCATAACTTCTCGAGGCATGCCTTCAAGGTGTGTACACTTTATTCTAATATTTTGTAAAGACAAGAAATTAGACATACAAATTAGTACTGTTTTGATTTCATGGTGTGTTGTAGCAGCACCATCTCGAAGAATTCAGTCAGACCACCTCTAATCCAAGTATAGGCATTTATTAGAACAATACCTCCAACAGGCTGAGATCCACAAGGAACCAGCAACTTAGTAAGGCAACATGGGCAAATTTATAGTGTAATGATGTTGATTACACAATAGAAATTAAGGACAGAAAAAAGAAATTAGAAAAGAGAGGAGGCGTTTTTTTTTAAGGGATTAGGTAATGGGAAGGGGTCCCAGCCTTAGTGGAACTTTGTATACAATTACCCACAATGCATACAGAAAAACCCATAAGGGGGGGGGGAGGCTTGGATGTATGATAATGATATTATAATAAGCCTCTTTATGCCATAAGTTCGCCTAAAGGACAGCTTTTGTTATTACTGCACAGGTGTGTACTTAGGGAAAGTTGCTTCTATTGTTTGGGGCTTCACTTCCTGCTCAAGCATCCTGGTGGTAGTAGTGCTTTCTGATTGTCTGAGTATTGTAGTCCTGTCTGAGATGAGATGGATCTGTTTCTGTGAAAAGAATTCATGAAGATTGGGTCTGGGGGCAGTGGCTGGGATCCCATTACATGGACATGTCTGCTATTTCTGTGAGAAAAATGAGTTTGTGGACACAACTGTTGTTCTAGTGAGATAGTGAGGCATATATGAAGAAGTTATGATATTTGGGGGTGGGGTTGGGGATTGGCTAGATAGGGGCAGAGACTATAATGTGTCTGAGAGCAGTGGCTAACTAGACATTGGACCAGCTGTTCAGTGAGGCTTATGATTGATTCTGGGGGCCTGTGGTGTGGTTAAAGCTAGATTGTGTGGTCAAATCAGGGCATGCCTGCTATTCAGTGGGGCCCATAAGGAAGTTAGACTACTGGGGCTGGGGGTAGCTTTATTAGGATTCCATCAGTACTGATGTTTTCTTAGTCACTTGTGTTGCTAAAAATGCCTGTGATTTTTTAAAGCATTCAGCATCTTTTCCTCGTTCAGATATCTCAATATCTGATTACTCAATGCCCTCCAAATTGTGTTGCCTTCATCAAAGCTTCATCAACATCACTTATTCTTACCATCTCCGTTTCCTTTAGCACCATTACTACTTCGATAATGCAACAGAAATTGCTAACTAGATTTGAAGTCAGAGTCTGGGGTTCAAATCCTGCCACTTTTACTAATTGTTTTTATCACTTTCAGCAAGTTACTTAACCTTCCTGGGTCTCGGTTTCTTCATCGATAAAATGATGGGGGAGGGGATAGACTAGATGACCTCTAAGATCCTTTTGAACTCTAAATCAATGATACTATGATCCTGTGTAGTATATTAGGGACTGTAATGTTAAAAGGTCAATAGTAAAGGCACTGCTATTGTAGACAGAGAAAGAAATTTGTTATAGAAATCTTTATACATCTTTCACATTTTCTTCATTTATTTTTCTCCTAACTATTTAAACACATTCACGCTTAGGTATAAATGACTGATAAAATTCATGAACTTTACCTGGTATTTGTATTTTATGGGAAATAAAGAAATTGGATGAACAAATTTTACAAATTTACAGCTCCATAAAGAATAAACAATGTGATAAATTCAAAGACTCATAGGATGTCAAACAAAGATCTGAAGTTTGAAGGGACCTGCCTGGTAATCTACTCTAATCTCCTCTTTTTACACTAGTTTTTAGCCATTCCCACCCCGCCCCCCAAGCTTCCCTTTCTCAGCCAAAGTCCTTGAAAAAATTGTCTGAACTGTGCCTCCATTCCTCTCCTCTTACTTATTCCTCCCACCCCCGGAAGTCAGATTCCAGCCTCATCACTCAACTGTAACTGTTCTGTCTATGGTTACCAAATCTGATGTTCTTTTCTCAACCCTGACTCTAAATGTACCCCCATTTGATACTTTTAACCACCCTCTCCTATTCATACTCTAAACTTTTAAGGGTTTTCATGACACTCTTCTTCCTTCCCTGGTTCTCCTCCCACCCATCTGACAAGTCCTCCATCTCATTTGCTTGTCTATCAATCACATAACGTCTTCTATCACTGTGCTCCAAGGTTCCATCCTATTTCTTATTCTTCCTCTTTACTCTCTTTTTTGGCAAACTCATCATCTCCCATGGGCTTAACTACCATCTCTATGCAGATGACTCTTAGTTCTGCATATCTAACCTCAGTCTCTCCTTAGCTTCACTCTTGTCTCACCAACTGCCTACAAGATATTTCAAACTAGCTGTCCCAAGGACACCTTCAACTCAACATGTACAAAACTGAACTCATTTTCTTGCCCCCTAAACATTTCTCTCTTCTAAATTGCTCTATCACAGGTATTACCATCCTTTCCAGTCTCTAGTTCATAACTGGCATTATCTTGGGCCTTTCACTGTCTCTCACCCCACATATCCAATTAGTTGTCAAATCTATTTTTATTTTTTTTTCAACTAACAAACATTTATTTTTGCCTCTCCTCCCACTCTGAGAATCAACAACAAAAAAGTCTAACAAATATGCATGGCTGAGCAAAGCAAATTCTCACATTGATCATACTCAAAACTCTATGTTTCTCTCTACAATGTGAATCCATTACCACTCTGTCAGGAGATGGGTAGCATACTTTATCCTCAATCTTCTGGCTCTAGGGTTTGTCATTGTATTGAACAGAGTTCTAATAGCTTTCAAAACTGTTGTTGTTGTTATTATTTTAACATTGTGGTTACTTCAGAAATTGTTCTCCTGATTCTGTATCTGTGCATACAGATCTTCCCAGACTTCTTTGAAACCTTTCATCTTATCATTTCTTAATGAGCAATAATATTCCATTTCAGTCATCAAATCTTGTTACTTTTATATTTATTACATTTCTTATCTCCATCCCCATCTTTCTACTCCCATAACAACTGCCTTATTTTAGGCCCTCATCACTTCTTACCTACATTACTGCAACAGCCTCCTACTTCATTTCTCTATGCTGTATGCTGGGGATACAAGCAGAAAGAAAGAAATAATGCCCCACTTGCATTCTAATGGCAGAGACAACAAGTCCATAAACATCTGCAGCATAAATTTGAAGTGAGTAAACACAAAGTTGTTAAATACCAGGTAGTTTTGGTGGAAGGGCACCAGCATTTGATTGATTCAAGGAAAAGATGGTACTTGAGCTGTGTCTCAAAGAAAGAGAGGATCTCTATGAAGTAGAGGTGGGAGTCAGTCAGATGTGAGACGGTGAGTGTCAAGGCACAGGAGATAGAGAGTCATATGTGAGGAACAAAGAGAAGGCTAGCTTGACTAGATCTTAAAATGAAGTGTGGGAAGCAACAGCCAATGAGGCTGGAATAATAAGTTGAAGTCAGGTTGTCTGGGGCTTTAAAAATTAAACTCCTTTTAATTGATTGGCTGGTTAATTGATTGGTTGATTGATTGAGGGTCAGATTGGTTACAAGGTTTGTTTAATGCCACACAGGTAAGAAGTAGAGGAGGTGAGATTTGAATTCAAATCCTCTAACTTCAATAGTAATGCATTCTCCAGTTAACTACCTTGTCTCCCAAATAGAACATACGTGGGAAGATTGTATTGTGACACAGTGAACAAAACAGACCTGAAGCAAATGATAAAAAAAGCTGTGACCATGTAACACCATGCACAAGCAGATTCCCAAAAGAATACTACTGTGAAGAGCTTTTAAGGTTCGGATTTCACATCATAATGAACACTCCATTTATTCCATAACAAATCATGGCCAACTTTCACAACAAATCGTAATATAATATTCACAACATTACATCTTATCACAGAAAATCACAATATAGTGTTCATAACAGCTTAACATTAGAATGGCCACACAGTTTTCGCTACAGTGGCCACAATATTTAGAACAAAGAACAATCATCTGGTTTCCCTAAGGGGGAAACCCTCCTTACTTAATCATTCAATCAATTCACAATACAATAATCTACAACTACAGATTAACTTAATCAGCCACTTATCCAGCAATCAGTCACTAAATACAATCATTAGAAAACCATACAAACCCTCCACCCCTCGGTGTCTTCAATTTCATCACACATCCAAGAGGAGGCCTTTTCTTCATCTTGACTCCGGGTGGTCTCTCAGATTCCCTGGATCCCCTTCCATGGCCCCAGCTCCTACCTGAATCCACCAAACAGTCACCTGGATTCAGAGGCAGACAGCTCCCAGGTCCTTGTCTAATCCTCCAGGCAGTCCTTGGCACACAGGGAAGTTCACAGGGTCTGGCACACCTCAAACCCTTCACCACTTCTGTTGACGGGAACTCAAGGATCAGCGAAGTCACCAACCAACAAAGGTTTACTTGATCATGCTTCTTAAGTCCTCCAGTAGTTTAGCTGGCCCTAGGACCCAGGAGAAACATCAGCCTTCCAGGAGGCCTATCAGGAGGCCTTCCAGGCAGCCCTCTCAGCCTTCCAGGAGGCCTTCACCAGATTCTGGTCTCATAGAAGATTCCAACTCATTTCTCAGTCCAGCAGGCCCAGCTCCCAGATGCTGGCGCAATCCTGTTTTCTCCACCAGGAGCCACCAGGAAGAACGTTCCTGATTCTGATTCTCTGTCTCTAGAACTCTTCTTATATACACATACTGGCCTCCTGTCTCAGACAACCCCCTCCTGCCCAGCAGGAGACAGAGCTCACACCTTCCATACTTAGCCCTAAGTTACTAAGGGCTAAGTATCTGCTAAATTGATTACTGTTATAGACCACAATTATTTAAATTAAGTCAACTTTAAGAAACAAGAAAACTCAGATCAATCAATCAACAAGTAGTTATTAAGTACCTTCTATGTACCAGGCCCTGTGCTAGGCTCTTGGATCAGTGAATTGGGCAGGATTGCCCAATTAAATTATATATAATAAGTTATATATATATAAATATGTAAAGAAGGGAATGAGTAAGCATTTATATAGTGACTACTATATAAATATATACTACTGTATACTACTTAGCATAGATACTGTGCCAAGTGCTTTACAAATAGTATGTAATTTGGTCTTCAGGCTCACAGGCACTGTTAATATCTCTATTTTATAGCTGAGGAAATTGTAACAGAGAGTAAGTGACTTGCCCAGGGTCACACAACTGGTAAGTGTCTAAGGCCATATTTGAACTGGGGTCTCCCTAAACCCAAATGTCAATTGACTAAGCATCCAGGATACAAAGAAAGACAAAGACACCGTCCCTAACCTCAAGAAATTTACATTCTCATGGAGGAAACAAGGGTTAAAAAAAATGTACATGCAACATACAGACTATGTGACCTTCTAGTTGTCTAGTAACCTCAGTCAGGAGGGTGCAGGGTAGGGGTAGGAGATGGGTGGGAAAAATACCTCTCAGTCTTTTAGCTCAATGAAGAAGGAAGCCAGAAAAGCCAGGAGCTGTACTCATAAGTGTTAATGTATCTCTGAAATAAAATCTGTCCCCAGTGTGCGTAAATAATAAATTATTTATAATTACATAACAAAAATAGATAATAAATGCTTGCCAAATGAAAACTAAAATTTTTAACTAAAACTAGATTTTTAAAAGGAATTTTTTAAGGAAGTCCTAAAAGGGAAGGATCTTGAAATGTCCCACCTCCCAACCTCCCACCCTGTGTGCTCTGTATGGGCATGTGACATTTTTTTTTCCCCAAAAAAAGAACGAAACCTAGGTGGAAAAGTGGTCAAGTGGGTCGCGGCGGCGGGGGCTGCTTCTTCCCCTGCTTCCCTTTGGCTCAGCTGTGTGTGCACGGGGGAGGGGAGGGGGGGGGCGGAGGAGGGGCGAAACCGGGGGAGGGACCCAGGGAGAAGATCTTTAAATACAGCGGGCCTGGCTGCGGGAGGTGTGTGCTGCCACAAGCGTTCAACAGCTACATCTTCCTCAGAGCTAGCTGCCCTGCCTGCCTGCGCACTCCCGGCTGTCACGATGGCCGGCCCCCGGTCCTTCCTGCTGCTGCAGCTCCTGCTGCTGGCCCTGGTCTTCGCTGTCCAAGCCCAGAACCGGTCCCGCCTCATGGGCGGCATCTCGGAGGCCAACGAGAACGAAGAGGGCGTGCAGCGAGCGCTCAACTTCGCCATAAAAGAATTTAACCAGGCCAGCAACGACAAGTACGGCAGTCGAGTGTTCCGGGTGGTGCGAGTCAGGAAACAGGTCTGTGCGGGGGCCCTTCTCCCGCTCCCCGGGCCCCTAGGGCGAGGGTGGGCCGGGGTCATCCCGAGGCTGGATGGATGGGTGGGCCTGGAGCTGGAGCCGCAAGGTCCTCCTTGACTCCCTCTGGGGGCGGCTCCAGCCCTGGGATCCGGCCCCGAGGCGGGGCCCAGTGCTGTTCTCAAAGCCCCCTGAGGATCCGGCGCAGCGGTCCCCCATCCCACCCCCGCGCTCTCCCCTGCCCCTGCAGACAGTTTGCTGGACTTCTCCCCAGTGATCCCGGGAGAGGGCCTCTGCCCGGGCGGGATGTGAGCCAGGGGGCTTGGCACGAGACCTTTCAAGCCAGGAACCCTCACTTGGGATTGTGAATTTTAAATACTTGTGTGTGTGTATCTGTGTGTATATGTGTGTGTGTTTAGATATGTGAATATTTCTGTATATCTGTATTTCTGTGTATATGTAGATATCTGTGTGTGAATATACGTATATGTACATGCATGTGTTGTGTGTACAAACGAGTGCGTATACAACATATGTATACATATCTCTGTGCGCACGTGTGTGCATAAATATAAATGTGTCTAGAGATAATACACATACATTGCTAAGGTCACGGACTGTATCGTTGCTTTTGTTTATACTCTGATCACTTAATTAACTGAAATGTATGAACTACCTACTATACGCCAAGCACTGTGCTAAGTTCTACTAGCTAGCAGGCACTTAAGAAATGTTTCTTGACTTCATCAACATGCAGCCTTACTCTTCAGTCATTTTCTGTTGGTTAAAAGGAGAGAGGGGCATATGCTTTTCTTTGTTAGTACCATCCTTGTCCTTGTTCATCTCAGATGCCAGGTACCGGGTACAGAGCAGGTAATATATAATACAGCCAGGGTGTCCCAAAAGCCTTAGTGCGATTTAAAGCTATCAAAATAGAAACTGTTTCGTTATATCTGGCTTCCTTTGTAATCTTATGCATTTAAGAACTTTTTTTTCTGAGGAGGGGTCTGTAGGCTTCAGCAGACTGCCAAAAGGATACTTAAAACATCCAAAAAATGGTTAAGGAGCCCTGATTTAGGAGGTGGATTGTCCTCTGTTGGGAAGATAGAAACAAATAACTTTCTCCGTCTCTTACCTACCTGGCTTTTCTGCACGGTCACTTGGATTAAAAGGGGGAAGGGGGCAGTTCATATTGGCTGAGCTCAGCAAGTGGAAGACCCAGAGTGCTTTCTCCTTTGCAGTTCAATGAGGGGTGGTGTACCCAGCACCACAGGGATCTTCTGGGAGTATTTACTCTTTTGCTGTAATGCATTCTTCTCCATCCCCCAGGCTATGATGGGAGCCAAGTTTGTGACTAACAGATCAAGTAACTTTCCACTGTGAATTTGGGGAGTCTGAATAAAGGAAAATGGAGTTGATGCAGCTCTTCCTGGGACTAACCAACACCCTGTTCTTGTGGATGTTATGCAAGTCCCCTAATGAGTAGAATAACTCTTGGGTCTGCAAATCCATTGGAGTGTTAACTTGTATTTTATCTTGATTTTTTAGTCTTTGTTTTTTAATGTCCAGAGGAGAACTCAAATTGGCTGTTCTTTGACTCCTACTATCTCTTAATTTTTTTTTTCTACTACCTAACAATTGTGAATCAATAGTTTTTACCTTTGGGCTTTTCTGTTTTTTCAGCCAGTAATGAAGGCTAGAAGGACACAAGTGAGCTGTCATATTTAATACCTGTATGGCTTTAGGCAAATCAGTCAACTTGGCTTCAATTTTTATCTTTATTTAAAATTAGAAAAATGGAATAGACAACTTTTAAGGTTCTTTCAGTTTCTGAATATATATTATCCCTGACTGATTTTTTTCCCTATTATACCCAAGCACACACTAGGTCAGAAAAATGCTTCTTTGCCTAAAGGTCAAAATTCACTTCTGGCAAGTGATACACTTTAATTAAAGACCCATTTGTCAGACATTATTAGTCTGAGGCGATCCATTTTTCTGTCTTAAGGATTTGGAATTGCTTTAGCTTACAGACTAGCAATTCTAAGTTGATTAGACATTAAAAGGGTGCAGTTAAAAAAAGGTCAAATTTATTCATTTTTTCCTTTTCTTTTCCTCTCAAAGGTCATTCTCAGCAATTCTGAAAAACTAGTTGGATGTTGGACAGGGCTAGAGTTGCCTAATAATGGCTTTTAGTGTCAAGCCTGCCGGGTTGGTATTTTGCATATGTGTTTATGTGAGAGAGAAATTACTTAAGATCTCTCTGATCATAATGACATTGTTTTGAGGAATCAATATGACATGAAATTTTAGAAGGCTTCACACCTTCAATTTCTCTGGGTTTTTGAGGTCTGTGGCAAAGGTTACCCAGACTGTTCTACTTTACAAATGTCCACAAAATTGGTGTCATGTTTTGTACCCATCTGAAAAGGAGAAAATGTCTTGGGTCAAGCATGCATCATTCAAACTAAGCATAGTGGTAAGGTTTATTGTGATTGTGTCTTAACATCCTGAAAGTAGTTTCTAGGTGTGTCCTTTTTACAAGATGCTACAAGCTTCTATTAGGAGGCCCGAATCCTGATCTGGTAGTAGAATAGCAAACATTTGTATGGCACTGTGAGATTTCCAGAACACTTTGCATACTTCATCTCATTTGAACACATTTATGGTACTTTAAGGTTTATAGAATCACAGAATCTTAGAGATGTAAGGGACAAAAGAAATGACCTAGTCCAACCTCTTTCTGAACAAGACTGTCCCCTATAGCATCTATGACCATGATTGAGTGAAATATCATTATTGGCCTCCCAATGTACTGAGTCTTTTACTATAGGAATTTTACAACCCAGTGGATAGGGTTGGGAGTTTTGATGTGGGGGAATTGCAGGTAAGGAGCCGTGGGATGTTTCAATAAGCAGTGTTAATACAGGAGGGAATGGAGTAAAGTCTGTTGACGATGCTAGCTAGAGCTGGTCGGGGGGGAGAAGGGTGGATAGATGCTAAGCATGATCTGGGGCTAGCTAGATAGGATGGGTTACCAGAGTTTTCATTCTCTCACTTACTGGAACACATCATCTCACACCTACTTAACATCAGAACAGCTTAACCAGAGGCAGAATTCTAAAGCCCAGTGGATTTATTCTCCAGGCTGTCTCTAGTGGTCTAGTACTGTGGTGGTGTTTTTATTTTCTGCTTGGAGACTTCCAGTAAGGGAAAGACACCCACTCCTCCCATTCTACTTTTAACCACACTTTTAATGCCTTAGCTATGGAAGGAACTTTGTGATTCTTTGTGTTGTCAGAACACCTTGGTATGATAAATCAAAGATAAGAGGATCTCATAAGATTTAGAGCAAGGAACAACCTTAGAAAGCATCTCTTTCTGTCTCGAGGCATAGGATGAGAATCATAAATACAGAGAGAGCTCTTCTAGTCCAGACTCCAATTTTGCAGATGAATTAAGTGACTTAGGAAGAAACTTGCCCAGGGTCACCTAAGTAACAAGTGTAAAACCAAGCCCTCCCCAGAGAGCTTCAAATATTATTCAGATCTTCCCATGAAAGTAGGTAGGACTATGCTATGCCTCACCCAAGTATCTTGTATAAAGCCAGTGTGTCAGATTCTGTTTATTCTATAAAACCTTTTGTTTCTCTATGAGTCAAATTTCCTTCCCTTCAGAAACCAGAATAAGCTTTGCATGAAAAATGGAGTGCTGACCTTCACCCTCTTTGCAGGCACACATGCACGAAGGCCGGTGTGTGTGTGTGTGTGTGTGTGTGTGTGTACACAATTATCTACTTCATGGAGGATCACACATTTAGCCATAAATTTGCCCCTGTGTCATCCTAACCTTGTGGACTAAAATACTACAAAATGTAAATAAGATTAATTTCTTCCTTCAGTAAATCCCAAACTTTTTCAGAAGAGCTGTGTTCAGTTTTGGCTCATATCCTCGCCACTCTAGGCAAGCTATCTTTTTTTTTTCTTTTCTATAAAATGGGAATCATAGCTTTTAAATCTAAAAGGAATCAATTTTAGGAGTCATCTAGGTTAACATGCTCATAACATTTATGTAATCCACTTTTATAGTATTTTTTTGAGGAAAACTCTTTAAGATTTCTTGTTCAGTTGTGTCTGATCTTCATGACCTCATGTGGGGTTTTCTCGGCAGAGATACTGTAGTGGTTTGCCATTTTCTTCTCCAGCTCATTTTACAGATGAGGAAATTGAGGCAAACAGGGTTAAGTGACTTGCCCAGGGTCATATATCCAGTAAGTGTTTGAGCCTGGATTTGAACTCAGGAAGAAGAGTCTTCCTGATTCCAGGCCTGGTGCTCAGTTCGTTGTGACACCTAGCTGTCCTTAAGGTTTATTAAGTACTACATTAAAATGAGCATTTATCATCATGTTGGTAATGTTTTTGGTGGCCTACCTACTTCCTTCTTGAACTATTCCTTAAAGTCAATTTCATACTCAACACATGCTTGGACAACTTGTTTAAATTCTTGTCAATTTTGAAGATATTAGATGAGATGATCTGTGGTTCCTTTTAACTATGATTTTATAACAATGAAGAAGGTAACCCCATACTCTAAACTCTCACCCCCATGCTAGGAATATAGTGTAAATAAATTGTCCTTCAGTGTTAGAATGATCTGTATATGGTAGAGTTAAACCTTTTTTGGGGCAACATGTTATAGGATAGCTTTGTTTTACTCCAGAGCCCTTGCCAGGGGGGCCCTATACTACTAGGACACTTTTTTTTCCCCAATATTTCCCCCAGTGAATCTGTGAACTCAATGATATCATGCTTCCTCCAAGACCTACTCATATGTGCCTTCTCATCCCATGCTATTCCTCTGTCCTTGTCTTTTCTTAAATCCTTCATTGTCAGGCTACCTACTGTGTCAAAGGTCTTTTTTCTGTGTACTGTGACACTACATGAATACCAATGAAACACAATTGTCCATCTGTTATCCTTTTCCCTTAACAGGCAATTAGCCCACTTCCTTTTCATTCACAAATCTTGTTTACACTCTTTAAGTCCCATAAAGGCTTTCCTTGACTGGGTATGCCTGTTCTGTAACTTTAGGCACCTCGTGGTGAAACATGGACATCATTATCAACTCATATTTCAGCTCTTTCTATGTCATAGGATCCACAGAGGCATAAAAATATGATTCTCACCCATAAGGAAAATTAGAGATATTGGACATACATACAAAAGATTAAATAATAATATAAAGAAGCTTATGCAGAAAAATACAAAATAAAAATAATGTGTGTGGGGAGAGAGGTTGGGTGGGTGGGGGTTGTTTTTCAAATGATGGCATTTTTGAGGATGGGGCAACATAGAAGGCCTGATAGGAAGAGGAACTTTATCTGGGTCTCAGAGTATAGGATTTAAAAAGAGCCTATACATATGTAATAAGTACAGTGCATTTCCACTTTAATTATTTCCTATTTATCCTGTATATAGTTTGCTATACACACACACACACACACACACACACACACAAACACACACAGTAAACTCTGTTGCCTATGTTTTCCCTTCGGTAAATTGGGGATAATAATAGTACTGCCTCCCAGGGTTGTTGTGAGTATCAAATGAGATAATAATTGTAAAGAGCTTAGCATAATGCTGGGCATGTAGTGAATACTACGTAAATATTAGCTATTATTGTTAGTATTCACTAATTTGAAAGAGCCTTATCTGTTTTCCCATCCCCAATCAGTCAGCAAGCATTTATTAAGTGCTTACAGTGTGCCAGGCTCTGTACTAAGAGCCACAGTTTCTAAATTATAAATAAGAGAGAAAACTAAGGAATAAGTCATAAGAAAAAAGTCTCATGAGGGAAGAGAAAGGAGAACTTAAGAAAAAACAAACACAAAAATTCAAAGCACAGATGTCTTGACCCATTAACTAAATATGGAAAAAGAACTCTACATATCACAGAACTATACAAAAATTGATCATCACCATGATAACCTCTTATTATCAAGTCATCAAAAATGGCCAAATTCTGAGTAGTGTATTTTAGCTATGTAGTAGTCTATAACTTAGAAAGATTTCCTTAAACAATGATTAAAGTAGTTTAGGCATTGAAAAGGTAAGCTTCAGTTATTTGAAGGAAGCCATGGTCTAGAACACATTGTCCTCTAATGATACTTGAATAGATACATGACTTCTTCCACTTGGCCAAAGATAGCAACCTTCCTTTGCCTTAGTAGACTGTTTCTTGAGTTGTTGTGGCAAAAATATTACCTGGTGGCCAGCTTTCTGCTGATGAATTCCCAGGGGTCTCTGTCTCTGTCTTTTTATCTGTGTGTGCTTGTACACATGTGTATGTATGTGTGTGTAGTATATGTATACATGCATACACACGTATACATACATACGTGTGTTGCATTCTGTGTGCTTAAATATATTTTGGTTTACCTCTTTTAGAAACGCACCATGGTTTAGTGCCCTAGAACCAGAAAGACCTTAGCTCAAGTCCTGCCTTTGACACATGCTCTGTGACCATGAACAAATCATTTAACCACTAAATTTCCCTATACCCCCAGGCAAGTTTTCAAGTCTAAGAAGAGGTCAGTTGTCATTCTGCAGTAGTGGAAGGAATTTCCATACCAGGAGTTCCCCACATCAATCAGATTTCACACTAAATAAAAACCTGCTTAATTTCTTCAGTATCATTAGGAATTAAACATTCTGTAAGACTGAATGCTCTTGAAAATTGAATCTTATTCCAGAAGGTAAGCTCCTTGAGGCAGGGACTGTTCTTGTTCTTCCTTGTACCCCCAGCACCTATCCCAGTGCCTTATACATACAAAAGAGGTGTTTAATAAAAGTTGAATTCATCACAGAAATGATTGTTGGTGTGAATGTGAAATTCACAAAAATGGCAGAGGACTTTATTTAATCTACTGATTTAATTTCCTTGCTAACAGCTTGTAGCTGGTGTAAAATACTATATTGATGCCGAGATTCGTCGAACTACGTGCACCAAGTCTGTGGCTGACCTTTCAAGCTGCCCCTATCATGAGGACCCAGCTCTGAAAAAGGTATGTGACTAAAAGAAACAGACCTTTCATTTTGAGGGTAAACTTTTTCGGGGGGAGTGTCTTTGGATCCAAAGAGGTCTTATATTTTGCTATCAGATGCTCAGAGTGTGTTTACGTGGTATTGCAGAAAAACCAGGGAGAAATATCAATAAAGGATGAGCCCTGGAGTCAGGCAGACCCAAGTTCAAGCCCTGCCTTTGATACATACTGGTTGTGTGACCATTAGCAGGTCGCCCTCTCATTTCTCTAGGTAACTCTCAGATTGAGTTGTAGACTAGTTACTGATCTGTATTGCTGAAGGGATTTTCATGAAATTAGAGATTTAGAGATGAAAGAGACCTCATCAGTAATCTCATCCAACCCTTTTATTTTACCCTTGAGGAAACTGAGGCTTAGGAAGTTTAAGTAACATGCCCAAGACTACACAGAAATGTACTCAGCTGGTGCCTGAGTTGATGTTTGATGGAAGGTAGAGATCCTAGAAATGTTAGCTATGACAAAAAGACAAGATAAACTAAGGCAGTAAACATCAGCAAAGAGGAAGAAAAATTATCCTTCTATAGATGCTAAGATGGTTTACTTAGAAGATCCTAGAGAATCAGTGGAAAAAACTAATCTGGATGAGTAAGGGCTTCAGTAAAATAGCTGAATACAAAAGAAATCCACAAAAGTCATCAGCCTTTTTTTCTGTATGACTAACAAAAATCAAAGAGGAAAGGATAGAGAAATTCCATTTAAAATAACTGCATAAAGTAGCTGAGAGTTAACCCAGACACACATAGTACTTACACACTGCTACAAATCAGTCTTTAAAGAAATAAAGCAAGACCTAAATAAATGGGGAGAGTTTAAGTATTCATGCCTGAGGCATAGCAATGTAATTAAAATGATGAAACAACCTAAGGTGGGGTGACTGGGCCTTTGTCTGGGGGAACAGAAGGAGGCTGACAGTACCACTGTAGAATGGACTTAATCCTTGCCTCAGTCACTGCCTATATTCCCCAAGCAAGAAAGAAACTTCCTCTCAGGACAGAGCAGACAGAACAAATTTTGAACTTGTTCATACAAGCTCTCTTGACCAAGTGCAAGATTTCAGTCTCAGCTTTATTCTTGGCTAATAAGGAGGCCAACCTCCTGTATTGCTGGTGATTTTTGCATAGTGTTACTTAATTCTTAACTATTTCAACCTCCTTCCAAAGGACAAACAGGGAGTAGGCACTTTAGGATGGTTCTCATCACCTGCTAGTCTGACCCATCATTCACCACCTGAGGTTCCAAATAACACTATTTTCCTTACAGAAATAGAATTTGGTTAAGTTAGTGAAGCTTCCCCTGGTCATGTCTAAGTGCCCTGCCAGGCACCAGGCTAAGCCCAAGAGATAAAAAGAAATTATTTTTTATAAATTCACTTTTCGAAAGAAGCCCACAGTGTGACAGGGGAACAACTGTGTACATACAAGATAAAGAATCAGTTGGAGGTAATAAGTGAATAGAAGACCCTAAGATTAAGGAGAATCAGGAAAGGCTTCCTGCAGAAGGTTTCATATTACCTGAGACTTGAAGGCAGCCAGAAACTGGAGATGAGGGGGGAGACATCTCCAGGCTGGGGAAAATGTCCAAAATCAGAAGGCGGGGTGATCCCCTCCTTTGCCTTTCCTTTTCCTTGGGGTTCTTAGTTTCCTTCTTCAGGGCTCTGGAGAGAGATTTACTCTTGTCTTTACATCTTCCCCCTCATTTTTTTTCAGAGGGAGAGTCCTTGGTTAATAAAATCTGGCATTTAAATAGCACTTTAAAGACTGCAAAGTATTTTGCACACATTAATTCTTTTAAATCTAACAACGATTCTGTGAGGTATAATTATTCCCATTTTACAGATGAGGAAGTTAAGATTCTGAGAGATGACTTTCTGATAACTTCCACATGCTTATACAATCAGTCTCATAAATTTGGAAGAAGGATTTGAACCCAGGTTTTCCCAGCTCTGAACCTAGTACCTCCCCTGAGCAAGTGCAACTCTTGCCAGCAAAATTTTCTCTTCCCATTACTCCTTACCCAAAAGGGTATCCAAAACACTTTAGCCCAGGGACTTGTGGGAAAGTAGGATAGAAACAAAGATTCCTGCACCAAGCATGATACTCTTCTATGTAGTAATGTCTTATTTTACATATAATCAATACATGCTGTTGGTGTGGAGGGGTAGGCTGTAGTTAGCAAAGGGTGAAAACTTCAGCACATAGCCATCTCCATCTTCTTAAGCATCAGCCTCATTAAAAGTGTCCTTGGGGTTCTGCACACCCAATTCCTATGTATATGTATGCCTGTTTTATTTCTCTTGATTAAAGAAAAGGAAAATTCTAAAGTATGTGTGATTGATTGGAGTAGATATGCAGTTGGAAATTATTTCCATAAATGTTTTTTCTTCATACTCATTGCTGGTCTTTCTCTTTCTTTCTTCTCCCTCCCACCCCCCTAGCACTCCATCTGCGAATTTGAGGTGTACTTTATTCCTTGGCAAGGCAAAATCACCCTTTTGAAGAATGTATGCAGAGATGCCTAGGTGTATCCTCGAACACATCTGCAACCAGTCTGAGCTGCAGCCGTTTCCCCTTTTTTGAAAAAAGAGCAATAATACAACCCATTTGATTCATTATTGCTTAACTGTTAGTGCTGTGCAAGGTAATGATGTAATCTTCTCCCTAAGCTGGCAGGAGGAAGAAATAAAGGCTTGTCAAAGTACCTTTTTTGAATTACTAATTGGTTTCTTACTTACAGTTTCTCTGTGTGTTTTCCAAATACTGCATATTCTCAGAGATGAGAGGTTTTGAAATTTTTAAATTGTTTTGATAAAAGCAACTACATTTATTCAGAGTGCCAGTTCACTTTTAAATGGCAGAAGTTAGAACTAGAATCGCTTTATAGTGTGTCCAGAGTAGTTTCCAGGAGGTAAAGCACAAGAGAGTGGAGACTATACTTGACACATTAGCCCTAATGAGCACTAGGAATCACAAGGATATTTAGGCTTGGGGGGTGGGAGTAGGGGGTTTGTTTTCTTTTTTCTTTTTGTTAATCCATCTGCCCATCACTGATTCTTGACTTGACTCAAGTTTGCAGGATCTCAAAGTCCTGGTCTAAGGGAGATTCAGAAGTTCCCTAATCAAGCTGCTTACCTAGTGTAGGAGTCCCCTCTACAGTATCTCGAACAAGGATTTAAACACTTGTAATTACTGAGTGGACTGCGTTGTGTCCTGTCCTAATGTGTGTTGTCCACTATTATAATATCATAACTTCCATTGGATCCCTCTGTATTCATCTTAGTTTTTAGCCTCTGCAAAACTAATCTGTCTTTGAGATGATCATCATTTTCTAATATTTGAAGTGTCATTGTGTTTATTCCCCTACCCAACCTCCCTCCCCCCCCCACCCATCTTCTCTACACTAAATATCTATCCTCCAGCCATATGATATGGTCAAGTCATCCTAATTATCCTCTTGTGAATGTATATGTTCCATTTTGTCAACATTCCTTATAAGATATGGTGCCTAAATTGAACAGAATGCCACCTAGATGTGGTCTGAAAGAGGCAGTGGAAATATCTCCCTTTCTCTATACATTATTTCTTGTGTATAATAATAAAATAATAATATGCCACATATTCTTTCATCCTTTAAACTGATAAATCTGGAACAGGGTAACCCTCGAGCAATTCCCTAGAGTCTTTCCCTAGAGTACCTAGAGGTACTCATCTAGAGACAGAGGTCATCTTTTCAAATCCTGTCTTTCAATACTGTGCTAAGTTCATTGGCCTAATTCCAAGGGGTGGAGAAGTAATCAGTCTCACTCCCCTGTTTCCCAACATTTAGCAGCTAATGCTCTCTAAATTAATGGTTACATGGTAAATATTAAAAACTTCGCCTCTCCCTGCCATACTATTAAAAGATGAAAGCAAAACTTCATGTATCATATGTATATATTTGTATGTATACTCATTATACAAGTTCTGCTGTCATCTTTTAATATAGTATTTTAATACATTGTATATGTGTGCGTGTGTGTGTGTGTGCATGTGTGCGTGTGTGTACATACACATACTTATTCCAGCGATATTTGTTGAAGAATGAGTTAAATGCTGGCCAGATCTTAGAAGGTTGATGATTGCAGGGAGTGTGAAAGCTACTAGGACAACCGTAGCTACTTCCAGTTGACAGTTATACCTCTGGAAATGTGGAGTTTCTGGTCCTTTACGGGCGTATTCTGCCCTGACGCATATACCCGAATCTACATGAGGGTTACATGATGAGGCTTTGCCATTTGCATTCGATGCCGGATTGTCTCTGCTTATATAGAGAAAAAGATTCCACTGCTGACTTTCCATCCTTATAAGTAAGGGTCCCCATCTTCTGTTTTTGAAAAATTGAGAGTGCTGATTGCCCGGTATGCACATTTCTGAGCTCGTAGGTAACCCTTTCTGTGTGTTAATTACCCAGTTACCAACTTCATGGATTGTCTTTTTCTACTCCCATGCTGTCTTTGAGGAAACTTGGCCATGACATATATTGAAGCTGCCCAGCAACTTTATAGATCCCTGTTGTCTGAATCAAAACCAATAATGAGCCAGTTCTCCTACGTTAAGGTGATACAGTATTGGGAGCAGCCATTACCTCAAAATTGGCAGTCTGCTTAGCTTGGATGCTAATAAATAACTTTAGAATTAGTTTGATAGAACTGACTGTTTTGGTTGAGGGGAAGTGTGGGGTTTGCAAAACTTTTTGTAGAAGTTAGGAGAAAAGGGAGGGGAAATCCTGTTGTACTTTTGACAAGTCGCAATGAATAATAACAGTGATAATAGTAAACAACAATAATAATAATGGTTTGATCCATCACTTAGCATCACTTCCACAGGTACAGATTCATACCTCAGTAGCACCTAGGATCATGACGTAGGTCAAGTCAACAAACATTAGGAGCCTACTATGTGCTAAAAACTGCTAAGTGTATTGAGGATCCAAAGAAGGGCAAAAATCAGTCCCTGCCCTCAAGGACTTTAGTCATAGCAGTCCAGATAAAGCATTAATTAATGAAAAGTCAGCTAAGAAAAACACGACCTAACTGCCTTCCTCTTTCAAAGTCTCAAGCTTTAGTTAGAAAAACAATGTTTATGTTGCTTGCTAGATCTTCATGGTCAGTGGATACTTTCCATCATCATTCCCACACAGATGAATAGAAGTAGATGACTTTGAAAAAATTATTCATTTTAAACATTTTTTTTAAATCTTGAGCTCCAGATTCTCTCCATCACTTCCACCACGTTGGTCAGGCAAGCAATACCGCATCAATCATACATGTGAAGCCAGGCAAAACATTTCCATATTAACCATGTTGCCAAAATTCAATCAATAAATAGATTATACTTCGATGTACTCTCAAGAGGTCATCAGTTGTCTGTCGGGAGATGACATTTTTCCTCACGAGTCCTTTGCAATTGCTTTGTATTGGGTCATTGTATTGATCAGAATGCTAAGTCTTTCACAATGGATCATTGTTATAATACTGCTATCACTGTGCACAATGTTCTGGTTCTGTTCACTTTGCATCAGTTCTTACAAATCTTCCCAGGTTTGTTTTTTTTTTCTGCCACCATTCTGCTCATCATCTCTTATAGCACAATATTATTGCACCACAATCATATACCACGACTTAGTCATTCCCCATTTGACAGACATCCCCTCAATTTCCGATTCTTTGCCATCAGAAGTGGATGACTCTTGGAAAGTTGAACAAGTCTCAGCAGGTGATGTCATGCCTTAAATAACATGATGCACAATGTTGGATCACCATGGTACAATCACACCCTTCAGTAAGTAGTCATCACTCTCCATAATGTGCTTCCCAATATCAGGTTTCCCTGCACTTGTTAGTGCCTCTACTATTCTAGGGTGTGGGACAAAGTTGCTTTTCCGTCAGATGTTCAGGTCTACCCATTATAGGAAGAGATTCAAACTGATTGTATAACTGGGCATCCAGAATTTCTTCTACACTCTCTCCCAATCTGTTTTTTTTTTCTTTTTACCCACCTCAGCCCTCATTTTGATTTCCTTCTGCCTATTTGGAATCTTGGTACAGTAGCTAGAGCACTGGACCTGGAGTCAGGAAGATCTGAGTTCAAATCTGGCCTCACACACTGCTTATATGACCCTGGACAAGTCACTTAGTCTCTCTTTACTTTGGTTTTCTCAATGGTAAAATGGGCATAATAATAGTACCTACTAGAGATAACATTTGTAAAAAGAGCTTAGCACAATGCCTAGTAGTAGTGGGCACTACATAAATACTTACTCTCTTTCCCTTCCCCTTATTCCTATTGGCTTTCTTGTTTTTAAAGGAAATACATTTTATTGATGCCTTTTGTTTTCCCATACCCGTCAGATTGAACTCGAGATGAAGAAAAACAATTAAGCAAAAATATCCAGCAAAGAAACCTTGTGCGGCAATGTATATGGTGTTCTATCAAAGTAGTCTTCCACCTCGTCATAAAGTTTCTGTCATTCAAAGCTCAACTTTTTAGGATTTACTTTATTTGCATTTCACTAATTATGTATATTTTTCTTTTGTTGCTGCTTATTTTACACTATATCAGTTCGTATCAGTCTTCCCATGTTGCTCTGAATTCTTTGTATTTATCATATCTTAGGCACAATAATATGACATTACATTCATATTTCAGTTTTTTCCAGCCATTTTCCACTTAATGAACATTTACCTTAACTCTTCTTCTTTGCCTACAGAATGTGGCTATAAATATTTTGATATAAGGGACTTTGGATTTTTGGCTTTGACTTCTTTGGGACACAATCCAAGAAAGTCAAAGACAGAAGAGATGCTCATTCATCTTTGGTGTCCACCTTCACCCAACTCTCACCTATGGCTCCAATAAGCTGTAGCTTGCACAGTGGCCATACGCTGGTAAAACCATCTTGGCAGATGGGCCAACCCAGGTTTAGGGTAACTAACAGGCCTCAAACCCATTGATGAGTCAGAAGGATATCTACTCCAAGCATGTGAAGACTTCCCCTGGCAGAATGGATGGATGAGAACAATTTGTTCCAACAGCCACGAAGGTGTCTGAAGCAGGCACTATGGAGCGCTTAGAGCTTGGTCAGACATGGGAGATGCCTAGATGCATCCTGGGACATAACCAGTCAATCTGACTTTTGTCTTGTCACTGGATTTCAGTGATTCTTGAAGAGGCAGTGAGGCTGATGACTTTGTGCAACTCTGCCTCACACATTAGTCAAGACATCACCAGTGATGTCACTGGTCCTCTTTAAAAATGAAGGATGAACAATTAAGAAAGTGAAGAACTATGTACCCAATATTGGTTTCATTTAGACAAGGAACGAAAAGCTTTCCTGATTATAATCAGTTCAGCAAACTTCATCTAATCCATGGATATAAGATTAACAAATGTTTTTCATCACAATGCCCTTGTGCTCTGGCTAAGGAGGGTTAGAGTACAGACCAACTGCCTGAGATCGACTCACTCTCCTGCTCAATCCCTGTGATTCTACCCACCACAAAACTCAGATATAAGGACAGAGTCCCATAATTCTGAGCTCTTGATTAGTATGCCAGGGCCACAGTTCCTTTGTATTCCCTTAGGACTAAGGAAGGGAGAGGGAACAAGATGGGGTAGAGGAAGGGGGGTTACTGTTCCCTTGCATGTCTAAGCCTGACTTGTGATCCTGTGAGCACATATGTTCCTTCTTGGTACTTCCTCACCCAAGATCTCCTCCCAATTAGAACCTCACACTTCCACCATCATTGTTACTGTTTGCCGGCCCCAGTTTCTTTCCTCTTGGTCGGTTTCTTCTTTTCTTTTTAGGAACTCTTCATCCTCTCTAATGAGCCAGCATCTTCTGCTTCCTTTCACAGTGAGGGAGGGAGGAGAGGGGGAAGTAAGAGGAGAACTCATATTGAATACAATAATAATTACCTCAAGCAGAATGATACACAGCAACAATCCCTGTTATTTACTGAAATTAGACCTCCTATGGTGGAATTGTTAGGATTCTCCAATGGAGCCAGTCCCTTAACTCTCTGTGGAAACTCAAGCAGCTAACTGCATGTTTGCTGTACGGCTGAGTTCCTGTTACCTTTTTTTTTTTAAATAAAGCTACCATGGCCTGCCCAGTCTTGACACCTGCTGCCAACTCTTAGGATTGTTCAGGCCTTTCTGTTTTGCTTATAGAAGTAACTAATATTCAGCCCTAGGCATCTGCCCATGCATCTTAATTAATCTGCAAACATAATCAGCAAATACAGAGACTCCTCCCCCAGAAAGCATAAATTTGTGATGCATTGTCTCTACCCATTTTGTTTGTCTCTGGGCTCTGAACCACTCTAGTATTTGTTTTTAATTAGGTTTCCTTGGGATCGTTCAAAACGTTATTTTAATTAAGGAAAATTTAACAGATGTCAACTGCTCACTGAAAGAGTAAAGAAATATCTTAAATCAGAGATAAAATTATATAGCAACAATGCTGGGGACTGGAACTTGAAGAAGAAAAAAAAAACAAACCAAACACGAAAGGACCCCAGTTAAACAAATTCTTTTGTGAAGGCCTAGAATACAGTGAAAGTCTTAATGGACTTTTCTCACCTATCATTCTCAAGGTAAGGATTTCATTTGATCCTCACAACATGCCTTTGAACAAGAAAAAACAGATTCAGAAAACTTGGGCTACATAGCTAAGATTACACTGCTAGTTTAAAATCTAGCTAGCCTTTGAGAAGCAGTATGTCCGAGACATAACTAGGGTAGGACCAGCATTCTTTTACCCCAGAGCACCAACATTTGAAGGTCATTTACAGAACTTGGAATCATTCAGTAGCCTAAAAATAATTGGACTTAGTATCTAGTTAGTAAGAATGATTAGTGAAAATTGAAAACTGCTAGATGGCTGGTGCTTCCATAACCCCAGCTGAAGCTTCCCTGACTTCTGCCTTATTCCTCTTGTCTCATCTCCAAAGTCATTGCTAGAAGGGAGCAACAACCTGGAGCTATCCCTGGGTCTTCACTGCCACCCTTTCCCCTTTAACTGAATTGGGGGAACATTTCCTGCCTCAGATGTTAACACCTGCTAGTTGTTTATAGCAGCATGACATCTTGGAAAGCTATCAGCATACTTACACTTTCCACATCATGGGGATTACGGGCACGGTGCACCTCACTCTGGAAAATCCTCATAACATTTTTGGCCCCCACTTTGTACCAGAAAAGTCTGAATTATTAGGGTATTAAGAGATAAGATATGATGATATTATACCATATTATACATATATTTTATATATTTCTGAGTTTCTAAATTTTTTCTGTGTCATCTGCTGGCCTTTGCATGTTGTCTTTGTCTTCCACAAAATGCCCCCAAAATTCCCATTTAGTTTCTTATGCCAATCAACATTCTGAAACCTTGATGGGGAAAGTTTCAGTGAGGATGGGATAATTGTAGAGTCAACAGAGACCAAAGTTTGAGTCCTGCTACTGATACTTAAAAAGTTGTTAGAATATGGTAAAATCATTTAACACCTCTGAGTCTCTGCTTTTTCATCTATAATTAGAATACCTATAAAATTATGGGGTACACATATAGTATCTTGAATTACATGAGGTTGTTGTAAGGATCAAATGAGATAATGCGCATGAAGTGCTTTCCGAACCTTGAACTGCTTCAAAATATCAGCTATTGTTATCCTTATTAAAATTCAGAGCCTGTAATCCCTCACCTTGTGCTCTGTCCATTGGACTATGTTGTCTCCTGAGCAATGGTACTGCCTTCTCTGAGAACTTGACTCCAATACCTATGGTAGGAGATTTCCCCCTCTAACCTGCCAACCTGAGCCACACAGTAGCATTTCTGACAGAATTGGAGTTATAGTCTCAGTGGGATAGGATGGGGGCTCAGAAAGGATTAGTTGTCTTTAGTGAAGAGTGTAAAAGAGAAACCAACAATACCTGCTTCATCTTGGGATGTTACAAAGTCAGGAGGAATGTTCTTCTTTCTATGGCCTGTAAGACTCTCTTCCTCCTCTAATCTTCTCCAACACCTAACTTTGACATATTTCTTTTCTCTCTCCATATAACAGAAAAAGAAAGTGATAACACTGTAAAACCTGACCCCCTATTTGGATTGCCTCTGCAGCTGAAACTTTGTGGGTTCCTCTTCTTCCCCATCCTCCACCTCTGAGTACTCAGCAAGCCTGGTACACATAGATCATTAAAACTAAAAGGAACCTTAAACCCATTTAAGAGTCAGTCTGAAGTCTAAACCACTCCTTAATCTCTTTGTTCTACTTCCTCATTTTAAGAGTGGCAAGCGACTTCTTACTCCTCCTCTTCTAATCCTTATGATTCAGTTCCCAGCTGTTTCATTTCTCCCCAATTCACTTAAACACTACCCTTCCCAAATCCCCATACTGCTTTTCCCTTCCTTTCCATTACATCCAATGGAATGTTCATTTTGTTAAGAAACTTCCCTATATTTTACCAAATGGTCTTCCTCTCTCACTCTTTCCAACTTCTTTTGCTCACAGAAATCTGGCTTCCCATAATAGACACTGAACACTCTTTCTAGTTTTGGATGACTCTTCTCTAATTCTTTCCCTTATGCCCTAAACACCTTGGGACAAAAGGAAAAAGTAGGGACACTCTTTGTTCACCACTACACTTTTAGATTCTCCTGCCACCTCCATCACTCAGCAACTCCTCTTCCTTTGAGTTTTGCTTTATCCATCTTTATCTTCCCATCTGGCTTTTTGATTTCACATGAAAGAAAGAAGGCCATGTTGCCCAACTGAATCTTGGTACCTAGTAGCCAGCTACTTCTCTACTCACAGAGGTTGCTGTTTGTTCTTCATTCTCAAAGGACCCTCCTTGTCTACCACAAGGACATTGTGATGAAAAACATTTGTTAACTTTGTACCCATGGATTAGATGAAGTTTACTAAATTGATTATAATCAGGAAAGCTTTTCATTCCTTGTCTAAATGAAACCAATATAGGGCACATAAGAAGTTCTTCTCTTCCTTTGTTGTTCATCCTTCATTTACAAAGAGGACCAATGACATCACTGGTGATGTCTTGACTAACACATCAGAGAAGTGATGCTATGACATCCAAGCAAATTGGATTCATGGTCCTCTTCAAGAATGAAGGACAAATAGCACTGTCTGTCTCCAGGTCACATTGACTGTCTCCAGGTCATTTTGCAGTCTTGCTCAGGGAATGTTTTACTCAGCCTATTGTCCTTGTCTCCTCTCCGACCTCTTTTCTTATATCTAAATACTGCAATACAGATTGATGTCATTTCAAATATCACTACTTCCTAGTATATCAAGCCCCTCACCTCCCATGACCTTTACACTTTCATTCCACCTCAGTCACACATGGATAGTCATAACTTTGATCTCAGTATCAAACAAAGGAATAAAAAAAAACATAATAGAGGTAAATATGAGCAAACAATCATAAAGGACTAGACAAGGATAAACTGTATTCTAATATGGGGAGATGATACATATATCCTTTCAGAACTCTACCACTGTCAGGAGTCATAGAGGGAGTCTAATAAGACAGAGGGCCTGTGAGTGGTTGTTAATGACACTGAAAGATGAATGAGAAGGGAGAGGAAAAGGAATATGTTGGGGTGGGGGAAAGTGGAGAAGGGAGAATGTTAATGGGAAAAAATATCTTACATAGTGGGGTAGAAGACTATGAAATGGGGTAGAAGACTAAGAAAGCAGTGAAAGAAATGGATAACATTTGAACCTTCCTCTCATCTGAACTATTTAGAGGAGGGAATATGTATGTGAGTGCATATACACACAGTTGGGTTCAAAAATACACTTACTCAAAAGGGAAACAGGAGGGAAAGGGAAGAAAAAAGAGAAGAGGGAAGTAAAGGGTGAATAAAAAGGTAGATTAAGAGAAGGATTAGTTATAAGCAAAATAAACTCTAAGGAAAATGGATCCTGAAATGGAGTTTAAAAGAAAAGGAAGAAAGGTTAAGCACCTGTCATTGGGCTCTGGGTGAAGGAAAGAGAAGAGTGGCAGGGTAGCAGAAGCATGTTGCACAAAAATCAGAGAAAAGGTGCTGTGAACACTCCCTCTTACTACCCTCTTCTTTGAAGACAGAGTGGGGAAATATAGAAAATTATAAGAATAGGATGGTTAGACATACATAATTAACAATTATATCTGTGAATGCACCAATAAAACCATTGTAACAAAAATTAGAAGAAAAACAGGTAAAGGAGAAAAAAAATTTGCAGTAATTTTCTCTGATAAAGAGATCTATCTATGTATTTATCTATTTCTAAGATCTATCTATCTATCGATCGATCGATTGATCTATCTATCATCTATGGAATACATTCAAATTTGTAAGAATAAAAGCCACTCTTTAATTTTTGATAATTTGTAAATAATATTTGATATCAATAATAATTTATTAATGGTCAAAGGATAGGATTAGGCAGTTTCAGAGGGAAAAAAATACAAGTTATCAATAGCTATATGAGAAAATGCTCTAAATGACTAATTACTAGTAAAACCTGGGAAGACTTGTGTGAGTGAAGTGAGCAAGACCAGGAAAACAATTTATACAACAACAAAAATGTTGTAAAGACAAACAATTTTGAAAGACTGAAAAACTCTGATCAACACAATGACTAACCATGGTTCTAGAAGACATGATGAAAAATAGTCCACCTTCTGATGGAGAGATGATAGATTTAAAATATAAATTCAATTTTTTTAAAGACACAGCCAATGTGAAAATTTGTTTTGCTGGACTTTACATGTTTGTAACAGAGGTTTTGTTTTTCTTTCTCAATGGGGTGGGTTGGTAGAAGGGAAGAAGAGAAGGCAGATTTTTATTGGTTGAAAAAGTTTATTTTAAAACATCTGTTACCAGTCATATCTTTGAGGAAACAACAATGAACAATATAGTCTGATTACATAATATAGAAATAAAAATATTTGCATCACAAAAAAGTGCACCAGAACAAAAAGGAAAGAAACAGACTGATTTTTCTTGAATTAAATATTCCCAAAAGAAGTCTAACATCTAAAACTCATAAGGTATTAATGCAAATTCATAAGTCCAAGAGCCATTCTCCAATAGTTAAGTGGTCAAAGAAAAAGAACAGGCAATTTTCAAGAAAAGAAACAGAAATTATCAACAATTACTTATGATACATATCCTACTCAATTCTGTAACCTTATTAGCACTTTGGTTCATTGTGGAAGCTGATATTAGGCTTGTGCTCCTGTCCAATGAATTCTCTACCAACAGAGCAGGCCTTAAGTCAAATGGCAAAGTAGTTCACTGGGACAAGAATACAACTTAAATAACGAGAAAATCAAGCAGTAGAATTGTTCCCAGAACTTCATACAAAAATAAGGAGAGCCATAACTAGGGTAGAGGTACTTGAGCTATGTTCTGAGGCACCAAATTTAGAAGGCACTTACATTTGCCTGGTATTTAAAACTTGATGCAGAGTAAAGTAAGTAGAACTTGAAGAACAATTTCTAGTATAACATTAATATTACAAAAATGAGTAATTTTCAAGAATTTCATAAACTTAGGAAGAATGGAACAGAACCAAGAGAACAACTCATAAAATTACATTAGCATTGTAAAGACAAACAATTATGAAAGCTATAAAAAAAAAACTTTGATCAATATAATAATCATCTATGATTTATTCTTCATGACCTGGAGACTAGGGTTTGATGGTTGTTGGGGAAAATTTATATAAAGCAATGTATTATTACTAAATTCCTCAGTTTTCACATTCATGGGTAAATGGTTAGAAAAGAAGCAAAAGCAGATGGTGAAAAAAGTAACCTGACTGGACTCTTCCAATACCATTTGGACATTTTGGAACAAGAAATATGAACAGGCTTTTACAGATTTAGCCAAACGCTTCATGCATGTACCTGTGATGTTTTATGTAGATCCATTTAAACTCTTTGTTCTTTACAATAAGACTACTCTATAAAGTTTGGGAGAAGTAATATAAAAAACATTTATGCAAATTAAGGGGATGCACATCAATTGGGGAATGGCTAAACAAGTTGTGGTATATGAATGTAATGGAATACTATTATGCTATAAGAAATGGGGAGGAGATGGACTTCATAGTTACCTGGAGAGGCTTATATAAACTGACACTAAGTGAAAAGAGAACCAAGAAAAATTTGTATGCAATCACAGACACATCATATGTGTGATGACCAACTTTGATAAACTGGACTCTTCCCAGCAACGCACAGTTGTAAGACAACTCTATAAGTCTCAGCAGGGAAGGAGATATCTACATTCAGAGAAAGATCTAGAAAGAACAGTTTAAATGAAGACTGAAGCAATCTACATGCTCTCTTTCTTTTCCATATTTGGTTTTGTTTCTTTTTTCCCCACTATTCACTCCATTGTTGTATAGAAATACAAAGTATTTGCGGATTCTATACTTGACTGCATGCCACATGGAGGTGGGGGGAAGAGTGAGGGGAGAAAATTTGAAACTCAAGGGACTGTAGAACTGAATCTCATAAACTAAAAGTAAATAAACAAATCAATTAAAAAAAATAAAATACATCCAATTAAAAAAAAGTTTATGGTCACCAGATGCCTATTACATTTGCCTATAAAAGGATTTGTTGACACTAATACTCATTATTCTACACACAAGTTGGAGTTCTTGGCTTTGAAGTTGACAGAGACTATGCAAAGAAGTTTCGAGTATCAAGTCTGGACTGATAATAATTCACTGACTTTCATTTTGACCAGTCTTTCTCAGATTTTGTCTCTTCCCTTAGAGACTGTGAGCTCCTTGAGAGCAGGAACTGTCTTTTGTCTTTCTTTGTATCCCCAATCCACAGTGCCTAGCAATAGGAGGCTCTTAATAAATGCTAGTTGACTGAACAGCAAAGAAGATAATGGCAACCTCTCCACACCTGGCCAAGTCCTCAATTATATTCTGTGGAGAGCCAAAATACTTGATTCAGGACTCAGAAAAAAATCTCTACAGCTAGCTCTAAAGGGAATCCTCTGAGATGCAGCTTTCAAAAGCTTGCTCCTGGAATCTTCCTTTAAGATGGGCTGCATTTAAAACGATGTTATTTGAGTGTTGAGATCAAAGGCTATACCCTAAGATTTTAGTCATCTAGGTGTCAAATCCTTATTTGATTAGAGACATTTTGTTACATCCAGGATTTTGATACATTATCTGAACCTCCTGTTCTAACAGTAATAAGAACATTGAGTTACATTTTCTTTTGTCTCATTACTCTATAAAAACCTTGTCTAAAGAATCAATAATGAGAGTTCTTCCTTGAACTCCCCACATGGCCTGGTTCATTCTCATTCACATCTCCAACCATGCTTAGTGCTGGACACTGAGTGGCTTGTGGCAATATTCCACTCCCCTACTGGTTCTGACTGAACAAGCCACAAGGAGCAATCCAAATCAGTGCAGTCTAGATGTGTTGGAGAGGTAGAAAAAAGTCAGAATCCATAATTCTTTTGGCAAGCCATGAAGAGCAGAATGTGGTAGCTGAGTCATCTAAAATCATAATAGGATTCGAACAGAATTCTCTTTGATTCCTTTTCTGGTTCTCTACCTAATACACCAAGGCTACCTCTCATACTTCTCATATATGCAATTAAATAACACTTAAATGTTTGCAAATCACTCATTTGTATTATCTCATTTAACCTTGATATAACACTATGAGGTAGGTATTAGAAGTATTAGTAACCCATTTTATAGATAAGGAAGCTAAGAGAGAGAGAGAGAGAGAGAGAGAGAGAGAGAGAGAGAGAGATTTGCCCATAAAGCTAATAAATAATACAAGTAGGATTTGAAGCTAGGTCCTTCCTGACTCCTGGTTCAGTTATCTTTCTACTATACAGTATGACCATTTTGAAAGAGATACTTAATGTGAATGTTCTCTACTATGGATGATATTTTAAAGAGATCCTTACTGTAAACTTTATATGTATATAATGTTATATATGTAACTTTCACAATAACGGTCTTATTGAAAATGGCAACATGGTATAGAAGAAAGCATGGACCTGAAATTAGGGAAGATCAATTTAAATCCTGTCCATGATACTTATTAGGTTTGTGATCATGGTCAAATACCTCCCTTTCTGAGAGTTAATTTCCTCATATGTAAAATAGGGCTGGTAATTGTAGGTCAGGGCACTATGACATAGACCCAGTAGAGCTTGTGTTAACTTCCCAAAAGTAGATTGACCTGAAGGTATGAAATCCTTGGTACCAGGATGATCTAACCTTAGACTATGGTGTAGGCTTCTCAGATGTAACAGAGCTTCTTGACCGGCTCCTTTTACCTTGGACCATCAAGCCTTTCTTTGTGAAAGGAGAGAAACTGTCTTCACTTGTATCTTTGCTTTAGTAAAGCAACTGTTTAGCCATTGGTTTCCTGTCCAGCTCCTTGTACCTGGTAATAAACCCCTCCCAGGACTAATAATAATATTTAAGATACATAATTACCAGAATTGTTATGAAGATCAGGGATAATGTATATAAAGTATATAAAAGTGTTTTGCAAATCACAGAGTATTACATAGATGTCAGTTATTATTGTTGTTTTCCTAATTAAAAAGATATGTAATAGCCCAAGTCCTATGAGGAAACATTTGGGGGGAAAGAGAAAATCTAAGAGGCTCCTCAAGGTCTCCATTGATAAAAGCTCAATGAGGTCATATTCTCCCATCGCTTATTTCCCTAAAACAAGGTTCCACCTGAAATCATCTTAGTTTCCAGAAAATATGCCCTGTATAAGTAACTCAGGGAGGCTACTTGGTGTGATTAATTCCTCTGACCTAGAGTCAAGATGTTGTTCAGTCATGTCCAACTCTTTGTGACCCCATTTGGTGTTTTCTTGGCGAAGCTATTGGAATGGTTTGCCGCTTCCTTCTGCAGCTCATTTTACAGAAGAGGAAACTGAGGCAAACAGGGTTAAGTGACTTTCCCAGGATCACACAGTCAGCAGTGTCTGAGCCTGGATTTGAACACAGGAAGATAAGTCTTCCTGACTCCAGATGGAGTATTCTATCCACTTTGCCACCTTGCTGCCTAGAGTCAAGACACTTGGGTTTAAATCCTGTTTCTTACATAAATTAGCTATGTGATCTTGGGCAAGCTATTTCACTTCTCTATTCTTTGGTTCCCTGTTTTGTTAAATAGGAAGCATGACACTTGCATTAACTTCCTCATAGGGTGGCTATGGGGAACACATTTTGTGAGCTATAATTACCAGCCATCTATTATTTATTGAGTCAGCCTTGCATGGGCGTGATACAGAAGAAAGCTAAGATGTCATCTCATAAATAGCTTAGCTGGGAGAGAAGATGAAAATAGTTAATGAACAACACAAGCTGAGTGCTACATTGGACAGCACAGAATTTTCACTTCATTCCGATAAGTCCAAAATCTGAGCTCTTGGGAGGAGACTTGACAAAAATAAAGTCAGTTCTTGATTATTCTTACTAACAAAAAGGAAATATTGTGGGAAATAAAAATAATAAATGAGCAGTTACCTATTTTTGCAGTGGATTATTGTTCCTAGCAGAAGATTTGTCCTACTAATGATGGCCTGCTTTGGACAGTTTTCATTTCATTTTATTCCCTTTACATTTCTTGAGCCTGCATCAGCTGCTGTCTAAGGAGATGATTTGTCCAGAAAGGCATAGCACAAAAAGGGGAATCCAACTTTGGAACCAAAATGTAAGATCCTAGGATATAGAGCTGAAAGGGATCATGGAGATCACCTAGTAAAGGAGCAAACTGGATGAAGCCCAAGGACGTTAAATGACTTACCTAAAGTCATACAATGGATTCAACGCAGGACCAAGGTACAAACCCAGTTCCTTCAACTCTTGAGGCAGTGTTCTTTCTATTTAGGAAAAAAAAATGCATCATCTACCATTTAGAACCATATCTGAAAGAAAGGTGCCAAGGAATGAAGGAGGGAAGAATAGAGGCTAATAAGGGAAGTAGAAAGGGAACAAAGACAAACTAGATCTATCCAGAGTGCTGGATATCGTCAGAGGACCTGAATTTGAATCTTGTATCTATCACTCAGTATTTGTGTGATCTTGGGCAGGTCGCAGCCTCTTTGATCCTTAGTATCTCTACTAGTGTGTTGTGCCCAGGACCCTTTTCACACAGGGATCCTCAGATAGCTAGCCCAAGTTCAAGGTACATTATGTGTCAGCAACCACTCAAAACTCATAAATCTGAATGAATGTGTTTACTTGTAATGAGTCAACCAAAAAACTCATTTAACAGATATTTAACCCAACTGTACAGCAAATAAACTACAAGGGAGATGCCCTCCTCAACCCTCTCCCACCCTCACCCTTCCCACCCACTCCAAGAATCAGGGTTCCCCCTGGGCAAGACAAAGAGGCAGCACGTGCCAGTCTAAACACCACCACCAACAAGCTGACTGCCATCTCTTCTCAGAACCTGGTTCATGTAGCCTAAGACTCTGAACCAAAAAGCCTCTGGAGGATCAATGCTTCCACCCCAGTGTCTACATCATCATCCTGGGATGCAACCTCTGCAGAGATGTAGCTTGGCAGATGTATCTACCACAATAACATCTAGTGAAGACCCAGAAAAGAAAGTACTTGTCACCAAAGTCCTCAGCATTGTCAAATGACTCCACATCAGAAACCTGGATTATTTTATTTGTGGAAATGACACAAAAGAAGAGACATCAGCATCTGCTTTGCTGCAGTTCCCTAAGGACCATGCTATATTTCCATATGAATTGCAGCTCAAACCTTCCTTGTGTAGTCTTCCCATAGGAATTTGAGCTCCCTCAAGAAAAGGATTGTAAGACAAATAAACACAGCACACAGGATGGCTGCTAGCACCGGTTCACTCTTGATCTGGTCAGACAGGAAGGATACCAAGAAGAGGTTAATAATCTTAATTTATTCTAGTCTAGTTTCCTCAGAAGAGGATTGCCGATAAGGGGAGCACAAACTCTTACAGCATTCCCTAATCATCCTTCTTACAGGGGTGGATGAGAAGGGGTGCAGCTACTGCTATGTCTTGATGGGGTCAGTCGAGGCAGGCAGAACTTGTGCATCCCCTAAATCCCCTCAAGTCTCAATGGGGGCCAGTTAAGGCACACACGGGCATTCATGCATTCAACCCTAAGTTTCCCCATTCACTGACTAACCTGTTTTATAGGGGCAACAAAGAAGGCATATTGCCAGCAATAGCCTCACAAGTTTAAATCACCCCATCCTTGTATCTCATTGCACAGTCACAGTGGATGTTTACATTATTTATCATTATACAATGCTTCGCAAGTGTGGTGGAAATGTTTTGAACCATAACCGTGGGAACTCATATCTAATACCTGGGAACAAGAGATTGTTATGGCTATGGATCCTGGGAAACTGAACTCTAAGAAATAATAACAAAAATTCACTTTTCACACACTGAAATTCACTTTAATTACACTAAAATTCACCTTATTCACAAGGACTATCTTGCTTTTCTATTTCTATTTTAGTACAGTGCTTTGCACACAGCAAGCACTTAATAATTATGAATTTATTTATAAATATGAATAAATAATTCATTCTTTTATTTATTCACAGGTTGTACTCTCCCACAGGCTACATACCATTATTAGGGAGTGGGAATACATGAGGAAGGAGTGATCAAATAATGGGCTTAGAGGGACATATACAGAGAAAATGGGTATGGCCAGGAAACCACATTAAATAATAGATTCTTTTTTAGCCCCCTGTATTTTCTGCTAAATCACCTTATAGATGAAAATCACCTGAGAAAGCCCTGAGGAAATTGCCATCTCTTTACCTGAGCTATGAAGTATGCTTTAAAGTTTGTAGACTGATTCAGGAGAATTGATGTATAGTTAGGGTGGACAATGTCACAACCTTTGCATAGCTGAGTCATGAGTCATGTTGTCCAAATTCCCATGGAGCTACAACTGTCTATGTGGAGAGATAGGCCCTTTGGCTTTGGGAATATGAAAATAATGTCTTGCATGCCCCGGCACAAATCCATAGGATAGGCCAGAGCCATCTTTCTGCCATTCTCACCCCCCAACTCCCCATTTCATCTTTGCGGCCTCAGCTATTTGTGATGATCAAAGATCCCAAAGCATAAGTTTAGAAATGGGACAACAGATAATATCCCATATAAATGCTAAAAAGTCCAAAGCAAAATCAAGAAGTGGGAAAAACTATTAAGAATGACATATATTCCATATGAGATTTACGTATACAAAAGAAAGAGCCAGAAGCCTCTGCCTTTTGGTCATTGCTTTCTTTGTTGATGTATGGTCCAGATACAGCATTTATACTAGAGGGATCAGAAATGAGGTCCAAACTAGAGATTCCAAGGGCCTAGCAGAAAATCAGATCCCCAGATAGAAATAAAAGCCATAAGTAGATATCTTCCTGTAACTTACTATGAGACCAAGGGGCGGATTACTATACCCCCAAATTTCAGCCTAATTAATTTAACTTCAGACACATAAGGTTTAGTTATGACTTCTATATTATTAAAAAAAAATCACTGGTTTAGAAAGCATTTGTTTTCTAATGGCAGGGATTATAGATAAGAAAGTTCGGTCACTTCTTTTGTCCCACCCATTCTTTCCCAACTGCCAAATCAAATATATGGACAGAGCATTTTATATTTCCCAAGCTTTGGAGTCACTAATAGTCTATTACAGTGGTTCTCAACCTGTGGGTCACGACCCCTTTGGGGGTCAAACGAGCCTTTCACAGGGGTCACAGGGGTCGCCTAAGACCATTGGAAAACACATATTTCCGATGGTCTTAGGAACTGAGACACTGCTCCTCTATCCGTCTCCAGGTGGGTCTGCCACATGCAGATATGCCCACGTATGAGTATTAAAGGGGTCGTGGCATTAAGAAGGTTGAGAACCACTGGTCTATTATGTTATCAAGGAGAGCTACTTTCTCTTCAGAGCTGGGATCCTCTGCTACTCTGTTGTCTCTGTCATACCACACTCTGCTAGGCCTCTCTGTTACTGCTGTTTCTACTAATATCTTGGCTACTCTCTGCTATTACCTTTTGGACTGCATCTACTATGTGGCTGTTCCCCATGACAAGTAGAATTTACTAACTCTTTAGCTTGTAGCCTTAGAATTCCCTTTAGCATCATTGTGATGTACTTCCCAACCAGTTACATCTAGACAGGTAACTAGTGAAGATTTAGGATTTTTTAATGTTTGTCCTTAAAATTTTTTCCCCTTTTTTCCTAAGAAACTCATGGTTCCTTAGATTAAAATCACATTTAATTATAGTTTAAAATTCCTTTTAATTCCTATCATATCTCTGGGTCACTAGTCTGTGACCTTTTCAAATTATCCTAGGGACTCCACTTGAGAAGGTGGTGGTGAAGCAAACAGTAGATCTAGGCAGAGGAAATTCTTTTCACTTGCAACTTCCACCTCCCATAATCCCACCGTTGCCATGCAAAGGAGCTTGGGAGTAGAACTTAAAATGGTCAGATGGAACCAGAGATCATTATCCTCCTTCCCACCAGCAACTAACATCACTCGTCTCTCTATATAAAACAAGGCTTTGGAATAGAGTGATCTTACTAGTCTCTTCTAACATAGAACCCAAGTTTACAGAAGGGCTCATTAAAGCCACAGAAACAAAAATCCTGTAGCTGTTGTCTCTGTCATGGGTCTTGCTATATATCATGATACAAGACAGGAGAGAGTTGTCTAAGAGATAGAGAGGATAATTCAGAACTGGCTATAAAGTAGATATAAATACAGCATGGTTCAAGTCCAGTACAGTTTTAATATTTCCTAATTTAAAACCCTTATTATATTATTAAGTTCTACTAAAAATCTAATAGCTTAAAACTTCAATATGCTATTTTCAAATCCTGTATGCACAGGGCCATAGGGCAATGGGATGGGGGGATATTCTCCCAGCACTTAGTTCATTGCTTTGCTATACCTTCCACCTTCCTTTTCAACTCTCTCAAGCCCCAAATAATCCTAGAAAGGGAGTGTAATTACAGGCAGTCAGCTGTCAGACACCCGACACCTGAGAGAAAAGCCAGCAGCTTTTTCTTCTTTATACTAAGTTGGTGTTTCACAATACTTTAGTAAGTTACATCTGTATTGATATGGAAGAGATTTTGGGGTAGCTTTAAAGCATTCCATCTGAAGTATGTTTAGTAGTGAAGGAGAACCCTTCTACTAAAAAAAAAGAATCTCTTCCAAATCCCCAAGTCTCCTACTAATACCCTACTCATAATGAGCGATAATAAATATTTCTATATCCTAAGGTGTTTAAGTGGAAAAAAAACACCCATTTTGGGGGGAAGAAGGTCTCTGAGAAGTTGTACCACTATTGTTTCTGTAAGTAATACATTTGAACCAGATCCACAGCCTATTTTCAGAATCATGGGAAGGAAATTCTACACCTAGGTAGACATACCCAACCAAAATCAAAATTTGATACAATTATAAAACCGCTTGGCTGTCATCAGTGAGTTCAGAAAATGGAAAACAAAGCTTCTATCACCTTCTTCAGTTTGGTTTCAACGAAATAGGAGGCGGAAGAGGGAGAAAACAGTCTTTTTTCTCGTCTAAATTACTTGCAGCTGCCACAGGATCCTAATGGGCCCTTCAGAACTCACTGCCAAGATCTTGTGGCTCTTGGGAAGGCAATGAGAACATTTGTTTATATATAAACTTACTGGACCAATTTCGGCCTGTCCCTTAGATCCCCAGTGGAGTAATAATTTATCTAGGAGAACAAGCTGGGAGCAGACTCTGCCTCCACCAGAGCCTGCTGAAGCGGCCATCGCAAACAAAAAAACATTAAACATCTCTGCACTCACATAATAATTATCACCCATCTAGGGCTTTTATCACATTTTACACAATACAGTGATCTTCTAACGGACCCCTCCCAGTTCTCCGTCTTCCTCCCCCTCCCGGAAACTAGGTTGTGTCTTTCATAGCTGCCAAATTCATGCTCTTACAGCACAATTCTGATCATTTCACTCCGTTGCTCAAAAAATTTCTCTACACTATTTGACATCTAAAGCTTTCCACAGGCCTGCTCTAACCTCTTTTTCCAGGCTAATTCCATTTAGGTGAGATTCCATTTCCCATCTGTGTGTATTTAGCACAGACTTGCTTCCCATGCCTAAAGGTTCTCTCTTCAGCCTCCACCCCTTAGCTCCTTTCAAGGCCTAGGTCAAGTGTCACACGCTACAGGAAACTTTTCCTAGTTTGCTAATTTGCGTTTTCTAGTTTCCCTTTGCTGGTTCCCTTCCTCAACCCCCACCCAAACATTATTGTATATCTTTTGTATTTTTTTTCGATGTACATGTTATTTTCCCCAGGAAGGATACATGTTCCTTCAAGGGAAGAGATGCTTCTTTGGCATTCCTTTGTCTTTGCATTCCCAGCCCCTAGTACAATGCCTGGCACATAGTAGGAACTTGCTGTGGTTCTGTGGGAGGGCAAGGAGACTGGGGAAATAGTAAACACAGGCAGCTTCTCAACTAATCCCTCTTTCTTGAACACGTTGAAAAGAGGCCAAAGATGCCCAGAAGAAAGGGAAAAGCATTGCAGTGAATAAAATACAAGGAGGAAAGAGGAGCAAAAGAGAAGGAAGGGAAGAAAAGAACAGGGAACCAGGATGGCAATGTCCAGACTATCCAGCCAGTAACTACCAGTGGTGGGGAACCTGTGACCTTGAGGCCACATGTGGCCCTCTAGGTCCTCAAGTGCGGCCCTTTGACTAAATCCCAACTTCGCAGAACAAATCCCCATAATAAAAGAATTTGTTGAGTGAAACTTGGACTTAGTCAAAAGGCCATACCTGAGGACCTAGAGGGCCATCATGTGGCCTCAAGGCTACAGGTTCCCCACCTCTGGCTAAGGTATGATACACTCTGCGTAAATGAGTGGGAATGCCATTCACATGGTACTTTATCTGATTGGAAGGAGGCAATATAATGCATGCTGTGGAGATAGACTCCTAATAAAGCTGCCCCCAATCCCAATATTCTAACTTTATTATAGGCCACACTGAACCCATGTCCACAGCTCCTAGCTAGCCACTGCCCCCAGATCCAATCCACATATTTGAGCAGGTGTGTTCTTGTACCCAGCCACAATCACATCATCCATTTAGCCCAAGACAGGACCAGAATGCCTACCTACATCTTGATCAGGCAGGACCCCAAAAACTAGCCAATCAGAAAGTAGTATGACCAGGATGTTTGACCACTGAACCATAGAAGCTACCCTCTTCCTTATTACCTAATCTCTTAACAAACCACTCCTGTCTTTTTAATATTAATCATATTCCTATAGTCAATGTAAATTTTTATTGTGTAATCAGCATCATATACTCTATAAGTATCTTACCTCACTGAAATTGCAAGTTCCTCTAAAGAATTTAGCGTCTCACTAGAGATAGAAACCTCAAAACCACAATAAATCTTTCTGTTTTGGCGTCAGCCTGAGTCTTTCAAATTCTTTGAGATATCCTGCCACATCACAACCTGTACATCACAACCTGATCCTCATCAGACAGAAGATGGTAAAAGGATTTCAAATTTAATTGATGTGAATTTTCTGTGTAGTGAATGTAAATGCATTTAATATTAACATTATATCTGGAATTTAGTGTTAAGTTAAAGGAAATAAAATTTTCTTTTTAACTAGGGAGATAAAAACTGCAAGTACTGGGAGTATTTGTGCCCCCTACCCCATCTCCTTCACATTTCTGCAACTAGCGACAATAAGATACAAATGGGTAGATTGGCCAATGAGGGCATAGTCCTCAAAACGTGCCTCAAAACAGCATGTCTACTGCTGTCCAAAATGTAGAACTTTAGATGCTATGGTGATTCCGACTGACATATCTGAATCAAGTATGCTGACTCCAATTCATGCTGTGTAGTTAAGAAAAGACTTCAAAAGCCTTGGAGCACTCAGGTAGGGGCAGAGAGTCGGGATTGAGTTTACATACTAAAGGATTAATATGCCCTTCTTGTGATCTCTTTGTTTTTTCCTTTCCTAACAACAAACCAGAAAAGAACTATAATGAGTCACCAGGTGGGCACCAGCTGCTCTATTTCCCCATACAGTCACTCTGTGTCTGTGAACATACGGACACCTCTATTTCTCTTGTGTTTACTTTGTCCTGCTCTTAGGCATTCCAGGAATGAAATGTACAAAGAATGAGTCAGGTTGGGAGATGTGTCAGAGAAGTCCCTCTAGCAATCAGAGTTGTCAGCTACAGCACCTAAGACTGTTGACAGAACAACTGAGTGATCTGCTTGACTCATCCCAACAACTGATTGACCCATCAGCATGCTGCCCCAGAAAGGAGCTTGCCCAAGTGAGCAATGGAGTGGTTCATTAAAAGCCAAAGCAGTACCTTAAAGTGAAGTTGCTTTGGACTGCTTGAAGGGAAAAAAGGACTACTAGATCTAGAAGTCACCCTTTGACTTTTGTTTTCTATACACCCTTTGACTTTTGTTTTCTATGCTTCAGGGTTGAGTTCACTCTCCCCAAAGACCTTATGGTTGTATGAAGAGAGAGTACACAACTTAGATTGGGTGAGAGAGTTGTTTTTGTAACTTCTTTCCTTGCTATACCTTTTCAGTAAAAATCTCTTTGTAAAAGCTAATTTTATTTTATTTCAAACTTTTATTTGTTTATTTTTAGTTTTCAACATGAATTTCCACAAGATTTTTGAGTTACAAATTTTCTCCCTGTCTTTCCCCTCTCCACATCCCAAAAGAGCAAGTCTACTGAATACACCTTCCCCCAATCTGCTCTCTCTTATATCCTCCCCCATATCCTCTCTAACTTCCTAGTAAGGCAAGATGTATTTCTATACCCCAGTGCCTGTATATTTCATTTCCCAGTTGCATGTTTTAAAAACAATGTTTTAAAAAGTTTTTTAACATTTGTTTTTAAAACTTTGATTTCCAGATTCTTTCCCTTCTTCCCTCTTCACTCACCCACACTGGGAAGATAAGCAATTCAATATAGGTTGAACATGTGTAGTTATGCAAAATGTTTCCATAGTAGATATATTGTGAAAGACTAACTATATTTCACTCCATCCTACCCCACCTCCCATTTATTCTGTTTTCTACTTTGACCCTGAGCCTTTTCAAAAGTGTGTGCTTCAAACTACCCTCTCCCCCAATCTGCCCTCCTTTCTATCATCCCCCCTCTTATCCCTTTCCCCCTACTTTTCTGTAGGGTAAGATACCCAATTGAGTATGTATGTTTTTCCCTCCTTAAGCCAAATTCAAGAGTAAGGTTGACCCATTCACTGTCACCTTCTTGCTCTTCCCCTCCATTGTAACACTTTTCTCTTGCCTCTGTTATATGAGATAATTTACCCTATTCTATCTCTCCCTTTCTCCTTCTCTCATTATATTCCTTTCTCACCTGTTAATTTTATTTTTAGATATCATCTGATATTCAACTGATCCTGTGCCCTCTGTCTATATAAACACGTACACAAACTCACATATGTATTTATACACACATACATCCTGCTATATATACATATATATGTATGTGTACAAATATTTACATATATACGTATATATTCAACTACCCTCATACTGAGAAAAGTCTCATGAGTTACAATTATTGTTTTTCCATGTAGGAATGTAAATAGTTTAGCTTTAATAAGTTCCTTATGATTTCTTTTTCCTGTTTACCTTCTCATGCTTCTCTTGCTTCTTGTATTTGAAAGTCGAATTTTCTGTTTAGCTCTGTTTTTTTCATCAAGAATGCTTGAAAGTCCTTTGTTTCATTGAATAGCTATATTTCCCCCTAAAGCATTATACTCAGTTTTGCTGGGTAGGTGATTCTTGGTTTTAATCCTTTAACCTCCAGAATATCATATTCCAAGCCCTTCAATCCCTAAATTTAGAAGCTACTAGATCTTGTGTTATCCTGATTATGTTACCACAATACTCAAATTGTTTCTTCCTGACAGCTTGAAATATTTTCTTCTTGACCTGGGAGCTCTGGAATTTAGCTATGACATTCCTAGGAGTTTTCTTTTTCAGATCTTTTTCAAGAGGCAATTGGTAAATCCTTTCAATTTCTATTTTGCCCTCTGGTTCTAGAATATCAGGGCAATTTTCCTTGAGAATTTCTTGAAGGATGATTTCTAGGTTCATTTTTGATCATGGCTTTCAGGTAGTCCAATAATTTTTAAATTATCTCTCCTTGTATCTATTAGGTCAGTGGTTTTTCCAATGAGATATTTCACATTGCCTTCTATTTTTTTCATTTGTTTGGATTTGTTTTATAGTATCTTGATTTCTCATAAAGTCATTAGCTTCCATTTGCTCCAATCTAATTCTGAAGGAATTATTCTCTTCAATGAGTTTTTGAAAATCCTTTTCCCTCTGGGCAATTCAGCTTTTTAAGGCATTCTTTTCCTCATTGGCTTTTTTGGGCCTCTTTTGCCATTTGAGTTAGTCTTTTTTTTAAGGTGTTATTTTCTTCAGTATTTTTTGGGGTCTTCTTTAGCAGGCTTTTGTCTCACTTTTCATGGTTTTCTTGCATCATTCTCATTTCTCTTTCCAATTTTTCTTCTACTTCTCTTATTTGGTTTTCAAAATCCCTCTTGAGCTCCTCCATGACCTATAACTAATTCATATTTTTCTTGGAAGCTTTTGATGCAGGAGTTTTGACTTTGTTTACTTCTTCTGGTTCCATATTTTGATCCTTTCTGTCCCCAAAAAAGGATTCTATGGTTTGATTGTGCTTCCTCTGTTTGCTCATTTTGCTAGCCAATTTCTTGACTTTTGAGCTCTTTGCCACAATAGAACTCTGCTTCTAGAGTGGAGAGTTTTGTCCCAAATCATTGGAGTTTTCATAAATGTTGTCAGAGGTCTGAGGGGGGTGCCCTCTCTACAGCCACCACAAGCTCTGGCACACTGGTGTTTCTTACCCCAACACCACCACCCAAGGCAGCAACCCAGATCCAAGCAGGTCAAAGAAAGAGTGATTAACCTCTGAATGGTCACTTGGTCCCCCTAAGATCTGCAAGCCATTAGCTCTGGAGGCAGTCATGTGACAGCAGCTGCAGCTTCCATGCCTCCACCACTTCTCACCTTGGGAGCAGGGGCCAGATCATGGTCTTCTGTCACCAGTTCCAACAGAGTTCTCCACTAACTTTTTACTTTTTCTTTGGCATTTATGGGTTAAGGAGTCTGGAAACCACCACAGCTGCTGGTGATTCACTCTCCTAAAGTCTGCTCTGGCTGGTCTGGGTAGTTGGTCTGGTCGCCCCAAGTCCAGGCCCATGCACCTCACGTGGGACTGCACTCAGCTCCCAGCACGGTTCAATAGACACTTTCTGTCGGCTTGCTGGGCTGCCTTCAGAGGGAGATTTGTTTCTCTCTGTCTCTCTGTTGGTTCTGTAGCTCTATTGGTATTGGAGCTAGTTGGTACGGGAGTTCATGGATGTTCCTGCTTCTACTTTGCCATCTTGACTCTGCCCCCTGTAAAAGCTAATTGATGTCAACTGGTAGATTTTTAGTAGAAAGGGTACACTGGACACAGACTCGAAAAATAGCATTAGAAACCCCAACCCCTCAGGGTTAACACTTAGAATTCCTTTTCTTTTTATTGTATTGATGTTTTGTTTTACATTACAAATATTTCTAGATATCCCACACGTACTCCATGGAAGCCCCCTTGCAATAAAATAAAATTTAGAAAAAGTAACAATCATTACCTTATCTTAAAACGTATGCAATATTCTACATCTGCAGTAGCTTTTCAATCTCTTTTTTTCAAGTTTTTTTTAATGAACAGAAAACCTATTTTTTCTCCTCCCCACTCTCCCCACCATTGAAAAAAAAAGAGAAGAAAAACAAATCCCTTGTAACAAATATGTATAGTAAAGAAAAAAAAATTCCTCAAAGGCTACATACAAAATATGTATTTCTCATTCTGCATCCTAAATCTATTACCTCTCAGTTGTTATCTACCATCATCTATCCTCTGGAATCATGGGTGGACATCATAAAATAGATTCTTACAGCTTTCAAAGTGTTGGTCTTTTCAATGTTATTGTTATTGTATAAATTATTCTTCTAGAACTACACATTTCATTCTTCATTAGTTTACAAAAGTCCTTAAAATTGTTGTTTTTATAATATAGATGGTGAATTGTGTGATTAATTTTTCTGGTTCTACATACTTCATTCTGAATCAGTTAGTGTCTTTCCATGTCCATAAACTCATCTATTTCTTCATTTCTTATAGCATAATAATATTCCACTTCATTCATATATCACAATTCTTGTAGCCTTTTCTCAACTGAGCATCTTTTTAGTTTCTACTTTTTGTGTATAATTCCAAATTTGCTTTCCACTTACCATTCCAACAACAATGCATCAATATTCTTGTTTCCCCAAGCCCCGCCAATGAAAAATCTTTGCTACTGAAATAGGTAATGTGGAATCTCAGAAAAGCTTTAATTTGTACTTTTCTAATTAGTAGTGATTTGGAGCTATTCTTAGATCATTTATCAATCAGGGAATGGCTCTTATTCTTATAAATTTGAATAAGTTTCTTACATATCTGGAAAATGAGATCATTATTAGAGAAATTTGCTGCAAAGAATTTCCCAGTTGTTTCCCTTTTATCGTAGCACTTTACCTTACATTTATTTTTCCAAAAAAACTTTTTATTTTTTATTTTTTTGTATACAAATATATTTTATTCTTTTTTTTAAATTTCATTTTATTTTGCATCATTCATTTCCACAATATTTTGAGTTACATATTTTCTCCCCATCTTTCCCCTACCCACCACCCCAAAACAGGCATCCCAGTGTATCTCCCCTCCCCCAGTCTATTCTCTCCTATGTCTTCCCCCCTCACCC
>CM053581.1:127490599-127526879 GCA_028627135.1 Pseudochirops cupreus | reverse complement strand
CAGAAGCTGGAGTCTTTGGGTTTAACAAATGGTAGAGTACTACAGTCCTTGACTATTGTGTCTTGTCTACCTAACCTATTCCACTGATCTACCACTCTCTTTCTTAGCCAGTATCAAAGAATTTTGATGATTGCTGCTTTATAATACAATTTAAGATTTAGTATGGGTAGGCCACCTTCCCTTGTAGTTCTTTTCATTAATCCCCTTGATATTCTGGACCTTTTGTTCTTCCAGATAAATTTTGTTATTGTTTTTCCAGTTCTATAAATAAGTTTTTGGTAATTTGATTGGTATGGCACTGAATAAATAAATTAATGTAGGTAGAATTGTCATTTATCTTATCTTAGCTTGACCTACCCATGAGAACTGATATTTTTCTGATTATTTAGATATGACTTTATTTGTGTGAAAAGTGTTTTGTAATTGTGTTCATATAGTTCCTGGGTTTGTTTTGGCAGGTAGATCCCAAATATTTTATATTGTCTAGAGTTAACTTTAAATGGAATTTATCTTTCTATCTCTTGCTGTTGGGCCTTCTTAGTAATATATGGAAATGTTGATGATTTGTGTGGATTTATTTTATATCCTGCAACTTTGTTGAGGTTGTTAATTATTCCAAATGCATTTTTACTTGATTCCCTAGGGTTCTCTAAGTATATCACCATATCATGTGCCAAGAGTGATAGCTTTGTTTCTTCATTGCCTATTCTAATTCCTTCAAATTCTTTTTCTTCTATTATTGCTAAAGCTAACATTTCCTAGTACAATATTGAATAACAGTGGTGATAATGGACATCCTTTTTTTACCCCTCATCTTATTGGAAATGCTTCTAGCTTACCCCCATTACATATAATGCTTGCTGATAGTTCATTTAAAGGAAAACTCCATTGAATCCTATGCTTGCTAGTGTTTTTAATAGGAATGGGTGCTGTATTTTGACAAAAGTTTTTTCTGCATCCATTGAGATAATCATCTGATTTCTGTTAATTTTGTTATTGATATGGTCAATTATGGTCATAGTTTTCCTAATATTGGACCAACCCTCATTCCTGGTATAAATCCCTTCTGGTCATAGTGTATTATCCTTGTGATAAGTTGCAGTAACCTCTTTGTTGGCATTTTATTTAAAATTTTTGCAATTATATTCATTAGGAAAATTGTTCTATAATTTCCTTTCTCTGTTTTGATTCTTCCCAGTTTAATTATCAGCATCATATTTGTATTAAAAAAATTGGCAGAACTCCTAATTCACCTAATTTTCTAAATAGTTTATGTTATATTGGAATTAATTATTCTTTAAATGTTTGATAGAATTCACTTGAAATACATCTGGCTCTATAGATTTTTTCCTTAGGGAGTTCCTTGATGGCTTGTTCAATTTCTTTTTCTGAAATGGGGTTATTTACATATTTTATTTCCTCTTCTGTTAACCTGGGCAATTTATATTTTTGTAAATATTTATCCATTTTACTTAAGTTGTCTGATTTATTGGCATAAAGTTGGGTAAAATAGCTCCTAATTATTGTTTTAATTTCCTCTTCATTGGTGGTAAATTTGCCCTTTTCATTTTTGATACTGGTAATTTGGTTTTCTTCTTTCTTTTTTTAAATAAAATTAACCAAATGTTTATCTACTTTATTGTTCCTCCCCCCACATAAAACCAGTTCTTAGTTTTATTTATTAGTTCAATAGTTTTCTTAATTTCAATTTTTTTGATCTCTCCATTGGTTTTCAGTATTTCTAATTTGGTATTTAATTGAGGATTTTTAATTTGTTCTTTTTCTAACTTTTTTAGATGCATGCCCAATTCATTGATCTTCTCTTTTTCTATTTCATTCATGTAAGCATTTAGACATATGCAATTTCCCCTAAGAAATGTTTTGGTTGCATTCCATAAGTTTTTGATATGTCGTCTCATTGTTGTCATTCTCTAGGGTGAAGTCATTGATTGTTTCTATGATTTGTTTTTTGAATCCACTCATTCTTTAGGATTGGATTATTTAATTCCCAATTAATTTTTAGTCTGTCTTTCCATGGCACTTTATTGCTTATAATTTTCATTGCATCATGATCTGAAAAGGATAAATTTAATTTTCTACCTTTCTGCTTTGGATTGTTAGGTTTTTATGCCCTAGTACATGGTCAATTTTTGTGTAGGTTCCATATACTGCTGAGAAAAAGGTACATTCCTTTTTATCCCCATTCAAGTTTCTCCAGAGGTCTACCATATCTAACTTTTCTAAAATTCTGTTCACCTCCTTAACTTCTTTCTTGCTCATTTTGTGATTAGATTTATCTAGTTCTGAGAGGGGGAGGTTGAGGTCAGTGACTAGTATAGTTTTGCCATTTCTTTCTGTAACTCTTGGTGGATTCTTTCAATGCCTATTTTGCCCTCTGGTTCCAGTATAACAGGGCAGTTTTCCCTGATAATTTCTTAAAAGATGCTGTCCAAGTCCTCCTTTTGATTATGACTTTTAATGATTCTGACTGTCTCTCCAGGATCTATTTTTCCAGGTCAGTTGTTTTTCCAATGAGGTATTTTACATTTCTTCTATTTTTTTTCATTCTTTTGAATTTGTTTGATTGATTCTTGATGTCACATAGAGTTGTTAGCTTCCAGTTGACCAATTCTAACTTTTAAAGAGTTGTTTTCTTCAGTTCTTGTACTTCCCTTTCCATTTGGCCAATTGCACTTTTTTTTTTTAAGTTGTTGTTTTCGTCAGTGGATTTTTGTTTCTCTTTTTCCATTTGGCAAATATTACTTTTTAAGCAGTTGTTTTCTTTTTCCAAGCTGTTGACTCTTTTTTCATAATTTTCTTATATCACTCTCATTTCTTTTCCCAGTTTTTTCTTCTACCTCTCTTATATGATTTTTAACCTTCCTTTTGAACTCTTATATGAGTTTTTTTATGGGCTTGAGACCACTTCCTGTTTTTCTTGGGGGCTTTTCCCATAAGTGTTTAGACATTTTTGTCCTCTTCTGAGTTTGTGTCTTGATCTTCCCTGTCACCATAATAACTTTCTATGATCAGATTATTTTTTGTTGTTGTTTTTTGCTCATCTTTTTTTTTTTTTACCTCTTTCTTTTCTTTTAAATTTGAGTTCTGCTCCTGGGGTGAAAGGGACACTGTTTCATGTTTCTGCCAGAGAATACAGGCCCTACCTGTCTACCTATTGCAATACTGATGTTTCCTGAGGCTCATGTGGGATCCTTGTGTCTGGTGCTGCACTGAGAGGGTGGGGGTGGGGTGGCTGGCATTGTTGGAGGCTGTAGGTGCCTGGAAGCTCACCTAGTGCTGAGCTGGGGTCCTAGTGCTGGTGTCTGGTGTGTGCTGGGGCTTGTGGGAATGTTTTTTGCATTTTCCTAGGGTTACACTAAAGTATGTGGTTGTCTGACTGATGGAGGCTGTCTGTTTACTTAAGGCTACATTGAATCCCAAGGTGGTTCTTAGAGTTGGAGTCTGCCTGCTCTCCCGGCAATACTGATGCAAGTGGGCATCGTGGTGTTGGCATTTGTCTGCTCCACCACAGTGGGGCTCAGGATCTCCCACTGCTTTGCAGAGGTAGGTCTTGCTGCTGGTTTGCTGGCACACTTCCTGTTCTGGACTGTGCTTCCCTTTTATTTGAGTGAAACAGCCCTTTTCTGTGGATATTCCAAGTTTCTTGGGCTAAAAGATTGTTTCACTCCATCTTTTTGCTTGTTCTGCTGTTCCAGGATTTATTTTGGGGTGCTGTTTTATGTTGTTTGGGGGTTAATATGGGAGAATTATAGCAATTTACTGCTTACTCCACTATCTTGGCTCCTGGAAGTCTAGGCATATAACAGTAATTATTAAATTAAGAGCCAAATTTTTTATCCTAATTTCACAAATTTATCTCTTCCATTAACTTTTTATAGATGTTCACTAACCATATTTTTAATGATGTGTTCAAGAATTTCCCCAAAAATAGTAAAATTCTCTAAACTGTTGAAGACAGGTGTTGAAATAAAAAGAATGTTGGACCTAGAGTCAGGAAGACCAAGTTCAGATACTGTTCAGATACAACATTAACTAGTTGTGTGACCTTGAGTGAGTCACTTACCATCTCCCATACTCATCTTTTTTTTTTTAAATCTATAAAACTGGCACCTATCCTACAGGGTTTCTTTGAGGATCAAAGTAGTTTACATGTATGTGTAAAGTGTGTTCCAAATTTTAAAGCACTATATAAATGCCAGCTTTTACTGGATTCAGCTCTCTTCCCTTTTCTTGAAAATCAGGACAATTTTTGTACTTCTCCAATCGTATGGCATCTCTTCCTTTTTCTATGAGTTTTCAAGTGTCAGCAACATTGGTTCAACAATCAAATCAAACTATTATTCCAGCACATGAGGAGGTCATTAATTTGTGTCATGATTTCATCAAGTGAATCTTTGTACTCCCTAGCCCCTTCCTTACCTTGGCTGGACATCATCCCCTCAAATTCAATCTTCATTCTGTCTTCTCCTAGTGAAAGGTCATTCTTCATGAAGTGAGAGAAAACTGAAAAAAAAAAGTTAGAATTGAGCAATTCTGTCTCCTTTCTGTTGCCAATTATAATTATCCTGTCCATCCATAGCAGTGGTTCTATCTTTTCTTTAATCTTTGTTTTTCCCCCAACATAGCTTAAAAAAAGAAATAAAATCCATATTTGCTGCTTTTAGCCTTTCTTGCCAGCCTCAGTTCATTCTGTTCTTTATCATTCCTGACACTATCTTTATAGTATTGTATAATGTATTTGGATTCACATTTTTCCTGCTCTTACTTACATCTTCTGTATATACATTTAAAAATGGATGTGTGTTCCTTGTGAGTTTAGTGAATTCCCTGTGAAGCAATGATAGCAAAGGACCAGTGTGGCTTTATCAAGAAAAGATCATTACAGGCTAATCTCATTTCCTTTTGAAAAAATTTTATTTTTGGATAGGGTCATTGGATTGATGTCTCAAGAAATTCCTTAAGATCGAGTTTACTTAGAGTTCAATAAAGCAAAATATCTCATGCTATTCTTGTGGGATACATGTTACCTGAGATAGCTAGGTGACTCAGAGGATAGAGCCCTAGGTCTGAAGTCAGGAAGACCTGAACTCAAATTTAGCCTCAGACAGTTACTAGCTGTGTGATCCAGGGCAGATCACTTTACCTCTGTTTGCTTGTTTCCTCATCTTGGGGGTAATAATAGTATTTGCCTTTCAGGGTTATGAGGCTCAAAGAAAGTAATATTTGTGAAGTGCTTAGCACAGTGTCTGTATTAAATAGAAGGTAGTAAATAAATGCTAACTATCATTATTATTAGTATTATTACTACTTGTGCCTCAAGGGAGCAGTTCAGACTGCTTACCAGATGGAATGACCCATAGGGTGCTATTTCCAAATAAAAACAAGGCAACAAACCACAAGTCTCCAGGTCTTTCACCTCCTGTCTATGCATTTTTCAGAGAAAAAATTATGTTACACTTGCTTCTGAGTTGTTTCTTCCATAAATGCAAAGTTTGTATCTGAGAGAATATCATTGACCCATACTCAGACATTAGGAAATAAACATTGTACTTTCCTTTGCTTCACTGCCCCTTAAAGAGTGGGCCAAATGTTCCCATTTTAATGTTAATATATCAGCAATGATATTTATTCCTTCATTCAATTCAATGAGCATTTTAAAAATTAATTTATTTTTAGTTTTCAACATTGATTTTCTCAAGATTTTGAACTCTAAATTTTCTTTCCATCTCTCCACTTCTCCCACCTTATGATGGTGTACATTTTAATTACCATGTTCCTCAATCTGCCCTCCTTTCTATCACCTCCCTCACCTTCTCTTATCTCCTTCCCTTCTGTTTTCCTGTAGGGCAGGATATATTTCTATACCCCATTGCCTGTATATCTTATTTCCCAGTTGCATGTAAAAACAATTTTTAACATTTATTTTTAAAACTGAGTTTCAAATTCTCTCCCCTTCTCCCTCCTCACCACCCTCATTGAGAAGGCAAACAATATGACATAGGTTATATATATGGAATCGTGCAAACCACTTCCATAACGGTCATATTGCTAAAGACTAACTATATTTCTCTCCATCCTATCCCATCCCCATTTATTCCATTCTCTCCTTTGACCCTGTCCCTCCTCAAAAGTGTTTGCTTTTGATTCCCTCCTCTCTCATTCTGTCCTCCTATCATCACCCCCTTTTGTTCCCTTCCCCCCCTACTTTCCTGCAGGGTAAGATAAATTTCCATACCCAATTAAATGTGTATTTTATTCCCTTCTTACACCAAATCTGATGTGAGTATGGTTCACTCATTCCCTCTTACCTCCCCCCTCTTCCCTTACACTGTAAAAACTTTTTCTTGTCTCTTTTATGTGAGATAATTTACCCCATTCTGCTTCTCCCTTTCTCCTTCTCCAAATACATTCCTCTCTTATCCCTTAATTATACTTTATAGATATCATCCCTTCATATTCAATGCACCCTGCGTCCTCTGTCTATATCTATATCTATGTCTATGTCTGTGTTTGTCTATATGCATGTCTGTGTGTGTGTGTCTGTGTGTGTATGTGTGTGTGTGAAATCTCCAACTACTCTAATATTGAGAAAGGTTTCATGAGTTACAAATATCTTTCCATGTAGGAATGTAAACAGTTCAACTTTAATAAATAATTTATGATTTCTCTTTCCTGTTTACTTTTTTGTGCTTCTCTTGAGTCTTGTATTTGAAAGTCAAATTTCCTATTCAGCTCTGGTCTTTTCATCAAGAATGCCTGAAAGTTCTTTATTTCATTGAATATCCATTTTTTCTCCTGAAGTATTATACTCAATTTTGCTGGGTAGGTGATCCTTGGTTTTAATACTAGCTCCTTTTACCTCTGGAATATCATATCCAAGCCCTCTGATCCCTTAATGTGGAAGCTGCTAAATCTTATGTTATCCTGATTGTGTTTCCATGATATTTGAGTTATTTCTTTCTGGCAGCTTGCAATATTTTCTCATTGATCCAGGAACTCTGCAATTTGGTTACAATTCAATGATTATTTATTAATGCTATATTTCAGGACTTGTAGGGATTCAAAGATAAAAATGAAATAGTTCCTGCCCTCTAGGAGCTTATATTCTAGTGGTTGGGGGGAAAACGATTCTCTCTCTGTGTCTCTCTCTGTCTCTCTGTCTATGTCTCTCTGTCTCTGTCTCTGCGTACACACACACACACGCAGAGTGAATACAGGGTATATACAATATCATCCCAAGTAATACCACAGGTGAGAGAGGACTAATCCATAATGAACACTGTCTTTTGTGCTAGATGATACCTTCTTTCACTGTATTTATAGTCCAGTAGGGAAAATAAGGCAAAGTATAAATGAATATAATGCATCTAGAGGATGATGAAAGCATAAGAAAGATACATAGGACTGTTGGAATTCAGGTGAAGGAGAAATGACTCCAAGAAGGTTTCATGGAGAAGGAAGTATTTCAGTTGCCCCTTGAAGGGTAGGTATGATTACAATAAATACAGTTGGTAGAAGACCCAGAGAGAACTGCTCAAACAAAATCCTGGAAACTAGAAAATGTTGGATATACTCCAAGAACGTGGAGAAGTCTGGGTGCTCTAGAGTTTAGGCTAAAGGAAGAGGATTAATATGAGATCAGACCTGAAAGATAGGATAGGACAAAAATGCAGGGGACTTCATTTGGTAGGTCATAGGGAATCCCTGAAGATTTTTGAGCATAGACATGGCAGCTGGAAATCTGGTTCAGGAATATTAATCAATAGTCCAACCAAGGACCCTGATTGTTGGTCATGGCAATGGAAGTATGAAGGAAGGAATGATGTCAAAGACAGGGCAAATGTAGAATCTGTAGGTCATAGTTGTTGACTGAATTCATAGGAGCCTAGGAAAAGGAAAAAGCAAAGATGAGTTTTATTTATGAAACATTGGGAAGGTCAGTGAGGAAGCTTTTCAAATAGGCAGGAGGCATGAATGAGATCAATTTTCTGTGGGGAAGAGGTATCTCAAGCTTTGCAGATTTTAGTCTCATTTTTAGTATAGTATTAGTACTCCAAGTGCTGATAACAGTATATCCTCCCTCTACCAAAGACAATAAATATACTGGCACTCTGATTTGAAGACCTCTATCCCATCTACAAATCAGAAACACTAGACCCATGATTGGCTTGGCCCTGCTGTACTCCAGACTTTTTAAAATTCCCCAGCTTTTCATCCTGAAGCCTCACTCCAGACTTGAGATTCACACATTGGAAAATACCTTCTGCCCCAGCTTCTCTCTAATTGGATAGCTCTTCCCACAACCTCCTTTTAAGAAGGGCACTCAGGCCAGTCATGTTTCATTCTTCTCAAAGCACTCCAGACTTCCTCTATTATGCTCCTTTATAGGGTACTTTTGTCCCTCTTCTTCAGCTTTTCACTGTCTCCTTTCAACTTTCTTTTATATGTTGTCTTCCGCCATTAGAATCCAAGCTCCTTGATGCCTGGGATCATCTTTCCTTCCACTTGTATTTGAATTCCCAGTGCTTAGCGTCCTGCCTGAAACATAGCAAGCATTTAATAAATTCTTGTTGACAGATTAATTTGCATGTGTATGTCAGCCCTTGAGCTTATCTTGCCTCTAATGGAATTCTGAACTGGGGAAAGGATGGAAACACAAGTGAATGAGTAGGTAAGAGGATGGGTTGATGATAACAACTAATTAATATTTAATATAAAGCAGACATTTTTAATCTGCAGTTTGTTTCAATTAAAAAAATACCTATATTTGCTTTCCTTTGTAATCTTATATATTTTATTTTATGCATTTAAAAATATTATTCTGAAGAGGGATATATTGGCTACATCAGACTGCCTGAGGGTTCCATGATACCAAGAATGTAGAGCTTTAAAGTTTGCATAATGTTTTATAGGTGCTACCTCATTTGAGCCTCATAACTACCCTAATGTAGTGTATACTATAAGCAGTATTACTGGCATCTTAGGGAAGAGGAAAATGACTTTTAGAGGCTTTAAGTGACTTACCTGTGGTCACACAGCAAGTAAATGTCGGAGATGGATGAATGCTCCCTCCTCCCCCCTTTTCATAGGACCTTTCATTGACCTCTCATTTTGTAATGCATACTCTTTGAGGGCAGGGATTCTCTCTCTCTCTATCTGCATATATATGCACACACACACACACACACACACACACACACACACACACACACACACACACATATATATGTATATATATTCTGTTGTTGTTCATCCTCCATTCACATAGATTAATTATTTACATGGGGGAAACTCATTTTAGTCTGGATCTGAAATTAATTGACTCTGAGAGGACCATGGATTTGAGGTTATTTGGAGACTAGAGAGAAATGGCCCAATAGATGAACAGTTGGGCAGTGTGAATCTAATTAAGAAAAACAGCTTTAGAGGAGGCAGAAAATGAATCAAGAAGAGGCACTGCAAAAAGCATCAAGGAGAAAAGCAGTTGATAAGTAAAAGGAACCTAGAGAGATGAGGCTATAAAGTGAGGAGAAAAACCCTTTGTGGAATTTACTCCAGGCTGCCCTGGGGGGAAAGGGAAAGGGCTCTGAAGGTTCACATATCCCAGCTCTATAATGGAAGAAAGTAAGCAAATGACTCAGAAAGGCTCCTTACTGTCAAGAATATAGTTTTGACCTTGATCCAGTTTTGCCTCTATTATCCACCCAGAAAATCAATGCCCCTCCCCCCCAAACCCTGACATCCATAAGTTGAAAAACAAATAAACCCATTGGGTTTAATTCTTGACTTGGTCACTGACTAGCTATGTGCTCATTGTTCAATAAATTTACCTCTGAGCCTTAGTTTACTCAACTGTAATATAAAAGTATTACATTTTGTTTTTGTTCAGTCAAGTCCAACTCTTCACAACCCCATTCAGCCCTGTGACTGTGATGGAAGATAAGGTACACTGCGTCCCAGCTCTGACATTTGCTAGCTATGTGATCTTGAGGAAAATCACTGAACCTTCCTCTGTCTCTTTTTCCTGATCTGTAAAATCTGATTGTTAACTAGATGATCTCTAAGGGTCTTTCCTAGCTCTAATTCTCATGATCCTACGTCTGAGGCAGACAGGTCAGCAGCAAAGTTTGGTGAGAAAGTTTGTTTCTAAAGACCTGTCAGTCATTGAACATATTTACTAAAGTCCCTATTGCCTTCTGTCTAGTCTCTTTCATCTTGACAAGTGGGCTACTATAATGTAACCTTTGTAATATACATGTGGACGAAGAATTTCTTTTGGCCTATGCTTATGTGGGCTCAAAAAAAAAAGCAGGAAAATCTATATGACTCAAGATTGGTTCAAATTAGTCAGAGATATATGCAAGGGCTCTCGAAACTCAGTATAATTTTAAGCCAGTAAAGTTTAAAATTGCACTAAGACTTTTGGGACATCTTGTATTTCTTTTATGTTGTTGAGTTGTTTCAGTTGTGTCTGATTTTTTTGTGACCCCATTTGGGGTTTCCTTGGCAAAGATACTGTAGTGGTTTACCATTTACTTCTTCAGTTCTCTCTCTCTCTCTCTCTCTCTCTGTCTCTCTCTCTCTTTTAATAGATGAGGAACTGAGGCAAACAGAGTTAAGTGACTTCCCTAGGGTCACATAACTAGTAAGTGTCTGAGGCCAGATTTGAACTCAGGAAGATGAGCCTTCCTGGCTTTAGGCTGACACTCTATCCACAATGCCACCTAGCTGTCCTTTTATCTTATAGTTTATACAAAATCAAAACAAGTGCCTAGTATATTGGAGGACATCATAAAGATTTTAAAAAATATAATAGTAGGCTTGAAAGGTGGTTTAAAACTAATAAGATGACACTGTAATACAGATAAGTATCAAAATGTACATTTATTCATAGCAAATAGCTGGGGAATTAAATCCTTGTACAATAGGCTGTCATATGGAAGAGGTATTATATTTATTCTACTTGGCCCTAGAGGGAAGGATGGGCAAATGTGAAAGTTTCAGAGGCAGATTTTGAAGTTTTCATGATTACATATACCCCAAAATCCAAAAGACTGGCTTGAGAGGTTGGTGGATTCCCCATTACTAGTGTTCTTCAAATAGACAGAGAAATGTCAGCCTAGGTGATGGGCTAGATAGAGTGTTTGGGTTGGTGTGAGGAAAACCTGCATTCAAATCCTATCTCTGATATCTGGTAGCAATGTGATTAGTCACTTTAACCTCTCTCAGCCTCACTTTCCTGATCCAAGAGGGTTAGACTCTATGATTCCTAAAGTCCCTTCCAAATCAGAGGTTCAGTGATACACGTTGTATTGCAAAGCAACCTTATTTACTACTGCTTAATTTAGCTTTGGTTTGAATTGGTTCAGAAATGACATAGAGTCTCAAGTTTGAGACATACATATATATATATATATATATATATATATGCACATACACATACACACATATATATACATATATACATATATATGTATATATATATAGTAGTAGTATTTACTGATGATGATGATGATAAAGGACTCAATCAGTAAGTCCCAATACTTACGTCACAATCAGTAAATCTCAAGTTATGTTGCAATCAGAAAATCTCAACGATTATGCCACAATCAGTAAGTCTCAATGGATATCCAATATTACCACAGCTGATCAGCATTGATGGGGAAATCATCTACATCTGGAGAGTCCCAGGTTAGCCTCCAGAGTCCTGACAGGAAGGTCCCTGGCTATGCATTTGTACCATGGGGGGAAACTCCCAAAGTTGGCTCAGGACTACCCGCTGTTAGTAGTTCCTTCTAACCAAGAAGGCATTTTTTTCCAATTAAATGTGGTATTGGTGGGAAAGGAACTGTTCTCAAAACATCCTTGAGAGTGTTTCTGTTTAGGAATATCTGGTTCTGGGAGGGGTGGCCAGTCCTCCCCCGTAGCAGACATCATAAACTGTCCTTCAGCTTCTAGCTAGGAATAAGATTAATTAGAGTCAAATTGCAGGCATACCGAGTGAGGTCAGAATGTCCTAAATGAATTTATGCATCACACATATAAGCTATTATTTATTTTTATTTTTCTCATTATTTTGCAGCTTTAAGTGGTGACCTCTAGAAAGTAGAATTAATAATAATCAATAATAATAATAGTTATCCCTTCTACATTGTGATTTTCTCTATCATGGTTTTGCTATATCATGGGTTTTGGGAGTTTTGCAGAAGCTGCAGAAGATCCTCAAAGGGTAGCAAATGACACAGAGTCTATTACCAAATGTTTAACCCAAAATTTACAATAAGGTTCTCTAAACACCTCATAAAAGACAAAGAAAAGATTTGGTATGAAAGAAGGGTCAAAAATTTTTATGCAGATTTTCCAGATCCCTGGAGCAGCATATTCCTAAACCCAAAATGTGGAAGTGATAATTGTAATAATTAATAATATTAATAGATAGCTTTTACATAAACACTTGAAGACTTGCAAAGTGCTTTATGAATATTATTGCATCACTTTATATATGTTTGCCTACCAAGTAGAAACCTTTATCAAAGCTTTTCTGTCTCCTCTGTGAATGTGGACATTAACTTAATTCAGAGGGTTAATCTTGCTTTTGTCTCCAAATAATACGTACTATAATCTTAAAATTCTTTAGGGAATTTGTTGAATGACTTCCAGGAATAACAAATCTATTCTGGCTGCATACTAATAGCCCATGGGAACCGGCAGCTCTCTTACTTGACTGATTGGTCACAGAAATTATAGATCACGCAGCAGTGTCTCGTGGCCAGCAGGTGGCAGCAGTGTCTTACTAGTGGAAACTGATCATCCCTAGTGTAAGACAGATTTTTAAATGACACAATCTCTGTCTTCCTATACATTCTTTCTTCTCCAGATTTTAGTGACATCACTTTTACTTGGTTTTCCTCTTATATCTCTGAGCATTCCTCGGGCTTCTTTCTTGGTTCATTCCCTGTAGCCCCCCTGGTTGTGAGTATACACATCGAGGGGGGCCTCTTGGATCTTCTCTCTTCTCTTTCTATGCAGTAAGTTCCAGATAAGTGTGATAATGAATCCTGTGGAGTGGTCACATTATTCGAATTTACACTGTATATTTCCACTGAGCTGGAACCAATTAGCATATTTTTCATAGAATAAGTTCAGATAGTGCAAATTTGATTAATGCAGATATATCACTGGATTAATTAATTGCACTAATCATTACCTAGATGAATTTATTTTCTTAGTGACTTTATCAGTCCCATGATCATTTCTACATAAACGATTCCCAGATTTCCATATATTTCTATATCCAACCTTTGTCTTTTTCCTGAGCTCTACCCTGCATCTGCAGGTATCTCAGGAAGACTTGAGTTCAAGTCTAACTTCAGACTAGTTGCATGACTAACAAGTTACTTAACCTTTGTCTGCTTTGGTTTCCTCATCTGTAAAATGGTGATAATAGTTGTGTGACTCAAATTAGATAATAATTGTAAAGCACTTAGAACAATGTCTGGAACATTGTAAATGCTATGTAAATGTTAGCTATTATTATCACAATTATTGTAATCTATATTTCTGACTACATTTCCTATAAACATCTCAAATTCATAAGGGTTAAAACAGAACTCATTACTTTCCTTCTGAATTCACCCCATTTCTGAACTTCCCTATTTCTGTTGAGTGCACCATTATCCTTCTAATCATGCATCTTCACAGCCTAGTGGTCATCCTTGACTCATTCTCACCTTATATACACAATCTTGTCAATCTTGCCAAGTCTTGTTTACTTCCGTAACATTTCTCACATCCATCCCATTCTCTCCACTCACCATTTTAGTTCATCAGCTTTTATCTAGTTCATTGTAAAAATTATTCTAATTAGTTACTCTGCTTCCAGTCTCTCCTCTCTCTAGGCCATTCTCCACCCAGGTGCCAAAGTGATATATTCTTAAACCATATGTCTGAGTATACATCATTATCCCTACTTAATAACCTCCAGTGGTTCTCTATCATTATTCTTCAGCATTTAAATCTCTGCATATCCTTGCTCCAACCTTGTTACACATTACTCCCCTTTATACATTCTTCGGTTCAGTCAAAATGACATTCTTGCTGAATTACACATAAAATTCTATATCCCATCTCCCTTCCTTTTCACAAACCACCTTCATATCTGTAATTCTTAGAGTCTCTAGTTTTCCCCCACAAAATTTAGCTCAGAAAATACCTCCTCCTTGAGGCCTTTCCTGTTCATCTCATCTCTAATAAATTAACTTATGTTTACTTATGTGTTATTCTGCCTATAGAATGTATTCTGTGCATCCCTAAATCCTTCTCACTGTGCCTGCAACATAGTTGGTGTTTGTTGATTGACTGATTGAAATGGCCATCGAGAACAAATTATCACAGAGAAAGAACAAAATGTACTTTGACCAATTTATCTTGGGAATATCCATTTTCTCTGTTTTTTGTTTGTTTAAATATTAGTCAATACAGTGCTTTGGAGTCCAAGAAGCATGGTGCAGTGCAAAGAGGCTAGGTTTGTAATTTGAAAGCCCAGATTTGAACATTGGCGCTATTGCTTAGTCCCAGTGTATCCTTGGGCAAGTTATTCTAGGATTTTGGTCTGAGTTTCCTCATCTGTAAAATGAATGGTTTGGACTGGATGACCTTTAAGGACTCTTCCTGTTTTAAATCAATGATATGAAGATCACTTTCATTTTAAGAAGGAAATTAACTCCTGTTGTCCTTATCTACTCCTGAAACCTCTTCCCTTGATGAAGGAAGAACTTGTGAACAGTGCCCACACTTAGCTGGGAACAGGTGAAAACTATAGGTTGGGCTTTCCATAGTATGAAAAAATTTAACAACATTTCCACTAGACACAGGAACTTGATGGAATCCCTAAATAGTTGCACATTGTATATACATAAAATATCAGTAGCTAGGGAAGAGAGAACTATCAGTAATGGTCCAGGAATCCCCCAAAATGGAACATAATCCCCAAATGTCTTTGTATGGCCAAACTTCATTAACTTAGTCATAAACAGAGTTTTTTCTTCCCAATTCAGGTAGTTAGAGATTCTAGTTTCCTCCTTAGGGTATTTGGGTATCTTCTTCAGTCTATTAGTAAAGACCCAACTTTGATGAGACCTAAACCTATTGGAGTGATCCCAGAATTAAATCTGTTCTGCTAAAATTTGGATTTGGCATCTGTTAGCTCTTTTGAAAGCAAAGATAAAACATGTTCCCCTCCCTTCCACTCCCTGCTCCCAATGCATGAACTTTCCAAATGTGTAGCTATGGAAGGAAAGGCAATTCCATAAGTTAAGTGTTTCAGTATGTATTAAATGCCAACTAGATAGAAGACCACATGCCAGATACAGAAGAGTAAAGAAGATATAGCTCCTGAGGAACTTAAAATCCAGTTAGAGAGATGACAGACACACGTGGAAAGACCAGGAAATGTGTTATATTTGGATGATTTGGAGCCAGGGGACTGAGGTGTAAATCCTACCTCTGTGAATTACTACCTGTAAGATCTTGGGCAAGTTAATTCTCCCTGGGTTTCAGTTCGTTACCTGTAAAACGGTCTAGCAGCTAAATAGGTTTTAAAATCCTTTTAAGCAATTAATCTGTGATTTTATGGCTAACAATAAAACACACACACACACACACACACACGCACCCACACACGCTACCCCTCCCCTCCCCCCAACTTTTCTCCAACTAGTCCTGACAATAGAGCTTTAGAGAGGAAAGCCTGCTATGCTTATTGCCTTTTTTTCATGAACTAAAATACCCGGGGTGGGGTGGGTTGCCCTCTAGAAGACAATGGCATTAAAGGACTATTTATTGTTCTGTCTTTTTATCTCCAGAATCTAGAGCTAGAATGAGAACAAAGATCTCTTGATTTCAATTCTCTAAACAGAACCCTTGTATGATATTGTATGAGTCATTCATCATTGCGTTTTAGTTTCCCCAACATTAAAATTTCATGATATAAATACACATATATTAACATGATAAATTATCCATTTCAGAGCACATTGAAAGTATGAGCAAAAAGTATTGACTTCTTAATGCATTCTGGGTACAAGTTGAGGAGACATTTGAGCTAATGTTCAGTAGACAGAGTCTATGTGTAACTGAAAATCAGGTTTTCTGAGCCGTTTGTCTTTTGTCCTAATCCTTGGAGTACAATCAATTTCCCCTAGAATAAAGAAATAATTAGATCTATTACATATCAACATCCCCAAAAACTTCCTCAGGAACTTAATATAACATGGAATTAATCTAGAGAATTAACATGAGGATTTCTTGTTTCTCATCATGTATGAGGTTTGGAAGAAAGTGAGGATGGTGAATATATGCCAACATTTCCATGGAATTATGATTTCATTAATATGGATACTCCCACCAACAATGAAGATTTCAGTCCATTACTATCTGGCCATCTTGTGTGATTTTAGTTTAACACTGAGAAGGGAAGGGCCATGTGACCAACAAGATGACAAATAGTAATTTTTTTTTTTGCAAACTTTTTAAACCCCTAAACTTTAAAAGAAAAGAATTGTACACCAGATGTAAAGTGATTACATTGTATTCCACAGTAAAAGAAGACAAACCCTTTGTATCAGGTAAAAATCTCATATATTAATACATTATTTTAATACTTAGAGTTCTCAGCACCCCTCCCCTAATAAACTCCACATGCTTGCACAAGTGAGCACAAGCAAACTTGCAAACTTGTGACTGGGAATTCTTCAATAGAAATCCCATGTGGCTTCAGCAAATGACCAAATATCCCCCTTCTACTCCAAGAGAAGCAGCAGGTGCTGATTCTGTCCAGCCCCATCAAGGAAAGGAAAACCAGGAGCTAGCCTAAGAACATTTCCTGGGTTGTGTTCAAGCTAGCAGAGAAGGAAATGGCAAACCACTATAGTATCTTTGCTGAGAAAACTCCAAATGGGGTCATGAAGAGTCTGACATGACCGGAATGACTCAACAATAACAATTCAAGGCTAAGAACCTGATGCAAGAGGGACTAGAAAAATCAGTCAGACAACTTTTAAATGAATTCATTAGATTCCATCTTATAAAAAGTGTCCTATTATTAATTCCTTAGTGGAATTTCATCCTCCTAAAGGGGGAATGAATAATGCCAAACATAAAAACTGGGTTCTATTTTTTTGCTTTGTATCTGAGTTTTTTCAACACGTCAACATGACAAATGGCCAACCTAAAAATGTAAAACTTCTAGTTGAAAAGTTTTCAAATTTGATTTATAATAATAGAGACATAGGGTTGAGTTAACTTTCATCATCTCATCTGGTTATTGGCAAAGTAATGTAAAATTGTATTAAGACCAATTTTGTAGGAGATTTTTTTAACAGAGAAAGAGGATCTCTACAAGTGACCTGAGTCTAAGAAGACAGTAAGCTGGAAACTGTTCTGAGCCTACACCCGGACCAGAACTCTGCATCAGATGGTATCTCAAGAATCTCAAGCTGTATGAGATGAGACTTCTGAGCCTTAAACGGACATTTCTTTTACTATTTACTTTTTCCTTTCACATCTTTTATCTGAACAAGTTTGCAAGTTTGTGCTCACTTCTGCAAGCATGTGGAGTTGTTTAGGGGAGGGATACTAAGTAAGAGCTCTAAGTATTAAAGTAATGTGTTAATATATGAGATTTTTACCTAATACAAAGGGTTTGTTTTCTTTTACTGTGAAATACACTTTAATCACTTTATATCTGATTTATAATTCCTTACAGTCCCCCGAAGGGGACTGACCTCGTTGGTTTTGTCAATGGGTCAATAAATTTCTCCTCTTTCCCCATCACATTGTTACCTAACATAAGCCCCATAGTTAAGAACCCTTGATGAAGTGTTTGTAATTTCAGTTAGTGACTCATTGGGGAGACTTCATCTCTCAATGAGAATCAAATTGGGGGAATGTGAGAAATGAATATTTCTCTTTTATATTTAATAAGTAATTATTATTTTAAGACTGAGGTTTTTCCTCTTTTCTACTTCCTCATCCAGAAGCCAACCAGTGTGGGAAATTTCTCTTAGAGATCAGAAAATGTTGATTCTCCCTTTTATCAAGATAGGTCATCTTGCCCTGTGTGAGTTCTCCAAAAAGTAGTCTTCTTGTCAAGCATGTGTTTGGCATTCAAACAATGTGATCAGTCCATCAGAGTTGCACTCGCTGTAGTTGAATTTGATTGCTTGGCAGTTTAGTACAAGAAAGGACCTCAATGTCTGGTATCTTATCCTGCCAGATGATCTTCAGAATCTTCCTAAGACAGTTCAGATGCAAATCAGTTTCCTGGCATACTACTGATATATTGTCCAGGTTTCACAGTATATAACAATGAGGTCAGCACAGTGGCTCTATAGACCTTCAGTTTGGTAGTCAGTCTAACACCTCTTCCCTCCCACACTTTCCCTTGGAGCCTCCCAAACACTGAGCTAGCTCTGGCAATGTGTGCATCAACCTCATTACCAATGTACACATCCTTGGAAAGTATACTGCTAAGGTAAATGAACATCCACAGTATTCAGGATTTCTCTGTTGTAAGTGATGGTTCTACATGTGGATGGTGTGGTGCTGGCTGATGGAGTACCTGTGTTTTCTTGGTGTTAATTTTTAGGCCAAAATTAGCACAAGCAGCAGAGAATCGATTCATACTTTGTTTCATTTCAGCTTCATAGGCTGAGTGCACAATCATCTGCAAACAAAAAAGTCATGCACCAACTCTCCCTCCATGTTGGTCTTGGCTTGTAGCCTTTTCAAGTTGAAGAATTTGCCATCAGTGCATATGAAGACTTCCCCTGGTGGAATGGGCAGATGAGAACAGTTTGTTCCAGTGGCCACCAAGGCAGTTGAAGCAGGTGCTGTGGAGTGCTCAGAGCTTTGTTAGACATCGAAGATGCAAAGGTCATTTACTATCAGCCAATAGTAATTAGCAGTTCAGTGGCACAGTAAATAGAGTTCTGGACCTGGAATCAGGCAGAACCCTCTTTCTGAGTTCAAATCTGGCCTCAGACATATATTATTTATGTGATCCTGGGCAAGTCACTGAACCCTTTTGCCTCTGTTTCTTCATCAGCAAAATGATCTGGAAAAGGAAATGGCAAACCACTCCAGCATCTTTTCCAAGAAAACTCCAAATGGGGTCGCAAAGAATTGGACACAACTGAGCAACAACAGTAACTGACTTAATTCTTCAAGGAAATTTCTTTGCACTTCATAAAGGATATAGAGCCATTTTAGAAACTCATTTAATAGAGCAACACATTATCACCTCTGTTACCTGCTTATTACTTTCTGTTGATTACATCAGTTGAGTTGGGAGGAAGAAGCAATTACCCCAACCAACTAAGGCTGTGCATTATAAAGCAGGTGCCATCCTGTGTAGGTTGGAGGGAATTTCTTCCCTAAGAGTTCTCTAGCCCAGTAAAATAATAGGTGACCAAAATAAAAGTTAATTTGCTTTTTTATAGGTTTCCACACCACATTGTAGTCCATTTTGAGCCTTTAATACACTCAAATCCTATACCTTATTCATTTAGATCCAATTTGCCTCCCTAGTCTGTTCTTGGGTCACTGAGTTTTTAAAAGCCCAAATGTGTTTACATTTATCCCTATTAAATATAATCTAAAAATGAAATATGATTAATATACTGAAGTGTTTTTCATCTTATTATAATCAATCTGTTGTTCTAGGCTGTCAAGATCTTTTTAGTATCTGCTTCTGAACTGAATGTGAGAAGACAGAAATTAATAAGTCTTCAGTGATTAAAAAGTAAATTGCTGTATGCAATTTAGAAAATCACAAAGTAAAATTAAAATATGTAGAAGGGAGCTGGGGGCAGAAACAAAAGCTAATCAGCTGCATGGAGGTCCTAAAGTAAAAATCAGGGAAATGATTGAAGATGGCATCACACCCATTCTTCTCATGTTTAACAGGGAAGAAATGAAGACAGCTTCTGATTGAAACTTACTGTACCCCAGTAGGCATCATCAGTGAAGCTGAGAAGAAAGGGAGTCCTCTTGAGATTCATCAACATGGAGTGAAAACATCTGGATGGTGATTGAAGAATTTTGTTAATCATTTATATGTTTTGTCTATATAACTTGGAAAAACATCTGGATGTTTCTTGCCGTTAAAATGCTTGGATAAAACATCCGTGTAGCTATCTGATTTTTTCATTAGGGTGTTTTGGTACTGTGGAGATTCAGGCTGGCATTCTCCCAGTTAAAATGCTTCCTTGTCAAAGGCACCTGGGCTGTTTTAAAACATTTTTAATTGCCTTGTGGGATGCCAGCCCTCTACCACATACAGAGTATACATTCACTTGAGTTGTATGAGAGACATAGAAAAGAACTTTCCCTACCACTAAATAACTCCAATTCTCTTTCCCTTCATATCTTCCTTCTTAGGTCTTATTTTGATGAGATGACTTAGGACACTGCCTAGGAGGGCTGATTCAGGTAGGTGTCCATAAGGAAACTTAGCTAGGGTTCATTTTGAGGCCCCAAGGGTCACTAACGGGGACAAAAGAGAGGTACCATGAAGGTGGTTGTTCTTACTGAAGACTCTTAGTCAGGGCTGCCTCTCTGTAGCCTTTTAAAAAATCAGTTCTAGTCTCTTTCTGTACTCAAACCATAGGACTCAGGTCTGGTTCTGAGGTTTCCTAGACCAACTTGTGAAAGACTTGGAAAAATTATTAACAAGTCTGATCAATAGAGGGCAGCAAAGTCTAGAGTCAGAACATCAAGGGGCTAGATAGCCCTAGTTCTTTCACTTGAGGAGGTTTCATTGTTTCACATGATTTAAAATTCAGAGACCTTGGGGATTTATCTACAGATAGCTCTTGCTTTATGAAAATTCGTATTAAATAAATTTGACTTAACATAAAGAATTTCAGAAAGAAATTAAAGACTAGTAGAGGATAATATTACTTGCTATTACCAGATATATGAGGACAAAAAGAGGGCCATTGTCCAGACATCTCTGTAGCAAACATCTGTAACCATCGATGATAAAGGCTAGGTGCAGCGAGTGGGGAAGGGGCAATATACTGCACACTTACATTAATGTTACTGTACAGTACTATGTATACTTTATCATCAACTTTACCTTCTATTTCATAATTCTGTTTATCATGGTACAGTATTTAATATGTCTGCATTTTAGTACATTTTATGATGTAAAAAAGTATTTTGTGTGTGCCTTTGTTATGTAGGCCAAGTGAAGGGGGTGGCTAGCATCAAATTCACATTGCATAAAAATCCCACTTTATATAGAGGTCTGTGGAATGGTCCATTTATAAAAAGAGAACTGTCTGTGCTCATCTTCTCATTTTACAGTGGAGAGAATTGATTTCTGGAAAGCATAAACTACTTGTCCAAGGTTGCCTAAGTAGTGGATGCCAATGCTGATATTTTTATCCAGGTCTTCTGACTTAAAATCTAATATTCTTGCTGCTACTTCCAGGGGTGTCTTGGTAGATGTTTAACTACAGGCTATATCCCCTAAAAATATTAATGACACATATCTATGATTAATATGATGGAAACATTTTCCCACAGCTTTCTTAAGCCTAGAAAAATCAATGAAACAACAAAAAATCAAGTCCTGATTTATAGAATGTGCTGATTACCAAGGTGTAAATGCTAACATTAAAAATTTAAGAATCAGCTTTCTGGCTCTAGCACACCCTGTGAATCCCATTGCCTCCTGTGTTTTGGTGTAGCCAAAGGGAATCTAGGGTGATTACAACATTGAAGTATAGCTAGTTTAGGAATTATGAAGTCAATCATGTGAAACAGAGGGGATGGAGCTTGACAAGGCCAAGGGGAAAATTTAAGGAGTGAAGTCCTGAGTTTTAAGGTGATTCTTGTGAGGAATACGTAAAAATGCTAAGCTTAGTTTGAATTTGTAATTAAATTCAATCCTGAGTTGCGTGACAGAAAGAGTTATGATCTAGAACCAGAAGGGAACTTCGAGACTACATATTCCAACCCCCTTTTTTAGAAGAAAGAGACATTAGAATCTTGGGAGGAGCATCTACTTTAATCAATCAGAGGCAGCAAATACGACAGAGGGTTTGGCTGGAGAATCAGGATGGTGTGGCATCTTTAAACGTAAGTTAGGAGAGAGTATCCAGAGGGGACTGGTAGTGAAATACTAAAAATATTAATATTAATTAAAATTAATTAAAATATTAAAAAAGACTATGGAGTGGTCAAGGAGGATGATGACTGGAAGAAACCCCAAATATTGGATTTGGCAACTGAGAGGTCATTGGTAACCTAGAAGCCATATAGCAAGAAGTTGAAGGGACAGCTAATGGGTGCAGAGGATGCAGTGCTGGTCCTAGAGTCAGTAAGACTCATCTTCATGAGTTCAAATCCAGCCTCAGATGTTTATTAGATGTGCAACCCTGGGTAAGTCACTTAACCTTCCTTGTCTCAGTTCCTCCTTTATAAAATGAGCCAGAGAAGGAAATAGTAAGCTACTCCAGTGTGTCAAGAAAACTCCACATGGGGCTACAGTGAATCAGGTATGACTAAAAAAACAACTCTATAACTATAACAAAAAGCAAGAAGTTGAAAAAAGAATTAGTAGTGTATAAATAGAATTATTGGGCATAGATGACTTTATCTAGGAGTTTTGGAGTGAAGATGAAGGGAAATGGAGCAATAGTTGGCATACTATAGTTCTGGGAAGATTGAGGAAACTTGAGCGTGAGATAGAGAGATAGGAAAGAGCTAAAAGTGAGAGTTTGCCTGAATAGCAAGACTTTGGCCTTCTTCTCCAGGGTGAGATCATCTACATCTTCCTCTAAGAATTTTAGAGGTAACCCTGAAGGCATGTCTTTCTCTAATGCTATCAATGTGACCTTCCATTCTGGCATGTTTTCCCCAGTAAGCCACCAGTGATTAGCACAGTTCCATTTAAGGAGTTAAAAGCAGTTTGCTTTTTACAAAGGAACATTTTTTTAAAGATATGGCAAAAAGCAAAGGTATAAATATTACACCCTCCAACCCCCAGCATACTATACTACCTTAAGTCCCTAGAGAGAGTGGGCTCAGACTTAAAATAGGTTTTGACTACATAACATTTGCCCCACTAAGTTCACTTCTAAATTTGACATATCTAATGAATTTATGAGTCTGTATTCTACTGCTATTGAGCTGTGTCAATTATGTTACTCAAGGCATCTATCTTCCTTTTCTGACTTCCAGCAAATCTTAGCATGAACTCCAGCTCTTGGACTTGGGCGCCTTGCTCTCCTGACTTTTCAAAGTTCCCAGGATCATAACCATCTTCAGTCTCCATCCAAAAGTGGGAAAGAATCAATACAACAGAGAAGGAAGCAATGGTAGGGCCATGCTGGTATGGGCTACACAGCCCTGGTGGAGAGATGAAGCCTTTGAAGCCTTTCTCTCCTCTGGGGACTTAATCCTTGCCTCCTCACTTGAACACAGCTAGGCAAGAGTGAAGACAAGGTCTAACTTTGACTGGTTTGTGCCTTTTGAATGCAGGCCAGTTCTACCTCCACAGCCAATCGAAAAAGGCTCCTCTTTACTATATGATTTGTACACTAGAAGGAGTTGTAGAATGCCTGCACATGCTCCAAAGACCTCATAGGGATTGCATCAGCTGAACATGCTTCTCATGCTTTTAAGAGGGGGCTCCCTGGTCCGTGGAAGATTGGAAATGACTGCTAGAACTGGCTCAAAGTCCTATAGGAGATTGGGGGGATTAAGATCCAGGTGAAGGTTGAATTTAGTCTTGACAAAAAGCAAAGATACTTCTTCAGAAATAGGATGGAAGAAAAAGAGGGTAGGTGATGATGCTGAGGAATTTTGAGAAGTGTTGGAGGGAAGATGAGTACATTTCTCTCAGGTGACCTCAATCTTCTCAATGAAGTAGGAGGCTGACTCATATGCAGTAAATGTGAGGTGTGGGAGTGTGGTTGGGGGCTTGAGGAGGAAAAAGAAAAGCCTTGGAACAGTCACTCCATACCTAACAGATTGCTGCAAAAAAAGAGATATGAAAAAGGAAATGAAGCAACACTGAAAACAAACCTCATTTACTTCACCTTTTTGTCTCAGAACCAGCTCTGGATCAGGGCTTAGTTCAATTAAAAGAACACAGGTTTTTAGGTAAGGAGACCTGGTAAGAAGACCTAAGGAGGAATTCTATCTCTGACACTAGTTGTCTGATCCTGGGTAAGTCACTTAAATCTCTAGTTCTGTGTCCACATCCGTAAGATGAAGATTACAGTACTTAAACTAACATTGTTTGGAGGAGTGTATGTGTGCGTGTGTGTGTATGTGTGTGTGTGTGTGTGTATGTGTGTGTGTGTGTATGTGTGTGTGTGTGTATGTGTGTGTGTGTGTGTGTGTATGTGTGTGTGTGTTTTAATGAAGGGATCCTTAATGAAGGGCTATTTATTTACTTTATATAGGGAAATTTAGTATACATACACGTACGTATATGAATATATGAACATATGACCCTTGGGGGCAACTCTTAAAGATGATCCCCCAGGGAATAGATATTCCAAGTTTAAGGTACTCTGTGGGTCTATCTGCTACGAAATCATAGCTCATAAGCTCCCACCAATGTATTTTTTACGTTTAGAGATCAGAAGATATAATTATGTCAAAACAAAGGTATTTTAAAAACTGGCATAGTATGAAAGATAGTGACAAAACATCTCCCACCCACTCCACCCCCCCCCCCGGCACATGATTTCCCCAAGGGCATCAGCAGGAAGAGAGGGCAAAAATAGAGAACAGGTGTGGCAAAGTACACACTCAGGTATCACTACTGGCCAGGATGTACACGTAAGAACAATTTGGACCTTTAATACTGCAGGGCTGCCAATGTCTTCTGGCGATGGATGTCATTGTACTGCTCCTTGCTAGTTTTCTCTTTCTGCTTGATGCTGCTCAGTCATACAGTAAATACCACTCACCTAGATACGCAGCATCCTCGAAATAGTGTATTGTTGAATGTTCAGAGTTTTTCCATTTCTGACTCAGTTGAAATCCTTGGCTCTCAAGGCAAGTGTGTCTTGCCAAGCTTTGTCAGATTAAAGTCCATAGATTCTGACCAATTCTTTTAGAAAAGGCAGAAATACTTGCCTAAGAAAGCACTAAAAACCTTTCTCTTTGTTTCTTTTGTCTTGCTCCTTCTGAGGTTTGGCTCTCAGTGTCTCATCTGCTGAGCAGGTTCTTAGTCCTGGATGTTAAGCTTTTAAGAACAGGGAACAGGGTACTCCAAGCTTATTCTCTTAGCCTTAGTCTTCTTTTGGGACTCATCCTTTTGGTGCAGAGGTTTGGGTCCCTCTGGCAGAGTCCTTACACCAGTTTATGGTAGATGTTCTATATACCTCTCAATTTTTAATTTCTATAGGCTGGGCCATATGCCAGATAACAGTTATTTACCCAATAACCACCAAATTCGAGATTTGGGATTCCAAGTTTTTGAGTCCCAAGGCTCTTGTTCTCTCATATAGATTACTGAGTGGAGAGAACAGGTACAAAGGCAAGCTAAACCATGGGGGTAAGGTCATTGTCTCTTCTGCGGGTCTAATCACATTCCTGACCTTTCATACACAGTTTAAATCTAAAGCCAGAAGCTCTGGGAATGCTCTGTTACATCTTTCTGTCCGTCTGTCTGACTGTCTCTATTTTAATTGGTCTGGACTGTAATTTCATCCATATAGGGAACTTCCTGTGTGGAAATACCCTCCACCAAAGCAGTTGAGCAGCTATGTCTATAATTTATAGTTTTAGAAATTTGCTTAGAGGACTGAAAATTTAAGAGATTTTCCCAGAGGCACTCAGTTAATATTTTTCAAGGGAAAGTGCTAAAAATAGGTCTTCCTGAGTATGAGACTAACACTATCCATTTCATCACACTTCCTCTGGGAAATATACCATGGAATAAATAATAAAAGATAATAACATATAGGCATGAGCTCAGGAAAAAAAAACAAACCACTTTGTAGAGACCTTTTGTGAATACCTTTTCTTGACTCTATTATCCTCTCTCTAATATATATTCCTGCCAAATTTCTGTTCCCTAATCTTGTTAGTTTATCTCGTGATGAAATGGAAATAGTCCCTCAATTCATTAGGGCAGGACAGTCCACGGTCATTTATAATCCAGAGCTGTGTGTCAGAGAAATACAATTGGGACTGACAATGCTGAAGAATGACTCTTCTTGTCATCCTCTGGCTGAATTTCCAATGAAAAACCTGCCAGGGGGTCACTTCTTAAAAGGTCTTTTTGGGCTACAAATAGAAGTAAAAGTATCTGGTAGCATTTTGAAATGTCAGCTGTCTCCCCATAATCATCCTAATTGTCATATTGGGAAGGTCCTGCATTCCCACACCCAAAAGTAACCTATGGGATGGGGAAGAATTGTTTTGTCTTCATGGGATAGTGAATCCAAGGGTGGGGGGGTCTTGCACTGCTATCAGCTATTGAAAGCAGGTTCACAATAAGTCAGCACAGAGGATTAAAGTCAATTCTACAGAACCAATGACTTGGGGAAACACTTCACATAACAGTGCCACTGAACATTCATTCAATGGACATTTATTAGGCTTCTACTATGCACGGAGCACTGCACAGAATCATAATAATTTAGATTATTCTTTATGTTTACAAAGTGATCTCACATACATGATTAGATTTGCTCCTAAAAATAACCCTTTGAGGATGATCATCTTTGGGAGGCCTACCTCATAGGGTTGAGAAAAATGCTTTGTAAACATTTACTTATTATCCATAGTAAGTATGAGTTCTTGTTGCCATTTTTATTATTAGTGTAATATTTTTATATGATTATAATTAGCATTATTAGTATATTAGTAGTATTTCATCTGGACCTGTGATTTTATTAGTGTAGGGGACTGACAGTGAGGAAATTCTTTTTTTTTCCTCTTGCTTTTTTTTTTTGGAGGGCAATTGGGATTAAGTGACTTGCCCAAGGTCACACGGCTGGTTTTTGTGTTACGTGTCTGAGGCGGGATTTGAACTCAGGTTCTCCTGATTCCAGGGCCAGTGCTCTATTCAGTGCACCACCTAGCCACCCCCAAAAAAGAGAAATTGTTTCTTCCAAAGCAGATTAGTGACTGTCCTGAGTCTTAGGTTTAGGAGAGCTGCCTGAGACATTTTGAATTTAAGGGATTTGCTTGGAGTCGTCTTCCTGACTACAAAGCATTCCTCTATTCCCTACTCTGTGCTGCTTCCCAAGTGCAAACCATTATTATCCCCATTTTACAGATGAGAAAACTGAGGTTCTGAGAGTTCAAGTGAATGCACTTAGAGGGTAGTTAGAGGGTAGGTACTTAATCCACATCAGAAGAAAGATTTTAATTGAGATCCATTGAATCATCCATATTCTAGTACAGCAGCTCTCAACCTATGGGTCATGAACCCTTTGGGGGTCTAACGACCCTTTCACAGGGGTCGCCTAAGGCCATCAGGAAACACATATTTCCAATGGTCTTAGGAAATGAGACACTGCTCCTCTATCTGTCTCCAGGCGGGTCTACCCACATGCAGATATGCCCACATATGAGTATTAAAGGGTCGCTGCATTAGGAAAGTTGAGAACCACTGCTCTAGTAGATTAGTGATCCTTCTATTACACAGCATGGACGATTAGGTTCAGCTATGGTTTCTCCACGAGTCATTAGCACAAGCTCCCATGGTCTATTACAAATAATTTCTGCTTGAAAAAAGTTCCAGCTGTATACCAGCTATTTGGTGTTCAACTAATCCCAAACTGGAAACTCAGGGAATAGCTAAGCTTGCTATCATTTTGGAAATGTCACTCTTCTTTGGCAGATGCCCACGCTAAAAATGAAGGCCATGTACATTTTTATTAACTTTGAGAAGGTAAAAGACCTGGAGTGGTATAAATGCTGCCCAGAGTACCCTCAAACAATGGAGTCACCATATGTGCCTTGGATCAGCTCTGTGGTCATCACTCAATGGTTCCCACACTTTTCCTCCACAGTGAGTCATTCAGCTGTAACATCCTCCATACTCTATTTAGAGTACAGTATCTACTTTACTAGAGCATAGAGGAACATGGGGATACAGGCTATATCGAGATTGGTTAAATTACTAGTTATTAGCTTCATGAGAAATTCTGCTTGGCCTGACTTGATTAACAAGTCTAACTTATTTGATTATGATTTATGGCCCAGATCCTTAGCTCAGAGTTTTCATAGAATGACTTCAAATCTGGGTGCCTCCCACAAATCATCCATTGGCTTTCACCCCAACTCATAGCAGCCCCTAGGGATCTCAAATTGTGACTCCTTATTTGTCTTTATAAGAAGACAAAGAGAACCTCAGGCAATATGCAAGCATGTACAATAACAATATATCAAATATAGGACAGTCTTTATTTCACTCTACAGAAAATGTCAGGCCTGGGAAAGGAAAAACTTATCTTCCTAAATTCAAATCCAGCCTTGGACACTTACTAGCTGTGTGACCCTGGTCAAGTCATTTATTGCTGTTTGCCTTAGCTTCCTCATCTGTAAAATGAGCTGGAGAAGGAAATGACAAATAACTCTGGTATCTTTGCCGAGAAAACCACAAAATGGGTCGTGAAGAGCCGGACACTGTTGGAAACGATTAAACAACAACTTTAATGTAAAATGTAAAAGATCTATACTGAAGCCCATAAAATGTCAAGATACCTCAGTTCCCTTTGAAGAGTCACTGTCTCACAGGGCCCTGTGGACTTAAGGCAGTGGTTCCCCTGATAGGATATTTTTTAAATTTGAGGTCTACTAGCAAGTCAATCCTATTCCCATTGGCTCTTTATGGTTTGCATAACCCATAGGAAGAGTAAAGAGTAAGGTCCAGGTTTGTTCCTTCACAGCATCGCTCTGAACTAGATCAAGAGCCCTATAGCTGCCCACTTTCCAAGAGTTTTGGTTCTAGTCCTTATCCCTCTAGGGGACTGGGTACAGGAACACTTTGGTCATAACTCTATATAAATTCTTTCACCTCCAAGCTCAATAGACCAAAACTTACAGTTACTGATGTTTACATCCTTTCCTTAAGCAATTATAGTTATTTGCCTAGCTCATGAGAATACGTCATATTTAAATAAGTATCCAAGAAGATAGTGTGTCAACAGCTTCTGCTATGAAATCAAGTTATCTTATGTAGATCTTACTAGTTAGCATTATATTATTAAACAGCTCAGTCTTCTAAATTTCTATGGATTCTTTTCTACTTTGCCAACCTTTTGGCCGTTAGAACATCAGCCTGCTTTGCACCGCTGCTTCATTTATCTCAATCTGAGAATACAAAACTTCAGGAATAGAGAGATTTCAGAGACCATCTTGCACAGCCAGAAACTAGTACTTGAGGAAAAATCTCCTTTGTGATATCCTGGACAAGTAGACAGTGCACTTCCTCTTGAGAACCTCCTTTTTGTGGCTTTAAAAAAAGCAATCTGGTCACATTATTGACCTCCAATGAGATCACATGCCATTAAAACAGATAGAATTAAGAAAATAAAGTCTAGGAGAGAAGGCATTCTAGGAAGAAGGATAATTAACAGGGAGTAAATTGGATTGACTGGGACTGAGAGATTTTGTGGGGAAGTAGAGAGAATTAAGTTTGAAGAGATAGGTAGGAACCAGATTGTAGAGGACACTGAATGATAGTTTAGTGGAATAGTGGATAGGTCACTGGACTGGAGACACTGGAGGCCATTCTGAGTTCAAGTTTTCACTCAGATATTTACTAATCGTGTGACCCTGGGTAAGTCTCTGTTCATAATAATAAAAGCATATATTTTACAGGATGGTTGTGAGTATCAAATGAAATAACAATAATCAGTATTTTTTAGCACTTTAAAATTTGCAAAGTGCTTCACAAATATCTCATTTTATCTTCACAATCCTGGAAGATAGGTGCAGTTATTATGCCCATTTTATAGATGAGGAATTTGAGGCAGAGAGAGAGGTTAAATGACTTGCTTAGGACCACACAGCGTGTCTGAGGCTGGATTCAAATTGAGATCTTCCCTACTCTTTGAATTGTTTTCTGTTGCTATCTCCTTGTAATGTTAACGGGAATTGAAGATCTTCCCTGCCCATTAATAAGCCTCACGAGGAGCCCATTAAGGGAACCTTGATCAGGGGAGGCTTGTTTTGTAGGAAGGCTTTCACATCTTTTGCTAATTTCTAATTAGGCACTGAGCCACAGGATTGTGATGCCTGTTGGCTCTGAGAAGTCTACATATGTACTCTGAGATTACCATTTCTTTCAAAGGATTCTTACCCACAGTAGTATATGAAGTGATCATCTGAATTAAATTCACCTATTCCTATCCATTTAAGTTCACTGACACTCAAGATATCAATGTTTAATCTTTCCATCTCCTGTTTGATCACATCCAGCTTTCCTAGGTTCGTAGATGATGCATCCCAGTTTCCTAATCAATACTGATCTTTAAGGCATTGGACTTTTCCTTTTGTCACCAGATGCATCTGCAACTTCCTTTCAGCTTTGGTCCAGCTGCTTCAATAGTACTGGAGCTACTTGTAGTTTTCCTCAATAGTTCCTCAGTAATGTTGGACACCTTTGAACCCAAGGGGCTTATTTTGTGATGATATACCTATTATCATTTTAATTCTGTCTTTTCTTAGCAAAGGTACTGTAGTAATTTGTCATTTCCTTCTCCAGTGAGTAATCTTTTGTTATAACTCTCTATTATGATTCACCCATCTTGGGTAACCTTACATGGCATAGTTCATAGTTTTAGTGATCTATTCAAGCTCTGCTTCCGTGACAAGGCAATGATCCAGGAGAAGAAAGAAGGAAAGCGAAAGGGAGAGATATATTCAACTGAATTCAGAATTCCTGAGAATAGCAAGGAGAGATAAGATGGTTTTCTTAAATGAGTAACAAAAAAAATAGAGGAAAACAATAGAATAGGAAAGACAAGAATTCTAAAATGGTAGGAACTTGATGGAAGTGGGAGAGCTTAAAAAGGGGTGACAAGAATACACAGAAGAACCATTTAAGAAAGTTCTCAACATCACTAATAATCTCAGTGACATGGTTACTGACCTAGAGCCAAACATCCTGGAGAATGAAGTCAGGTCAAGTCAAGGGCTTTAGGAAACTATAAGGCTAGTGGAGATGACAGAACTCTGACTGAGCTACTTAAAATCCAAAAATATGATACTATGAAAGTGCTGCACTCAATATGCTGGCAAAATTGGAAAACTCAACAGTGGCCACTAGATTGGAAAAGATCAGTTTATGCTCCAATCTTAAAGAAGAGCAATGCCAAAGAATATTTAAATTACCAAAAAAACTGTACTTGTTTTACATGTTTGCAACTTTATGCTTAAGATTTTGCAAGCTAGGCTTCAGTAATATGTGAAATAAAAATTACCAGAAGAGCAGGCAAATTTTCAAAGAGGCAGAGAAATTGGAGACCAAATTACCAATATTTGTGGAGAAAGAAAGGAAGTTCCACAAAAACATCTACTTCTGTTTCTTTGACTATATTAAAACCTTTTGACAGTCTGGATCACAACAAAATGTAGCACATCCTTAAAGAAATGGGAGTACCAGATCATTTTAATTGTCTCCTGAGGAATCTGTTTTGGTACAAGAAGCAATAGTTAGAACCAAACATGAAACAACTAATTGGTTTAAGATTGGAAAAGGAGTCCAAGAAGGATGTATATTGTTACCATCTTTGTTTAACTTTTATGAAGAGTACATCATGTGAAATTCCAGGATGGACAAATCAAAAGCCAGAATTAAGGTGTCTGGGAGAAATATCAACAATCTTGATATGCAGATGATACCACTTTGATGGAAGAAACAGAAAAAGAATTATAAAGCCTCTAGATGAGGGTGAAAGAGAAGAGGGTAAAAGCTGACTTGAAGCTTTAAAAAAAAACAAACAAACCAAAAACTAAAATCTTGGCAACTGGTCCCATCACTTCCTGGCAAATAGAGGGAGAAGAAATGGAAGCAGTGTCAGATTTTATATTCCTGGGCTCAAACATCACTGTAGACTGAATGTAGCCATGAAATTAAAAGATGCTTGCCCCTTGGAAGGAAAGCTATGGCAAATCTGGACAGCATGCTAAAAAGCAGAGCTATCACTTTGCCAACCAAGGTCCATATAGTCAAAGCTATGGTTTTTCTACTATTAGTATATGACTATGAGAATTGGACTATAAGGCAAGCTGAGCACCACAAGAATTGATGCTTTCAAATTGTGTTGCTGGAGAAGACTTTTGAGCACCCCTTGGCTGGCAAGAAGATCAAATAAGTCAATACTTGGAGAAATTGGCTCATATTATTCACTGGAAAGTCAAATGCTGAAGCTTAAATACTTTGGACACATAATGAGAAGATAGGACTCATTGGAAAAGACCTTGATATTGGGCATGATTGAAGGCAAAAGGAAAAAGGGATAGCAGAGGATGAGATGGATAGATAGTGTCATGGAATCAATGAATATGAGCTTGGACAGACATAAGGATATCGTGGAAGACAGAAGGGTCTGCTGTCCATGGGATCACAAAGAGTCAGACATGACTGAATAAATAACAACAAGCATTTCTTGGTTCTAGGTCTAGCTCTCAATCCACTGTTACCACGTAGCTTGCAAATATTTGCAAAGTGCTTTATAAATGCTAGCTATTATAAAAGTGGTGTGTGTGTGTGTGTGTGTGTGTGTGTGTGTGTGTGTGTGTGTGTGTGTAGCTATCTTTAGGGTGGGGGAGAGAAGGAAAAAAGGAAAAGAAAGGAAATGTACATGATAACTATTATATATTTCAAAAGAACAGAAAGTTGTACATAATAGATTTGTAGCTTCATGTGTACTCATCTTTTTATTATTATATTTTATGGAAATTCTTATTTTATTCCATAAATTAAAAATAAGATAATTTTTTTTAAAATGCTAGCTATTATTATGAATAGGCTGAGGAGTTTGAAACCATAAGTTGTGGGAAGGGCATTTAAGGAAAGGTGATGGAATGTCTAAAATTAAACACATCCTCTCTGTTCCAGATTTGGTATGGCCAGAGTGATTTTAGCAAATGGAGCCAACTTGAAAATGGGTATGAGTAGGAGAATGCATATAAGCACACCAATTTTTATTGTCTTTGAAAGAGGGGGCATCTCTTTGGTTAGTCCCTAGCAGGCCCTTAGTCATGGTGATGCTATTTCCCTATGCTGTGAGAGAATAGAGATAACAGTTCCCCCAGGGTACTCATTATGTTATTATCTCCAGATTATGCTGCTCATAATTCGAAGTTAAATTCTGAAAGACATATGGCCCATTCTTAAATGTGCAGTGAGGCAAAAGAAGGTACTTCATCTATTTCTTAAAATCTGGGGGTGGTGTAATGATATTCTCTCAGGTATAAACTTGCCACTGCAGGGAGAAATTGCTCAAGGGCAAAGGAAGCCTCTGACTTTCTCATTGCACATTACATGCAGAGAAAGGCTAAAGGGTCTGGGGACTACTTATTCCCTGCTAATTGTGTTGAGTTTATATTTGTGTGGTCACTCTTGAGGCTACTCTGCTATGCAGCAATGAGGGTCATGACAGGATCCTTTGGGCACATTTACTATGTAGCCTGTGTGGAGAAGAGTCAGCATTGTAAACACCGATACAGAATAGAGGAAAGGCTGCAGGGTTTTTTCAAAGCACTGTGACATGCAAAGCCATGCTTCCACCTTAGAAAGATGTATGTGTATGTTGGTGTCAAGTTGCAATACCAGATCTTTGATTTCATCAGTGGTTATGTCTAGGAGTCATATCAAATAAATATAACTCTCTTTGTGTATCTAGTACCTAATGATTGTTGATTGATTCAATAGATCTTAATGTGGGTTCTATGAATTTTAAAGAAAATTTTAAAAAATTATTTATTGGGGCAGCTAGGTGGCTCAGTGAATAGAGCATCAACACTGGAGTCAGGAGGAATGGAGTTCGAATGTGACCTCAGACACTTAACACTTACTAACTCTGTGACCTTGGGCAAATCACTTAACCCCAATTGCCCTGCCTTCCCCCCCTCACCCCCCAATTTATTTATTTATTTATTTATAGTTTACAACATTCAGTTCCACAAGCTTTTGAGTTTTTCTCCCCCTTCCTCCTTCCTGCCACCCTCTCCAAGATGGCATGCAATCCAATAACATTAAACATATCTTCACATTAGTCATATTGCAAAGAAGAATTAGGACCAATGCAACAAACTATGAGAAAGAAGAAACAAAATGAAAAAGAGACAGGAAATTGTATGCTTTGATCTGCATTTTAGACTATAATTCTTTTTCTGGAGGTGGAAAGCATTTTCTTGTTTTTTTTTCCTTTCTTTTTTTTACAATTTATTTCTTTATTTTTAGTTTTCAACATTTATTTCCACAAGATTTTGAGTTACAAATTTTCTCCCCGTCTTTCTGCTACCTCCCACCCCATGGTAGCGAGCCTACTGAATACTCCTTCCCCCAATCTGTTCTCTCTTATATGCTCTCACATCCCCCACCCCAACTTTCCAGTAGGTCAAGATGGATTTCTATACCCTGGTGCCTGTATATCTTATTTTCCAGTTGCATGTATAAAACATTTTTAAAAAAAGTTTGTTTTTAAAACTTTGATTTCCAGATTCTTTCCCTTCTTCCCTCTTCACCCACCCCCACTGGGAAGACAGGCAATTCAATATAGGTTATACATGTGTAGTTACGCAAAACATTTCTATAGTAGTTATGTTGTGAAAGACTAACTATATTTCCCTCCCTCCTATGCCATCCCCCCACTTATTCTATTTTCTACTTCGACCCTGTCCCTTATCAAAAGTGTTAGCTTCTAACTACCCAGTCCCCCAATCTGCCCTCCCTTCTATCATGTCCTCTCTTATCCCCTTCCCCCTACTTTTCCTGTAGGATAAGATACCCATTTGAGTGTGTATGTTATTTCCTCCTTAAGTCAAATTCAATGAGAGTAACATTGACCCACTCCCTTTCACCTTCCTGGTCTTCCCCTCCATTGTAACAGTTTTCTCCTGCCCCTTTTTGTAAGATAATTTACCCTATTCTCTCTTTCCCTTTCTCCTTCTCCCAAAATATTCCTTTCTCACCTCATAATTTTATTTTTTAGATATCATCCCTTCATATTCCACTCATCTTGTGCCCCCTATCTATGTATACATGTACACACATATACACATACTCACATACACATTTATACACACACACCCTCCTATATATACATATATGTATGTATACACACACACATATATACATACGTTTACACACACATATATATTCCCTTCAACTATCCTCATACTGAGAAAAGTCTCATTGGTTACAATTATCATTTTCCATGTTGGAATGTAGATAGTTCAACTTTAATAAATTCCTTATGATTTCTTTTTCCTTTTTACCTTCTCATGCTTCTCTTTCTTCTTATATTGGAAAGTCAAATTTCTGTTTAGCTCTGGTTTTTTCATCAAGAATGCCTGAAAGTCCTCTATTTCATGGAATGACCATATTTTCCCTTGAAGCATTATACTCAGTTTTGCGGGGTAGGTAATTCTTGGTTTTAATCCTAGTTTCTCTGACCTTCTGAATATCATATTCCAAGCCCTTTGATCCCTTAATGTAAAAGCTGCTAGATCTTATGTTATGCTGATTGTATTTTCACAATACTCAAATTGTTTCTTCCTGTCTGTTTGTAATATTTTCTCCTTTATCTGGGAACTCTGGAATTTAGCTATAATATTTCTAGGAGTTTTCTTTTTGGGATCTTTTTCAAGAGGTGATCTGTGAATTTCTTCAAGTTCTATTTTGCCCTCTGATTCTAGAATATCAGGGCAATTTTCCTTGAGAATTTTTGAAGGATGATTTCTAAGCTCTTTTTTTTTTTATCATGGCTTTCAGGTAGTCCAGTAATTTTTAAATTATCTCTTCTGGATCTATTTTCCAGATCAGTGGTTTTTCCAATGAGATATTTCACATTGCCTTCTATTTTTTTCATTTGTTTGGATCTGTTTTATAGTATCTTGATTTCTCATAAAGTCACTAGTTTCCATTTGCTCCAATCTAATTTTGAAGGAATTATTCTCTTCTGTTAATTTTTTAAATTCCTTTTCCATCTGGGCAATTCAGCTTTTTAAGGCATTCTTCTCCTCATTGGCTTTTTGGGCCTCT
>CM053581.1:127451577-127490099 GCA_028627135.1 Pseudochirops cupreus | reverse complement strand
TTTTTTTTCATAAAACCAGATCTTAGTTTTATTTATTAGTTCAATAGTTTTCTTAATTTCATTTTTATTCATCTCTCCTTTGATTTTCATATTTCTAATCCGTATTTAATTGGGGATTTTTAATTTGTTCTTTTTCTAGCTTTCTTAGTTGCATGCACAATTCATTGATCTCCTCTTTCTCTATTTTATTCATGTAAGCATTCAGAGATATAAAACTCCCCCTAAGAACTGCTTTCGCTGCATCCCATAAGTTTTGGTATGTTGTCTCATTATTGTCTTTTTCTTGGGTTAAGTTATTGATCATTTCTATGATTTGTTGTTCAACCTACTCATTCTTTAGGATTCGATCATTTAGTTTCCAACTGATTTTTAGTCTATCTTTCTGTGGTGCTTTACTACATGTAATTTTTATTGTATCATGATCTGAAAAAAAAATGGAATGCTTCACAAATTTGCATGTCTTCCTTGTGCAGGGGCCATGCTAATCTTCTCTGTATCATTCCAATTTTAGTATATGTGCTGCTGAAGTGAGCATAAAAAAGACTCCAACAAAACAAAAAACAAAACATTTTGAAGGCTGTATTTCAGTATAATTTATTTCCTTTACAATCCTATCTATTTTATTTTAGTTATTAAAAAAAACAGTGTTCTGAGAAGGGGGTCTATAGATCTCATCAGACTGCCAAAGGGATACTTGACATGCAAAAAAATGAAGAATCCCTGTATTATAGCATTGTTTGGGAGGGCGCTAAGAGATATTCAACACTCACATAGATAAAATGTCAATCAATTCATTAATCCACATTTATTAAGTACTTACCATGTGCTAAGCACTGTGCTAAATTATGGGAATATAACTAATATTCTTGTGACTATTGTTATTATTAGTATTCCTATATAGTGACTAGAACTCGAGAGAGTAGAAATATAGCCAATGAGCAAATAATGTAACTACTAAATTTCTACTATATTAATTTATTCCACAAGAAAACTCCAACTTCGTTCTTCAGTCTAGCAGCCCAGCTCCCAGAAGCTGGGACAATCCTGCTTCCTCCAATAGGAGCCACTGGGAGGAAGATTCCCAATTCTGTCTCTCTGTCTCTAGAACTCTTCTTATATATACACACTGGCCTCCTGTCTCAGCCAAACCCCTTCTGCCACATCAGCAACAGGGGAGGAGCTCACACCTTCCATACTTAGCCCTAAGTTACTAAGTGTTAAATATCTGTTAAATATCAAAAATTGATTGCTGTTACAGTGTCTATAAGCCTCTCCATTGCCTGACCAAACTCTTAAGTGCTCCACAGGACCTGCTTTAGCCACCTTAGCTGCTGGAACAAATTGTTGTTCTCATCTGCCCCTTCTTCCAGAAAAAGTCTTCACATGCTTGGACATCTTTCTAGCTCACTGATGGGTTTGTGGTCTGTCAGTTACCCTCAACCTGGTTTAGCCCATCTTCCAAGACAGTTTTAGTAAAAGTGAAGGTAGTGAGCTCAGAATCACAGAATTTGGAATTGGAAGGGACCTCAGCTGCCATATAGTCGCACGCATACATGAAACAAAGCAACACTATAACAGGTCCAACAAGTGGTCATCTAGCGTCTCCTGTAAGACCTCCAAGGATTTTGAGGTATTCACTTTTAAAAAGCTATAATTATTAGGAAAATTTTCCCTGACATCAGGCCCAAACTTGACTCTTTGTAACTTATACCCTTTGCTCCTTGGTTCAGCCTTTTGGAATCAAACAGAAAAAAAAATAAAATAAAATTGAATCACTCCTCCATGTGCTAAGCCTTCAAATACTTGAAGACAGTTATCATGGACTCTATGAGTCTTTTCAGCTATGGGCTAAACATGCCCATTCCCTTCAACTGATCTTCACATGTTGTGAACCCAGAGCCTTTCACAGTCATGTTGTTCTCCTCTGCATGGATACTCTCCAGTATATCAATGTCCTGCTTAAATCATTGTAATCCAAACTGAAAAGAATACTCCAAACAAGGTCTGATTAAGACAGAGTATAGTTAAAGTATTATTTCCCTGTTCCTGGAAGTTATGCCTTTTGCAATGTAGCTCAAAATTACATTTACTTGTTTTGACTTCCATATGATACTTCTGACTCATATATGAAAAATCCCAGATCTTCTTTCAGAACAGCTGCTTTCTAACTATGCCTCCATCACCTTGTGACTGCAAAGTTGATTTTTTATACCTAAATATAAGAGATCATTTTTATCCTTACTGAATTTCATCTTATTAGATTTCCATCTGTTATTTTATTCAAGTCATTCAGAAACATTTTAAACAATACAGAGCCAATATCATTAGATTGTTACAAAAGGTCTTTTTCATTCTGACCACTAGATAAGCAAAAGAAATGCTTACACTGGGTCCTAGAGCCAGCTGAACTGCTGGAGGACTGAAGAAGCATGATCAGGATAAGCCTTTATTGGTTTGTGGCTTGGCTGATCTTTGAGTTCCTGGCAACAGAAGTGGTGAAGGGTTTGAGATGTGCTGGACCCTGTGAACTTTGGTGTGTGCCAGGGCCTGCCTGGAGGACTGGACAAGGACCTGGGAGCTATCTACCTCTGAATCCAGGTGACTGTTTGGCGGATTCAGGTAGGAGCTGGGACCATGGAAGGGGATCCAGGGAATCAGAGAGATCACCCCAAGTCAAGATGAAGAAAAGGCCTCCCCTTGGATGAAATTGAGGTTTGCTGGACACCAAGGGGTGGAGGGTTTGTGTAATTTTCTAGTGACTGTACGTAGTGATTAATGATATTTAGTAATTGTGAATCTAGGTTAGTTACTGATTAAGTTAATGGTTGCCCCAGGAGTAGAAGATTGATTATTGTATTGTGAATTGATTGAATGATTAAGTAAGGAGGGTTTCCCCTTTAGAGAAACCAGATGATTGTTCTTTTGTTCCTTCCTTGTTCTAAATATTGTGGCCACTGTAGTGAAAACTGGGTGGCCATTCTAATGTTAAGCTTTTATGAACAATATCATGATTTTCTGTGATAAGATGTAATGTTGTGAATATTATATTATGATTTGTTGTTAATGTTTGCCTTGATTTGTAATGGAATAAATGGAATGTTCACTGTACTGTGTAATCTGAATCTTAAAAGCTGGTCACAGTAGCATTCTTTTGGGAATCTGCTTGTGCATGGCATTATAGGCATGCATTCCTGAGCCCTTCAAACCCCTAGGAAAGCAACTGTATCTTGGGCCATTGCCAGTTATCCCAGCTTTAGTCTTGCCACTGGATTTTGATGACTCTGGAAGATAGAGAGAGGCTAATGACTTTTCACAACTTGCCTCACTTAAATCCAATTCATGTGCAAGTCAAGACATTACTCTGTGATGTCATTGGTTCTCTTTGAAATGAAGGATATACAATACACTTGAAGAGTCAAATGTTTCTCTTTGCACAGGCAAATAAATCAAAAGTAGATAAGATATCTTGAAACATGTAACAGATAACTTTTTGATCACCTTCTTTCAATTAATGTTGGGCAAGGGATAAATTAGGGGGATACATGCACAATGAATGAATTAGCTACTACCATGAAGGATGTCCAGCACAGTCTAAATAAAAGAGGGATTCTCTCTAAATAGAGAAGTAGAAGGGGCCTCAGAGGCCATCTAGTCCTGTCTCTTTATTTTACCAGTAAGGAAACTGAGGTCCAAGATATTTAAATTCCTTGACCAAGATTGTACTGCTAAGTGTCAATGACAATACTGTATTTTAATCCTAGGTCTTTGTCTCCAGAGCCAGTGATCTTCCTATAGAAGATGAATTTCTCAAGATGCTCCTATTTGTGAATGACAATATAGTGATCATCATATTTGACTCTGGCACACTGAAAAACCTCCTAAATGAAATTAATATTCATTCAAAGGAGTGTAGCTTCACTATTTATACAGAAAAATGTAAGTAGATAAAGAATATTTATGATCCAGACTATGATATGCACTAAAATGGATGTATCACCAAGTTGGGACATTGGTAGTTATATATTAGACAGACATTGTGAATTGACTGAGCTCAGCCTACAATTGAAAAAGAGACGAGCAGGAGGAATTGCCTTAGGAAGTATCAAATGCATTATCTTTCCCCACAAAATCTCCTTATCTCCTACCTTCCCTATTACTGTTGACAGTAATAGCTGATAATACTGTCCTCTCAGTCCTTTAGGCTCACAACCAAGGAGTGATCCTCATCTCACAATCTCTAGCCTATCTCTACCATATCCAATCTGTTGTCAATACTCATTGATTTCACCTGTGCCACATCTCTTCTCTGACATTGTCAGCACTGTAGTGAAGGCCCTCATCACCTCATGCCATAGCCTGCTGTTAGGTCTGCCTGTCTCAAGTCTCTCTCTACACCAATACATCCTCCCTTCAGCCATTAAAGTGATTTTCCTAAAGGTCTGGTCTGACCATGTCACCTCTCTCATACTCAATAAACTCGAGGGGCTTCCTATTGCTTCCAGAAGCATACAACATGCTCTGTTTGGCATTCAAACCCTTCATAACCTCCCTTCCTCCCATCATTCCAGTTTTTTTACACCTTAGTCTCCAATATGCACTTTTCTATCCAGTTACACTGACCTCCTGGCTGTTTCAAGAATAAGACATTCCATCTCTTGTGCCTCTGGTTAATTTCTCTGACTGTTACTCATTCCTGCAATGTTCTCCCTCTTCATCTTTGCCTACTCTCTTCCCTGGTTTCTTTCAAGTTCCAACTAAAATCTCACCTTCTACAGGAAGCTTTTACCAACCCTTCTAAACTGCCTTTCTACTGGCTTCTCCTTCTTAATTATCTCCCATTTATCACATATGTAGCTTATTTTTACATATTTGTTTGCTCGATATCTCCCCCATTAGATTATGAGCTCCTTGAGGGCATACATTATCTTTTTTCTCTTTCCCCCAAAGCTTCACAGTGTCTTGAACATAGTAGGTGTGTAATAAATGATAAATTATTGAGAGTGCCATTTTTTAAATGAACCACAGTGTCTCACTGAAACAAAGCCCAATCTTTTAGACATAAATATTCTTCCAGGGAAGGCAATTGGAATACCAATCTGAAGAATAAAACTTATCAGTCATATAAAGGATGCTAGAAAAGCAGAGGCATGCTATAATGGAGTGCCAGCAAAATATTGTGCAAGTGAAATGATGTAAAGGATGAAATCAGGAAAATGTATGGGCTGGCCATAATGAGAGAAAGAGCTAACCAATGGTTAGCCTGTGTACTGCATAGAGATATGATGAAGACCAGAGCACACTGGCTAAATTCCTTATGGATGACTTACCACAAGACATGAACAAGGGAGAGAACTTGTGTAAGAACACAAAGTCAGCAGATGGAATGATGAATTTGGGGAATAGGAGATAGTTCATTTAGCCTGTGTCTAATGTTACTAGACATATGGTGTGTTTAGGGGAGTCACGTGCAATATTCCCACAAGAGTACATTGGAGCAAGATTGTGAAGGGAATTATTTTGCAAACCTTAAAGCACAGTATAAATGTTGAGTTAGTAAACACTACTTCAGGGAGAAGGTGGGATTTGAAGTGGAATTTAAAGAATAAGTAAGTTTAGATAGTTGGAAAGGAGGGGGAATGACATTTCATGTAGGAAGTAAAGCATAAATAAAGTCTCAGCAAAAGTATATCTTTCAAGAACGATTTGACAAGTTTGACCCAGGAAAAAGTGATAACACAAGCAACGTGGCCATTTGTAAGGGGCTTGTCTGAGGTGAACATATTGAATCACCTTATAGATATATCAGGTCAAAGCTTTACCAATTCATTTTTATTGGGATCATCTGCATTTCCCAATATATTCATCCTCATGTCCTGCCAAAGGGCCATCCTCTAGAAAAGAAAATTAAAAGGATAAGGAGGAAAGTTGATCAAAATTAACCAACTTATCAAAGTTGCCAAAGCCTGACATTGTGTTCAGTGTTGCATACCTATGGGTGCTGACCTCTGCGTTGAAGCAGGTTGGGGTACCTTTTTATATCTCTTCTTTGGGACCAACCTTGGTCATGATAATTTCTCAGTATTCAGTGTTCTAAAGCTTTATTTTTCTTCTTTCCACTTGTATTGTTACAGTCATTGTGTACGTTATTTTCCTGGTTCTGCTTAATTTCCTTTTTCATCAGTTTAAGTAAGTATTCCCATGCTTCTCTATGTTAATCATATTCACAATTCTTATGGCACAGAATATGCTATTACATTAATATATCAAACCTTGTTTAGCTATTCCCCAGTTAATGGGTACCCATTTTGTTTCTAATACTTCATTATCACAAAAAAATACTGCTATAAATATTTTGGTGCATATGGGGCCTTTCTTTTTGTCACTGAAAATCAGAAAATTTCATTTATTTAACATGTATAAATGAGTTAAATATTCCGTGCTCCCCCCCAAAAAAAATGCTCAGAAGAATTTGTAGACACAGTCATTTTCCCATAATGCTTACTGTCTAATTAGGAAGAGCTCACTGATGGCTATACATCTACATCCTACCAACTGACTCCCCGCTTTATCCATACTTTATTTCTATTGATTTAATTTTTTTTACTAACCTCTTCAGCTTTAACTTTTTATAAATTGGGTCAAGTCAGTCATAATGGATTTGAGCCTTTATTTTCTTTCAACCTTTTACACTCATCTTAACAGACAGAACAGTTAAAAAAAATCAAAACATTGTTAACACTGTGTCCAACTCACACATTTCAGGACACTGTGAACTTTCCACTTTTAATGAGTCAGCACCTCAGATCTGGTGGTATTTTCTCAAGGTTGTCTTTTGTTTAGTTTTTAGCTCAGGCTCCCTGGCTCTAAAGGCCTTTCTGTTGGTGTCTTGATCCAACTTCATTCTGGAGTACTGGGTTTAAAAAAAAATTCCTATTGTCTAGGCCTCTCTCTTTTTACTTTCATAGGAGAAAAGTGAAGTGGAAAAATGGGACTTGGTAAGCTGGGTAGGGGTGGGGGAGTCAAAGAACTGGAGTCAGATTAAATAATTTTTGTTTCTCTATTAAATAGACGTAAAGATATGAGAATGTGGTAAAGCTGGGGATAAAGTTAAAGTGGTGAATTTGGGGCCTCATTTTCCTTGTCTATAAAATGAGTTGATTATATGTCCTTTCCAATGCTAAATCTATGAAGTAATAATAACAACTAAAATTTATATAGTGATTTTAGGTTCACAAAGCAATTTATATATGTTGTCTCATTGGATCCTCAAAACAATCCTGTGATGTAGGTTCTATTATTATCTCCATTTAACAAATGAAGAAACTGATACTGAAAAAGGTTAAGTGACTTGCCCAAGTTCACAAACCTAGTAGCTAAAGAAAGATTCAAACTTGGATCCAATACCATTCCATTGTATCACCTAGTTGCCTCAGATACTATGATCACAGACTCCTGCAGAGCACCATGACCTAATGAATTTGGAATCAGAAGATCTTGGTTCAAATTTCAACTCTATTATTTACTAATTGCATGATGTTGGACAAGTAAGTCCCTCTGAGGGGGTCAGTTTCTTCAAGTGTAAAATGAGGGGGTTGACACTTGAAGTTCCTTTCAGTCCTCAATTCTATGCTTCTAAATGAAGGAAGCTCATACTGGGTTCAGGTAACAGCATATGAGGCAGAACCCATTACAATAAATACGACAAGAATAAGAAGAAACTTTCCACAATATAGAGAATGCTGGACTCTAGCCAATGTCACACCACAACCCACTAAAGAACTGGGACAGTCTCTTGATGTTTGCAACACTGGAATTTGATTTTTTCTGTAGAAGTGGCTGAGAAGAATTAATGACATTTCAAAGGGGGTTGGCTGGAAGCCAGTAGTGGAACTTATTATGACTCTTATTATTCACTGCTAACTATGGGAGAATTGCTTAGTTGCTGAGAGAATCAGGTTCAACAACAAAAAAAAATAACTTGGATTTTTGCCATCTTTCCTTAAAAGAACATCCAGCATGGTTAAACTGAGCATGTGTCTGCCAAGCTTATCTGTGGTGGTGATGGGGGAGGGAGGTATTATTAGTAGTAATAATCTCAATCCAATTTTTCTTTAATTTTCTTATGGTCCAAAAGACTGTATTGTTATTTTGTTATTATAAGACAAGTTCTAATTACTTAGTAGCTGCAATTAAAAAAAAATCACTGGCAAAGTCAAGTGAATTACCTCAGCAATCCTATACCTATTTATGATATTCATGGAATGAAGGACACAATTTTGAATCTTTCTGTCATCCACTAGGGTACCCAATAAACCAGAGTCTTCCAGGGCCTTCAGCTAAACCCTGGAAGTAAATTAAGCCCTTTGGAAACCTGCTTTAGCTTTTAGGTTAGCCTTAAGTACTAAGGATAGAGTCAGTGGTTGGTCATCCAAGTGGCCTCTGCTGACATTTTCATTTTTGTTTCTGCACAAGTAGAATTGAATAAGAAATGGATACTACCTATATGGAGCAGTGGGTGTACAAAGTAACACTTTTGATTACTTTGGTTCCAATTCCAAGGGCTTTCAATGGCTCCAATATCAGTACTTGAGAATCTATATTATCTTCATATTTTCCATTCCTTGAAATATAAGAAACAAGTAATGTCCCCTACCTCCCATCTGCAGGAAGTACCAAACCCAACCTACAAACAGCTACCACCAGGACAACAATCAGGGTCTTTCAGTGTAAAGGAAGCTGATTTTTCAGCTTCATTTCAGATAACTTCCTTAGTTACTGGATCATTTTTTGTTGAAAGCACAAGTCTGGATTGAGAAGATGCAGTAAATGTAAATGTGAATGGTAACTCTTTCCATTATTGTTTGTAAGCAAGAGAAAGAATTATCAACCCATAAAAATTAGGCAATTTATTTGGAAGGATAAGACAAGAATAGATCCGCAGTGATTAAGGTTCAGTTAAAGGAGTTCTGATCACTCTTATTTTAAATTGTATAAGATAAATATTCAATTTAGAGTCAACCAGATTAATGTGAATTTCATTAGAATGGAATGTAAAAACCCTACAGAGTTATCGTAATTGTAATGAATACCATGCCTGCCTTTTGTTTATGTATCTGAGAATTAGAAAGTGCTGTTAACCTCGGGTTGCTTGAATGAATGAGCTGTCTCTATGACCCATAGCTTGAGGGAGATAGCATGGAAACATTTAGGACACTAAAATGCTTATTAGAAAGATTACTTTTCAGTGGCATATTGATTATTTTACTTTATTTTTATTACTGTCTTTTTGTTATGCTCTTACTGTTCAGTTGTTTCAGTCATGTCTGACTCTTCATGACCTCCTTTGTGGTTTTCCTGGTGGAGATACTGGAGTGGTTTGCCCTTTCCTTCTCCAGCCCATTTTACAGATCAGGAAACGGAGGCAAATAGGGTTAACTGCCTTGGCCAGAGTCACACAGCTAGTAAGTGTCTAAGAGGTCAGATTTGTGTTCCAGAAGTTGAGTCTTCCTGACTCTAGGTCTGGCGCACTATCCAGCATCTAGCTGCCCCACCTTTTTGTTATCACTTTTATTTCAAACTATATCTCTTTCTTGTCTTCAACTCAGAGAACTATCCCTTGTTTGTCCCTCTGTCTATCTATACTCGTCTATCTATAGAAGCTATTCAGCAAAACATAACAAATGAATTTTATGCTATATGTTATACTCTACAACCATAGCTTCCCACCTTTGAAAAGAAGGCAGGATGATGCAGTTTTCTCTCCTCTTATTTTAGGAAAAGTGTGGTGATTTTAGTTATATAGCATTCATTTTGCTTTTTTTTGTTGCCCTTTCCAGTTTCATTGCTGTAGTCACTGTATATGCCATTTCCTTGCTCTACTTACTTCATTCTCTATCAATTTATACTACTACCCCCGTTGCCCTTTGAATTCTTTAAATTTACCATTTCTGACAGCATAGCAATATTCCATAACATTCATGGACCACAATTTGTTTAGTCATCCCCAATTGATGACATTTTTGTTTGAAATTATTTATATTACAACAAGTATAGCTGCAAATATTTTGTTGTATATGGGCCTTTTCTTTCCATCCTTGACCTACCTGAGCTAGATATCTAGTGGTGAATCTCAGGGTTAAAAGGTATGGTCATTTTAGGCACGTTCATACCATAACTCCAAATTGCTTTTTAGAATGGTTGGACTATCTCTATTTTTCAAATGAGGAACTGATAGTGAAAAAGCTTAGGTGACTGGTCAAGGTTCACAAAGGAAGGCTTCAAACTCAGTCTTCCTGACTCCAAGTTCAACAGTCCACCCATTATATCATGTAACTGCTTCAGAAGCCCTGAATGCAGTCACCCTCAGAGTGCCATGATCCAATGGAAAGAAAAATGGATTTGGAATTTGAGAACCTGGATTAATGCACAATTCCATCAACTGTGTATATATCTTCTCATCTTTGGTCCTATTTATCAGTTTCCTAGGTAGTTTTGATTTGCACTTTTCTCAGGATTAGTTGTTTGAAGTAATCTTTCATAAGACTGGTTATAATCTGTGCTTCTTCCTCTAAGAACTGTTTATTCATATCCTTTGATCAATCAGTCAACATTTATTAAGCACCCACTCTATGCTGAGCACTGTGCTAAGTTCTGGGGCTACAAAAAAGAGCCAAAGGACAGTCCTTGCCCTCAAGGTGTTTAAAATCTAATGAGAGGGGCAGCTATATGGCATAGTAGATAGAAGCACAAGTCTTTGAGTCAGGAGGACCTGAGTTCAAATTTGACCTCAGACGCTTTACACTTACTATCTGTGTAGGCAAGTCACCCAACCACTATTGCCTCATCAAAGAAAGATCTAATGGGGGAGACAACAAGCAAACAAATATATTTAAAGCAAGCTATATATAGGATAAATAGGAAATGATTTAAAAATGGAGAGCACTGAAATTAAAAGGGGTTAGAAAAGGCTTTGTGTAGAAGATGGGATTTTAGTTGGGATCTAAAGGAAGTCAGGGAGGTCAGTATTTGGAGTCAAAGGGAGAGCATTCCAGGCATTGGGGATAACCAGAGAAAATGCCTAGAGCTAAGAGATAGAGCTTCTTATTCATGGAACAGCATGGAGGCTGCTGTCACTTGATCAAAGAATATGTGTTGGGGAGTAAGGTGTAAGAAGACTGGAAAGGTAGGAAGGGGTCTCGGGTATAAAAAGCTTTGAATGCCAAACAAAACATTTTGTATTGGTTCCTAGGGGCAAAAGGAAGCCACTGACATTTATTGAGTAGAGGGATGACATGATCAGACACGCATTTCAGGAAAATCACTTTAGTGGCTAAATGGAGAATGGATAGAGTAGGGAGAGAGTTGAGGCAGGCAGACCCACCAGCAGGCTATTGCAGTAATTGAAGCAAGAGGTGATGAGGGCTTGCCCTGTACTGATAACAGTGTTAGAGGAGCCATGAAATGATGATTAGTAAATTGTACTTGTGGTATATACCATTATTTCTACAGGCTGATTATTGCTGTCCAAGAATTATTTTTGCAATAGAGGTGCCAGGCACCAAGTGAGAAGTGATGCTGGATAGAACAATAACTAGGGCAGAGTGAACTGGAGCTTGACAGATGCTGACATGGGAGATGGCATGCTTCCTCCTCAAGATAGTTTATATTATCTGATATCAATCAGTTTGAGTCCTTCTTGGGCTTTATTTGTGGTGAAGATGGATATCAAAAGTCATCAAGGAGTGGGGTTGTGACTTGGTGGAGCATGGATTTTGGAGTAGGTCATCTTGTCTCCTGTTATCATCGGTACAATTGTACTGTGCCTCTACTATTTTTGTCCCAGGTGATAAAACTATTCCTGATTCATAGGAGCATGGGTCAACTTAACCTAGTCGTTTATGAAAAAAAAAAACAATAAGCATTTATTAAGCACCTAGCAATTGCACTGCTGGTGAGACAAAGAAAATTTTAAGAAATAGTCTGTGCCTTCAAGGAGCTTATATTCTAATGGGGTAGACAACAAATCAACTATATGATTTACTAATCACTATTTCAAGGCTCCACTAACACTGCTATCACTATAGGGCAGGTCCTCATCACCTCTTGCCTTGATTACTGCAATAGCCTGCTGGTGGGTCTGCCTGCCTCAACTCTCTCCCCACTCAACCCATTCTCTATTTAGCCGCTAAAGTGATTTTCCTGAAATGCATGTCTGATCATGTCATCCTTCTACTCAATAATGTATACACACATACATACATATACACATACATACATATGGAATTTTATTTTGTTTTATTTTTATGTTTTATATTTTATTTCATCATTTCAGTTATACCTGTCTTTTCATGATCCCATTTGGGGTTTCCTTGGCAAAGATACTGGCGTGACTTTCCATTTCCTTCTCCAGATCATTTTATAGATAAGGAAACTGAGGCAAATGGAGTGATTTGCCCAGGACCACATAGTACTAAGTATGTGAGGCTATATTTGAACTCAGGAAGATGAATCTACCTGACTCCAGGCCTGAAATTTTATCCACTGTGCCCCCTAGCTTTCTTAAACAAGGACTATACAAATCAAATATCTGGTAACTCTGAAAGGTAAAGCACTTGTAGCTGGAGGGACCAGGGAAGGCTTCCCATCTCTGGTACTTGAGTTGAGTCTTCAAGGAAAAGACAATCCCAGAAAGATGAGATAAGGAAAGTGTGAAGGAGTGAGGATGGGAGATAGAGTATTTTGTGTGAAGAACAATGAGTAGACCAGTCTGGCTGAAATATATAGAGTGTGGAGGAGAATAATATGCAAGATGACTAAAAAGGAAAAAAAAGAGACCTGGATGTGAAGAGTTTTACATGCTGAATAGAGGAGTTTGTATTTTATCTTAGCAGTGATATGGGACCAATGGAATTGATTGACTAGGGGGTAACATGGTCAGACAACTCTTTAGAAAATATCACTGAGATGACTACGAAGAGGATGGATTGGACTGAAAAGTGATTTGAAGCAGATTGACCAAATAGGAAATTATTATTTTAAAGATAATTGGGGTTAAATGACTTGACCAGGATCACACAGCTAGTAAGTGTCTGAGGCCAAATTTGAACTCAGATCCTCTTGCCTCCAGGATTGCTGCTTTATCCAATGTACCACCTAGCTGCCCCCAAATAGGAAATTATTGAAATATTGTACACGCGAGGGGAAGTGCTGTATTAAGGTGGTGGTAAAGTAAAAAGAATTAGGTGTACCTGAGAGATGTGGAGATAGAAACAATTAGATTTGGCAATTTATTGGATTTGTGAGGTTGAGAGAGTGAGGAACTGGGAGTGCGGAAGGATAGTGTTAGCTTTGACTGAAATAAAGATATTTAGAAGACGGATGTGTTTCCTGTGAAAGGTAATGAATGCTATGTTGGGTATGTTGAATTTGAGATGCTTAAGGGATGTGTAATGTGTAGCTGGAGTTCAGGAGAGAGACTGGGAATGAATATATACATCTCGGAATTATCTGCATATTGATGACAATGGAATCCAATGAGGTCAAATGAGAATGTGTAGGAAGGAAGAGAATATGGCTTAGGACAAAGCCTTGAGGTACTCCCACAGTCAGTGCCTATCATGGTTTGTAGTACAGCAAAGGGGAAAGAAGGCTGTTAAGACAGGTGGGAGTGAGAGCTAAGAAAGAGCAGTGTCATGAAAACCCAAAGAGAGGCGAGATTTTTAAAGATGGGGAACACGGACATTTTTATCAGTAGCAGGAAAGGAACCAGTGAAAAGGGAAAGAACGAAGATGGGTGAGAGAGAGAGAGAGGGAGAGAGAGAGAGAGAATGAAAATGATAGAAGGGGTAATCTACTGGATAAAATGGAATGAGAGGGGATCAGATCAAGATTATATATGGAGGGGTTGGCCTTGTGGAGGAGAAGGACCCCTTCATCAGAGAATAAAAGAGAAACTGTGAAAGTTAAGAGGTTGTAAGACGAGAAGGGAAATAGGAGCTCAAGAAGAATGCCCTTGAATTTTTCAATAACGTATGAGGCCAGATCATTGGAGAGAGGAGTGCTGCTGAAGGCTTGAGAAAGGAAAATCTGAAATAGCTCCCATAGAAAGTGAGAAAGGATATTATTTAGAGAGGAGTAAAAATTTCCTTGCCACAGTGAGCATCCAATTGAAATTGGTTGACATAAATTCATAATGTCTCTGGTCAGTTATGGGTGTGTAACTTTTTCCAGTTCTATCCAGGATTATTTGAGTAAGAACAGAGTATGTGGATTATGGGCCTTGAATTATGATATATGAATGTCACTTGAAGGAACTGCACATATTAACCTGGAGAAGAAGACCTTCAGGGATGTGGGGCATGGGACCCAATAACTGTCTTCCAAAGAAGGGCTGTCATACAGAGAAATCATTAGACTTTTTTCTCTTTGTTCCTAGAGGTCAGAACCAGGAACAATGGCTGGAAGTCATAAAGAGGAGAATTTAGACGTGATGTCAGAAAAAGCTTTCTGAAAAATATGAGCTGTCCGAAAGGGGGAGGTATCTGAAAGTAAGTATTCAAGCAGAATCTGGCTGATCATTTGTAGGAGGTAGTACAGTGGGTATTCCATTTATTTATTATTTTGACTAGATAACTGCTAAGGTCCCCATCTACTCTCAAATTATGTGATTCTCTGAATGAGAAAATAAGATGCCCTGAGGATGTGTTAATCACTGGGGAATGCATCCAGTCCAGTAGTCAGCGGGTGGAAGAACTTCATTGAAGAAGACACACGAGCAAAATGTTCAGGGTTTTAGTTCAACCTTGTGGTCCTCAGACCCTGTGTTGGCAGACGTTTTTTGGGGGGCAGTGTATCTGCTGGAGGTAGGAACACAAAGTACAAAATGATGTCAATTAAATATTTTATCTTCTAACTTATAAATGTACAACTTTACCAAAACAGTATAAATTACCATTCATCACACGTTTATATTATTCATTATTAATTTCCAATAAAAATGGTAATGTACAAGTTGGAGCAAAAGTTAACAAAATATAGACACCAAAGTTAAAGTGATATGCCCTTTATATGCAAAAATAATTATTAAACAATCATTGCTTAATCTAGTTATTTTTTAAAATATTCTTTGGAAACCCTTTATCATTCTCTTACACTTCAAGTATCAAAAAGACTTTATTTGATTCCTTCTGACTTCAGTGTTTGTGGTTTTGGTATCATAAAAACCTTGAAGGTGACTTAGCTTCAACTTTCTTCTGGTTGTTTGGAACTTATCAGAGAGAATACCCTTAGTGCCTCCTGAGCACTCCTAATTAGGTCTCAGGATGCCTCTCTGGCTCTCTGTTTCTTCTGCATCTTTTATTCTCTGAAGGAAGAAACAAAAACAGAACCAAACTAAACTTCTTCCACATGAATTATCTAGAAAAGGAGAGAAAGATTATTGAGGCAAACTCCCATAGTGTGTATTCATAACTTATTGATCTTTTTCTAATCAGAAAAAAAGTTCTTTGTCATCATTTTCTCTATTCTCCTTCCAGATCTGTCTCTTCTTCACTGAACAGACCCCTTAGTTGAGCTCTGGTCTTAGATGAGCTTAATTGAGCCCTAGCTAGCTAGATTTCCCACAGTACTTCAAGGGGCTAGGCTATTTTTTCCTTAAACTTCTAAGCAATTTAAGGCATTTGAACAGAATACTGTTGTTTTAAAGGCAAGAAATAGAATGATTTCCCTAATGATTTACAGTTAATTACACATTGATTCTGAAAGCCACAGATCAGAAGTTGCAGTTTCATTTTTAAATCACGGTTTCAAGTTGTTATGGGCTTTCCCCTCTAACTTCCAGTCAAATAAATAATAATATATTACATTTGTATAGTGCTTTCAGATTTGTGAAGTATTTTTTCATCACAAACACATGATATAGTCAGGGACGTATAATTGCTCTATTTTACTGATGAAGAAACTGAAGTATAGAGTGTCTAAATGATTTGCTCATGGTTATGCAGTGAATATGTCGGGACTTGGGACCTGTGCCCCTGTCCTCTGACTTGAAGCCCAATGCTCTTTCCACTTTGCTTTGCTAAAGCAAATCACTATTGAGCTTCTGGGATGTGCAAGACACTCCCCTGGACTTTTCCAACATGCCCTGGGACCAGGCACTGTCTTTTACCTTCTGACTTTCAGTTTTGTTTGTTTTTGGTGTGGATATTGTCTTACCCCATTAGACTGAAAGCTCTCTGAGGGCAGGGAATGAATGTCCTTTGACTTTTTTTGTATCCCCCGCTCTAAGCACTGTGCCTAGCCCAGAGAAGATGCTTAATAAGTATTTATTGACTGACTGATGGACGGACCGGTGAGGTTGAAGGGAGTGCAAAAATGGGATAGTCTCTACTCTAAAAAAATAACTCTAGATGGAGAATATGATGTGAGTGTGTGAAAAGCTAAATAATAATACAAGACTTTATTAATAAAAGACAACACAATAGCTAACATTAATATAATGCTTTAAGGTTTGCAGGACACTTTACATATATTATCTCTCCTTCTGTTGTAGGTTCCATTATTATTCTCATTTTACACATAAGTCTGGGAGAGGGTAAGTGAATATCTCACAGTCATACAGTTAGAAGACAGGAGCTTCTGGGTTCCAGCCTCTAGCAGGTTCACCCTTGATCTGGGCAGCCAGAAGAACAGTAGCAGAGACATGATAGAGGTTAATTTCTTTATTCTCCTCAAGAGGGCTGCTGCTGATGGAAGCACCGATTCTTTACAGTATCCCCTAATTACTATTCTTGAAGGGGTGAGTGAGAATGGGAGTTCCAACTCCTCCCACATTCCCCTAAGGCTTGATAGGGGCCAGTTAAGACAAACACGCCGTGCATATTCCCCCCTTACTGACAAGACCTCACTTGATTTATAGAGGAGCACACAAGGCAATTTGCCAGCAACAGCCTCATAAGTTTACATTATTTTCAGCAATATCATGGCAATTTAGCCTAACACAGGTGCACTGTGTTGTTTACAATTAGATTCAAATGTTTATATTATCTTAAGGTTAGATAATGATGTGCAAATGTGGTGAAATTATTTACAAGCCATGAACTTGGGAACCCATATCTTACAAAGAAAACAAATCCACTTTACATGTAAGTGTCCAGAGGGGGTTTGAACCCTGAGTCCTGAAATCACTAAACAGAAGGTAATATATATCTAATTGCCAAAATAAATGGTCAAGATAATAATTTCTATAGTTCATTTCAATTTAAGGTGGTCAGAGAAGCTTCACAGAGGAGGTAAGATTTGATGTGGGTCCCAAAGGCTAAAAACTCCTAGAAGACCTGGAGAGAGACTGGGAATAAAATAAAAGAGAAAGAAATAGGAGAAATGTACAGAGGAGGGCAGGGTCTTCTTATTTCAGACGTTACTCAAGAACTCTTGTATAAGTCTCATCTCAATTTTTGGCACTATATATTCCTAAGTATTTAAATATCAGCCCATTCTCTTCCTTCCTTATCAATAAGGAAAAAAGACTTTCTCTATAAATATCTTCCTTCTTCTCAGTTATCTTGAATCACAATCTACTGTCCATCTCCTTCAGGAAACTCTTGTTCAATGTATCAATATTCTCCCTTCTCTTTTAATATGCTTTTTGTAATTATTCTTTTTTCTGAACAGAGACATATATATGTATATGTGTACAAATATACATTTATGTACATATGTGTGTGTATATGCATATAACAACATACATATACAGGATATCTTCAAAGTTTTAGTTCAATTTTAAGCTATGAAAGTTTTAATAGCTTTTTATTAGTTTATTAGAGCTTTAATAGCTTAAAACTACATTAAATCTTTTGGGACAACCTGTATGTATATAAAATGTATCTATCTTTTCTACCCTATTGAGGATTGTGCTGGAACCAGTTCACGTTGTTGCACCTGAGAGTCGATTGTTATAATTTCCAACATGAGCATTTACATCTCAGAAATGGGCAAGCTACGAATCACATTTTTGTTTATTATTTTGTTGATTTTTTAGATTTAAAAAAAATCATGCTGATTAAAGTTAAAATATGTCTTATCTACATTTTTTCCCTCTGTGAACGAGTTAAACATTTACCAGCATACTCATGACTCTATTGTATTATCACTTTTTTATTTTGGAGGCTATGTTCATTTCCCCCTATATATTCCTGAGAGCTTTGTACAATGCACTGTTTGGGTAGGTAATTCAGACTGGCTGACTAAGTGCTTATTCCAGTTTTTCATACTATAGGCCTTTGACTCTGTAGATAATTTCTCCTCTCTTCCTTGGTCCAAGATTTTTCTTGTTCATGTTTTAATCTCCTTCTCATAGGATCATAGGAATTGGAGCTGGAAGGAGCTTCATAGATCATAAAGTCCAATTCTCTTAGTGCTTCACAGGGAAGGAAACTGATAAGAGAGGTGACTTACTAAGGTCATACAAGGTAGGTGTGACTTACAAGATGCAGAGCTAGGATTCCAACCTATGTAGGTCCCCTGATTTCAAATATACTGTAATGCACATCCTTTTGTCCCTATTCCATTGGAATTCTGTTTGAGAAGAAGGTGCATGCCCTTCTCTGGTTGCGTCCTTATTACTAAATGCCATCTCCCTTTCCCTTTTGTCATTTCCCTTACTTCTTTGCAAGAGACAAAAGAAATACAATAGCTGATGATTTCTACACGAGCTTTTCACGATGACAGAATTGCATAGGGTGGAATAGTATGTGTTATGTATGTATGTACATATGTGGGGGTATATGAATCTAGTAGTGTTGCTTGGAAAGAAGAATGAAATTAGCCAGGGATCAATCCTTAAATCAGTTGTTATTCAGGAGAAAATTGTCCTAAAATGTGGATATATCTCGTGTTGGGGCATTTATGTTCACAGCAGATCAAAAGCTAATAACTATGATTGATTAGGCTCAGGATCACCCTAATTAAAAGGGTGCTTTGCCTCTCTTTAGTGGAGATTCATCAGAAGTGCCTGAATTGTTTGGACAGGCTCCTCCTGCCCGGGTAATTAGGATTAATTAAATGAACACAGAATCTATGCCTCCCAGGCCTAATAAAATAGTTATTACCCTATATGATTTTAGATTCTACTAAAGCCATTATCAGTAAAGATCAATATTCACCAGGCATTAGCTTTAGGTGAGGTCTATTGTGCAGAACATATGAAAGATGAAAACTCTTTTAAGTATCTTCTCTCTAATGACCAAATTTGAGTAACATTTTTTGTAGAAGTTGTGCCTTTTCACATCATGGTACTACACTCCAGTATTTGCTGGAGCAACCATCTTGGGCACTGGTTTTATCCTTTCTGTAGCAGTGAGCTGCTACACCTAAGGAAACCACTGTAAGTTTGTGAGTGTGTGATTACATAGTCCTCTGTGGCTTTACCTGAGAGTAGAAAGCAAAACCAGACTAGGGATTGTAAATCATCCCAGTGATTAGTCAGATTTTGTAAGTGTATAGATTAATAATTATATAAATTTAGAACTGGAAGGGACTTGGTCACATAGTCTAATAAAACAACAAAAATTTACAGATGAGAAAATCCTGAGATTACATTGATTTTGATTATGATCCTGAAATTCCATCACATTTATACTGTAGACATCTTGGTGTGTGTGTGTGTGTGTGTGTGTGTGTGTGTGTGTTTGTGTGTATGTGTGTGTGTATTATATAAATGCAATGTAATAATATGTAATAACATTACATAATAATACACAATTATACAATTTTATATACTGTATCTAATATATAACATATATATGAATTATATAATACAAACATTAAAGCATGATGTAATAACAATATAATTTATAGTTTTATATAGACATGTACATACATACATGCACACCTATTTCTTTCCCTTCACAAATTGAGTTCCTTGAGGAAAAAGTCCGTATTTTTACCTTTCTTTGTAACCCCACTGCTCAGAAAAGTTTTAGGCAAATAGGAAATGCTTGTTGACTGACTAACTGAATAAACTGAGGCCCAGAGACTTTGGGTGACTTATCCAAGGTTAAGTACCTGACATCAGCATGTATAGAGGATGTGCTGTATTTGCTCAGATATGTCCTAAATGTCACTAAATTGTGCGTGTGTGGGTATTTTTCAGTCTCATTTTGTAAGCTTGTGTTTTTAAACTAAAACTTAATCTTTACTTTTAAAAGCTTAGTTAAGTTTTTATTTCTTTTGTTAATGGAGAAAAAAATGACTTTTTTGATTAAATATTCAATAAACATTGCCCTTAAAAATTCTCTAGTTCTCTCAACCTAATGAAATAAAATGCACACTCCTATAGTAGCTCTAAATATAAAGACCAAATTTGAAATCCAAGTCCTTCAGACTCTAAAGCCAGCAGTCTTTTCACTGCACACTTATTGCTTCCTGCTGGTGATCCAGGTGTTGAAAGGACTTTCCTAAAATATTTTTAAGCAGAAATTTCACAAGGTCTTCATAGAGTCACAGTTTTATGTGCAATGGTTCTTGGACCTCATTGTCCTTTTCAAATACATACAGAGGGCTGCCTAGGCTGCACTTCTTGGTCAATTCATATAGCTGAAGGAGAAATCTCTTTTTTAAAGCATTATATTCCAGTAGATGCATTGAGACAATTTTGGTATCAGTGTTCAGGGATTTGCATTATTCTTTAGTTACTTATTTATGGAACCTGGGGCTCAAGTCTATTTCATGACTCTCCTCATTGATGGAGAATGATTAATCTTTACTCCATGCTAGTGCAAAGGCAAGAGCTTGGGAAAGGAGAGATCCTTGTTTTCCTCTTGAGAGGCAGTTAGGTGGCATAATGGATAGAACACTGGAATCAGGAAGACCTGAGTTTAAGTCAAATCTCAGAAACTTACTAACTATATGACTTTGGGCAAGTCACTTAACTTCTGTTGGCCTCAGTTTTTTCATCTATAAAATGGGATAACAGCCCCTACTTCCTAGCGTTGTTGTGAGTATCAAACAAGATCATATTTACAAAAGACTTTGCAGACATTAAAGCATAATGTAATGATATTATAATTTATCATCATCATCATAATTAGTATTATTGCAGCCTTCCCCTTTCTAGATCTATTTCTTTGTCACAAAAAGTTGGACATGACCGAAATGACTGAACAACAAAGATTAGAGGTGGTGGGGGTTTGAACTTTGGTGTTGGATGTGTGAGTAAAGAGAAGGTGACAGATATAACAGATGTTGAGAAAGTAAAAATGTTGAGATATGGCAGTTGATTGAATATGTGGGATGAGGGAGAGAGTGAGAAGTCAAAGCTGATACCAGTATTATGAATATAAGTAATTGGAAGGATGGTTGCAACCTTTAGGCCATCAGGAAACTTGATAGAGGTCAGGTTTTATCAGGTAAAGATAATGTATTAAGAAAATCACAACCCTGAAAAATCATAGCCTACCTTTCAAGGGAGACTCCTTGTGTAGTCTATTGCATTCCATCTGGTGAATGGGGACTAGATATGCTGGTTGGGGAAGTGATTTCCCCAATGGTATATAAGTAGCAGCAGTGTGAGCAACTGGGAAGTGGTTGTTATAATTGCCTCAGTGGCTGACGATGGGTTCAGATGGAAGCCTTTGAAAGCATGTACAGAGAAGGGAGTGGGTAGAATTGGTGAGTGGTAGGGGATGAGGGTAGGCGAAATTTCCTATGATTGGTTATTGCAGGATGGGATGTGATAGACCATTATGTCAATTGACCATATATCCCTTGGGGTCAGACCTCAGTCCTTATTTTGGAGATGGTGCAACAGGGACCCAGATCTTAAACTAAAGGGTTACTTTGAAAAGTCTAGAAGGTGATTTCTCTGCTAATTGATTAGAGAAATTGCAGGTTCTGTTTGTTCATGTGACAAGACATGTATCCTGGCTGCTTTCCCTCATAATTAGCCTCAACTCTGGGTAACCACATCACCAGGGTAGCAGATCACTGTGACCTGAAGGAATTATGCCTTTGACCCAGGTTAAATCAACTGAAATGTCTTCAATTTTGCCATGTCTTCCTCCTGACATTGAGATTAGGGAACAAGTATTTATGCAGCAATTCAATCCTGATTACCAAGAAGCTGTGAAGAGTGACACTCCTATCTTCAGGTTTCTTCACCCTGACATTTTCCTCAATCATTATCTCTTGGGGGATCAGGTATGTTCTCATTTGAGGGGATTTTTGAAAATTTCTTTTTCTTCCTCTATTTTGTGTGTGTGTGTGTGTGTGTGTGTGTGTGTGTGTGTGTGTCAGGATGTGAATCCTGCCCCATATAGCTCCAAGTCCCTAAAAAAAAGTCTTAAAAGCTGAAAAAAAGAGTAATAAGAGATAATAATGAAGCCAGCCCAGACTATGCTAGTGTTCAAGGCATGAAAACTTGGAATGTGTTTCCTGGAACATGAATATCCTCCCTGGGGCCTGATTTCTATCAGGCACTTGTCACCCTAATCTTCACACTCATACTAGGTTTGCCAAATTAGGGAATCAAATTAAATTCCAGGGGGTATCCTCAGGACTGGCAAATATTCCATTATGAGTAATCATCTATAAAAGGAAGAAATTTACAATAGAGGATCTCTAAGTTGTCTTCTAGTTCTAAAGAGTCTATGAATGTGCTGTAAGAGATGAGGAGCAGATTGATCTTAGGAAAAACACAGGAAAACTTGCATGAAATAATGAAGAGTGAAAAGAGCAGAATCAAGACAGTGTTGGATACATTACCAGCAGTACTGTTTGAAGCATAACTGAATGACTAAGGTATTCTGAGTACTATAAATATTCAAATCAACTACAAAGCACCTATGAAGGAAGATGCTCTCCACTTTCAGAGAAAGAACTGATAAATAATAAATAGAAGTATGTGTGGTGTGATTTTATATACATGCATGTGTGTGTGTGAGAGAGAGAGAGAGAAATGGTGGCCTTCTCTAGTATGGGGAGGAGGGAGGGAAAAAGGGAGACAGTTTAAAACTTTAAATTAGCAAATTTTAGAAATTCTATGAACAGGAATATTAATAGGAATTAATTAATTTTTTTCTTTCAGTTTAAAGAGCATAACCCAGGTCCCTCATTTTGAAAGCTCATGTTGAATTGGGCAGGGTAAAGAAGGAAATGCAGGATCATCATGGCAGAGAGCAGTTGGGAGGAAGTTCCTGGTGGGGGAATATAGTGTTAGAAAATTAAGGCTGCAGAAGAGAAACCCCATAATACTGGCAGGCATAATCATGGATGTATAACAGGAAGTAGTGGAGATAGAGCCATGAGGACAGGGATTTAGAGACAAGAATTCAGTTACAGAGATGACTGATAGGAAAAATCCAGGTTCCAATCCCAGAAAAATTATAAGCTTCTATAGTATACCAAGGGTGCGAAGTCCGTGATAAATGACGATGGAAAGAAGGCAGAACTTCTCAGCTTTTGTTTTGCTTCTGTTTTGGGCAGCTTGGTGTCACAGTAGATAGTGCTGGACTTTGAGTCAGGAAGACTTTAGCTCTAATCCTCCCTCAAATACTAGCTGTATGACCCTGGACAAGTTAATTAACTTCTGCCAGACTCAGTTTCAGCATTTGTAAAATAGCGATACTAATAACACTTACCTCACAGGGTGGTTATAAGGATCAAACGACATAAAGTGAAGAAGGATATAAATACTAGGTATTATGATTATGCCTTATCTTTGAAATGGAGAAGGCAGACAAAAATGGTGATTAGGAATTGAAATTCAGGATAGTTTAGGAGATAGCGGGAGAACTCCAGTTGATATGGACTAACTGTATTGCAAGATTATTAAAGAAGAGACAAATGTAATTGTGGAACCACTAGGAGAGATCTTTGAAAGTTCATCATAGAGGAGCTTATGGAGTTAGTTAGTTGTGCCAGTATATCAGACCCACTTTCAATGCACAATTATGAAGATTATAGATAACAGCAAATGTTTCAAATAGAGAACAGTATCTTTTCTGATTTTTCAAAAAAAGGGAAGAGTGGAGGCTGTTGAGCCTGACTTCAATTGCAGTCAAAATCCTAAATATATTATTAAAGGGATTGCTTTTGAACCACCTTTGAAATGGAATGAGTAATTGCTAACAGCCAGCGTGACTTTACCAAAACTGTGTCAAGACAGAATAAACTCGTTTCATTTTATCACAAAGTTACTATACAAGAAAATCAGAGAGATGATGTGAACATACAGTTTACCTAGATTTCAGTGAAGCATTTGGCAAAATATGTCCTACTATCTTTAGGAATAAGATGGAGAGATATGAGTCAGATGATAGTAAAGTTAGTTGTATATAGATTTTATAGAGCAGTAAGGCCCAAAGAATTGTTCTGAAAAGTGCAGTCTAAGCCAGACTTGAGGAAAAAGGCTCTACTGAAGTATTCTAAAGACCTGTCCTTGATCCTGCGCCACCACACATTTTTATCAATGGCTTAGATGATGATAGAGTTAGCATTCTTATCATATTTGCACCTGACGTGAAGCAGGGAGTGACTGCTCACACATTAGATGACAAAATCAGGATTCAGGATTATTTCAACAAGTTGGAACATTGAACTACTTGTGGACAAAAGAAAACTTTGGATGGTGGTACCAGAGATTTGGGGCAAGAGAGCGCAGGGAAGTGGGATGTAATAACTGCCTTCAAATATCTGAAAGGTTGTTAGATAAAAAAGGTTTACTCTCTTTGGCTTCAGGTGATAGAAGTAGGAGCAATGGATAGAAACTAGAAAGAGGGAAATTTAGACTTGATTTAAGGAAAAACTTTGCAAGAGTCAGTGTTATCCAGTTGTGGAAGGGACTGTTTCAAAAGGCAATGGTGCTACTCTCATTTAAGTGAAGATCATAAGATCTTAGATCTTAGAATTTAGGCCTGGAAGGAAGGCTGGAAATCATTTAACCCCTCTCTTATTTTACAGATTAGGAAACTGAAGGCAACAGAGGTCAAACAACTTGCCCAGGTTTTGTGCAAAACTGGGTCAGCTTAGTCTACATCAATGGACAATGAGTTTTCCATCACTAGCGATCTTGAAAGTCTTCTGAGTTACTACTTTCTATGAGGATTTATGATTTGATTAGGGGTTTGACTAGATGACTTCTGAGGTTACTTACACATTAGCATTTCTGTTATTTTGTCAATAACTCAGGCCTGTGTTTATGTTTGTTTGTTTTTTCACTTGAAGGTCTACCCTTTGTTACTGGTTTCCCAATTATTGTTGTCCAGCAGACTTATGCCACTTTTTAAAGGGGGACTAAGATACTAACTTGCAGGTGGTTCAAATGTATTAGTTCATGGGAGAAAAGCCAAACCAAGGAAAATAATCTAACACTCAATAGGTCCTATGAGTAACAGCTGTTGAAAATCATATACGTGGGGCTTTCCTGCCAGGAGTTAAACATTTACAAGGAAAACTTTACATAAAACCATGGGGAAGCCTTCTCTTCCATCTGTCATATAGGGTTCTTTATCTTCTCTCGTATGCTTTCCTTAAAATAACAGGGAAGGTCGGAAATTGTAGTCCTTAAGCCTGGACCACTAACTAGCTATAAGAACTTGGAAACTGTGCCTCAGCTTCCACAGTGGAGGTACTGAGGAAATGGAGTCAAATAATGATAAAGAGATAATTGGAATCTTTCTTTTTAAGACGCTAGTGTTGTATCCTTCTATTAACCAACTTTGTTGTTGTTCAGTCATTTTGGTTTTGTCTGACTCTTTGTGACATCATTTGGAGTTTTCTTGGCAAAGGTACTGAAGTTGTTTGTCATTTCCTTCAACTCATTTTATAGATGAAGAAACTGAGGCAAACAGGGTTAAATGACTTACCCAGGATCACACAGCTGGTATATGAAGCTGGATTTGAATTCATGAAGATGAGTCTTCCTGACTAGGCCTGACACTCTATCCACTGTGGCTCCTAGTAATTTGCTATTAACCAATTAGGACTTCTATTAAATTCAATAACCATGATCAGCGTGGAGAAAAAAAGCTGATGCAAGTGACCCAGGTGCATTTTGACATCTAGTTGGTCTGAAATATTATAGCTAATGCCAGGGTACCATAGCTAAAAATAGTCCATGAGAGAGTTGGGTTTGAAGACAGGGATTAAGGATGAATTAGAAAGAAGGGAGCTAACCAAGCCTAAGGAAAATGCTATGATTAGATTTAGATTAAGATATACTAAATAGTGATTAAGGAATAGGGACAAAGGTATCAGATTATGCCCAAATATTTATTTCTGTAAAAGTATAGCTTTTATATATGCATAGCTCTTAAATTTACTTCTTGGGAATACCATTTAATTTAATCTGTTTTAATAAAGAGATGCATTTTTTCATCTTTTTTTTGCCTTTTTTTTGGAGGGGGCAGTTGGGGTTAAGTGACTTGCCCAAGGTCACATGGCTAGTTTTTTGTGTTAAGTGTCTGAGGCCCGATTTGAACTCAGGTCCTCCTGACTCTAGGGCCAGTGTTCTATTCACTGTGCCACCTAGCCAACTCCATTTTTTCATCTTTTAAGAAAAGATTAAGTGGGGGAAGTTCCTCAATTAATTTTGTTTATGGGGTTAGCCTAGTAGTTGAGAACTGAAAACCAAAGCATCTTCTACTTTGGGTAAACATCTCTCAATGTCAGGTTTTGAGTAGCAATTTGATGTCTCCCACATTGAATTTCCTAATCTCTGTGTGTGCCAGAGAGAGAAACTGACACATCAAGACATAAAAAGACTTGTCAACAATCTCCCCATGATTTAGAAATTAGAATCAAGAAGAAATAAGAATAGAAATTCTTTTGGAAGGCTTTGCCTCTTTTTCTATGAGATTTACACATTTATTTCACAGAATTTTGGAGTTGGAAGCAAAGGTAAATATTTCAAAATTGGCTTTCTGAAAAGAAAATGTACACAGAACACACTTTCAAGTTTAATCTAAATTAACATGCTCTTCATCACTTTCTTAAGCCTAGACAATCAACAAAACTATCAGATCCTGATTTGTAGCATTTGCTGGTTTTCCAGGTATAAATAGTCACATAGAAGTATGAACAATCAGCTCTCAATAGCTGGTAGAGCTGGCGCCAGCACACACCTGGTTGAAAGGGTTCTAACTGGCCATCCAGTCCAACCCCAAAGAAATCCCCAGTGTAACATACAAGACAGATGGAAATTCAGCCCTTGCTTTTAGACCTCCAGTGAGTATCAACGACCACCTCTCTCGGAAATCTTTCTACATTTAGAGTTTTATTTGTTATGAAGTTTTGTCTGAGATCTGATCTAAATTTGCCTTTTTGCAACTTCTACCCATTATTCTTGGATCTTTGCATTATAGACAAATAGATGAAACGTAATTCCTTTCCCTGTAACAGTCCTTCAAATAGTTGACCTCCCTCTCCCCTCCCCAATCTTTTCTTCTCTAGGCTAAAAATTCCCAGTTCCTTCCACTTATTCTTGTATGACATGGACTCAAGGCCCTTCACCATCAGAGCTGCTTCCTTCTGGATATAGTCCACTTATCAATGTCCTTTTAGTTCAACTGTAGCAGTCAAAATTGTACACAACAACACTCCATCTGTGATCTGAGTATGGCAGAGCACAGATGTCCTATCATGTCCTTTTTCCCGAAAGCTTTAGAAGCTCAAGATTATATTAGTTTTTTTTTTTAATTTCACATTGCAAGAATGACTCATATTGAGTTAACATTTCACTACCTCCCCAATATTTTTTTCCAGGAAAAACTCTTTGTCTAATCATCTTATAGTTGTGAATTGATTTTTTTTAAAGCCAGAGTAAGATTTTTCATTTATCTTTATTGAATTTCATCTCATTAGATTCAGCTATATGTATCAGTCTGACAAGGTCTTTTGGTTCCTAATTCAGTCATCAAGGATGTTAGCTATTCCTCCCAGATTTGTGTCATTTTGGCTTTCTCTGAATTAGTGATAAAAATGTTAAATGGCACAGAGTCAAACACAGATCCCTGGGGTTTTTCATTGTAGATCATTGCCACCTTAACATTGAAACATTAATGCCTAATCTTTGAGTTCATCCAGTCAGCCAGCTGTGAATATGCCTCACTGTATTATTGTTTAGTCCCTATCTCTTCATCTCCTCAAAAAGAATAGTACGAGATATTTTATAACATTCCTTGCTAAAATCTAAGTAAACTATATCCATGGGGAAATTCGATTACTCTGACACGACCTGTTCTTGATGAAGCTGCGTGGTCTCTTTTTAATAATGTATTTTCTTTCTAGATGTTCTCTAGAATAGCTCTTTAAAGAGCTATTCTGGAATTTTCCCAGAAATCAAAGTCAAGCTTGTGGGTCTATATTCTATATTCCATTTTCTTTTCTCTTGAAATTTGGAACAATCTTTTTACTTCTTTACTCTTTTGGCACCTCTCTCCTTTTCTACAATCTTTCAAATATTACTGACAGTAGCTCAGCAGTCATATCTGGTGGTGGGGTTTTTCTTTCCTTCCTTCCTTCCTTCCTTCCTTCCTTCCTTCCTTCCTTCCTTCGTCCCTTCCTCCCTCCCTCCCTCCCTTTCTCCCTCCCTCCTCACTTCCTTCCTTCCTTCCTTCCTTCCTTCCTTCCTTCCTTCCTTCCTCCCTCCCTACCTCCATCCCTCCCTCCTCCCTTCTGTCCTGACTCTGTTCCTTACCAACTATATGATACTGGGCATTAAGCTTCTATTTCCTCATGTGTAAAATTGGGATAAGGATATTATAAAAGAAATTGTTTAATGGATATAAAGTTCTCCATGGTTATAAGGTGTGATAAAAATGTGAATTGTCTTAGCATTCTGTGAAAGGTACTATTATTTCATATCCAATGAACTCTCCCATTTATCTAGTTCTCAGGGTCAGTGTTTCTATGTGGATTCTATGCATTTTTGATATTTTCTGTCTCACTAAATGTGTCTCAGGCACTGAGTGCTTATCATTTCCTGGGGGTATGGTGTGATGGCATTTTGTGACATTCAGATAGTGACACAGGATGGAGTAAGTTCTGTTCTGGACCACAGACTAGGCAGTGTGACATGACAGTCAACCAAAAGAGGACTAACTTTCTTCCTTATCAGCAGTTTGGAAATAGGTCAGACAAGTCAGAAAGGGAAATTACAGGCAAAGTTGTCTTCCAAAATATTGCAGAGGAGAAACTGAATTTTTCTTGCACTGTATCCTATGACTGAAATGATTAAGGATTATAGCCATTAGATTGCCCAAATGATTCAGTTAGCAGTTTTTCTTTTGGATCTGCTACCTCCCCTTTCTGTGCTCTTTCCAACAAGTGTCAAATCTTTTTCAAGAAGAAAACCTGCTGGTCAAAGAATATCAAAAGAACTGCCAAGTTTCAACAGTCATATGAAAGATTGCTCCAAGTCATTAATAATAACAGAAATAGAAATCAAAGCAACTTTGTGCCTTTACCTTATGCCCATCAAATGGACAAAATTTACAAAAGACAGGGTCAATGCTAATGTGACTACAGCTAGAGAGGCATACTAATAGATTGTTTTTGGAGATACACATTGCTCAGGTATTCCAGGAAACAATTTGTCATTATGCCTGGAAAAAAAATCACTAAATTGCTTGAACCCTTTAACTTAAATATTCTACTACTAGGCATATGTCCATAAAATAAGAATAATAATATCACCTACCTTGTATGGTTGTTTTGAGAATCAAATGAGATAGCATTTAAAAGTGTTCTATCTAGTGCCTGGAATATAATGGGCACTATATTAATGCCCATTCCCTTCCTTTCACTTTTTCCCAAGGATGTCAAAGACTGAAAGGTCCAATATATTAAAAAAAAATCAGGGTAGGACTTTTTGTGGTGGCAAAACAACTGGAAATGAAATAGGTATACATCAAATGGCTAAACAAATTATAGTACTTTTATGTAAAGGAATATTATTGTGCTATAACATCAATTACAAAAAAAAAATCAGAAAAACTTTGGAAGATAGTATGAACTGATTAAGTGTAAAGCAAGTAAATTCAAAAGAACACTAAATACAATGACTACAATATTTCAAATGAAAAGAATACCAAAATAACATTTCATATTGAGTAACTGTAATGAATTATCTTAGTCTAGGAAAAGAGATATGGAAGACTCCCCTCTTTTAAGTAAATAAGTGGGGAAATATATGTTTGAAATGTTTCTTATGTCAGTCATGTTTACTACGTTGTTTTTTCTCAATTGTTTTTCTTTGTTAACTGGGAAGACATAGCACCAATGCAATACTCACAGTGTCAACAGCAACTATAAATATGCTGGCATAGTTCTCAATCACAAAATATATCAGACTCTCCATATAGAAGACAGAAGCAAAACATTTATTCAGACACCAGAAAACCAAATCCCCAAACCAGAAAACCAAAGTCATCATAGTAACAAAGAAGTTAATACACCATAACACCACAGAGAGCCACACCATCCTTTATACTTCCCATAAACCAACACTCACAAGCCTAAATATCTCCCTGGGTGCATCCTCTTTCTCCCACCATTTAGCTGCTCTGACTCCCAGCTTCTTGTGGACTCTGCTCCACCCTTCAACAAGCTCCTCCCATGACAGGCTCCATGTGATTACATTTGCCCTATTATGGGGCTAGGGAATATCTTCAAATTCTCATTACCATTACAGAAGACTGGTTTGGGGAGGGTGAGATGTATGGTATACCTGGAAATGATGAATTATGAAAATAGAAGGAATCTATAAACTTTTTTTTTTAAGAGAAAGCATAGCAGGGGCCATTCTACCTCTCCTATCCCCACCCTTCTAGGGACTTGTTGAGTAGTGCTGTTCTTGGCAACCATGTGAAAGCATGATTGGGCCACCTTCTGGCTAACATATGATTCATTCTCAAGGCTCTTACAAGGGGAGATGATGCTGAATCCCCTAAATGACTGTTGATCTGGAGGAGTTAATGATTCAGTAAATATATGAAGGGATTGACCTGATCCTCCACCCTCTCTTCCATTCCAGCTGTGACGTATGTGAACTGAATCAAATAGTATACTAAAAGCTCTGTGAGAGAAGAGGCAATTGTGTCTGTCTTCTAACCAATCCCTATAGCGTCATGAGCACACATCTTAATTAGGTGAGTTTTTTCTTGGACCCTGGTTGCCTTTGTCTTTTGCATAATTGTTCTTTCTCGATCTTTGGTAAACAAGTATTCCCTGTTAGATATGTCTAGGATTAGTAAAGGACTTTGAGAGTCTAAGAGGTCCAGAGGTTATAGGTTGAAACTGGCCATTAACAAAGGAAGTTTCTGTATCAGAGATTGGCAAATGATAAAAGATCAGCAAAACCCAGATTATTTTACCAGCTAAGTTATAAGGACTATGCCCAGCTGAGGTGAAATGTAAAGTGCTTAATTAGAATGTTTATTTTATGTTCTGATGATGTTTAAATATTGCTCTTCAGATGATTATAATAGTATTTATAATAAATTGTTATTGAATTCTGTTCTAATCATTCTCTTCATATATGCTGTGATATGTTTATGCTTATCATTCCTTTGTGTGCATGAATAAAGTGCCTTTCCCATACCCTGATCCATATTGTGCATTGATTCTCTCTTTACTCCTTCCTTTTGGAGAATTCCTAGACTTAGGAGTCACAAATTAACTTAGTAATTTAAATTAAAATCTTCCTAGGTAACTAGGACAGAGGATTTTACAAGACAATAAGTGTGGTAAAAGGAATTCCCTTCTAATAAAAGGCCTGAATCCCAGGACTGAACCTGATCCAAACTACATAGTTGTTCAAAAGTACAAAAATGGGATATTGTAATATGTGTTCAAATAACTGCAAGTAAGTTAATATAATTGGATTATAGTGTGTGGAAGGGAAGGACTGAAGCCTGGGAAAGGAGGAAGGGACTAGATTATGAGGAACTTTAAATTCTAAACAAAGGGGTTTATATTATTCTGGAGAAAATAGGAACTTACTCAAGTGGAGTTCACTGAAAAGGGTTTTTCTCTCTCTCTCACATACACACACACACATACACAGAATCAGACCTGTACTTAAAAAAAAAAACAGAAACAAAACTAACATTAACATGCAAATAGAAGATTGAGGGAAGTGGGGATAGACTTGAAGCAGTGAGATAACCTAAAAGACTATTGTAAAAGTCCAGGTGAAAAACATTGAGGAGCTGAACTTGAGTTGTGGTTGGGTGAGTCTAAATAAGGTAATAACATATGAAAGATAGGCAGCTAGATTGGGTAGCTAGATAGTGCAGTAGATAGAATGCTGGGCCTGGAAGACCTGAGTTCAAATTTGACCTCAGACATTTATTAGCTATGTGACCTTGGTGATGTTACTTACTCCTGTTTGCCTCAGTTTTCTCATCTATAAAATTAATTTTAGGAGAAAATGGCAAACTACCCCACTACCTTCCAACAAAATCTCAAATGTAATCACAAAGAGTTGGACATGACTATATTGATCGAACAACAGCAACAAATATGAAAGACGTGAGAGTAGGACTGAGAAAATTTTGCTATAGATTGGATATATGGGATAAATTGGAGTGAAGTATTGTGAAGAAGATAGAGTAAGGATGTGAGCTTGGTTGGCTGGGAAGATAGTGATGTCTTCAATGATATTAGGGAGATTTTAGGGGGAAAGATGAGTCTGTTTTGGACGTGTTGAGGTTGAGATGCTTATGAACCTTCGTAATGAGATATCCAAAAGGCAGTTAGTGATACAAGTAAGATACAGAGATATGGGAATTACATGGAGATGCTAATGGAACCACAGAAGTTCACCAGCTGAATTAGTATAGAAGGAGAAGAGAGGAGGGTGGGAGATAGACCTCTGGGGGAATACACACATTTAGTGGACATGATATATAGTAATGATGTCAATAACAAGAATAACTAGCATTTGTGCAGCATCTGTTGGGTGCTAGATACTGTGCTAAGTGCTTTACAAACATCTCATTCTATCTTCACAACAATCCTGGGAGGAGGGTGCTATTATTATTCCCATTTCATAATTGAGGAAACTGAAGAAAACATGGATGAAGAACCAATAAAGAAGACTGAAGAAGGCTTGGACAGATAGAAAGAGAATCAGGAGAGAGTAGTGTCATAAAACCTAGTGAGGAGAGAGTATTCAGAAAGAAAAGGTGATTAGCAGCGCCAAATGCAGAGAGGTTGAAAAGGATCAGGATTAAAAAAGGCAATTTTTGGCATTTATAAAGATCATTGGCAATTTTGGAGAAGATAGTTTCAATCGAATGATTAGGCTGCAAGTCAGATTGCAGAGGGTTTGGAAGAGAGTGAATGGAGAGGAACGGGAGGCATTATGATCAACAGCTTTTTAAAAAGAGTTTGGCATCAAGAAGCTTGAAAAAAGACATTCTCCTGTGGGAATACAACACACATGAAATTAGGCATAAGTAAACCAAATAAAAATAAAAGGAAGCAATCTTAAGAGGCAAAGAGTATTACCAATTAGGAGAATTAGGAAAGACTGCATAGCACCTGACCTATGTTTTGAAAGAAGAGAGGGATTCTAAGAGAAGTGGAGGGCAGAGTGAATGACAGAAATGGAAGTCTGCCTGCAGCCTGGTTTGATAGATACAGTTCTGAAAGATGACCACTACAGAAGTGCCATACAGACCATGAGTTTCATCTCTGAAGTCCAGGAGAAGCAATTGTTTCTTGTCTCCTCTACATTCGTAATCCCAGGAAAGGAGGGGATGCCAGTATGGAAGAATAAACATTTTTTCTCTTTCTATGGAGGGAAAAGTAAAGAAAAGAGTGATCTAATGGAAATCATCAGCTGCTCTGCTTTTGCTCTTGGATTATTTACTTTCAGATGCAAAATCATAGTTCTAATCCTTCAACTATCACATTTAGAGTGTCATTAATGAGTAGCTGAATACTTGCCTATTTGTCAGAATCAAAAATCACATCAGCTGAAAGATCCTGTTCCTGCTGAAAGCTGTGGGTTGTGTTCTCTTTCTCTCATGTCTTGAGTTAATTGCGCCCTATCTCAGGCCAGGGCATATGACCAAAGGTTAAAATAATAATGCTTCATGTTTTTGTAGCACTTAGAGGTTTACAAAAATCTTTTCTTGAAACAATCCCATGAGTTAGGCAATGCAAATATTATTATTCTCATTTTATGAATAGCAAAACGGAGGCTCAGTGCAGTGAAGCTATTTGCTTCACATGGTCACACAGCTAATAAGAGTCAAAGCAGGAACTCAGATTGAGGTCTTCTGATTTCCAGGCTACAGTCCTTTCTTTTGTGAAATCTTGTGGATTCCTATTTATCACTACTAAGATACTGATGGAAAATCAGGGCAATAATTGGTATGAGTGTGATATGTGACTTTTCCCAGGATAGTTGCCTTCAAGTGATGGACTCTTGAAGATCAAAAAGCCATATGGTATGCTGGTAAATGCTTAACAACTAGTCTTCCAAATTATACACACAGACACATACACACATATACACATACACACAAATGTATGTATATATACACACATGCATACACGTGTGTATATGATATGCTTTTAAGTTTAATTTGTATCATTTCCAATTTCTGCATCACTTTGTTAAGCCTAGACAATCAACCAATGTATAAAAGCCCTGGAATATAGTGTACGCTGATTTCCAAGATATAAATGCCCACACTGAAATCAATTTCTTCTGGTTCAAGCTGGTCCAGCACATCCCTTTTAAGTGGTGAAAGAAAAGAACTTTTAAAAATAGAACAAGAGGTGGTCATGGCAGGGAACTGGGACTGGGAGCCTTTAAATCATATCTTATAGCAAGACCAGTCTTAAACATGTAATTACTCTCTAGGACATAAACATGCTGCAAAGATAAATTTGATATAGTAGTATGGGTATATAGAGTAAGTAGAGTTCTCCTATGGTCTGGTAAAATCAATGGCACTTCCTCCTCCCTCTCCTATTACTAGGGAGGTTCAGTAAATCTCCAAATTGGGATTGATTTAGAAGTCAGAGACACTAGCAATTGTGTTATCTCAATTGCTCTATTTCTTAACACCCATTCCTCAAAGCTCACGAATATTAAAGCTAAGTCTATATAGGCCCTTTTAAGGAACAGAAGGGACCAGGTCAAGAGGGCTATCTGGACTCTTAAAAAAGGTTGTTTCATCTTCAGAGACATTATAAAAATCAATGATTTTTTTTAAAAGAAAACATTTTTAATGATGTCTTTTTTTTAATGCTGCCAAAATTTCCTTTAGTAATCTTTCGCTCTTTTTCCTAGAGAACCATCTCATATGAGAAAAAGAGTTGTTTACCTGCACACACGTACACACACACACACACACACACACACAGAAAATGAAAAAAATCAACTGATCAATCACTGAAACAATCTGAATATATGTGCAGTGTGCAACACTTGTGAACTTCCCACTTTTGCAAAGGCATGCACGGGAATGTTGTTTCATACCTTTTTGTGCCATGCTTGTTCTTTATAATTTGCAATATTCACTTTTTTTTTTTGGTATGGCTATTCTTTCTGTTTATATTGTTGTAGTCATTGTTTTTCTTGGCTCTGTTTACTTCCACTTCTACGTGTTCATGCCTCTCTGTACATGCTTCTATATATTTATCACATTTGTAATTTCTTTCAGTATAGTAACATTATATACATTCATGCGCCATAATTTCTTTACCCATTCTCTGATTTATAGACAGTTACTTTGTTTCCAATTCTTTGCTATCATAAAAAATGCCTATATTTTGGTGTATTTGGGGCTTGTCTTTTTATCAATGGCCTGGCCTCCTAGGGGTAAACACATATTGGAATTTTGAGGTAAAAAGGTATGGAAATTTTAGCTGCTTTATTGGAATGATTCCCACCTGCTTACCAAATGGTCGTACTGATTAAAAGGTTCACTAACGAGGCATCCCAACCATTCCCACACTGATTATTTTTTTCTTTTGTCATTAGTCCATTTGCAGGATCATCAATAATCTCTTAGGAATCTCTTTGCTCCCTGGCATGGATTTTGACCTAATCCCTATTCCTCTTCATCTCTTACTTTGCTGATCTTGTTTTCTCTCCTTGGATTTTGTTTTTAGCTTTAGCTAAAATAATTGTCAGTGGAACAAACATTTCATTCAACTTCTCATCTGATCTCTTGAATTTGACTAAGCCATTGATTCTGGCTGCCGTTTTCATCTGGTAATCCAGAGTCTGCTGGTTAGTGGTAGAGATGAAATTGGGATGAAATCTATATCTCTTAATGTCCAATCCTTTGTTCTTTTCACTACACAAGACTGTCTCTGTTTCTGAAATACTTTATCTTATAGTTTAGGATTATTTAGTATATCTCCAGAGAGCTGATAATGTAATGATAAATTATTCTAGCCACAACTATTATTTTTTAAAATAGATTTCTATTGATATATTCTGCTTTCATATTGCCTGCATTTGCTCCTATATCTGTCCCCTTACCTCTTTCTAGAGAATTAGCTCTTATAGCAAAGAATAAAAAAAAGAGAAAGAAAAGAAAAAATGTTCTGCAAAAGCAAAAAACATATAACAAAAGTCCAACGCTTTATGCTGTCTTCTGTATCCATGGATCTTACTATGTAAAGCAGTTAGTGTAGATGTCTTCATATATCTTCTTCAGCACCAAACTTGGAGATTATAATTTCATGCCTTCCGGGTTCAATTATTTTGCTGTCGTTATTTCTATTTAGATTGTTGTAGTCATTGTGTATATTTCTCGCTGGGTTATGTTTATTTCACTTCTTATCTATTCATATAAATCTCTCCTTGTTTCTCTGTATTCATCATTTTTGCCATCTCTAACAAAACAGTAATACTTCACTACATTAATGTATCACAATCCAGTAGTTTCCCTCATCAATGGACATTGTTTCCATTTCTTTGCTAGTATAAAAAATGCTTCTGTAAATATTTTGGAATTCATGCAGGCTTTCTTTTGGTCATTGACCTTTTCTGGGGGTTTATAGGCAATGGAATCTCTGGGTCAAAGTGTATGGATATTTTAGTCATTTTGACTGCATAGTTCTGGATTCCCTTTCCAGAATGGTTGGCTGATGCATAGTTCCACCAATAATGCATTAGTCTTTTTGTCACTCCTCCAGCATTGAACTTTTCCAACTTTTGTCATCTTTGGCAATTTGCTCAGTGTGAGATGAAACCTCAGGGTTCTTTTGATTTACCTTTCTCTTATTACTGATTTAGTGGGCTCTTTATTATGATTGTTAATAGTTTACAATTCTTAACCTTTTTTTTTCTTTCTTTTCGGAGGGGGAAGGCAGGGCAATTGGGGTTGGTGACTTGCCCAACGTCACATGGCTAGTAAGTGTTAAGTGTCTGTGGCTAAATTTGAACTCAGGTTCTCCTGACTCCAGGGCCAGTGCTCTATTCATTGTGCCACCAATAATTTACAATTCTTAAAAGAAGAATATCTTTTTTAAAGAGAATTATTTACTAATATCCTTTGATCATTTATCTATTGAACACTGGCTTTTGGTATTATTTATTAATGTTAATTATCTATAGATATTGGTCATCAAACCTTTAACAAGAATATGGATACAAAGTTTTTCCCCAATTGATTACTTCCCTTCTTATACTGACTGTATTTGTAAAAGTTTTTCACCTTAATGTAATCAAAATTCTTTGTTTTTATCTTTTGCAATTCCCTCTCTCGCTTGTTTGGTTAAGATTTCACCCTCTGCCTCTAGTTGTGAATGGAATATGATTTATTCCTCTTGTAATTAAAAATAAAGTATGCTCTCGTGGTATTCAGATCATGTAGTCATTTTGAATTTGTTGGGCCAAAGGTACTCATCAAGACCATCTGTTGTGATGTGGAGAAATTGACAACTACACAGATGGACAGACTGTTCATACCCACGAACTCTCAAATCTTTTAAATTATTGACACATATTTAAGATTACTTAGTAATAAATACCTTCATCTAGTTACAAAGCTCAGCCCACATGCGGAGTGTTTAAACTAAATGAAGATAAATTAAAATGACCTACTTTTATTCCTTGAAACCCTGATATTCAGAGACTTTTGAGGATTTATTTATTTTTTACTAGTGATGGTCCATAGGTCAAGTTTATGTCTATTACCCTAACCAGAGGTAATTCCAGTGCCCAGTTTATAGCTGGAGACAGAAGGATCAAACTGGACATGGTCCCCAGAAAATGAAGGCATCTGACATTCTTCCTTGGATTAGTTCTGTCTGGCAATGAAAATTCTAAAGGAACCCATTTGTCAGACTTAGCAATGCCTAACCAAATGAAATATTTAATTGAAACCAAAGAAAAATCAATTCTCCTTTTAATTTTAATTGGATCCTCCAGCAGAAGAGTACACTAGAAAATGAACTCTGTTCCCTGTTTGTAATATTAAAGGGAAAATTAATATAATTAAAAAATAATCATCGAACAAGGTTCTCCTGAAGTTTCCTTCCTAAATTATTCA
>CM053581.1:127449835-127451077 GCA_028627135.1 Pseudochirops cupreus | reverse complement strand
CGTATATATAGCCTTCTCCTGGCTTGGAGAACGTCACAGCCCTCTAGACCCATTGCCCAATCACAAAGCTACAAGGCACGGGCATTCCTGGAAAACAAGCCTGGCGCCACAGGCTCCACATGATCACATTCAGCCTATTAGGGAACAGAGTATACTTTCAAATATCCAAGGGACCTCAGAGTCACGTAGCCACTTTAGCAAAGGACCTAGGGGCAGGGAAGATCTTCAGATTCCCATAACAATAGGACATCCAGTTTGAGATACCAATTAGGTAGTTGTAGATGTGAGACTAGATATTAGGCGAAAGGTTAGGATTAGATAAACAAATTTGAGAATCATCCATAGGAGCTCATACCCCAATACCCCACACTCTTAGAACTTTCTCCCCCTTCTCCTTCCCTCCTTCTCGAACAACTACTTCTTCTTCTTCTTCTTCTCCTTCTCCTTCTCCTTCTCCTTCTCCTTCTTCTCCTTCTTCTTCTTCTTCTTCTTCTTCTTCTTCTTCTTCTTCTTCTTCTTCTTCTTCTTCTTCTCCTTCTTCTTCTCCTTCTCCTCCTTCTTCTCCTCCTTTTTCTTCTTCTTCTTTTTCTCCTTCTTCTCCTCCTTCTTCTCCTCCTCCTCTTCCTCCTCCTCCTCCTCCTCCTCTTCCTCCTCCTCCTTCTCCTCCTCCTCCTCCTTCTTCTTCCCCCTCCTCCTCGTCCTTCTCCATTCTTTCTCACACTTCCTCCTCCTCTGTGTTCTTTCTCCCCTCCCCTTCCCTTGCCCTCATATGCCTAGCACATAGTAGGTGCTTAATAAATGTTTGTTGACAGACTGATTCGATCACCAAATGTAATAGTATAGACAGAGAATAGAAGAGGGTCCAGGACAGAGACTTGGAAGTCATCTACAGTTAGTGACCTAGATGAAGATTCAACAAAGTAGACAGAGAAGGATTGGCCAGAGTGGTAGGAGGAGAACCAGGAGAGAACAGAGTCACAAAAACTTAGAGAGAAGAAAATGAGGAAAAAAGGATTACTGTCAGTGTCAAAGGTTGTAGAGAGGTTAAGATGGGTGAGTATTGAGAAAAAGTCATTGGATTTAACCTCTAAGATATGTCTGATAACTTTGAAGACAGTGATTTCAATTCAACGATGAGGTAAGAGACTGGGAAGCAGGTCTGTTTCCTATCCACAGACCCCAGAGAAATCAGGTGAGATCGACCATGGCCTCTGACTGACTTGAAAGTCTATACAATATTAA
>CM053581.1:127429835-127447335 GCA_028627135.1 Pseudochirops cupreus | reverse complement strand
CTTTTTCTTTTCATTTCATGGTATTTTTTTTTCTGAGACAATAGTCAGTTAACAAGCATGTATTAAGGATTTACAATTTGCCTGGCACTGTGCTAAACACTGAAGATACAATACAAACAAAAAGAAAGACTATCCCTGCCTTCAAGGAAGATATATTCTAGTGGGCAAAGCAAAAAGCTAAGAGCAAGGGAGAATTCCTCCATGCCCTACTGTGGACAATGGTCCACACTGGGACATAGTGGCAAATTTTGGAGATTCTGAAGTGGAACAGAGAAATGAAGGGTGGCTGGCCTGGCCCCTTTTTCAAAATGGAGATTCCAGGAGAAACTCACCAGTTGTAGAAAGGGATCTCAGGGGGAAAAAGAAATGTTCTAGGCTTGTCAGAGAATCAGAAAGATGTTATAGAGGTAGTATGTCAAAGATAGTGAGGGAACTTCCAGGGTGAGATGGTAGCTGAAGCCTTATGGCAAAGTCCAGAGAATCAACTGCAGAATGGGAGAAGAATCAACTATTCTCCAGTCCTCTCTTTGAATTCCATCTTTTAGGATAAATAATTTTTGCTTGGAGAGACCTCAAAGCTTCCTTGTATTTTGTTGTCTTTTGATCTTTCTCTAAGATTTGCTGTTTCATTACTTTACTTTTTTGATTCTATGTCATTCTCTTCATAGTGTTCATTAATAATTAAAATTTTCTACCTCATATTCGAAATCTTTCTCTTTTTCCCCCCCATCTCAAAACTTTTTGGGGCTCTAATTTTGCTTTCTCATTATATTTCTCAATCATTGTAGAACTTTTCTTTTCAGTTGTCCTATAATCTTTTCTGAAAATTCAGTTGCTATTGTGGAATTATTCCTTCCTTTTGGATGTTTCTTTTCATGTTTTCCATAAAATCTCTCTATGTATTCTTAAACTTTTAAATTCATTTGTCCAGTCTCTCTACTATTTTTATTTATTGTTTTCCTGGTGAGAATTATTTTCCTCTTAATTTTTGGTTTTACTTTATTTGGTGCATATTTTGTTATGCTGATATGATGATGAGGTGTTAGTCTAGACATGACTCAGCCATTTCACTAGAAACATCTAAAGTTAGACTTTTGAACCCACTCTCTGGCCACCTCCTCCATAGCCTTATCAACCATCTTGTCATCTACAGCAGATATCATGCCTTGAAGGTTTTAGCTATTTCGTCTTTGTAACTTCTACTCTAGTTCCTTGTTGTTCTGATTGCTAGCTCTTCCAGACTGTTATTTCAGGAAAATGCCGTCTATGCTTTATTTCACCTCTCTGCTCTCCAGACAGCCTTACCAACTGCCTCTGCAATACACTTTCTTTCTTATTTCTCTTCCAATTCTGGAACCATGGACCATGATTTAATCAACTCTGCCCTTGTTCCTGGGTAGAATGTTTCAGTCTACTCCTTCAATGGCTCACTCACCATCCCTTAAACTGAAAGAGTCGATAAAGGTGACCACCAAACCAATAAGTTATCTTTAAAAATTAGAGAGTAGGAATGATGCTACAGGCCTGGAGAAGGGCAGTTTCTCTCCTAATTTTCAAAGAAAAAGATAGGGACCAGTGAGCTTTACTTTAATTTCTGGAAAATGTCTAGAACTTATTATTAAAAGTATGTCCTGGTTTCTTTAACAGCTACCACCCCCCATGTGTATTTATGTATTTCCCATCTCTACTTACAATAGAATATAAGCTCCTTAAGGTCAAGATTTATATCCCCACCTAGTAAGCCCTTGTAAACACTTATTTCATTCATTCATTCATTCATTCATTCATTCATTCATCTTACTAAAAGAAATTATTTTTAATAAAAATTATTAACATTTTCTCCATCCATTTAAGTATAGGCAATTGATAAAACAGCAAGTTAAGTCCTAATTTGTAGCAGTTGCTGGTTTCTGAGCTATAAATATTCACTCTGAAAATTTAACAACTGGCTTTTGTGAGTCCATAGGAAATGATGGGGTGCTTAGGTGCCTGTGCTTGAACCCCAGTTCCAAAATCACATCCAGTTCCAAAGTCACATTTCTCCCTAGCCTCAAAACACTGTCCCTAGTAATTTTTCTCTAGCAAAACAGGACCTCATACCCTAGCAAAATACTATCTCTCTTCCTGATAACAGTAGTCAGCTGTACCTATAGAATTTATTAGTTTGAACCAGCTATGTGCTAGTTGAACTGGCTATGTACTGAGTGATAAAGATATTTACTACTCACTGACCTCTCATATGATACTTAAGTTTATCTTGTCTAGCAAGACATTGATGGGTGCAGCGTGGACATTTCTCAGTCAGCCCTGACCATTAGTTGACTTGGTGATGTTTCAGAACTAAAACCACACCTCCGTGTAGTCCTCCCTCCCCTCCCATACTCCCCATGGTGGGGGAAATAGCTCCCCTGGAGCTATTTCCCAGCAAACTCTGGGTAAAATGCCGGAGCAGTAGATACTAAAAATGTAAGTTCCTTTAAGAACTAACTACTCCTTAACCACTCTCTAATCCTGCCCTGCCTCACCTAATTAACATATTTGGCACACATTTTACTTTAGAATAATCTATATAAACTTTACCTGTATCCCCTCAAAGTTGCAGTTTCTCTAAGAACTCTTGCCTGCTGAAAAACATAACAATACATTTTTTTCCACCTTGACTTAAAAAATGCTTGAGTCTCGGAATTCATTCCAGATTTCACTGACCCTTTTAGGGACCTTCGGTCTTGGGGTTCCTGGACTTTTGTCAAGCCTCATTATAGCCAGCTCCAGCCTACCACTGACTATGGCTTTATCCAAAACAATGATAAAAAAATAAAGCAAAAAAGAAAAACCCAAACGAACAACCAACACCACCACCACCAACAAAACCAAACCACCCAGGGCTAAGCATAGATCCCAGAGGGCTTCCGCAAAAGAATTCCTTCCAAGCTGAAATGGACTCATTAATAACTTTGAATCTAGCCATTTAGCTTATTCTCAGTTTCCCACCTCCATTATCTTCTAGACTGCATCTCTCTATCTTGTCCACAAGGAGAAAGAAAACTTGAAGAACTTTGTCAAAAGCTTGGCTGAAGTGTAGGTAAATTATATCTATAGAATCAACCTGATTTAATATCTTTGTCTGGTATACTACTGATTTGACAGGGATATGGTATCCTTGTCAAAAAAAGAAAATGAAGTTTATTTGGAATGACTTGTTCTTATTGAGATTATTGTGGATCTTAAAGGGACCAGTGGGTACTTTCAGTAATAAGTTCTAGACTTTTTCCAGAAATTAAAATCAAGCTCATTGCTTTCTATCATTTTTCTTGAAAATTAGGAGAGAGTTTGCCTTTCTCTAAGCCTGTAGCACCATTCCTGCTCTCTGATGCTTTACAGATAACTTATTGGTTGGTGGTCACCTTCATCAACTCTTCCATTACCAGGGTTTACCTGAGTCACATGACTTGGACTTATCAAAGGAAACTAAGCTCTTACCATCTCCCTACTTCTCTTATGTAACAACTCCCTATCAGCCATTTTCCTTCAGTATGCTAAGATGGATATTTCTTTATCCCTTCTAAGGGCAAAAGTTCACTCTTGCCCATAAGAAGGATATGTAGTAACTATTACTCAGCTCTATTACCTTTTCACTAAGGAACTCACCAAGAATTCAGAGTGAGTTGATTTCCCAGCATGCCTTATTATAGCTTAATGATTCCTCCATTACATTTGTCATTCTGACTTCAAACAGATTGGTCAGTATGGACACTGTGAAAGAAGGAAAGAAAGTAATTGGGTTCCCATGATTCATGAAGTTAGTGTTTTGGGGGAAGTATTGGTGGCAGACAGCCTTACTGCCTATTCAATACAATACAAAAAGAAGTTCTGCTTTATGCTGATTTTTATGGGGATTTGTATAAGTGCCATAAATAACTCCTTTTATTGTGGTGGTGATGAATATGTGTTGGGGGTAATGCTTTTTAAAATCTAGCAGATTGGACTAGGTTTTAAAGATTCCTTTCATCTTGAAAATTTTACATATATTAAAAATATATATATATATATATGAACTATATATATATATAACAGTACATCTGTACAAACATAGGATCAATAAAAGGTACACAATGTACTAAACTTTCCTTGCCACCCCTTATTTACCCCCCCTAACAAAGTTATTAGAAACAAAACCTTGTCAAATATAGGAACAAATTATCTTTCCCTAACCAACTGACTACCAAATGAGTCGGGATTTTAAATACTGTCTTAATACGGTAAGACTGGGGACATTAAAGGAACCCAGTTCTCTCTTCTATCCCAGTCCTAATGGGAATTAGCTTGTATAAGATGACCTCATTGAGGGAATGGATTCCTGTTTTTTAGGTATGACTCTGGGCCAATCATAAATGACCACTTCTCAAGATTTGGTGCTATTGGGTTGGTTGGCATGTGAATTGTGTTTGTCACTCTCATGTCTCCACTAAATGGAAAGGTACTTGAGAACAGGAGGCAATCTAATTTAAAGAAGGTAAAATTTCAAATACCTAGCACTGTGCCAGGCATATTGTGAACAGTTGGGAAATGTTTGATGAAAATATGTCTTTCTTAAATAAGCCATCAAGTGCATGGCTCCTTTCCAGGAAATTCAAAGCTATCCCTCCTTCTCTATCCAAAGCATCTCTTCACCTTGAATCAACATTTCTCTTTGGTTTAGCATTTCAGAGTTTGTCTGTCTGTTTTTTTTTTAATAAGAAACACCAACACTGGTTATCCTGAAATTAATTTCACTAGATCAAGATTGTGGTAGGACATTTTATAAAATAGTTCAGTATTTCTTCCATTGGTTACTTCTTTTAAGCCTAGATCAGCTGGGAAAAGAAATAGATTTCATTTATATTCTGAGCTGATACAAGGAGCTGCAGGGCTTATGGATCCAGAAACCTGATTTATTGTAAATACATTAGCGTATGCAATGCAATCAAACTCTTCCCCTTGCAAATTTGCCTATAGGAATGGCCAGAATCAAGGATGGAGAATCATTCTGGAGAAGGTACAAGAAAGAATGAAATTTCTCTATTGTTAATTACTCCTGTACACTACAGTACAGCAGCATCTATGAGGATGGGGAGAGGGGTGTTCTCAGATTCTGATCTTTTCTACCCCCTCCCCTTGCTCCTCACCTACCATGATCATCATCCAAGTTTTACTAAACAAAACAACTCCCAATTCGGGGTCACAGCATTGTGGGTTTAGAGCTGCAAAGGGACAGTAAATAATGGCTCATAGTTAGCCCTTCTTAACCTATTCCCCTTCTACCTTTTCAATTTTCTTACGTCTTACACCTTACTCCCTTGTTTTCAGGCCTCGTTTGTGGACCCAACCCCTCCTCTGGCAGGTTACAACAGCCAGGTGGCCTAAACCCTGAGAGATGAGCAGAGGTCTCTCTTTCTAATCTACTAATTACCATGACAACTGTACAAGAGGCACTTGCTGCTTCTTTTAGGGTCTTCTCAGTGGAAATAAAACAAATACTGTTCCCTGAAAAAAGGGGGGGCAGGTAGGTGATGCAGTGGCTAGAGCACAAGCCCTGAAGTTAGGAGGATCTGAGTTCAAATACGATTTCAGACTCTTGACACGTGTTAGCTGTGACCCTGGACAAGTCACTTAACCTTTATTGCCTTACCTCCCTCCAAACCTCCCCCCGCCAAAAAAAAAATTTTCTCTTTGATTCAGTGAGAGTGCCCTCTTGACTATTCCACGAATAAGACACTCCATCTTTCAACCTTGAATATTTTTCTGGCTGTCTCCAAGTCTGGAATACTCTCCCTCCTCTGATCCAATTAGTGATCTCTCTGGCTTCCTTTAAGTCCCAACTAAAATCCACTTCCACAGGAATCTCCCTTAATCCCAGTGCCTTTCTTCAGTTAATTATTTCCTATTTATCCTGTATATGACTTGCTCTGTATATGTTGTTTGCCCTCTGTCTTCCCTGTTAGATTGTAAGTTTCTTGAGGGCAGGGACTGTCTTTTGCCTCTTGTGATATCCTCAGCACTTAGCACAGTGACTGGTACATAGGAGGCATTTAGTAAATGTTGATTACTTAATTTACATAGTGCTTTAAGATTTGTGGAGTGCTTTATATATTTTATCTCATTTGATCCCCACAACAACCCTGTGAAAGGTAGGTGCTATTATTATCCTCCTTATTTCACAGATAAAGAAACTGAGGCTGAGAGAGGTTAAGTGACTTGTCCAAGGTCATATAGCTAGTATTGTGTTTGTGGCAGAATATGAACCCAGGATTTCCTGACTCCAAGCCCAGCAATATCCATTGTACTACTTAGCAGCCTAGCACATTTTCCTCATTTTATAGATGAGGAAATTAATGTCCAGAAAGTTTAAGTGGGTTGCCCAAGATCACACAGGTTGGAAGTCGCAGAATTACAGTTCTATGCAAAGTCTTCTGATCCCAGAGTCAACATTTTTTTCTAGTATAATATCTCTTGGGGTTCAGAATCATCTGCTGCTAGAATCTCACGCATGCTTACCTCAAGGATCTAATGCTAGGGCTTATCTGGTCCAACCCCATAATTTTACAAATAAGCAAACCAAGACTTAGAAAGACTTGTGACTTGCCCAAGGTCACATAAGTGAAAGCGGCAGAGGCAAAATTCAAACCCAGGCCTTGATTCTCAATTCAGCTTTCTTTCCCATTGGCCTATATAAGTGATAAATATTGCAACACACTATTTTACCAAAATGATCAGATCAGAGATTTAGAAGTAAAAGAGACAATCCAGATCATTGAATCAAATCCCTTCATTTTAGGAGGAAACTCAAGCCAAAGGGGATTAAGTAGTTTTCCCAAGGTCCTATACCTACTAAGTGTGTCCAAGCTGAAATCCGAACCAAGGTCATCAGGTTTCCAAGTTCAGCACTATCATTGCTATACCATGTTCCCTCTCAGGAATGATGTAGAGGCAGAGGAAGAGCCCCGATCTGGCCAGGTTTCTATAATAAGTACATGACCAAGCTGGAAATGATGGGGACAGTCTTTTGCTTTCTGCTTAATAATGTTACCTTCATCAATTCAAAAACAAGTGTATATAGTAAATTTTGTCTCATGCATCACACTGGCAGTCTGGTGAAGATTATGGACACCTGCAAATTGTTGCCTACATTTGAAATTGAAGGAAATGCTAGATATCAGAAGTCAGAAAATCAAGATGCATTTTTCCCCCATCCACATTCATGGCCCTATGAAATTCATTACCTTGGTGGTCTGTTGTTCCCAAATTAAGAATCCCTGGTATAGAGGGAAGACTACTGTATTTGGAGTCAGGGAATCTGGCTTCAAGTGCCGGCTCTTGCTACTTAGTACTTGTATCTCTTGTCATCTCTCTGGGCCTTATTGAAAATCTGTAAAGTGTTGGGTTTGGACTAGATGGCCTCTAATAGTACTTCCAGCACTAAATTAAAAAAAAATTAATTATGTTAGGGTTTGACATAAAGATTGCCATCTTGGATAAAACTTATTGTCTATTCAACAGTACTCTATCTCCAATAGTGGCAACAAGGGACATGTCGTGGGAGAGCACGGTGAAGCTCATGATGAAGTAAGTGATGTATCTTGAGATAAAATACAACCAACAAAGATTTCGATAAAGTTATACTTGATAGCTCCAGAGTGGGGTATATATTACTCTAGACTTATCCACATAGAAGCTTATCTGTCACTTTTCTGCTACTTGAACAAACTTATGGGATCTTCCTGCAATTTATCCTGTGGGCTGAGCATTTTATTACCAAAGATCTTAGTGTTACCTGTAAACTTGGTGATTTCATTGCACATACTTTACTGCAGATTACTTACAGAAATATTAAACATGATTGATCCTGTCTTTAACCCCACAGGGCAATCACGATGTTATTCTGTCTGTGTCCAGAGAGGTCCTCATTAGCCCTCACCCTTTGCTTTCTTTCTTACCTGGTTCATGACCCTTCCCAAAAATCTCATGATCATTTAAATTTTAAAAGGCTGTGGAATGAATCCTAGACTTATAAAAATCTCATGTTCAGACATATTTATATAGCATTTTGAGTTTTCAAACACATTTTCCTCCCCCAAATCCAGTGAGGTAAGTAGTGCCATTATTGCCCTCATTTTATAGATAAAAAGAAATGGAGACTTTTTACAGGGATAGTGAGTGTTTCAGGCAAAAATAAAACTGAGGTCCCCTGACTGCCAGTCTAGCATTTTGCCTCAGTATAAATGCTATCTTTCTTCTCAGTCTAATTCACTCCCACTGGTTTTCCTTTTTCTACATGCTTCTTTCCTTAGGCACAGCTTTCTACTTCCTTACCCCAATCCATATTTTTATCGTGTGTGTGTGTGTGTGTGTGTGTGTGTGTGTGTGTGTGTGTGTGTATGTGTGTATGGCTACCCTCTCCATTTCTGTATGCATCTTCTCTTAGGTCCCCAGGTCAGAGATTTAGAATGAGATGAGACAATAGAAATCATGAGTCCAACCCCTTGATTTTGGAGGAAACTGAAGTCAAAAGACATTAGGTAATTTCCCCATATACCTAGTAAGTGTGTTCGACGTGAAATTTGAACCCAGGTCATCTGGACTCCAAGATATTATTCATTGCCACTTCAAGGGACACCTTCACCTTTGACTTTCACAGAATCTCGACATATTGTCCTACTTAGATCCTTGTAGCTGTTGTTTACAAACCTCTTGATCATTTTTCTTCGCTTCTCAAGGAGTTTAGTATTTGTCTCAGTCATCTTTTCTACTCTGAACCCTGTAATGACACTTGAAGATATCAACTTGCATGTTGATATGCTCTTACATACCCCTGATTTTTAACCTTCCCAGTGTCTGTTTTCTGCACCTTTGTTTAGTTATTTTTCAGACATGTTCACTACTTTGTGACCCTTTTGGGGGTTTTCTTGGCAAAGTTACTGGGGTAGTTTGTCATTTCCTTCTCCTTTTTACAGATGAGGAAACTGAGGCAAACAGGTTAAATGATTTGCCCAGGGTCACACACCTAGTGAATGTCTGAGACTGGATTTAAAATCAGGAAGACCAGTTTTCCTGATTCCAAGCCCAGCACTTTCTACTGCGCCACAAAGCTACACTTAGACACTGAAGGGTAGCTATAACTTTGTTTTGAACATCACTAACAAGTGTTCTTCCTCCATAATCTTTAACTCTGAAATTTCTGTTTCCAACCACAGCCGGCTATCTTTTTGACTCTCCCTGGTCTTCTTCCTAAACACATTCTTTGTCCTCATTGAAACCTCTAGTCCTTTTATTCTTTCCTGATTTCCCAGGCTATCATCCCACTCATTTCTGTCTTCACTCTGTTCCCTTCTCAGTATTGACCCTTTAGTCAGCCAGTTTGACTTTACATTATTCTCAGTCTTTGAATCCCTTTCCCCATTGTCCTATCACAGCTGCTCATTCTTTCACTGTCCTAGCCATGGATTATACCTACAATCTAGTACTGCTAAAGGAAGTCATGAAACATTGTTGGCTGTATCCACTTCAAATTTATGTTTTTTGGATCTCAGCTGAGCCCTCACTACTGCACATAGAACCCCAGGAGCAAAGGTTTAGAGATGGAGGGAATCTTTGAGGCTATTGAGTACACATTCTCTCATTTTATCAGTGAGGAAGCTGAGGCTGAAAAAGGTTAAGTGGTTGGGTGACATTGTGGATAGAATGCTAAGTCAGAAAGGTCTTAGTTCAAAATCAGCCTCAGATACTTACTAGCTGTGTGACCCTTGGCAAGTCACTTAACTTTTGTCTTCCTGTTTCCTCATTTGTAAAATGGGGCTAAAAATAGCACCTGCTTCCTAGGGTTGTTATAAGAATAAGATGAGGTAAGATCTGTAGAGTGATAGCTATTGCCCAGGGTCTCACAGCTAGTGTGTATGAGGCTGATTTTGAACTAAAGGTTTTCTGACTTTAAAACTGGTTCTCTATCTTTGGCACAACTTAGTGGCCTCCTATCAGTTCTTTTACTATTTCTTGATGAGTTATTTTAAATCATATTCTCCATGGTGGCTATTCAAAAATATTTTCTTCTCTTCTTAAACCATCTACACTACCACCTCATTACTCTATCTTAGCACAAACTTGCCTCATATTTCACTGAAAAGTTGAGGTCATTCAATATAAGTTCCCACTCCTCTCCACTCATATACTTCAAATCACTTCCACATCCTCGTCCTCCTCTGTTCTGTTGCTACAATCTGAGTACAAGGTGATCTTTCAACTTGTGCTTTTTGACCTTATGTCTTCTTAACTCCTCCAGAAGTTTACTCCTTGATGATCCCTTTACTTTCACTTATGTTTTCATTCTCTCCTTATCCACTGGCTCCTTTCTTTTGCCTACAAACATGCCCAGATATTCCTCATCATTGAAAAAAGAAAAAAACCTGTTGATCCTCCTATCCTCTCAAGCTATCATCCTATGTCTCTCCTCCCCTTCACAGCCAAATCCAAGGGAAAAAATTGTCTATATTAATTTTCTCTTCTTTCTTTCTTCCCATTCATTACACAGCCCTTTGCAATCTGATTTGTATTCCCAGTAAGTTGACTGAAAATCTTCTCTCCAGTGATTTCTTTTTTTATAAAATCTAATGACCTTTTCTCAATCCTTATTCCATAGTTGACATCTTTGTACCATTTGTTACTGTTGACCAGCCCCTCCTTTTGGATATCTTTGCTCCCTTGGGTCTTTGTCATACTGCTCTCTCCTGGTTCTTTTCCTACATGTTTGATGGCTCTGCAGTCTCTTTTTTAGGTTCATCATCTATGTTCTGACCCTTCTGCATGGGTATTACCAGCATATTTTATGTCCTCTCCTCTCTGATTGCTAAACAATCTCTCAGTGATCTTGATTTCTATAAATTTACCAAACATCTCTAAGCTTATGATTCTATAATCTACATATCCATTTTTTATCTCTGTCCTGAGTTCTATTCCTGATAGATATTTCAACTCAATTATCCCATAGGGATCTTACACTCACAATGTCTAGAGAGCTTATCTTTCACCTTAACTCATTCCTTCTAACTAACCCACTATTGCTAAGAATGCCACAATTCTTCGAGTTATTCATCTTGACAACCTAGAGGTGACCCTTAGTTTTTTATTACCTTCCCCCCCATCTAATCAGTTGCCAGGTCTTGATGATCCTGCCTCCTCAACTTTTCACACCCATCCTCTTCTCTCTGCTCATACCACAACCATTATAGTCCATAACACCATTACCTTACTGAACTGAAATTGGGGGATAAAGGAAGGTAAAAACAGTCCCTTGCCCTTAAGGAGCTCACATTCTAATGGAGGAGACTTTGCAAATATCTATGTACAAATCAGATCAACACTGGGTAAATCGGAGGTAATCTCAGAGTGAAAGCACTAGAAATAAGGAGGACTGAGAAAGTCTTCTTTCAGAAGATGATATTTTAGTTGAGATTTGAAGGAAGCCAGGGAAGCCTAGAGGCAGCAAAGGGAGAGAATTCCAAGCATGGGGTACAACCAGTGAAAATGCATATACTGGATGGTTTTGCTATACTGATCTTGTTATTCCCCATCTGTGACAGTACATCTACCACCTCCACATCTTTGTACAAACTGTTCCTCGTGGCTAGAATGCTTTGTCTCTTGGAATTCCTAGCTTCTTTCAAAGGTCATATTGGGTACTATACCTGTTCTTCCCTGTTTTTTGAAGTTGTTAGTGCTTGTATTCACCACTCCCAAGTTACTTTGCTTTTGCTTCATATTTATTTATCAGTTTATTTATTTCATATTTACTTATCTTCCCCCAATTTCCCCATCTGTACATATTGTATCTGTGAAGAGATCATGGGTGAGGTACTGAGAAGGAACACAGCACTCAAGGATCACAAGTAGGCACTTTATAGTTTATAGACAAGCAAGTGTTCATTCCTGAGCCCTTCAGTCCCGTAGGAAAGTCAATACAGCCTGGGTCATTGCCACTGTAGACTTGCCACTGGACTTCAATGACTCTGGAAGAGAGAATGAGGCTGATGCTTTGCAGATCTCTGTCTGGCTTAAATCTAATTCATGTGCAAACCAAGATATCACCATCCTAAAGTCATTGGTCCTCTTTGAGAACACTGTTTATCTGAAGAACAACAGCAATAATAATGGGTGGTGACTTGGGTGTATGGTGGGCCTTGTACCCTGGAGGAAAGCCTAGACCTCTGGTTCTCTCTTCTCATATCTGATAGTTGTTGCTAGCAAGATTTACTGGGACCAAGTGGGAAGAGAGCCTTAGGGATAGTCAATGAGCATTTGGCCTGAGTGATCAGACTAAAAACTCCCTTACGGAATTGTAATTAGGAAAGTTTGTTAAACTGATTAGATGTAACTGACTGATAAGTCAGATGGAAGCTCTTTAAAGTCAGAGATGGCTTCATTTTTGTCTTTGTATCCTCTTCGCCAAGTAGAGTGCCTTGTACACAGTGATTACTTAATAAATGCAGCTAGGTAACATTGAAGGGAACATTAGAATAGGAGTCTGGAAGACCTGAATTTGAATCCTACCTCAAACTCTTGCTATCCCTATGACTTTGCAAATGTCACTTAAATATGCTCAACCTCAGTTTCCTCATTTGCAAAATGGTGCTAATAAGAGTCCTACCTTCCAGTGTTGTTGTGAGGATCAAATGGGGATCATATCATATGTGTAAGGCTCTTCAAAAACCTTAAAGCACTGCATAAATGCATTGTTGTTTGCTATTGTTGAACTGAATCACAAACAACGTTTACAGACCCAGGGACCATCTCCCATGAAAAAAAGGAGAACCTGGAAAACAGTCCTATTATTTTTTTTTTTAGAAAATGGAGTCATCAATAGGAGTTGCTCTATTGGTGAATAATAAAATAGGCTGGCGGTAGTTGCCCCTAAATGGTTTCTTCATTAAAACATAACATTCTCATAAAAACTCACAAGATGATTATAACAGTGGCATGGGCTGGAAATGAGAAAAAAATGTTAAGGAAATTGATTGTTTGTCACATTGGCACATACAAAAGCCCTCTGTGAAAAGCAAATGGGAAAAAGAGGCTGTGCAGAACAGAGTGTACAGAGGCTGGGATTTTCATAACCCTGATGTACCCTGTTCATCAGGCTGCAGTCTTACAAGGCCGTCCCTGGACGGTCTTTCTTCTATTATGACAGCGCCAATAAATGGCATCGTCATATTCTGAGCAAACAAAAGGAATTTGAACATCTATAGAATTGAAGATAAGCATCCTCTCATCAGGGAAGCAATTGTTTGAAAAATCAGATGAGATGCATGGTTTCCAATTTATATAAATGCCCAGATGCATCCCAGAGGTTATTAAAGCTTGAACAACCAGTTTCAGCTTCTGTTTGGAGGCCAATGCCTTGGGCTATTAACTTACGTACATCTTGTGTACTTCGGAAATTGAAATTAGCTCCCTTAATGGCATCAGCATAAAACAAATATCTCATTCTCAATGGATCTGAATTTAAAGGTACCCAGAAATTAAGTGACTCAGAAACTTGAGCTGACTTCACAGCAGCAGTTATGAAATGGTGTGATTTATTAGGTAATTGGGAATAGTGCGTAGAAAGTTGAAATAATGAGAAAATTGTCTTTTGCTTTACCTTCTTTCTTTCTTTTTGGGTACCACCATCAGCAATTAAATACTGATTAGTTTCTTCACTGCTTGCTACTTGGAGCCACTCACAGCAAGCAGCCAGGCTGCAAATTACCATGGAAACTCCTAAAGGATTTTTGATGGTATTTTCCATGGAAGTTTATCTCAGGTGATGAACTTGGCTGGAACAGAGTGATTTTCAAACTAGCCTGGTCAGGATTAGCCAAAATTGTTGTTTTTGCAGGGACAAGGATAAACTAAGTCCTCTCTGCCAACTTGTTTCACCACAGGATGTTTGAAAGGAAAAAATACTTGGGTATTCCCTTTGTCCACTGGTGAAAACACAGTCATCATTAGAAAAAAACATACAGTAAATAAAATAACAAGACACATGGTCAAATCTAGGGGGGGTATTTAGAAATCTCAAGATTAGGGGAATTTAAAAATAAAATCCTTTCTTTATATATCTGGACCCCAATATGTTTCCTCGTCCCCTTTCTCTTGGCCGAATGGGCTGATCCAAGTACCTTCTCATTTTTAAAAATCTTTTTTCCTGGTGAAAGCTAATGGTTATGATCATGATGATAATGATAATAGTTTTACATTTGTAAAGTATATTAAAGTTATCATACTTATGTATCCTTTTGTATACAGCATTATACATTTTCTTAAATCTATTCTTGTGGGACACCTACATTCCTATATAGAAATATGCATATACTTGAATCTATGCATTCCTATATATAAATTTGAAGCTTATAATGGTCCTTGGAGATCAGCAGTATAGGTTTTATTATGCTCATTTTCCATATGAAGAAAGTGAAGCTCAGACAGGTTATTTTCCCCATATTACATGACTACTAAATGGCAGTCAGGATTTAGTCTTTGACTTCTAGTACAAACCTTTCTTCCTTCCCATAGTAATAATCATAATGATGATAATCATGATGTCTAATAATAATCACCAATCAATCACCAGTCAACAGGTATATTATTATAATTTTTTTGAATTTCATCACAACACTCTTAGAAGGGCTGTCATTGTTCCGTTGTGTACAACTGTTCATGACCCCATTTGGGGTTTTCTTAGCAAAGATACTGGAGTGGTTTGCCATTTCCTTCTCCAGATCATTTTACAAATGAAGAAACTGAGGCAAACGGACTTAAGTGACTTACCCAGGATCATGCAGCTAGTAAGTGTCTGAGGCTGGATTTGAACTCAGGAAGACGAGTTCAAGTCCAGTGCTCTATCCACTGCATCATCTAGCTACCCCTAAGGGCTAGCCCTTACAAAAATTTTGAAGTGAAATTTCCTTTTTGATGTTCCCATTGTCTTTTCTGAGAATCTTGCCTTACTAGCAGCATATTCTTTTCTACAGGAGCTCAGTTCTAAAGTTGGGAGAGTGTAATGTCCTGAAATTGTTGGTAATAACTTGTAGGCATCAGAATGAGAGGCAGTGTGTGATAGTGAGTAGATAGGATACTGGTCTTGGAGTTAGGAAGAACTGTTTTCAAGTCCTGCCCTTAGACCCTTAGAAGCTATGGTACTCCTAGACTAATTACTTAACCTTTCTGAGAATGTTGGACTCTAAGGCTCCTTTCCAGTTCTTAACTCATGATTTCGTGAATCTATTAATACATAATTCCTCTCATAATTCTTCACATCTTAATAGAAGATGAACAGAGAGAATATTGTTCCCATAATGTTAAAGAATGAATCATTAATGAAAGATTTCCAAGAATTAATGTGAAATAGTAAAGTCATGTTGGAGACTTGGGTTCCAGTCCTTCCTTTGTTACTTATGAGTATGGTATGACCCTGAACAAATCACTTAACCTCTCAGGATCTCAGTGTTCCCATTTAGAGACATCTAGGGGTACAGTGGATAGAGTACTAGACCTGGAGTCAGGAACACTTGAGTTCCAATGTGGTCTCAGATACTTACTAGCTCTGTGACTCTGGGCAAGTCACTTAATATCTGCCTGCCTCAGTTTCCTCTACTGTAAAATGGGCATAATAACAGCATCTATCTTGCATGGTTGTTATGAGAATCCAATGAAATAATATTTATAAGGCGTTTAGCATAGTGCCTGGGATATAATTGGCTCTGTATAAATATTTCTTTCCCTCCATTTGTAAAAAGAAGGCATCGAAGTATATAATCTTTAAGGTCCCTTCCAGATCTAACATTCTGTGACATTATTTGGGAGGAAGGAAGGAAAAGAGATACCTTTGTAGGGCTCCTTAAATGTTTGTTTGTGTTCGTAACACACAGGTAGGTATGCAGCCACCTATGCATAAATACGGCCTCTCCTGTGAGCTGTGATCTTGGATTAAAAGCTGGAAGATATTTTAGAAGTCATCTGGTCCAGTGCCCGAATTTTAGAAAGGAGGAAACTGAGGCACAGTGAGGAAGAAATGACATGCCCAAGGTCACAGAGTAAGTTTTAGGGGTGGGATTCAAATTCCCCTTTTTTAATTCCCTGAATTTCAGGTGTAGGTCCTCTGAATTCCCATGAAGGGCTAGTTCCATTGTACTCTACTGCCTCCAGAAAGCCTATGAAGGAGAGAGCTTATTATGAAATTTGGCTAAATCATGAGCCCAAGGGTTCATAGAGATTCAACCAGAAGAAGTAGTTGGTGGTTGAGCAAGGATTAGGACTCTCAGTCAAGGATTCTTTCTATTACACTAGGCTACGGGCTGTCCTTGATTCCTCTAGGTGCAATTCACATATAGAATTATTGCAGGATCAGGACTTTACTAATGGGGAATTAAGAAGATTTAAAAACAAGCTCTTGCTGAGTGTTAGTCATCAAAACAAGGGCTGAAGGCCAAGTGATTTCAAGACAGGGGGGTAACAACAGGATAAGGTGATGAGAAGCCAGAAGGGAATGAAATTCCCTCTTCTGCTGAGCTAGTGAAGGCAGAAGTAAAGATTGAATATTCTCCAGATTATCCAAGCTGTTGACTTCCTTCTTATAAATCATTATGGGCACATTTCTTTTTTTGTATTAAATTATGAGCAAGGAGAACTCATCCCCAAAAAACCTTTGTAATTTGTCATTCATTTGGACCTAGGAGACTAAATCTGAATGCAGCAAGGAGATTTAGTCAGCAAATGATACAAATTCCACTGTACTCTAAATCATTTATTCCATCTGACAGATAGTGGTGTGAGCTTTGGTATTATATGTTCTATGAGTTTTCTTCATTCCTTTTTGCTGGAAGACACTATTAATAAACATTTATTAAGTGTCTTCCATATGCCAGATACTTTCATAGGATCTAGAACTAGAAGGATCCTCGCATATTATCTTGACCAAATCATCTTATGGATGAGATAACTGAGGACAAGGAAAGATAAGTGACTTATCTAAGGTCATACAGATAGTGTCAGAGGTGAGATTTGCCCCTAGGTCCTTTGGTTCCAAAGCCAGTACTCTTTCCACCAATATCATACTGCCTCCCTGACCCATCCTACTTTATACCAGCACAAAGCAATGGAAAGCACAATGGTTTTGGAGTCAGAGAAACAATGTCCAAATTTTAACTGTGACTTTGGGCAATTCACTCAAATTCTCTGGTTCTCATTTTCTTTATATATAAATGTGTGACATGAGGAGATTGGATTATATGAGACCCATAACTAGTGTAGGACAACTGGAGCACTAACCTAAGATGTGTTTTAGAGGGAGGAGGTATGCTTCCTCCCCATGGTTTTCATTGGCTGGCCCATCTCATGCACTGCTGTTCCATTTTCGTGAATGGCTCTAGAATGACACCTCTACCATCTCTACTGCCCTTATGGTCCCATCACCTTGGAATGACTCTTCTTTAAC
>CM053581.1:127404094-127429735 GCA_028627135.1 Pseudochirops cupreus | reverse complement strand
ACCCCCCCCCCCCCCCCCCCCGTGTTTGGGAAATTAAATACACCTGGTTTGGCGTCTTATTGTGATATCTCCTGTTTCAGAGAGAGCCTGACTGGTCTTTGGTTTTTAAGTCTCCATTCCCCTCAACTGACCTCAAGATCAGTAATTCCTAGTTTGGCCCTGGATCATATGACTTCTAGGTCCCATCTAATTTTAAATCCCCTGATCCATAAATTCATCCCTTCCTGCTTTGCTGATATTCACTTTTTGTTTTCCTGAAGTTCAGCTCAGTGCACAGCTGATGCTTTCTGCAGTGTTTTCTATTTGTGTCTGGGTTCAGTGTCTCCATTGTTGAGTCTCTCTCAGTCAGTCTATGTAAGAACTTAACTTCCGATACTTTGAAACCATGAAAAATTTAATTCAGTTTTCACATATCCCAGCCTACGTGATCAATTATGGACTGGGAGGATTAGTTTTATCTAATTACCTAAATTAATTCCACTCAATGAATGTGTTTTGTCTACTCTCAGTCTGCCTGCTCATTCAATCATCTATAGGAAATTCCATTTGGTCCATGCTAGACCTTTGCCAGTCACCCTATGTTGGTGTGTAGGTTGGGGTGCTGCTATCACTGCTGTGAGTCATTCCTAGTTTTAACAAAGAAAAGTAACATGCTACTGGCTCAGCTGTACCATTTTTATTTATGATTTGCAGAGCTCATACGGGGTGGGGTACTTGGTACCATGTGAGACACTGGAAAAGATATAGCTGCTGCCCCAGGGACTCACAGTGCAATGCAGTAAAGCACAATAACCAGCCTATTAATCCAGTGGCAGAGATAGCTGTTGACTCTCAGGGGGACAAAGGTATATTGGCTTGTTCTCCCCCTTCATTACTCATTTCTGTAGCACTTCATATGGGCAAAACCACTGTAATCATTTGTATTGGTTTTCCCCACAGCAGCCCAGTTAGATGAGTGAGAGTTGTTATCTTTCTTCTACAGCAGAGGGAAAACAGGACCTGGGAGCTTGTCATTTACCTTGAGCCTCACGGGGACTGGAGGGCAGAGATAAATTGGTTCACAGTCAGTGCATTCTCAGGATTCATCAGCTGTTTTGCTTTCTTCCTTCACCCTTATGGGGAAGAGTAGAAGCCAAGAGAAAGCTGTGCTGGGAGAATGGCAGAATAATGGAAACAGGGCTTAGGTTCTGCTGTCTTGGTTGATGAGAAATGAATGGCAATCCCTGAAATCAAATAGGATTCTTTGGGAAAAGTGTCATTTGTTGAACATCTTATTTGTCACTTATGTAGTATAGTGAGACAACTAGGGGGCTTGGTGGATAGAGCTGGGACTGGTGTTAGGAAAATCTGAGTTCAAAATCAGCCTTAGACATACACTTATTAGCTGTGTGATCTGAGCAAGTCATTTAATCTCTGTTTGCCTTAATTCAGTGGAGGGAGAAATGGCACACCACTCCAGTGTCCTTGCTGAGAAAAACCCAAGGATATGTGGGCAACGGGACAACGAAGAGTTGAGCACCACTGAGCAAGTGAACAACAAAAGCAAATAGTGTAATGAATGTTGGCTGAGAAAGCCGGAAGTCCTGTATTCTAATCCTGGCTCTGCGTGACTATGGGTGATTTTCTTAATTGTGTGCATGTGTGTGTGTGTGTGTGTGTGTGTGTGTGTGTGTGTGTGTGTGTGTGTGTATGTGTGTGTGTAATATATTACTCAAAAAGGCTTACAAAGCACTTTCCTCAAAACTATGCTATGAGGATGGTAAAGCATGACTATATTCATTTTATAGATGAAGGAACTGAGATTCAGAGAGGTCATATGACTTATAGAGAGAATTAAGTTACGTCTCTGATAAATGTCAGAATCAGAGTTTGAACCCAGGTCTCCTGACCTATGATGATATAATTTTTACAGGGTGGCAAGTTTTGTCTGAACGTAAGGGAAAACTTCCTTATATAACAATTGGAGCTATTAAAAATAGAATAGGCGACTTTGGAGGGTGGGGAGGAAGAAAGTGTGGAACAATTGAAAAATTCATTCATTTAGTGGTTTAAGGTTTACAATGTACTTTTCTCACAGCAGTCTGGTCTGTGAGGCAGGTAGAATCAGTAACATGATGCCAATTTTTAAGTTGAGAAAACTCAGGGTGAGAAAAGTGATTTCCCTGAGGTCCTAAGTCAGAAGCAAATTTCAACAGACAGTTCTTGACTCCAAATACAGGAGTGTCCAAATAGGGCACTTGCTGCTCTATGATAGTTTCAGGAAGGAAAGAAGGAAGGAAGGAAGCAAGGAAGGAAGGAAGGAAGAAAAGAAGGAAAGAAAGAGTGAAGGAAGGATGGAAAGAAACAAGCATTTATTAAATACCTACTTTAGGTACTGGGCTAAGCACTTCACATATATTATCTCATTTGATCCTCACATTAACCCTGCAAAGTAGGTGTTATTATCATCCCTATTTTACATTTAAGGAAACTGAGGCAGACAGAGGTTAAGTGACTTGCCCAAGATCACACAGCTAGTGAATGTCAAAGGTCAAAATTGAACTCAGATCTTCTTAACTCAGACATAGCCCTCCATCCATGGCACCACCTAGCTATCTTTAATAATAATAGTAGAAGGGTCTCTAGAAATCTAAGAATCATAGGGTCACAGACTTAGAGGTCGTATAATCCCCCACATCCTCTCACTTTACAGATAGAGAAAGTGAGGTCAATTCTATTATATTCAACAAGCATTTATTTAGGGTCTGTTTGTAGAAGGTAGCCTGTTAAGTCCTGGGATATGCAAAGTCCAAAATGAAACCGTCTCTACCAAAGGTAAGGAACCTGTGGCTCAAGACCACATATGGCCCTCTGGGTTCTCAAGGTTGACCCTTCAACTGAATCCAAACTTCACAGAACAAATCCCCTTAGTAAAAAGATTTGTTCTGCAAAACTTGGACTCAGTTAAAAGGCAGCATTCAAGGACCTAGAAGGCCACATGTGGCCTCAAGGCCTCAGGTTCCTCAGCCCTTGGTCTTTACTCTCAAAGAACTTACATTCTACTGTACTTTTTTTGGTGGGGGAGGTAAGGGAAAGTAAAGAGAAAAATCGCTAACAACTGTGGTAATCTGCAAAGGCTTTCTGTAGGAAGTAACACTTGAAGTACACTTTGACAGGGTCTAGAGAGAGAATAGGTGAGGATGAGGGAGACAGCATCATGTGTGTTTAACTAATTAATTTATTAATTCATACAAAATCCAGTAGTGCAATTATGGTTATTTCCTTGAAATAAATTTACATAGCGATTTCCCTAAGAACAACTGAAATTGAAATATGTTTCTGTTGCTGTTGATCAGTCATTTCAGTCTGACTCTTTGCCACCCCATTTGAGGTTTTCTTGGCAAAGATACTAAAATCATTCACCATGTCCTTCTCTAGCTCATTTTATGGATGAGGAAATGAGGCAAACAGGGTTAAGTGACTTGTCCAGGATCACACAGCTAGTACATATCAGTGGCTGGATTTGATTTCAAGTCTTCCTGACTTCAGACCCTCTGATTTATCCACTTCACTGACTATCTGCATGCACACACACATACACACACACACACCCCCCAAGAAATCAAAGCAAAAAATATATATATATAGTTATCCCTTCCATATCGAAACTTTCCTCATGGCAGTTTTAATATATCACAGGTCAGTGTAAGAGATCAAATGGGAATTTTTTTTTTTTGCAGACAACATGCAAATGCCAGCAGACAAGACAGAAAAAGTTTAGAAACTCAGAAATGCATAAAATATAAGTGTTGTATTATATATCAACCCAAATTTTAAAATAAGTTGTTGTAAGCATCCTATAAAATAAAAAGAAAAAAAAATCAAGCTTCTTCTCTAGGAGGACCAAAAAAAATTATGCTGATTTTCTAGATTGTGGGGCATTGCAATCCTAACCTCCCATGTTGTGGAAGGGATAACTGCACACACCCAGAGAGATACATGCGTATGTACACATATACAGATACACATATATACAGATATACATATATACAAATATAACATTTTAAATATACCTATAAATCCCATGGTATAAATTTGTTGACAATAACCTTATGTGTTTATATGATGCTTTTTCACTTATGAAGCATTTTGCCTACGTTTTATTGAATCTTCACAACCAGCCCTTGAGGTGAATATAGCAATTATTATTAGCTCATGGAGTTGTCATAAGGATCAGAGGAGATAGCACACATAAAGGGCTTTGGAAACTTCAAAAGCACTATCTAAAATCTCTTTTATTGATGGAATGGTATCTCCTGGGTCTAAAAGTATCCATGTAAGTTTTAAAGTTATTTATTGTACACTCTAAGGAATCTGACAATCCTCTTCTTCTTTTTGGAAAAGCTAGTGCTAATCTTTCTATAGTAACTTTGGTGTGATGGCCCTTGCGCTTCATTAATATTGTAAACATTATATTATTATTCATTTCATTCTCATCTTCTTCTTCTGAGTTCAGATAGAAGCGGTCCTGCTACAAGTCACTGCTTTTGACTGTTCTACAGATGGGCAAGATAACTGCCTTTTGTAATTGAATAAAAGTCTGGGATACTTACTAAAAGCATTTCCTGGACAATTCAAGTAGCATGGGGAATGATGGGGATTAATATGTTCCCTCATCTTGTTCCCACATGACTTTGCTTTCTTCTGCTGGGTATCTCCATTTTGAAAGCTTTTAATTCCATGAAGCTTGAAAATTCTAAATACTTGGCACGGTGACATTTAAAAAAAAAATAATTTTCTCCCTCTTTGATTTGGAAACTGTTCATTTCTTTTCAAGAGATATGGAAATTGGTTTAAAGAGTAGAAGAAACATAAATGACTTAAATTGTGTCCCTGAACTAAACTATATTTTATGAAAATTATTATTGACATTATTGTATTGGTGATATGTTTCCAATACACTACATGGCCATCCAATACTGTAGCATCGTCATTATCCTTGGATCCATTTTACACATTTGCAGTACGTGAGTAAGGCACAAGTGGAATACTGAGAAGAGGACTTTGCAATAACTAACAGAGGAAGCTTAAAAGTTATGGCACTTTTGGGGCTGATATTCAACAGTTACTCAGTAATCAACTACTCTTTCCATCTTTGAACTTGCTGACACACTCCTTTGGCCCCTCAGTAAGTATATTGTTTTCTTCTAAGAGTTTATAGTGATATTTTAAAATGATATAAGCAATGAGTACTTTTGTATAAAGTACATAAACCCATAATTGACCCTTCTTTTGAGGGGGTCCCTAGTGTTCTCTTTTGATAGTAGATGTGTAGGAAAGTAGAGTCACAAGAAACTAGTAAAGTAGTCTACCAAATGGAGGACAGATACGTGACAATAGATCACTACAGAGAGTGAGCCTGCTCTTTCCAATGTCCTTCGTTACTTACTGTTGGATTCAACACCACCAGTTAAACCTGTTTTTCTTACTAGGACCTTAGTTCCTTCACCAATCCTTGTTCTCCCAGTCAATGCTATAAAAATGTCAACTGTTACTATTGATAACAATAATGCGCATAGCAATATAATATTAATTTTATATTATATTACTGTAACACTGTAAATAATTGATAATATAATTTAATATAGCATTACCAATTTAAATACTAGTACCGACAACAACAATAATATCCTATACGTAAAGAGGGGGCCCAGGATAGACACTTACAATTTCCTACCTGACTGCAGGACTTCATCATGCACTTCACATACACCCTCTCCTGTTCCCTACTGACCCCCATGGTTCCCCCACTGTTCAACTTCTTTTTATGCATTGTCTCATGAATTAGACTATGAGCTCCTTGAGGTCAGGGAGTGTCTTGCCTTACTTTGTCTTTGTCTTTTGTATTCACAGTGCTTAGCATAGTGTCTGGCATGGAGTAGGTACCAATAAATATTTACTGACATTACTACTGCTACTACTGCTACTACTGCTACTACTACTGCTACTACTGCTACTACTACTGCTACTACTGCTACTACTGCTACTACTACTACTGTTGCTACTACTACTACTGCTACTACTGCTACTACTACTACTGTTGCTACTACTACTACTACTACTACTGCTACTACTGCTACTACTACTGCTACTACTGCTACTACTACTGCTACTACTGCTACTACTGCTACTACTACTACTACTGCTACTACTGCTACTACTGCTACTACTACTACTACTGCTACTACTGCTACTACTGCTACTACTACTACTACTACTACTGTTGCTACTACTACTACTGCTACTACTGCTACTACTGCTACTACTACTACTGCTGCTACTACTACTACCGCCACTACTACCACTACTACCACTACGACCACTACTACTCCTTCTCCTACTCCTATTCCTATCCTATTACTAACTACTACACTTTCATATTCTTTACAAATTCTTGGTCCTATGGTTGACCAGTTCAACCAAATACCGTTAGCTATCCTTAAAGCCTTTGTGACATTGGCACTCTCGATTTGCCAAACTCTATCCTTGTTTTGCCACTACTACCTTTTTTGCTTCTAGTTGCTTATTGCTCAGCTCCATTGGAGAAAGACAAAGAGCCACGCTGATTGGACTCATTACTGATCTACATTAACCTTTCTCAATTGTATCCTCTATATTACATGGTAATCTGATTATTTCCTGATTGACTTTATGAAGCATTCCCACAATGGTTATTTTAAATCTTTTTTCTTTTCTCCTCAGGTTCCTCTCCCTAATCCCTCTCCCCAAAGGACCTGACTCCTACTTTACTGAGGAAATGGAGACCTCTGTCATGCTTTATAACCCCATGACATAATTCCTTATCTCAAATTTTTTTCACTGAAGTCTTTGATCTTGTCTTTTCCAAGGCCAGTCCTTCCCCCCTTCCACCTTTATTTTTATTCCTAGAATGATTCCATTCCTTACCACTTTCTGGTAGAACTGACTCTTCCATCATTTCACCTTAAGTCTCTCCTTACTTATTGGCCTCCTGTACTGCTACCTACAAACTTGTCCAGATCTCCTCCTTTTAAAAAAATCTACAGTGGATCCTTCTATTTCTCCAAACTATTGTTGTATGTCTCTTTTTTCTCATAGACAAACTATTAGGGTTAGTATTTTCCTCTCAGTGCCTCCACTTCTTTAAAGTTCTTCATAATCTGGTGCCAAACTACTTTCTCAGTATTTTAGAACTGCTGCTGCTGCTGTTCGTTCTTTTTTCTTGAAGAGAACCATGACATAAAGGAGGTGATGCCATGACATGCAAGTGAATTGGATTTAAGTGAGGGAGGTGTAAAGTCACCACCTTCACTTTCTCCTCTGGAGCAATGTGGATTCAGCAACCAGATATCAATCAGGATGACTGGAGATGGCCCAGGATACAGTGGGAGGCCGTGGCCCTTTTAAGCTAAGGACTTTACGTTCTCAGTTTGACTAAGCGAGTCTGGTAGAATGGATAGGGCACTGGTTGTGTAGTAAGGTTCAAATTCTGTTTTAAATGCTTACTAGCTGCATATCACTGGGTGATAATAATAATACTTAGCATTTATATAGCACATAAAGGTTTGCCAAGTCCTTTGAAATCATTGTCTCATTTGATCTTCACAATAATTCTCAGAGTTAAGTGATGTTATCATCTCTGTTTTACAGATGAAGAAACTGAAACAGACAAAGGTTCATCATTTTCCCAGAATCATATAACTAGTAAGTGTCTGATGTTGGATTTTAGCTCAGGTCTTCCTAACCACAGTTTCAGTGTTCTATCTGCTGGACTAACTAGTTGGAAGTGGGCAAGCCATTTAACCCCTCTGGGCCTCAGTCTGTCTGTAAAAAGAAGAATTCAGTGCCCTCCAAGGTGCCTTACAGATTTAAAATATATAAATTTTATTGAGCTCTTCACAACTCACAACTCAACAGTAAGATAAAATGCATGATTATGGAGCTGTGGTAGCAAGAGCAAGGATTCAAAACCACGTGTCTCCTGAGGCCATGTCTATTACTATTTCCACCACAATGTATTGCTTTCCATTTTAACCAGAAAGATTAAGTGGCCCAAGATTAAGACAACAGGGGGAAATATAAAGAGTTGCAAATAGTATTCTAGGAAATTAAAATCTATTTGTTCTGTTCTCAGTTGCATGCATGCCCAGAAAGGGTTTAACTTTATTAACATTGTATATTTAACCAATCACCTAGGAGGACAGAAGCTATCATAGTCTTCCCTACTCCTTTATTTTAAAAATGAAATATGTATTTATTATTTTAAAAACAAAAAATCCATTTACTAATGCCTTTTGTTTTTGTATTACGATCATTTCTGAATACATTCCTGTCTTTTTCCTGTCCCTAGAAGGCTTCCTTTGTAGTTAGTTGATGTAGTCGATAGAATGCTTGTTTTGGAGTCAGTAAAACTCAAATTTAAAGTTTGCCTCAGATGGTTCATGGTTTATGAGACCCTGAAACAACTTCTCTCTAAATTCTCTAATGTGTAGAATGGAGAAAATAATGACACCTGCCTCCTAGGTCTGTTGTGAGGATCAAAATGAGATAATGCATGTACTTTGTAAACTTTATTGTATACAGCAACAGCAATATTGTTTTAAGGACAACCTTGAGCAATTAAGTCATTTTGACTTTTATAAACATCCAAGTTAAGTACAAAGGATCTATGAAGAGTGACACTATCTGTATCTAGAGAAATAATTGATATATAGAAGTATATATAGAATGGTTTTATACACACACATATACACACATGTATAGTATGTATAGAATGATTTTATACACATATATGTATGTATATATGTATATGTATATATGTGTATACATACATATATACACACATTTGTGTCTAATGGTAGCCATCTCTAGGGTGGGGAGTGGGGAAGGAAGAAAAAAAGTTATATGATAACTTTATTATATAGGAATAGCAAGTTGCACATAATAGATCTGCAATTTCATGTACAATCATCTTTTTTTTCTATTCTGCCATGTCATGGAAATACTTGTTTTATTTTTTTAGTTCAGAATAAAATAAAAAGTACTATAACTATATAAATGTAAGCCATTATTAACAAAGATTAGAAACCTAAATAAAACAGTTCAGTAGGACCAATAGATGTATAAACCAATACTGAGAACATATTATTTCACATCCAAAATCTCAAAACTCTCCAACAAAAGGCTGCAATTCCTCATCTCTGTTCTGCAACCCAGTTTGTTCAATCATTTTTAGTGTCCAGCCCAGCAATCTGTAAATATTGGCATTCTACCTCTGTTCTTTGATAATAACTCATGAGGCAAGGAAAAAAAAATAGACAAGTATGGAGAGTTATCCAGGGAACAAGATTTCCATGTTAAGTATCTTAGAACTGCAGAGGTAGAAGGGAATTTCTGGACATATTAGCTGAATGCTTCTTGTTTGAGCTAGAAAACAAATGAACGAGGAAGAGGGTTAAGTAAGTGAGTGGCATAGACCCAAAATATTGCTCTCTGTAATTGTTACAGATAGCAAAGCAAAGCATTTTTCATGCCATGCTCTGCTAAGTAGATATCAAAATTGTTTGCTGAGCATCTCTGCAGAAAAGGTATCCCAAAGATGTTACACCCGTGATTTAGAGTCAGTGTGGTGCAATTTATAGGAATTCTGTGAAAATTCTCATGGACCAAAGCAACCCCAAGAATCACATCGTGTAGATTCAGCAAAATGGTGATGATGATGATGATGATGATGGTAGCATTAATATAGCTCTTTAAGATTTGCAAAACACTTTTTATAGGCTATTGCATTTGATAAATTAATGAGTAAGCCTTTGCAGGAAGAATATTATATAACGTTAGAGCTAAAAGTATTCTGATATGACTTTACTTTTCTAATATGAAGACTTCCAAGGATTCAGGCACAACCTGTCTATGTTTATGGAATGAGGGTGACTCAGCCAGTAGGGACCATGGTTTCTTCACTCTCCTTGCAGAATTTATCTGGATGATGGCTCTAAATGCCCACAAGCTATCATTACAATGCCTAGAGTTAGAACAAAACAACTTACGGATCTCTGGGTTGACCGATTGTTTATTACAAATTTGAGAATGTAGTAAGTTGTTAGGCTGTGAACTCTCCTGCTGCAGGTGATTGCAGAAGCCATAAGAAATCTTGGAGGCATATTGTGAACAGAGCAAAGCAATGAGAATGTCAATTCTTATTTTCATCTCTTTTTCCACCCACAAGTTATCACTCTAGTTCAAGTTCTTATCCCCTCTCACCTAGACTCTAATAATAGCCTAATTGGTCTTCCTCTCCCTAGTCTTCTCCATCCCCTATCTATCTTCTACACAGCTGACAAAATAGTCTTCCTAAGGCATACCTTTAATAATACACATTAAATATTATTGAAAATTATTCTTTTTATCTTGCTTAATGGAATTCAGATGGGAATGATCCTGGAACAAGTCATTACCTTACTATTATGCTTTAAATTCAGAAGTCTGCAGATTATTTCACAGGGAGATCAAATAACAGCTTTTTGTAGTTGAATAAAAAGGATGTGCACTCATCCTCTATAGACTCATTGAAAGCATCCTTAGTACAAATCAAGGAGGAGACAGAATAACATGGATGATTGTACCTCATCCACATAATTTTTATCTTCTCAGCCAGGTCTCTATACTTTGAAAGAATTTTGTTCTATGTAGCTTTGAAATGATGAGGATTGGGATGGTTAACATATTCTTAGGGTGTTTTTTTTAATCATTGCTATGTTGAAAATTGTGGGTAGAGTTTGGTCTGTCATAATGATACAGTTCCTGTGTGGTTTATTGGTTTAGTTCTTGAAGATATTTTGAGGTCCACAATTATATTTGTCCATGAAAAATAGCGAGTTTCTGATACTGAATTCCAGAAGTAAGGCATTTATTAACAGGTATTTGGAAGATGTTAAAATTTTATAGCAGATAGTAATGTACAACCTGGTCATGAATTTACATCATCAACCTCTCTATTTACACTAACAAATTCACAATGCTTCTTTGCAGACAAATTGGTTGAAATCATGTGGATGTCAGCCACAGAGAACCTTTTTATTCCCTTTCTTGGATCTTAGTTATTTCATATGTATCATATGAATCATACATTGTCTTTGGTTATACTTGACAAATCCAAAGGCATATACCTGCCATGTTACTTGGTAAAATTATATCTGCTTATTTCAAATATATTTATGTAGGTTTCTGACTGATTTTTCAGGTATTTCAAAAGTATCTGTTGTTCCCTTACTTCTTTTGGGGCTGGAAGTATTGCTCTTTTTATAGTTTCCTTAGGGTCATGGGTAGTGGTGTGCTGTTAAATGTTTAACAACTAGCTCTGTGGGCTGGGGGATACACACACATGCATACACTTGCATGGTAAATGTGTGTGTGCAAAATGAACTTTTAAGTTTAATTGATGTTATAAATATATTCTCTTTACCTTAAAGATAGACAATTATGGGGGTGGCTAGTTGGTGCAGTGAATAGAGCACAGGCCCTGGAGTCAGGAGGACCTGAATTCAAATCCAGCCTCAGACACTTAACACTTACTAGCCATGTGACCTTGGGCAAGTCACTTAACCCCAATTGCCCTGCCTTCTCCCCTCCAAAAAGCAAAATTAATAATAATAAATAAAAAAATAAAGGTAGACAATTTGCAAATCAATAAACTGAACTCTGAGTTTTAATGTCTGGTGATTTCTGAGGTGTGTATATTCACATTGAAAATTTAATAGTACATTCTCAAAAATTGGTTTGAGTTGGCTTAAGCATAGTCCTGGTTATGGGCCTTCTGTTTTATTCATATAACAAATGCTTTTATAAAAGAGTACTTTACAAATATATGACAATTTATCTTGTAATCTTGAAAATGTCGACTGATATTGTGTAAATGTTAATTGCATTAAACCTATTCATTCCTAAATTTCCTAATATTCAGCCGTAGCCTTCTCTTTGTCATCTTTATGCTTAGTGTGTCTTGCCTGGAGACAGGAAGGGGATTGCTGGCATTGCTTTCATCTATTGGTTAAATGTGGACTCAATATCCAAGGCTAAAACTTTCAGTTTCTATTTTTCTTTGCCATATGTAGTAGTTTTACATTTATTAAGTATAAATCACATTTTGATATCATTGGAGAAAGGTTTCATTAGATTAAGGAACTGTTTATTTTTGGATGGAACAGTATTACTTGATGTCATCAGTGTTTATCAAGTGGTTAATAAAATGTTTTGATTCAACTACTTTAATTAGAAAGCCATACTTAATTCTTTTCTCGTTATTATTATTATTATTTAAAACTGTATGATTACATATTCTTCCTTTCATATTATATTCTCTAGACCTAGTCATAGAATTCTGTCTCATGTAAACCAAATGTAAAAACAAGGCAGAGTGCATGAATGCATCCTTGTCTTTTTGACTTTCTTAGGGCTAGTGAGTTAGTGCTTATTTTCTTGCCTAATCTTTTTATTGTGTTGTAATGTCAACTAAGGAGAATAACATTTTTTCATATAGTTTATGGCAATAGGAAATTCTAAATAACAACAGTTAGTGGTTCAGTAGGGTATTTTGCTTGAAAAAGTTAAAAAAATAAATAACTTACCACCAATGCTTCATTAATTCTCACACCCTGGGAATGAAGGAAGGTGTTTACTTAGCCATGGATGAAATTAACATCTATTCTGAATCAGGTCTGTTCTCAAGGCAGACACCGGGTTATAAAGGTTTGTACAATCCTTGGGAAAAGGACATCTTTTGCGTCTCAGTTGGTTTCCATCTTTCTTCTTCAAAACGTAGGGATCCATTTAATATTGGAAGAAATGAACTATAGAGGACCATTGCCTCTGGAGTTGTACATTATCTCCTTTGTTAATAATATGCTATGTTTATGTATGAACCTCTGAATGGAAATATAGGTGATTTAATTCCATTAAATTTTCCCCAAGGGTGGGGAAGGGATATTTGACACAGTTCAAACCCAGGAATCTTTTTTGTTAATAAAACTATGGATATTTGGAGCATTGTTTAAAGATGCCTTGTTGAGATTCTTGTTTTATTTTCATAGTTAAGAGTAAGAGAAAAACAAAGAACTTTCTTATTTCTTAAGCAATAAAAGAAAAAAAAATAGCCCGGTAATACTGGTTTTTTAGATTGTTTTGCTGGAATTTATCCCCTGTCTTTGTTTCTTTCCTTTTTTTTTTTCCTCTTTTCATGGAACAAAATATCCCTGAAGAATGAATGTGAACGATGACTGGGCTTTGCAGAAGAAAGGGAGAACTGCTGGCTCTGGTAGGAAATCAGGGATTTAGTCTTGGGGATGATACTAATTAGCTAAGTGATAATGGATAAGTTACTCCAATTCTTTGCATCTGTTTCCTTTTTAGTAAAATTAGGACATGTAAAAGAAATCTGTAAAGTCCTATCCCTCTCCTTTTCCACACAATCATTGTAGACATTTTTTTTTAAAAGCCAGAGGAAGTATTTTTCAAAACCTTTATCCAAGGGGACTCTACTGGATTTTTGGTCCAGAACTATGAGTGGCAGGGTGGCCACATAACACATTGAAATTTGGCCTTAGGATTGGTAAAATCTGAATTCAAAGTCTATCTTTGTTGCACAATAATAAGTCATAGATAAGCTGCTAATTTGCACTGTTGGATAGATAAATATGTCTGTGAGATTGTAAACTGCTTTGAGTGGTATGGAAAGAAAGGGTGTTCCTTGGAAATTATATGTGTTATAACTAGACTCATTTCTAAGAATATATGTATATATTCACACATGCATGCATACATTCATACATGCACATATGTATTTATACATGAATACATACATGCACACATGCAGTCATACATTCATACACACATAACATTATAGTAGCTGCCAAATGGGCATTTCTTCATTAATTCCAGTACTTTATCCATGCCCTTTCCCGGTAGAGTATTTATTATACCTTGGGCATCTCAAATTGTATGGCAATTGAAATATTTTTTTTTCTACTTGGATCCTCCTTTATGGAGGAATTTTAGCACATCATGATGCAAATCATTTCCCTGGCATCATTTCAACCCTGCCTCTGTAATGAAACTGAGATTTCACAGGAAAGCTGTCAAATGTGCATTGGTCTTCCATGCAAATTCTTCAACAGCTGTAGGCCTATGGGTACATATGGCTGTGGATCAGTGTTTAATGAGAGGAAATGCTCTCAGCCCCTGAACATTGAGTTTTTGGAACAAAGAGACAACCAATCCCTGGGGTCGAATGATCACATTTATGTCAAAATCCTGGTACAGTGAACCAAAAAGAGTAATGACAGTGCTCCTTTCCATATGAATGGCTTTTGGGGTCAGAGAAAAGCAAACCTGGGAATCTGATGCATTGCTGAAAAGTTCACACCTTCTCTAATCTATTGTCCCATTCCAAATACCTAATGTGCTGCTTGATTAATAAAATAAAAGAGATATGACCTCATTCTTGCTCTTAACTATTTCATCTTACATTTCACAGCTTAATCCCATTCCATAAACCACAGGACTTTTATCCTAAAGTATCACACCAGAAGTTCTTACTCTCCTTCACTCCAGATATCAACCTATTTGATGAGTCATGTCCCTTCTGACTCTATAACTTCTCTCATGGCCGTCACCTTCTCTCTATTCACATGACTAGCATTCTAAACCTGACAGTTGCTACCTCTAGTTTAGATGATGCAATTGCCTCCTAATTGGTCCCTCTGCCTGTGGTATCCCCCTTCTCCACTCTACCCTCCCTATATCTTCCAATGTGATATTCCCAAAGTATTGGTCTTATCATATTCCATAAGTTTCAGTGCTTTTTTATTGCCTTGGGATCTGATACAAATTGCTTCTTTTTGATACATAAAGCCCTTTACCACCTAGCTCCAATCTATTTTTTTTTCAGGGTTGTTATGTGTTAATTCCCTTCAAGCATGCTGCAGGACAGCCAAAGTGCACTTCTGACCATTTCTCACATGTCATATTCCATCTTGTGTCTTGGGGCCTTGGAAGACTCTGTCCTCTCTGCTTGGGGGGCACACCTCACTCACTTCCACTTCTGTGAATCCTTAGCCTGCTTCAGTGTTCGGCTCAAGTGCTACCTCTTATATTGGGTCTTTCTTGAATCCTTCCCCCCTCCCCTCCCTGGCTGCCAGAGCCTTCTCTCAAATTACCTCATATCTATCATGTGTGTTTCTGTGTATGCATGCATATGCAGGTATGTATGCTTATGTATATACATATATATCTATGTATAAAATATATATATATATATATATATATATATACCTATATCTAGATATAGTTTTCTATATCTATCTATCTATCTATCTATCTATCTATCTATCCATCTATCTATCATCTATCTATGTGTACATGTTTTCTCCCCAGTAGAATTAGGCTCATTGAATGCAGAGATTGTCTGATTTTTGTCTTTGAATCCATAGCACATAAGCACAGAGCCTGATATATGTAAGAGCTTAATATATGCTTATTGATTGACTTTGTGTCAAATTGAAACCCTAAATTTGCCTAATTTACTGAGCTCTCAAGAGTTTGGTAAACTAACTTTGATTATTAAATCCAGTTCCCAGGGCTGTTCTTCAGTCTAATTCAATGGAGGTTGAACAGGGAATCACAAAAGAGGCCAGGTATTAGGGTAATGCCTTTGGAGGTGAGGTGATAAAATGGTGTGGCCTTTTCAGTTGTGCAAGACGTAGGGGACAAGGAATTGGAGAGATTGAGATCAGGGTAATAAGGTACATATAGATCCCAATGATTGTGAATAATGAGTCCTCTGAAGTACTAATATGTATTTGAATTCATACTTATCAAATTTATCATTATATAAGATATGGCAATTGATTTCACCCCAGTGGACATATGCAGTGGAAATTCAAATCATGTGACCACTTCAGGAGATTCCTTATTCTCACTAATCAGGTCCTACACATTGTTTCTTTTTACCAGATACTAATTGATAATTGGCAAATATTTTCTAAATGAATGGACAGAACATTACAGAATGAGTGAGATAAAAAAATCAATAAGACAAAATCCCTGCCCTCATGAAATTTATAGTCCAGTTGGCAAAATGTGAAAATTTTCATGATAAATACATTAGACAGTTGCAAAGTCAAGTTATATTTGATTGACAGACTTCTTTTCCCATCTCTTTCTGGAGCCTGAAGTAGTAAAGGTATATAGAATTTAGACTTATTCTCTCCCCTCAAAATCTGGTAAGCCATTTATACTTAGAAATTTAGTTTCTAATTTTTAAGTAATGGCCCAATCAGCACTTGTAAAAAAAATATGAAAATAAAACTAATCTAGGAAAGATAAAAGTATATAGCCATATATTATGAGATATGCCAATTTAATTGAAATCATTGTTTTAGAGAGAGCAAAATTTGGATGGTTATTTGGATCATGTATTAGAACAAAAAATCCCTCACAACTAAATGCAGAAAAGCAGAAATAGTCAAGCCTTCTTTTTCAGATCATAATGCAATAAAAATTACATTCAATAATAGGCAATGGAAAGATAGATCAAAAATTAATTGGGAACTAGTCTAATCCTGAAAATAAGTGGGTCACAGAATTATCTCTAGATAATCAATAATTTCATTAAAGAAAATGCCAACAATGAGACAAGAGACCAAAATTTATGGAGTGCAGACAAAGCAGTACATAGGGGAAATTTTATATCTCTAATTGCTTACAACAATAAAATAGAAAAAGAACAGATCAATGAATTGTGCATGTGACCAAGAAAACTTGAAAAAGGACAAATTAAAAATTCTCAATTAAACACCAAATTGGGAATCCTGAAAATCAAAGGAGAGATTAATAAAATTGAATGTAAGAAAACCATTGGACTGATAAATATAACTAGAAACTGGTTTTATTAAAAAAAAACGATAAAACAAATTACTGGTTAATTTGATTTAAAAAAGGAAAGAAAACAAAATTGCTAGTATCAAAGATAAAAGGGGTGAATTCACCATCAAATAAAAGAAAATTAAAGTAATTATTAGGAGTTATTTTGCCCAATTATATTGCTAATAAATTTGACAATCTAAGTAAAATGGATGAATATCTACAAAAATATAAATTGCCCAGATTAACAGAAGAAGAAATAAAATACTTAACCCATTCTTAGAAAAATAAATCAAATAAGCCATCAATGAATTTCTTAAGAAAATATCCCTAGGACCAGATGGATTTACAAGTGAATTCTACCATACATTTAAAGAACAATTCACCACAAGAGTATAGAAACAATTTGAAAAAATAGATGAAGGAACCCTACCAAATTCTTTCTTATGCTACAAATATGGTGCTGATAACTAAACCAGGAAGAGCCAAAAAGAATAAAGAAAACTACAGACCAATTTTCCTAATGGGCATTGAATCAAAATTTTAGATAAAATACTAGCAAAAAGGTTACAGCAGTATAATACAAGTATCATACACTATGACCAGGTGAGATTTATACCAAGAATGCAGAGCTGGTTCAATATTAAAACCATTGGCATAATTGACCATATCAATAACAAACCCAACTGAAATCATATGATTATCTCAATTGATCCAGAAAAAACCTTTGATAAACTACAACACCCATTCCTATTAATGATATTAGAGAGCATTAGGAATAAAGGGAAGATTCTTTAAAATGACAAGTGATATTTATCTAAATCTACCAACAAGTATTATTTGTAATGAGGATAAGTTACAAGCCCTCCCAATAAAATCAGGAGTGAACCAAGGATGCCCATTATCACCTTTGTTTTTCAGTATTGTGCTAGAAATATCAACTATAGCAATAAGAGAAGAAAAAGAAATGGAAGGAATTAGAATAGGCAATGAGAAAACAAAACCATCACTCTTTGCAGATGATATGATATTAAACTTAGAGAATGGTAGAGAATCAACTAATAAACTACTTGAAATAATTAACAATGTTAGCAAATTTGCAGGATACAAAATAAACCCACATAAATCATCAGCATTTCTGTATATTAGCAACAAAGTCCAGCAGCAAGAGACAGAAAGAGAAATTCCATTTAAAAGTAACTGCAGACAATATAAAATACTTGGTAGTCTACCTGCCAAAACAAACCCAAGAACTCTATGAACACAATTACAAAACACTTTTCACACAAATATAGTCATATCTAAGCTATTAGAAAAATACTAATTGCGCGTGGGTAGAATGAGTAAAATGGGTAGAATAATGTAAAGCCAAGCATGAGCAGCTTTCCAGAGGACTGCTGTTATGAACAGCTTGAAGGTTGTGATTACAAATTATAGTGAACTCTCTATTTATTCAGTAGTGAATTAAAGCAAAACATTCACAGAAACCAAAGTACAGCATTCATAATGTTATGGCATAATAACTTATCACTAAATGGCCACATAGTTTTCACCATATTGATCACATAGTTTTAAGCAAAAGATATCATTCAGTAATGACTTAACTCAATCATCCTTAAGGAGGCAAGACTCCTTAATGGACACAAAGAACAAAGGTCAAGGTTCTTCATCCCTAGGTCACATTGTCTTAATCTCTCAATCAAAAAGTCTTCTTTCTTCTTAATTGGAGATTAGTTTCCAATCATCCTTAAATCAATCATCCTGAAGAAGTACAGAATACAGAGTACAAAGTCCTCCCATCCCTAGGCCACAGTAAATCATGAACTCAGTTTGCATTAAATATCAAAGGAGAGGTCTTTTTATCTTGACTTGAGGCTGGCTCTCAGCTTCCATGGTTCTTCTTCTATGGGTCCAGCTCCTATCTAAATCCACCCAACTGTCACCTGGGTTTAAAGACAGTCAGCTCCCAACTCCTTGTCCAGCTCCTTGTCTAGCTCCTTTCCATGTTGAAGCTCACAGTGTCCAGTCCACCTCAAGTCCTTCACAGATTCTGTTCCTGGGAAGATAAAGCTTAACAAAGCCATGATAACATTCAGAAACATTGCCAGCACCATCATCAATTTATTATCTGCCTATGAACTCAACACAGACCCACCAATAAGGTCTGAGAACTTAACACAAACCCAGACAAGGTCTGAGAACTCATCACAAATCTCTACATAGTCCCAGGACCTCTAAAACCCTCCTCTAGAACTTATGTAAACAGACAAAAAGAAAATCCTCTTTCAGGGCTTCCAGTGAGTTCCCAAGGCTTCTGTACAAAGTATCACAAACAAAAATGAACACAGAGAGAAAAGACAAACAGAGTGCCTCCACCACAAAGTTCCCCTTCTCAATTCTCTTCTCAATTCTGCTCAGTTCTCAGTTCTCAGTTCTGCCACCACAAGTTCTAGTCTCAATTCTTCTCTCTCCAGCCTGGGCCTCTCATTATATGTGATCATTAGCTACTCCTTGTCCCTCCCCTTTCTGTTGCATCAGCAAGTTCCTCCCACTGTGGGATTCACAAGTTCTGTTTTTCATTTTTTTTTGTTTTGTTTTTTAACAAAGGGTTGGTATAATCAAGTAGAAAAAAAGGTGCTAAATACTTGTTTGCTTGGCAAGATCTTCAAATCTCTATTACCATTACGTGTAATAAAAATGACAATTCTACCTAAATTAATCGATTTATTCCATGCCACACTAATCAAATTATCAAAAATTATTTTATAGAGCTAGGAAAAAATAAGAACAAAATTCATCTGGAAGAACAAGAGGTCAAGGATATCAAGCGAATCAATGAAAAAAAATGTGAAGAAAACTAGTCTGGCCATACCAGATCTCAAATTGCATTATAAATCAGAAATTGTCAAAACTCTGTTACAGCCTGAGAAATAGTGTGGTGGATCAGTGGAATAGATTAAACATATAAGACACAGTAGTAAAAGACCATAGTAATCTAGCATGCAATAACCTTAAAGGTCCAAGCTTTTGGAAGAAAGCCTCATTATATGACAAAAATTGTTGGGAAAACTGGAAAGTAGTATGACAGAAACTAGGTGTAGATCAACATCTCAAACTTTATACCAAGGTAAGGTTGAAATGAGTACATGATTTACATGTAAAGGGTGATACTATAAGCAAATTAGGTGGACATGGAATAGTTTATGTGGCAAATCTATAGAGAAGGGAAAACATTCATGACCAAACAAAAGATAGAGAGTATTACAAATGTAAAATAGATAATTTTAATTATATTAAATTTAAAAAGATTTTGCATAAACAAAACCAATGCTACCAAAATTAAAAGGAAAGCAGGAAATTGGGGGGAAAACATTGCAACAATCTTATCAGATACAGGCCTCATTTCTCCAATGTAAATAGAACTAAGTCAAATTTATCAAAAAATAATACAAGTTATTCCCCAACTGATAAATGCTCAATGGATATGAAGAGGTAGTTTCTAGACAAAGAAATCAAAGCAATCCATGGTCATATAAAAAATAGTACAAATCACTACTGATTAGAGAAATGCAAATTAAAGCAACTCTGAGGTACCACTTCACACTATCACCTTGGCTAATATGACAAAATAAAGAAAGTGATGGATATTGGAGGGGATCTGGGAAAGCTGGGGCACTAATGCACTGTTTGTGGAACTGTTGACCAATTCAACCATTCTGGAGAACAATTTGCAGCTATGCCCTATAACACTTTGATCCATCAATACCACTGCTAGGTCTACATTTGAAAGACATAAAAAAGAGAAAAGGGTCTATTTGCATAAACATATTTGTAGCAGCTCTTTTTGTAATGGCTAAAAATTGGAAATCGAAGGGATGCACATCGATTGGGGAATGGCTAACACACCTATGGTATATGATTGTGATGGAATATTATTGTGCTATAAAAAATGACAAGGAGGATGATTTCAGAAAAATCCTGGAAAGACTTACATGAACTGATGCAAAGTAAGTGAACAGAACCAAAACAGCATTGTACAAAGTAACAACAATACTGTATGATGTAGAATTGTGAATGACTTAATTCTTCTAAGCAATACAATGAGACAAGACAATCCCAAAGAACAAATGATAAAGCATGCTACCCACCTCTAAAGAACTGATATTGTTTGAATACAGACTGAAACATGCTATTTTCACTTTCTTTCTTTCATTCTTTTTCTTTTATTTGTCTTCTTGTACATAATAACTAATATTGAAATGTTTTATATGATTGCACATGTATAACCTATATCTAATTGCTTACTGTCTCAGGGTGAGAAGATAGAATTTGGAACTCAAAACTTAAAAAAAAAAATCCAATTGTGAAAAATGGTTTCAATATGTAATTGGGGAAAAATTTTAAGAAGTAAAAAAATAAAAAGAATAGCAAGTCATACATAATAGATATGCAGTTTCATGCACAATCATTTTTTTAAAAAATTCTATAATGTTATGGAAATACTTGTGTTATTTACTAAAATAAAATTAAAAATTAAATAAAAATACTTATCATCTTTCATCAATTAGTAAATGTCATCAGATAAATTGATATAGCTGAAAGCAGTATAGGCTCATTGGATTTAGATGTGGCAGGAAATTTAGAGATCATTGAGTCTTATTTCCTAATTTTATAGTTGAGAAAACTGGGAGGCAGAGCCAAGACGGAAGAATAAGGACTAGCAGTCTTGCCTTTACTCTTTCACATCCTCCTCTACAATGACAAATAAAGCAAGCCAGACTGAATTCTGACTGAGAAGACCAAGAAAAACTTACAGTGAATCATTTTTTTTTCCAGTCTAGGGCATTTTAGGAAGACAGAATATAAAGTCTATGGACCTTGGGTTGTAGTGTGGCTAGAAATGCAGTGCAGTAATGGAAGTGACACTAGGCTGTGGCAGCAGCAACTATAATAGGGGGCAGTCCAGCATCCAAGGATGGTAAAGGGATGGAACATCTGGGCAGAAAGATATCCCAGGGGTACCTTGTAGTAGCACTGGGAGTGGAGACAGATGCCATCTGAAATGGCACCTCTGCCATTTATTTCTCAGTTTCAGATTACAGATCTAGGACAGAGAAAAGTGATCCAAGTCCAAGGGAATTGGGACCACACCTGTATAGAAAGCAAGCAACATATACCAGAATTATCACTGGGTGACTCTGAACACTTCAGGTAGAGCTCAGTTCTAACCATTAGACCTATACACAAGCTTGAAGTAGAACAAATTAGAACAGAAAACCAAAACCAAGAGTTTAGTTGCTCTGGACACCAAAAAGAAGATTTTTAAAATTTGATTCAGGAGGTATGTTGATTTTGAAATACTTGTAGGACTATTGAAATGCCCCATAGGCAGTTGGTGATGTAGGTCAGGAGAGAGACTAGGGCTGATTATATATATCTGGTAATGCTCTATATAGAAGTTCATAACAGAACTCAGAGGAGCTGCTGAATTAACCAAGAGGGAGAATATATAGAGAAGAAAGTCTGCCTTAGAGAACATTCACTGTAGCAAGGCAGGATACAGAAGATGATTCAGGAAATATGGTAAGACCAGTAGGAGGAAAACAAAGAGGTGTCCTAAAAGTTCAGCATGGAGAAAATATGGAGGAAGAAAGAACAGTCAATAGTTTCAAAGACTTCAGAGAAGTCCAGAAGGATGAAAATTGAGTCAAAGCAACCACTTTTGGCAATTTCAAGATCATTGGTAGAGGGAGAACAGTTTTAATTGAATGATGATGTTATAAGCCTGGTTTCAAAGGGTTGAGAATAAAAAAGAGAGGAAACGAAGACAATGATAATCTATGACTCTTTCTAGAAATTTGGTTGTAAAATTGAAAGATATAGGACAAAACATGATATCCCATCTTGGATGAGATGATCACCTAAAATCTCATCATCATCATGCTGATTAACTCAGCTTTGTCTACTTAAAACCTTCTTAACTCCCTCAGTCTCCTCTCCCATCTTATTCCCAAAGTTTTCCTGGGGAGAGGAAGAAGCCAATATGGTGTAATAAGGCAGGAATTCATCTGACCTCTCCCAAATTCACCTCTAAACTATGCCTCAAAATGAATTCTGGAGTGGCAGAACCAACAAAAGGATGAGGTGAAACAATTTACCAGTTGAAGACAACTTAGAAGGTTGGCAGGAAAAGTCTGTCTCATTGGGACAAAAGGGGGTCTAGTCCAGCACAGGTGGTAACTGAGCAATCCTGCAGCAGGCCAAGCCCCACAAGTCAGCAGTGAGACCTAGAACCCTGCAGTGGGCCAGCAGCAAGGCCCCACCTCCCGGCATTGGTGCAAACTAGCCATGAGGCCCTGAGGCCCCATGAAAGAAGCTTGAGAGTATAGCCTCTGAACCCCAGGAGCAGAGACAAACTTTAATATAAATTTAAAAGTTACAAAATAGGCTGGAAAAATGAGCAAAAGCCAAAAAAAAAACCCCGAACCTGATCACAAAAGGTTACTATGGTGACAGGAAAGATCAAACTCAGAGGATGACAACAGTGCCAAAATGGCTATATGAGAGTCCTCAAAAAAAAATGCGGATTGGTCTTGGGTCCAAAAAGAAACCCTAGAAGAGGTCAAAAAGGACTTTAAAAATCAAATAAGAGAGGCAGAAGAAAAATTGGGGAAAGAATTGAGAGCGATTTGAGAGAATCATTAAAAAAGGGTCAACAGTTTGGTAAAGGAAGCACAAAAAATGAAAAAAAATGATGCAAAAAATTCACTCAAGAAAACAACTCCTTAAAAAGCAGATATGGGCAAACAGAAAAGGAGGTACAAAAGCTCACAGAAGAAAATAATTCCTTAAAAATTACAATTGAGGGGGGTGGCTGGGTGGCACGGTGAATAGAGCACCAGCCCTGGAGTCAGGAGGACCTGTGTTCAAATCTGACCTCAAACACTTAACACTTACTAACCTTGTGACCTTGGGCAAGTCACTTAAACCCAATTGCCTTGCCCTCCAAAAGGCAAAAAAAAAAACCAAAAACAACCACATTACAGTTGGGCAAGCGGAAACTAATGGCTCCATTAGACATTAAGAAAAAATAGAGGACAGGCATATAGACTTTCTAACCAACTCTCCACTTCCCATAAGCATCTCTGCTTGGTCTGGACTCCAAGAAATGTGATGTCTTTGTGCCTGGTACATGCTGGTTCACTCCCTCCCTCTCCATTGTCCCATCCTTTTCCAACTTCCTTTTTTTGGGGGTTGTATTTCCCTATTAGATTGAAAGCTCCTTGAGGGTAGGAAGTGTCTTTGTTTTCCTTATTTGTGGTCCCATTACGTATCACAGTGTATATTGTATATTGAATTTAATTGATAAAAAATTGAGGGAATGGTTGAGTGAGTTTTTTTGTTGTTAGTGTTATTATTGTTAATTGTTGTAACCTAAACAGGTTTGTAGTCAGTAGGAAAGGAACTAGTTGAGACAAGATTAAAAGAGTGTATGCATTGTGTGTGTGTGTGCGTGCTTGCGTGTGTGTGTGTGTGTGTGTGTGCATGTGTGCATGAGAGAGAAACAGAAAGTAATAGATAAACAGAGGAAGAAAAGGACAGACACTAAGAGAAACAGAAGGCAGTATATATTAAATATCATCTGTAAGCCAGGCCCTGTGATAAGTGCTGGGGATGTTATTGTTATTGTTCCTTGTCTTTGATTTTCAGAGGACCAGTGATGTCCTGACTTACATGTAAATTGGATTAAAGTGAGGCAGAGTTGCACAGTCAGCTTCATTGACTCTTCCTGTTACCAAAGTCTAGCAGTTAGACAAAAATCAGGATGACTGGTGATGTCCCAGGACACAGTGGATGACCGTGGCATCTTCCATGTCTGACCAAGCCCAAAGGGCTCCATGGCCCCTGCTTCAGTCACTTTCATGGATGCTGAAACAGATTGTTTTTATCTGCCCATTCTGCCAGGGGAAGTCTTCACATGCTCACAGATAGACATCCTCTTTATTCACAAATGTGTTTGAGGCCTATCAGTTACCCTCAACCTGATTTAGCCCATCTGCCAGGATGGTTTTACTGGGGCATGGCCACTGAAGATGCTATAGCTTTTTGGATTCATAGGTGAGCGCTGGGTGAAAAGTGAACACCAAAAGTGCATGAGCAGCCCTGAAAAGGTCTCAGGAAGGCCTCACACCAGAGGAGCTTAATTCTCTGTAATGACAAGCAAAGTAGTGCTCCCCTGCTTATTTCAGCTATTTAAGTGCCTTTGAGTCTCGTCTTTGATTGTATCAAAAGTCTTTGTTGGAAAAAGTGTTGTCTTTAATAGGCCTAAGGGAATTTAGAGACCTTTCCTTTCCTTAATAGGTCTAACGTCATCGCATGGAGCCCATGGTGGGAGGAGTTTTACAATAGAGCAGAACAGGAAGGGAGGAAGAGGAAGGAACAGAGTAGAAAAAAGCTCTAATGGAGCTGGGACCTAGCAGAATTCAGAGGGAGAATGCTTGTGATTTTGGCAGTCTGTCTGTCTGTTCTGTCTGTGTTGATGTTACTTTGTTAGAACAAAGAATTCTGTCTTTTGAAAGAGGACTTTACTGTTGTTACAGAAGCCCTGAAAGAAGACTTTACTGGAGAGAAGTCCTGGGACTTTACTGTTTATTTGTGTTTGATTTCTCAGACAGAAGCTTTGTCTGTTGATTTGTGTTACTTTTT
>CM053581.1:127376468-127403594 GCA_028627135.1 Pseudochirops cupreus | reverse complement strand
GCAGTTCACCTCAGCGACCCCACCCCTAGCACAAACTCCCAGTAAGGCCTTGACCTCATTGCTGACCAGTAGTGAAGCCCCACTCTGCAGCTGACCAATAGCAAGAGTGCCTTCCCACCCCCAGGTGGGTCCTGTCAGTAGAGAAGCTGTTTCTATAGCAATCCAGCAGCAGGGCTCTACTGCTGGGGCAGACCAGCAACAAGATCCATCCTGTAGGACCAGCCTCTGTTACAGCTTCAACCCAGTAGAAAGGCCCCACCACTGGCACAAGCCAGCACCTAAACCCCACACCCAAGTGAGGCCAACAGGGAGGCTCCACCCCCAGTACAAGCCAGAAGTGTAACTGACCCTCCAATGAAAGCAAGCAGCTAAGCCCTGAAGCCCAACAAAAGTTAGCAGGAAGACCCTGAGCCCCAGCACAAAAAGTTTTGGACAGTGCAGGACCACAACCAAACACTTACATAAAAAGACCAAGTCACAAAAAAGACAGAAAAATGAACAAAAAACAAACACAAAAGAACTTGACTATTGAAAGTTACTGTGTGGACAGCCAGGATCAAGATATAAACTTAGAAGATGACAAAAGTATCAAAATGGCTACATGAAGTCTCAAAGAAAAATGTAATTTGGTCTGACATCCAAAAAGAATTCCTTGAAGAGCTTAAAAAGAAGCTTTTTTTTTCTTAGCATATTATAGAGGTATAAGAAAAATTGAGAAAAGAAATGAGAGTAATGCAAGAGAATCATGAAACAAGAGTCAGCAGCATGGGAAAAACTATACAAAAATTTACTGAGGAAAATAACTCCTTAAAAAATAAAACTGGCCAAATGGAAGAAGGAAATATAAAAGTGCACTAAAGAAAATAATGCTGTAAAAACTTGAATCAATCAAGTGGAAGCTAATGAACTATGATCCAACTATATGATCCAACAATTCTGGAGAACAATTTGGAATTATGTCCAAGGGGTTATGAAACTGTGTCTGTCCTTTGACACAGCAATACCAAAGCTAGCTCTATATCCCGAAGACATCCAAAAAAAAGGGAAAACGTATCTATTTGTACAAAAATATTTTTTTGTGGTGGCTAAGAATTGGAAATTGAAAGGATGGTCATAAAATTGGGGAATGCCTCACCAAACTGTGGTATATAATAATGAAATATTATTGTGCTATAAGAAACGACAAGCAGGATGGTTTTAGAAAAACATGGAAAGACTTACATGAACTGATGCAAAGTTAAGTGAACAGAACCAAGAGAACCTTGTACACTGTAATTATTCAATGAAGAATTGTGATTGACCTAGCTATTCTCAGCTGGACAATGATCCAAGACAATCCCAACGGACTAAAGATATAGCATACTATCCAACTCCAGAGAAGGAATTGATATTGTTCTAATACAGACTGAATGAAGCATGTTGTTTTTCACTTTCTTTCATTTTTTTTCCCTTTTTTTTGAGTCTTCTTGTACAAAACATCTAACATGGGAATGTTTTACATAATTGCATATGTATAATCTATGTCTAATCACTTACTGTCTCAAGGGGGGTGGAGGGGAGGGAGGGATAGAATTTGGAACTAAAAAATTTTTTAAAAATATAAAAAAAAGAAAGTTTTGAGAAATGGCAAAAACAAAAAAGAGATAAAATATGGAGTTTAGATTAAGTGGTCTCCAAGGTTTCATCTAGCTCTAAAATTCTCTTGATTCTCTGATTTTATTGACAGGAATTATAAAATTTGAACCCCAAAGGGACCATTTCCATCATGAAAAGGAAGCAAACCAATCTGTAATATTTCTCATGATGCCTGCCACAGGAGGGGTTAGGAAACCTTAGCATAGGCTAAGAATTTGCATTCTAGAGAGAATAGAAAGATTGAAGACAAAAGTTCACCATTCAGGGAAAAGACAGAAGTGAAAGAATATAATGATAAAACTAAATTGATGTTCAGCTTTGCCATTTACCCTCTCTTGGGGGTTGGACTACTCTGAATAGCAACAAAAAGGAAAAGGGGTAAGGAGAGGTATTGAATATTATATCCTGCCCCTAGAAAATAAGCTCCCTAGGCAATTCTTCAATGTTTTCCACTTAAGAATAATTAAATAGAGTAGGTGAAAGAGCAAAGAATATTAGGTCACAATTTTATCTTGCCTTCATTCTTCATTTCTGTATTATATAAATTTAGTATGAAAATGTCAGATTAGAGCTTTCCTGAATATATGTGTAGATGCATATATATATACATATATATATATATATACACACACACACATATATATACATACACACATATATATACATTACATATGTGTATGTGAATATAGATAGATACACATATATACACATGTATAAATACATACATATATATGTATGTATATATAAGCTTTCCTGAATACACACACACACACACACACACACACACACACACACACACATATTTATGTATGAAAGTACAAACGGTAATCTTTATACTCCTTGTTGTAGGTTAATAGAAGCATCAATGAAAAATTTGTAGGCTGTTTTTAAAATCAAAATGAACTATTTGTTTTAAGTAAAAGTGAACACTTTGATGATGGGTGCTACAAGATATACATACATATATACACATGCATACACATATGTATATATACATCCACATGAATCTGCTTATAATATACATATATATATACGTATACACTTACGCATAGACACTCGTCTGTATATGCATATATACACACTGATAATGCATGACCAGAAACTTTTTGATCATGAGCCCTGTGAATTTAACCTTTCCGAAGTATGCTTTGCATTATATCTCATGGATTAAGCACATTTTAACATATTTAGCATGGCATAAATAGCTGGAATACAAAACAATGGTTTACTTCCCATACTTTTTTTCTGTTATTTGACCCAGAAGACAAACATGTATTACAGACAATTGCTGTGCTTCAGCAAACCATTTTGAGAGTTTTATGACTCTTTGGGTATAATTCCAGATTACTCTCCAAAATGGTTGGACCAGTTGATAGTTTCACCAACAATTAATTACTGCCCGAATTTTTCCATCTCTCCTCGAACTTTTGTCGCTTTCCCCTCCTATGATTTCAGGCAATCGGATGGGTGTATAGTGATATTTCAAGGCTGTTTAAGCTTGTATTTTCCTTAATCGATAATGACTATATGCATTTTATATGACTATAAATTGTTTTGATTTATTCAGCAGAATCTCTAGTTCATTTTATAGATAAGGAAACTGAGGCAAAAATAGTTAATTGACTTGCCCAGGATCACGCAGCTGGTAAATATCTGAAACTATATTTGAAATCAGATTTTCCTGGCACTTTATCTACTAAGCCACCTTGCTGTGCGAGCTTGTGTAAATCATTTAGCCTCTATATAAGTTTCCTCATATGTGAAATGGGAATAATAATTGCATGTCTCTACCAGCACCTGTCCCCAGGGTTGTTGTGAGGATCAAATGAGAAATTATTTGTAAAGTGCTTTGCAAGTCTTAAAGTACTATAAATGCCATTATTATAAGTATTATTAATTTTTATTATTGTTATTTTAACTTTCAGTGCCAGGGAACTCTATCTTTCAAGAAAGACACCCCTGTTTTCCAAATAGTAGACACTAAAAAAACGTCTATTGAATTTAATGGAATCAAGATTAATTTAATTGGAATTTTTTCCTTACATGAAATCAAAATTGTCCTTAACATAGTCTCCTATATCCACTATTTTGTCATTTTTTGAAATTCTGTCTTATGTGGCCCATTTCCAATTTGCTGCCACTTCTCCTATTCTCTCTGGTTTCTTACCTTAGGTATTATGGATATACCAATATAGAAGGTATATCCCTTTAGACTAAGCAAGATAATTCTCACTTCAGCTCATTTCATGAAAATCCCAAGATGAGAATCTGCTGTGAAATGCCTAGATGACTGCTTATCATTCCAGACCTCAGAAAGAACTCTCAGAACGTGCGTTTAAAACCAACTTAAGAAATGTACTATGCTATAGGTAGTGAGGGAGGAGCAAAGAGAGGGGAAGAAAAGTTGGAACTCAAAAGCTTGTGGACCTAATGTTATAAACTAAAAGTAAATAAATAATAAAAAAAAGAAATGTACTATGTAGATACACCAACTATATGTAAGGGATTTTGCCAGGTACTGAGGATAATCCTAGGCTTCTGATTAAAAATAAATATATTCAGGGATCCCCAGAGAAACAGATTCCTAGCGACATGAGACTAAAAAAAAAAAATAAAAGTATAATGCACATGTACTTTGCTAAGATTTTTTTTTTACATTTTTAAATGAAAGCATTACATCTGAAATACTTAAATAAAGTATCATATTTTAAAATGTCAATGCCTTCTTAGCTAATGGGCCTTATATAAAGAGGTAGAAGGGCACATTTGACCTTTCTGCCACAATTTGCTGACCATTGCTTTAGATGGACTGAACATGCCTCATGCCTTCCTACTTCTGTGGTTTTACTTGCACTGTTCCTTTCATATGGAGCAATCTTCTTCACCTCTCCCTTGAGCTGATCTTAGCCTATTGGCATCCTACTCCATCTTTTAAGGCCCCAATCAAATGCCACTCCTTCATGAACCCCTTCCAGATATTTTCCCCAGGCTTTATCATTTGTATCTGATGTCACAGAACTTTATTCTTCTATTATATATATATATATTTATATATTCTAATTTATTTCATATTTCTTTGTATTGTTTTCATTCCTACTGAAGTGTAGACTCTCTGAGGGCATTCTGTATTTTCCTTAGTTCTTAGTGTAGAGCACATTGAACATACTAGGTGCTTAACAATTGTTTACTGAAGAGTGAACCAATGAATGACTTCTAGATTCTTGATGTAAGCTCTTTGAAGACAGGGAATGTTTTCATTTTTTTTCTTTGTATCCCCAGAGTCTTGTATAGTGCTTGGAAAATAGCAGGTGCTTAATAAATGCTTGTTGAATTGAATTATTTTTCTAAGATGTAATAAAACAAATTTAAGATGTGTTTATTTCTTTAGGTTTTATTAATCTCACCAGGAGTATGTATAATACATGTTTGTCCTCACCTGCAAAAAAGAAATCTCTTTACTCTTACCTAAGGAGAAAGCAGTTTTTAAAACTTCTCTATTATTCTTTCCAATGGGAAGCCAGGAAAATCCAAAATGTCAGATTCTGCAAAAATAAATTATATTTTTCTTTGGTAGAAGTTTTGGTAATTTTTTACATGAATGAATATTATGAGCTAGGAATTTTCATCAGACTGAAAAATGAAGATCTCTAAAGATTTGGTTTGGGAGGATGTCCTTCCTCCTTTCTGTGCTTCTGTCTCTCTGAAGTCTGCTTATAGTATGATGGGAAGACAGCTTTTATTTAGTTCTCTGTGCTCCAAAGTAAGCTAAGCCATTATCTAAAGCCTTTCATGGAAGAGGAACTGATCACCAACTAGATCTTAAATCCAAACTTCTATAAACAAAGATGTGTTAAATAGAGTGTAGTGGGGATTGAGGTGAGGCAGGGACAGTAGGCAATTGAAGGAGTCTGGATGTGAGGCCTGAAACACCTTATCCACTGTGTGGATACAGAATGAGGACTTAAGAGATGGTGTGAAGACAGAATGACAAGTCTTGACAATAGATTAAATAAATGATATGATGTGAATCAGTGGTTAAGGGTGAACTTGAGGTTGTGAGCCTGGGTGACTGGGACGATGGTGATAGCCTGACAGTAAAAGGAAAGTTAGGAAGAAGAGAGAAAGATGATGAATTCTGTTTTAGACATGTTGAATTTGAGATGTCCACATGTATCCATTTCAAGATGTCCAAAAGACAGTTGCTGATGCAGAATTCGAGTTTAGGAAAGAGATTAAGGTAAAAACATTCAATAAAACATTATTTGTTACCTATAATATATACAAAGAACTATGCAAAGAGCTAGACTTGATACAAAATTTAACTGATCCTCACCTATAATTATATCTTCAGAATCTAGTAAGGGGGTGAGAAAAATGCAAAAACAACCACACTATCTGATAAATGCACAAGAGCAAAAACAAGGTTCTATGTAACATACAAGGCAGGCAGACCCATTGCCAACTTGGGGGATCACAGAGTAGCAGAGTTGGGAAGCACTTTTCCAAGGGAATTTCATTATTTTTTTCCTAATTCAACAAATATTTTTGGTAATTTAATTGGGAGAACAGTTAACATATAGTTTGGGTAAAATGGTAATTTTTATTATATTGGCCTTGTCTATCCATGAACAATTAATATTTTCCGATTATTTAAATCTGATTTTATTTGTATATTTTTTATAATTTTGTTTATATAGTTCCTGGGTTTGTTTAAGCAGGTGTACTCTCAGATATTTCATATTGTCTAGAGTTATTAGCTACTTTGCTAAAATTCTTAATTCTTTCAACTAACATTTTAGTTGAGTCTTTGGGATTTTCCAAATATATCATCATATCATCTGCAGAAGAAGATAGTCTTATTACCTCATTCATTATTCTGATTCCTTCTATTTCTTTTTTCTTCTCTTATTGTTATTGTTAGGATTTCCAATACAATACTGAATAGTATAGGTGACAGAGGGCATCTTTGTTTCATATCTGACCTCATTGGGAAGGCTTCCAGGTTATCCCCATCATATAATGCTTGCTGATAATTTTAGAGAAATATGTTTTATCATTTTGAGGAAATACTCATTTATGTCAGTACTTTCAAGTATTTTTTTTTAAAACATGGGCATTGAACTTAAAAAAAAGCTTTTTCTGTATCTATTGATATAGTTGTTTTTTTAAAACTTTTATTATTGATGTGATCAATTATGTTAATAGTTTTCCTATTAACTGTTAACTATTAACACCCCTGAATTCCTGATATAAATCTCACTTGATCATCATGTATAATCTTTGTAATATGCTGTTGTAATCTTTTAGGTGGTATTTTATTTAGGAACACTTAAGGCAGTATGAAATAAGGCTCTTAATATAAGGTGGCACTAAAATGCAGAGGGCCTTCAAAGACAACATTTTGACTTTAAATATTAAATGACATTAAGTCATTACAGGATTTGAGAAGAGGAATGACATGATTATTATCTTTTTGCAGAAGAAAGTTTTGTATATCATAGGTGTGAAGGGTGTATTGGAATAGGGAGAGAATATGTGTCAGAAGACCTGTTGGGATGCTATTGCAATTGTTCTGTTAGATCATAATACAAGCTTGTACTAAGATGTTGGTAGTCTGAGAAGAAGAGAGAACCCATGTGAGAGACAATGGAGAAGTAAGAATTAGGTGATAAATAGAAAGGTAGCGTAGCCCAGTAGAATGAATGTTAGACCTGGAACAAGAAGACCAGTCCTGCATGACACGTGACTCTCTCCATGATGATGAGCATACCACTTACCTCACAGAATCTAAGTTACTTTATTCATTTATAAAAAAAAAATAATTGCACTTTCATTTATTTCCTCCATTTTACATGGAGGAAATGCTATTTGTACTGCCTACTTTCCATTGCTTCTATGAGGAAAATGCTTTGAAACTTTTAGAGGAATATGAAAATCTGAGTTAATATAAATAGTATATCTTGTTTCTTCTGCCTTAACATCACTCATATGTGTCCTCTTTGCTCTCTTTTCATGGTCACAAAACTAGCACCTAATTCAGGCCTCCATCACTGCTCACCTGGATTATTGCAATAGCATCCTCATTGTCCTGCCTGCCTTTCTCTACTCTAATTTATCTTCTCTGTAGCCACTGGTGATATTCTTAAAACATAGGGCTGACCATATGAATCCACTGTCAATAAACCTCAGGGTTTCTTATTATCTCTAGGATCAAATACCAATTCCTGTTTAGCATTTAATGTTCTCCACAATTTGCTTCCAACTTGTATTTCCAGCCTTATTCTATACTCCCTTTCATGTACCCCATGAGCCAACTAAACTGGTCTTCTTGTTATTCCTCGTACACACAACAGTCCATCTCCAGTTCTAGTGGTTTTGGTTTTTTTTTGTTTGTTTTTTTTGTAGATTATCCTGAATGACTAGAATGGAAATCTGCCTTCTCTTCTTACAGTCCTTAATTTCCTCCAAAAATCACTTCAATTGGCCCCTCTAGCTCAAATGTCATTGTCTAGAGGTCATTTGCTTAGAGTTTTTTTTGTCTACCTTTCCAAATTTCTTGATATCTTCCCCCATTCTGTCCTCCTTTACTCTAGTCCCTAATTAAGGGTATATATTTTTTTTCCTGGAGGCTTTGTATGTAGGAGTTTTGACGTTATTGTCTTCTTCTGAGTGTATGTTTTGATATTCTCAGTTACCAAAGTAAGATTCAATGGTTTGAGTTTTTAAATGTTGTTTGCTCATTTTCCCAGTCAATTACTTGACTTTTTAGCTCTTTGTTAAGGTAGAATTTTGCTTCCAGTGTGGAAGGTGTACTGTCCAAAATTTCAGGGGTTTTGTGCAGCTGTTTTCAGAGATACTTCTAGGGACCTATAAGTTTTCGGTTCTACCAGGGTTATATGATCAAAAGAGAGGTATTAACTCCTCTCTTGGCCTGTCCTATGATCTGTGAATGACCACAAGCACTCTTTTCAGTCTTGCAACTGTGAAGAGGATTCCATCTGCACCAATGCCACAAGCTGCAGCATGCCATAACTCCTCCTCACCCCAGGACCACCACCCAGGACTTCCACCCAGATCCCACCACTGTTTGTAGGTCAAGAGCTATGGAAGCAATTGCTGCCTCTACTGTGGTCACTGTCACCCTTGGGCTGGGGTCTAACCTTGTTCCTCCTTTACGTAGGTCTGACAAACTTTTCTTATTGACCTAAGTTGTCTTTGGCCTTTGTGGGTTGAGAGGTCTGGAAGCTGCCACAGCTGCCAATGATTCAGTGCCTTGAGGCCTGTTCCAGGTAGTCTCTCCTGGCTCATTTTGCACTGGACTGCATTCCTCTCTCAGACTGGTGCAACAAATCTTTCTTGTCAATCTTCCAGGTTGTCTTGGGCTGTAAATTTGTTTTACTCTATCATTTTGTGGGTTCTGATTCTCTAGAATTTGTTTAGAGTTATTTTTACAGGTTTTTGGAAGGGTTTGGGGGAGAGCTCAAGCAAGTCCCTGCTTTTACTCAACCATCTTGGCTCTACCTCCTCTCCCCCATTTACAACTTTATAATCACTTTTTATTCTTCTGTTGCCTTCATCACGCATATCTAAGTTTCCAAATCTTCCTGATTCTACTTTAACCATATCTTTCATATCCCTCCAGTTATTTTCAGCTCCATTATTTGGAAACTGATCACCTCTGATGTTCATTATTGAAATAATTTCCTACTAGATTTCCTTACTCTCAGGCTTTCACTTCTCTACTCCATCCTCCAAATAACTGAAAAAATGATATTCTTAAAGCAAAGCAAAGGCCTACTGTATAGTTCCCTTGATCAAGAAGCTCCATTGACTCCTAGTTGCCTTTAGGATAAAAGACACATTACTGTGTTTGCCATTCAAAGTCTACCACAGGAGCAGGTAAGTAGTACAGAGGATAGAGCACTAGCCCTGGATTCAGGAGGACCCAAATTCAAATCTGGCCTCAGATACTTACTAGCTGTATGACTCTGGGCAAGTCACTTAACCTCAATTGCTTCCAAAAATAAAGGAAAAAAAGTCCATCACAATTTGTCTCCAGCTCATCTTCAGTTTTTGTACTTTATGTTTCAGTCACATTAAATGTCTAGCTTATTTTGGATTTCTTTCCTGTGTAGTATTGATTTCTTGTACCAAATTGATACATACTGTTTTCTTTTTGTTTGGTTAATTTTTAGTTCCTAGCTCAGCTAAGAAAAGCTCTAGAAACAACATTCTTGCCTCTTTCATGTGGTGACAGTTAACTTGCCTCCTCCTAGAAATTCTAAGAGAGTTCTAATTTTTTAATGCCTGTTTGGGAGTAAATTCAGGAAGTTTGGGTTTAGGTTTTCTTTGGTTATAAGTGATGTGGTTGGGCTAGTTTAGTCAGTGTCTTCTTGTGATTGCTTCCATATGTGGAATATCCTAAATTCACCTGCTATAATGACTCCCAGCCTGAAGGCCCTTCTCTCTAAACAAGTCTTTCTTAGAGAATCAGTAAATCATATTAATGAAGGACAGAACACTGATTGAAAACCCCTAGCAGCTATTTTATTGATCAGAGATAACAGCAACTTGGATGTGAAACAAAAATGGAGACCTTCACAGCATTGATCACAGTGGCTATAGTTCCAAGAGGAATGAGAAAACAACAGCCAGCAAAAAAGCTTTCTCTCCACCATTGCTATCTATCATCTTTAGAAACATACATATCGTTGTAAGAGCATTTCAGAATCTTTGAGAAGACAACTGACCCAAACAGCATCTAAATCTTTACATGTATGTACTTCACCATTTTTTTCAAATTGAAAACACTGATCTTCGTGTCTAGACTATGGATAAAGTCTAGAACTAGTTAGCAATTAGTATTATCAAACTCTTGTTGAAAGTAACTATGGTCATTTACCCTTCATATTAATGCGGTGAGGAATGGATTTTCCAGATTTGGCCATGACATAGGACACACAATTAGAATGTGACGTCCTTGAATCCAGGAATTTTTTCTTTTGTTTTTGTTTTTGAACTTTCTTTGTAGCCACAGTGCTTAGCACAGTGTCTGGAATATGGTACACACTTAATAAATGCCTTTTGAATTGCTTTGATACTACAAAGTGGCATTTAGTGAATGCATAGTTAGCATATATAAATATCTTCTCTCAAAGTTATGTTTGGAGAGGTTCGTTACTAGAGATGTAACCAATAGGTGATCACTTATTTTCTCCATAACAACTCATGAACACTGTTGACTAAGGAATGGAGGAAGCTTCAATTTATGCTGTTAGCATGAGTAGCTATGTCAGTGGAAATTATGCATGCGTGAAGTATTTAAGGAAAAATATTCATGTCACACGTGAAAGTGACATATGTGTCCTACATAATTAATATCATAACTTATATAAATTCATCAATATGCCAATGACCTGTAACTTCATCGTGTGAACATTTTCCCCCGTGATTCTGATTAAAGCTTGATTGTAATTTATAGTCTTAGAGAATTGCCAGATGATCAGAGCGGTTAAGTAGCGGTTAAGTTAAGGTCTCACAGCTAGTATCAGACTTGAGGTTTTCGCTCATGACTTCTTGACTCCATATCCAAATACCTGTGTGGTTTCTCCATTGTATAGTAATAGGGAGGCACTATATGGATAGTGCTGTGCCTGGAGTCAGGAAGACCTGAGTTCCAATCCATCTTTGGATCACTAGAAGTGTGACTCTGAACAAGTTTCTTAATCTCTCCCTCAGTTTCCTAAACTGTAAAAAGGGTATTATAATAATAACACAAACCTGACTGGTTGTGAGGATCAATGGAGACAATATTTGTAAAGTTTATTCCCTTTCTTCTACCCTTAGTAACTACCCTTAGTAACAGTAACAGTAATGTATTCAATACATTAAGTCGGAAAAGCTGAGATCCTCAACAGTTCAGACAACCTTGTTTATAAGAGCTCTCTAGATTAGAACTGTTAAAAGCCATTCCACACTGACCTGGACGGCAAAGTGCTTCATTTATTTTCCCTTTGTTTTAGTTGTAAGAGCAGAATTACTTTTGAAGCTCTTTTATCTCCATTGTTGGTTACTAGAGAGTGAGTTTTAGTTTCAGTCCTAGTTATTTTTAATTCATCTTTGTCTCTTGTTCCTTCCTTGAAGGGTAGAAAGCATTTTTGTTAATGGGATTACAGCTACTCTATTAGATGCCAGCGATGATCAACTAATTCCCTCAAGATTAAACCAAATCCAGCTTCATGGTGAGATGAAATATTGGTCATTGCCGAGTTCTTCATAGCTCTGTCCCCTCTGGATCCCTTTTCTTGTCAGGAAAACACCATTAGTATTTCTTTTCTCTATTTAAACTAGAAATAGGGACAGTTTTCCACAAAAGTGCGAAAATGCTACACATGGGAATACATTTTAAAATAAAAGGTTAGTCTGTGAAACAGCTGCTCTTTGGCTATATAAAACTCTGGGGTTTGGGGAAAAAAATCCTGAAAATCCTTAGCAGGAAAATATATTATCTGTATCATCTATTGCCAGTTATTTCGCAGGTTTCCTGGGCAGAAAGCATTTTGTAAATCTTGCAGCACTATACAAATGTGAGTCATTATTATTCCTTTAAATTTTTCCTTATTTCTCTATGGTTAGTAATGGAGGGATGATTTTAGAAAAATTCACAAAAATTTAGAAAAATTCACAAATTTGAATAGACAGAGGCAATTAAGTTAATTAAACACAAGTTGAACAACAACAACAACAAAAATCCTTCCTAAAGCACTTTCTGATAAAGGGCAGGAGGTGAAGTTTTGGGGGTGAAATATACCACCTTCCAGATATGATATAAAAGTACATCAAAAGTGAACAGAGCCAACTTTTCAGGGAGAGTTTTATTTTCTTCACTGCCCTTAGGGATGGAAGGTTCTCCCTCCAGTCCCTTTAACAATGTCATTTCAGGCTTCAAATGGTGTCTTATTGAATCTTGCCTGAGACTGGTACATTTTGGAACACATAAAGCAGGGAAAGCAAATTCCCTGGATTAAAGATTGAGTCTGCCTATCAGATAAGCTTTTCAGAAAGGTGGTTCATTTTTAAAGATAAACAAGGTTGGCTTGAAATCTCAGTGATACTTTCAAAGCTGATGATAGATTTTTTGCTCCTTATTTCAATAGCAAGTGTCACTGTGATGTCAGTTGCCAGATGTAGAAATTGATTTTTCACTGACAGGTATTACTTTTGAGTATTTTTGATCAATAAGACATAAAAGCCTTTGGTTAGAATGTATGTATTTCTTCATTCCATTCAATTCCCACCTCCCTCCCCACCCACTGTTGAAATTCAACTAGATAAAGTGAAGCAGGATGGAGAGAGAGAGATGCTACATTTTTCTCTTACTCCCTGCTCAGTAGAGTACTTGGGCTTCTAATAATTTCTAGCCATCTTCTCAATGCTACCTCCTCCCCTCACACACATACCCACACACAACTGATGTAGAATGTGCATCACTCCAAGGCCAATATGGCATCACTCATTGTATTTTTATCCCCAGCACTTCAAACAGTTCCTGGCACAACACAGATGCTTAATAAATGCTTTTCCAGCCATTGATCTGATGTAGAGTAACCCATGTGTTCAGTCAATTTGTCAAGGCCCCTCCTCCTGGTCCTTTCTAAAAACACTCATCTGTCTTCCCCCTTGTACATGTAGCTCCCATGCCTTTGCCCTCTGAGTTTACCCAGATTTAAGGTTCAACATTAAAGTTAATTACAATAATAAAAAACAGGTGACATTTTATATAGTTATTTAAAATTTGAGAAGCCCTGGGTTATTTCATTGGACTCTCCTGATAACCTTGATAACAACCAATAATATCTGGTGCTACAGGTGTTTCTACCTTCATTTTATGAAGAAAATGAAACTCAGAGAGATTAACCGACTTGCCTATGGTGACATGGCTAGCAAGTTTTTGTGGGATTCCAACACAGGGCTTTCTGATGAGTCCAGTACCCTGTTCATTGTGCCACATTATAACATATCTTCTCTGGTTTGAGCCACTGCTTTTCTCAGAACTTTTCAAGGTCATCAAAACTCAGCTTCTATGTTACTAACTTCAGCATCATCATCATCAATTAAAAATAATAGTTGTCCTTTATTCTTGAAGAGGACCAAAATGACATCACTATGATGTGTGTCCAACTGGGCCGATCAGACCAATACAAGCTCAGAAGGCTCTACTCCAGATTAGGCAAACTATACACATAGTGCTTGTTATGCTCCAGGCATGGTGCTAAGCACTTTATAATTATTATCTGATAAGATCCTTACAACAACGCTAAGAAGCAGATGCTATTGCAATGTTTTTTTTTATTTATTTGTTTGTTTGTCTCTTTGGAGAGGGGAAGGCAAGGCAACTGGGGTTAAATGACTTTCCCAAGGTCACACAGCTAGTAAATGTTAAATGTCTGAGGTTGGATTTGAACTCAGGTCCTCCTGACTCCAGGGCTGGTGCTGTATTCACTGTGCCACCTAGCTTCCCTTATAATTTTTATTTTACAGATGAGGAAACTGAGGTTAAATAATTTGCCCAAGGTCATATAGACAGTGTTTAAGGATAGATTTGAGCTCAGGTATTCCTGATTTGAGGCCCAACACTCTATCCACTATACCACCTAACTGCCCAGGAAACTAGGAAAGAATGATATGCTGGTATAATGAAGTATTTAATTGGGGCCAAACTGAATTGTAAAACAATAGGAAAAAAAATCATCACATTCATTCCCATATGGATGTAGTTTCATCCCCATTTTTCATCAAAGTAGCCTGGGAAGCCAGATTAGCCATGAGGGGGCATTGAGTCATTCATCAAAATGCCCTTTACTTATCTTAGCCTATTGAACATGACCGTCTAGGTGGAAATGTTGAATAATTGCTTTGTTCTAAATGGTTACCAGAAAGTCAATGACTATCATTCCACCTCTCTCTGGAGTAGTTCCAACTCTTTTTCTAGGAGCATGTGGATTTGTGTATCTAGCCACAATGTTAACTAGGAATGCTGCATATTGCTGGCAGAGGTCATACAAGGGAAATATGGATCAGTCCCTGATACCCACAAAATGTGTGAATTTCCACTTGAAGCATCCTCTGTTATTGGTTGTCTCTTTTTGCTCCATGGGGTCTCAGGAACATGCCAGTGCTCTGCGGTTTTTGAATGTTGCCATTACAATCCCCAGCACTCTTTGATGAATTCATCTTGAAGTACACAAAACTGACTTCTATTCTTCCCTGAGTCTCTGTCATGTTCTCTATAAGATTGCCCTTTGACCAGGTAAAAGTCTTATGGGAATTGAAGTCATGCAAACTTCATTCAGGCTTGTCATTGGAACTTCAGAGTCTCATGGGAAATATAGGTGGATGTGAAACTGTGACATATAATTAGAGATATTCCTTTTGGGGACTTGAGGCCTATTCCTTAACTTCTGCCACAGGATAATGTTGGGGAACATATTATCTCTTTTGAAGTAGAAGGTTCTTGTAGGTAAGGAAAGTGTCTCTTTATTCATTTTGTATACTGAATAGTCTAGTTGCGTAAGTTTAGTGATTACAACACTAAGACTAATGAGTCAGTTCCTGTATAAACCCTATAGCTCAGACAATGATGTAGAGGAATGATTACTGTGTTTAGAGTCAGAGAACCTGTGTTAGAATTCTACCAACTGTGTAAACATGGGCAAGTCAATCTCTCTCTCTTGGTTTTAGTTTCTTCTGTCAAATGAGTTGATTGGTCTAGAATAGACAGTCTTTTGACGTCTTTTCCAACTTTAAATCCTATGATCCTATACATAGGCTTTACCTTTAGGCATGACATAGATTCTTTTTTTTTTTTAACTTTTTGGAGGGGAGAAGACAGGGCAGTTGGGGTTAAGTGACTTGTGCAAGGTCACACAGCTAGACACAGCTAGTAAGTGTTGTGTCTGAGATGGGATTTGAACTCAGGTCCTCCTGACTCCAGGGCTGATGCTTTATTCACTGACCTACCTAGTCGCCACCATGGTATAGATTCTTAACCCAGGTTAGTTATGAAACAATGTAAGACAAATGGATCACAGTCCCTGGATCTGCTGGCTGGGGCTCAGTCTGGCTCCTCTGTGGTGTGGTCTCAGGTCTGTGCTGGGCAGCCCCTGTGCACTCTGTGCTCCTTGCTCCATGATCCCCCTGCCCAGTCCTACATGCACACTTTCCTGTATTGGAAATCTACCACCCTGTATCTCCCAATAGGTTCTGTCACTCTAAAATCCATTCAGATTCACTTTTTAAAGGCTGTTGCTAGAATTCAAGGAGGCGTTCAGGTGAGTTCATGCTTTTACTTTGCCATCTTGGCTCTATCCCCTGGCAGGTACTATTCTTTATCCACATTTTATAAATGAGGAAACTGAAGATAAGTGATTTATCTAAGATCATACAGATAACAAGTGTCTCAGGATGGATTTGAACTCAAGTCCACTGGATTCCAGGCCTGGTGTTCTATTTACTGTGCCATCTGGTTGCCCCTATGTCACTTACCCTGTTTGGGTCTCAAGGATAATGTATGGGGCTGGACTAGATGGTCTCAAAAGTCCCTTCTGAGTCAAAATTTATGATTATATGAATTGAAAAAAACAAAGTATAAAGAAGTGATCTGACTAGGGAGGAAAAAAAAAACAAAGAACACTGAAGACTAGATCTGAGTAACTTCCTTCTTTTGCTGTGAATTGTCCTTATCTCTCCTTAGTATTTTGGGCTTGTTCTCAGTTTCATTAGCATCAATCACTGTTAAAGTCCCTCCCTGCAACCCCATGCCCTGTCTGCTAAGTATTAATTTCCTGAAGCCTGGAATGACTTTCAGTCTAGGATTCTGAGTATAAGAGCATGCCTGTAATCCCTTTCTGAATGTTCAACTTCACAGCTGCTTCATTGCCTTCTAATCACACTAATGGGTCTATTGTATGTATGGTCAATGACACTGTCAGACTGTGGAAATAATTACTGGTGACTCCATCTGACAGGCCCAGCTCAGACTGATTTCTTGGGTCAGCTAAGTTCTGAAAGCTGGTGATCTCCATGGAAAAAGAAGAACAGGTAGCCCACCTCTGAGTTACTTAAGGAATTAATAAACTGCTTTGGGACCAATAATGTCATCAGCATCAGACAAGATCTCTAGAGAAGGATGGGAAAAAACCACCTTACTAAAACATATAGGTAATGAATTATTGGGAGCTCTGCATACCAATAGAGCAAATCAAGTGGACTGGGCATTAATCTAACCCTTTACGTCAAAAACATCAGAAATTTCAGTTGTGTCATTTTACATGAACAGTGTGTCACCTACCTATGTGACTTGGAAAATAAATGTAGATTTTAGCAAATCTTGTGACCATTGTCTATAACCATAGGACACAAATGGGCCTGGGTTCTATTTCAATGATTCAAAGGAATAGATAGAATTAAAGGAAGCTATTTAAATGACCAGCTGGTTCCTAAGCCAGATGGGGCATGTCATAATAAGGAAGCATCTGGATGCAGCTGCTTTACATATATTTGCATACATAGATGATTCTTTTAGGAGGCTGTTCATTTCAGGGTGGTATTTGGAAAGCATGGACCAAGGATCTAAGGATCTTTTTAGCCAGGTCATATCAAGGAGTCTTTCTTTGAATATTAAGTTGTTGTCAAAAGGAAAACATAAATCTTGGTGGTGTGAGTTCAAGTGTATTTGAGATTTGTACTAGTCATGAAAATGAAATGAAAAACACAGAAGGAAATAGGAGAGGTAGGAACAGGCATTTATTAAGTGCCTACTATATGCTAAACATGTTACAAATATATAATGTCATTTGATCCTCAGAAAAACTGTGTAAGTTAGGTGCTATTATAACTCCCATTTTACAGTTAAGGAAACTGAGGCAAAGAGAAGTTAAGTGAATTGCTCAAGCTCATACAACTAGTAAATGTCTGAGGCCACATGTGAAGTCACATCTTACTGACTACAGGCCCAGCACTCTCTCCTCTGTGCCATCTAGCTGCCTTTGTGAGATATACACAGGGTTTTTGCCTAGCCCAAATTACCCTTGGCTTTGCTCATTTGTGAGTAGTCAATACAACAGGAAGTTAGAGTATCTTGGTGTAGTGAAAAGAACAAGGGATATGGATTCAGGAGAAACCTAGGTTTTATGCCTGTTTCTACCACTTGCTAGCCATGTGACCAAGGATTTAAACTGCCTCTTAATTTCCCTATCTATAAAATGGGAGAATAATATTTATACTATGTACTTTCCTAGGGTTATTGTGAGGTAAGTGCTTTGCTAGCCTTAAAGAATACATATAAATGTGAAATTTTATCATTTGTTAACCCCATTGGTCTGCACCTGTGCCTATAATTTCTCTGATGGGAAACATTCATGTGCAGTCTTCCAAAGACATGTCCTTTTAATTGGCTGATATTTTATCTAATTACTATTATTAACAAGGATTAATTTATGTAACTAACAGCCTATCAGAACACAGGGGTAGAATATCAGATTAATTTTGTTTGTAGTGTTGGGGGGAAAGGTAAGGAAAGGTCTAAAGTATAAAGCCTTGTCTTGGACACCAGAAAGACCAATCTATTTTATTTGTCCTTGAGTAAGACTAGCTACATCTCCCCCTGAGGTTCTATGTGTCCTTCAGGGTGATTGAAGGTGAGTCTTCCTTTTAAGCCTTCATTATAATGTGGTGGTCTATGTGTTAATCATGAGTCACTAGAGCTCAAGTTCTATTTAATCAATTAACATTGATTAGATTTTACTTAGAAGGCATGCTAGGAACAAATGCGAACAATTCCCTCCAGTACCTTGGAGGGAATACTCTCCTTTATGCCATTTCTTTCTTTAGGGGGAGTGAGATTACTCCTAGCAGACTTTCTACATAGCATGAGCCTTTTTCCCCTTACCCCCATCCCCAAGTTCATGTTGAATGAAACATTACTACTAGATGAGGTCTCTTCTTGTCTACCTCTGGGCAAAGTTTGGAAGCTCACTCCTAGATCTTCATGCCATTGGTGAAGGGTAGCTACAAAATCCAGCATAGAATCAATTCTCAGACCTCAGGTGGCTGAGTCTCTTGATCTTTTGAAGCTCACAAGGTTGCAACCTCCAATTCATGATACCGCATGTTGGCCCTGATGTAGAGATTGTAATGAAGCCAAACCCATTATAGCATTGTTGATCACCAGATAACTTAGCCAAAGAAATGAAGTCAAGCCAAGAGAGGAGGTCCAGCCAGGAGCAAGGGGAAGAGGCTAATTAATGCTCTTTGGAATGCTTTTGCAGTTAATCAAAGGACTTGCCTATTGAGCACATAGTTTGCAAACCAGAATTGTCTCCAGACTATCTATAGGTGCTCCAAAGTCTTTCATTGCTCATCCTCACTACTTTTCTGGAAGCAGGCTCCCCAGGTTCTTTTACTTGGGGAAGAACATTAGCTGGGCACATGAATGCACATGCCACTGAACTTTTTGACCAATTCTCTATTACAAATATAATCTCCTTGAGGACAGGCACCATCTTACTTCCTTGTACTCATCTTGCTCACTACACTGCAAGTGCTTCTCTGCCGGTTTTGAACTCCATAGAAGCCTCTCCCAGGTTCAGCTCACCACTTCTAATCTCACCACTGTGCTGCTAGTTAAAACTTTAACTGATACCACCTCCCTCCCCCTCCTTTTCCCTCTTTTTGGAGGGCTGGAGAGCAAAGTGCTAAACTTCTTCTGATGCCTTCCTTTAGAGATGACAGAAACTGGACTTGGGGACTCACTCTACTCCAAATCTGCTGCTCTGCCTGGTTTCAACTCCATAGAACCAGAGGCCCCCTGGGAACGGCCTGGCTTCTTGCCCTCGGTGCCTTCCATTGTGCATTGTCTCTCTGCCCCTCCCCCCCATTAGATTGTAAACTCCTTGAGGGCAGAGACTACATTTCTTTTGATAAATCCTATCCCCATTGCTTTGTACAGTGCCTAGCACATAGTAGGCACAAATTGTATTGGATTAGATTTTTATTTCTCACTCTTAGCACAATACCAAGTGTATGGTAAATGCTTGATAAATTCTTTTGCATTCATTCTCTCATTCCTAGATCTGTGCGATCTTTTGCCTATACACAGGCACCTCTACCCCTAAGACTTCTAGGGAAGTTCATTTAATTGCCCTCAGTAGTTTCTTTTGTGAGCAGGATAAGGAGGAAAGGGAGGGCAACACAGACCCCACGAGTTTTTTGACTGGGTTCCAATAGGGCCATTAGAATAAGTGAAGATTGAATAAGGAATGTGAGGTGTAGAACTTCATTCTTCCCGCTATCACAAGGGATGTACTTCAGAGATGGCTGTCACCAAAGTATCCCATAGCTTATGTGTTTCCATCCAATGTTTTGTCACTGGAAGAGATCTCTGACTGTTCAGCACTGTGAATGGTACATGTTCTGTTTCTCTTCTAATTTTTTTTTAATGATATGATTTTTAATATTAAGGTCACATATTCATTTTGAAATTATTGTGGAATATGAAATAAGATATAGGTCTAAACCTAATTTCTGCAAGGCTACTTTCTTGTTTTCCCAGCAGAGTCTTTCTTCCTAAATAATTTTTATAATTTTCAGTTGTATTGAGCACTGGGTGAGTGAGTTACATTGTTTCTGATTTGCCCTAATTTGCCGTATTTCATTGATTTCCTTCTCTTTCTTTCAACTGATAACAAAATGTTTTTAATGACTGCTGCTTTATAATATAGTTCAAAGACTGGGAAGTAATATCCCTCCTTCATCCCTAACTTTTTTTTCATTATTTCCCTGGATATTTTAGATTTTTTTGTCCTCTACATACATTTTATTATTTTACTGAATTCCGTAGAGGAGACCTTTGAGATCTTGATTGACACAGCATTAAAACTGTAAATTAACTTTGTTAGCATTGTCATTTCTATTCTATTGGCATGGCCTAGCCATGAGAGCACTGAACGTTCCTCCAGGTATCTAAACTGTTCTTTATTTCTTTAAAGAGCACTTTGTAATTGAATCTATATGAGTATTCTGTGTGCTTCAGTAGATTGACCCCTAAATATTTTATGCACTTTAATGGAATTTCCCTTTTTATTATTGCTTCTTGGATTTCATTATAGAAATTCCGTTCATATTTCTGGGTTTATTTTGCAGACTGCAACTTTGAGAAGCTATTGTTTCATTCCCAGTCAGTTCTCTCATTTCTTGGTGTGACTTTTCTTAGTGAATGCAAGTTTTTCTATGCTGCCAATTATTTCTCCTGTGTAGACCATTCATTCTGCTTTCATCTTATTTCTATCTTGAAAGATTCAGGAACATCCTGCTGTGGTTCCATATTCTTAGGAATTCAAAGAGTTCTTTTCCCTCCCTGGATATTGATTCAGTTTTCCTTAGTCTTTCAATAGCTATTCAGAGACATTTGGAATAATTTAGATGCTCTGATGTCTATATTCTCTTATGTCATTAATAGCTTTCCTATTGGCTTATTAGTTTCTGCTCAGTTTTGCAAACTGAGTTTTCTTTCTCCTGAGATCTTTCTCCTGAGATTCAGTCCTAGTTTGTAAATTTGCTGATTTCTGAGGTGTAAATGCTTACACTGAAAATATAACATTTGGCTCTGGAGAACCAGTATGAGTTGCCTCCTGCACAGTCTTAGATGAAAGTGACCCCAGGTGGATGTCAATCCCCTTTCCTTCAGGCCTGCTTTGTCTCAGTTCCTTACTTCTCTGTCACAAACTTCCAGCTTTCTTTTTTTAATTTTTTTTGCTTTTTGGAGGGCAAGGCAATTGGGGTTGAGTGACTTGCCCAAGGTCACATGAAAAGAGTTAAGTGTCTGAGGCTGGATTTGAACTCAGGTCCTCCTGACTCCAGGACTGGTGCTTTATTCACTGCACTACCTAACCACCCTTTCCAGCTTTTCTTTACCTTTGCTTTCTCTGTAAAAGTTGTCTTTGTGAGGGGAACCTAACTGAGTTCTGTTACTTGTTGCCAAAGAATGATGAGGTGAGGGAAGAGATGGTGATCTGTGCTAGCAAGAACTACAGAAGCAACAAACTAATTGTTAAGTGAATCCCAGAGTTTAAGTGGAAGGGACCCATTGTTTAGTCCTGTGAGAGGGTAGGGACTGGTAGGGGGTGGTAGGAATTAGAAACTATCCTCTACTGCTATTTCATTAAGTTGATTTCTCATTAGGGTTCTTGGTATCTTAGCCTTTGGAGACAGCTGCCATTAGTTTACCTTTTGGGCATAATTCCTATTTTGGAGAAATTATGAAGATTAGAGAAAAGGTTTAGTTTTTTTTTCATTTAATATTTTAGGTCACTTAGAGTGACTAAAATAGGAAAGAATTTATGGCTATAGTATTGACATAATTAGATTTTCATTATAAATTCTCCGTTAAAAGATTGAACCACTTAGTCTGGATGGCCTCAGTTCAGTTATTTGCGAAAAAGAACATGACTAGGTGAATTTGAGGGTGCTTTCAGCTCAAAATCTATGATCTTAGACATTTTCCATGTACAAATTCATTTATTTATTTCTCTCTCTCTCTCTCTCTTTTCTTTTATCCCTCTCTCTCTCTCTCTCTCCTCTATCTAGAGAGACATATATCATAGATTTAGGCTTGATATTAATAAAAGTTCCCTAACATAGTTATCTAAAAGTGAAAGACTGGGAAGGTAATATGTATCCACTCACTAAAGATCCTCAGGCAACAGCCAGATAAGCACTTTCTCTGGGTATATTGTAAAGGGGATTCACATTCAGTCATCTCTTTTCTATCTTGTGTATGGAGACTAATCAGTGGGAACCCCACTCTCAGTGTATGTCACATGCCACAATGCTGCCAAACCACATTTAGAAACTTGACGAGCCTGCTTTGTAAAGTACATGCCAACATCTAATGGAAGAACCTACTTTCAGCTTGAGAGCATGTGAGCATGTGTACTTATTCTAGAACTGTTTCTTGCCCACTAACCATGTGACAAAGGAACAAACTTTCGATTGGTTACTGAGTCAGAATTGAGTGAACAATCAAAATGCCAAAGGGATCTCCTAACCTATGATTGAGGACACAAGTGCTGTTGTACTCCTCTAGATGGGAAGAAACAGGTAGCACTAGTAGCCTACTATCTTTTATCCAGTCAGGTCACTGGTCCCAGTTCTCTTTTCCCACCATGAGGGCTTATAGCAGTTCTTGGCACCTGACTAATTCAGATGAAGACACACAGATGGAGATGGAGACAAACACACTTGCTTTAGCTGATTAGTACCTTTTGAATGCACACCCAGTTTTGGCTTAGTATCCAAGTAAAATTCCATTTCTTTAGAATATGATGAAAGGACCAGAAACTTATTGAAATGAACCACAGAGTCCTCATTATATACCATCATGCCCTTCCAGAAGTAGGCTTACCAGACCTTCCCACATGATTTGGCATTAGAAAGCACACATGTATATGTTCTGAGGAAGTAGCTCCCATTGCTCAATCCCCATTGTAATGGTTAAGTGTACTAGGTAGTTTAGGTGGCTTTCTCTGTTTGTTCCTGGCTTTGGGTGCCAGACCATATTCTGCAATACCCAATACCTATCTTGCACAGATAATATAAATGGCCTCATTAGTGATGTACACATATCACAAAATCAATATTGGCTGTGTCCTTGACGATACCTTCTAAACCAGGGCTTCTTAATGTGTGTGTATGTGTGGTGTGTGTGTGTGTGTGTGTGTGTGTGTGTGTGTGTGTGTGTGCGCTCTTCATGGACCCCTTAGTCTAATAATATATGTGGATGCCTTCTCTGAGTAATGTTTTATAAAATACACAAGAACACCAATTTTATTGAAATATAGTCACCAAAATATTTTTTTAAAAAGTTTACAGATCCCAGATTAAGAACCTCTGTCTAAGACACTTACTACTCTCTCAGATGAATTTGTCAGAGGCACTAAGAACTTGCATATGGTTAGAGAGCTATGTGTTTCTTCAATAGCCCAGGATTTAATCTCGTTCTAATTCATTTCAACAAGTATTTATTAAATGCTTACCATATACAAGGAACTGTGCTAATGCTGGCTAGTGCTTTGGGAATCTGAAGATCTTCCCTGCCCCTAAGCCCTTTGATAGGCTTAAGTGGCTCTGAGAACCTTCCCTGATTTGAAAGTATACTCTGCCCCCTAACAGGCCGAATGTGATCACATGGAACCTGTGGCGGAGGCTTGTTCTTCAGGAACACTCACACCTTATTACTTTATGATTGGGCAGTGGGTCAAGAGGGTTGTGATATTTTCTGATCCAGGAGAAGGCTATATATACCCTGATGTGAGGTTTTGCTTTGGGCCTCACTTTGGAAAGAGTTGTGTGATTTGGCCAGACGAGACTCTGGGCAGCTGTTGAGCTCCCTCCCCCACCCCCTCCCGGCTTTGAAAAACCCAGATGTTGGTGCTTCCCTCTCTGGTAGCTAACTAGATATGGATGTAATGCTCAGATGGCTGGAAGCCCTGTCTGTTGATCTGTTTCTATGTCTGTGTTTAACTTCTGCTTGTATTCTGTTTGCATTCTCTGAAGTTCAGAGTGCTGACTTTCTCCCCTGAACTAGGTAAAAGATATACGTTTGATTGATCAAAGTAAGAATGTTAACCCATTTTGGGTCACTTTCCTTTAGAAAAGCAGATCTAAGAACCTGTGCTAGCAGCTATCCTGGGTATGCTAGGGTGCTTGCTGATACAGCAAGACAAATAAAAAAAATAAATTAGTCTGCCTTCAAGGAGTGGCAGATATAACATGCATAAGTTTCAATAAATCTATGACATATACAAAGTATTTCCAATGTGGAAAGAAAACAAAGAAAAGATTAAGAAAGACCTTCAGGTGGGATGTGGTAGGCTCAACCATGTTTTGAAGGAGGTTAGAGATGCAAAGAGAGAAGATGTATGTTCCAGACATGGGGGAGTAACAGTACAAAGACATCGAGGTAGAGATTAAATGTTGTTTACCTGGGAATAACCGGTTTGACTGGAACAGAGTACATCAGGAGGCATAATATGAAACAGGCCTAGAAAAGCAGGTGGTCACCATAGTGCAGGGAACATTAAATGCCAAACTAGGACATTTCTATTTCATTCTAGAAACAATAAGAGGCCATTTGGAAGACTTTGAGTAGGATACTTAGATAGTTAGGTCTCTGTTTCTGGATTATCAGTTTGAGAGCTAAGTGGAAATTTAATATGAGAGGGGAGAGAATGAGTCAAAAAAAATAGTTTCTTTTTAAAGCACTGGAAGGCTCATGCAATTCTGGGGAAGGACCAGAGAAGCTTCTGATCTTTTCCTCTGCCCCTCATACCACAGCTGTATACCCAGTATCTGGCAGGGGAAAGAGGAAGGAGGTGAGAAGGAAAGAAAACTCCTATTCACTCAGCTTTATGGAATCACCAGGTTTTCTTCAGGCTTTTTTGTTAACAGGAGAGAGGGGAAAAAAATATCTCATTGTGTTCCTTTTAACCACGAATCCATTTTTAGTTATTTCTTTCTCATTGCTGTGGTAGCTGTATGGCTGGAATTTGCTGTATTTGATAACAAAACCTGATTTTTGCTATTGTCTGAGTCAACTGAATTTAACTCTCACAATGCTATCAGTATGTAGTAGAATGGTTAACTTTATATTAGTGAGAACTGATTAATAACATTCATTAATACTGTTATTGCCTAGGATTGAGTATCAATAGGCTAGTTGTAGGTACTGAATGTTGTAATTTTGGTAAATGGAGCAATCAATTTGAAAAAACAAAATAGGACTGAAAAGTAGCTTTAAAAATACATTTTTATAAGAATAAAAGACAGCACCCCACTGAACAATAGTGGTAGTGGACAGATTATTTTCCCCTCTGTGAGTCTCAGTTTTCTCATCTGTAAAATGCAGGCAATGGAAAAGATGACAATGGTAACAGGAACAGTACAAGCGACAGCAACAGAAAATGGCAATCATATTTATTTGTTCATAGAGTACTGTTCGTGATGGTAGTTCTGCGTTGAGTTATTGCCATCAAAAAATTACAGAGTGATGATCCTTAAGGAGCTCAGACTTATTGATCTAATGCAGATTATGTTAAGTAATGACAGAAACTGCCTGTTACAAAAATTCAGCGCTTACCAGTTACTTATCAGAGTTCTACTGAGTGACTAGAATTATACCTCAGAAGCTAGCAATCTTTCGTAACTGGGGAGAAGGCAAATCCTTGTACAATAAATGTAGATTTTAAAATATCCTTAATGGGTGATTAGGTGGCACAGTGAATACCACCATCCTGGGAATCAGGAGGGAATTCAAATCTGGCCTTAGACACTTAATACTTACTAGCCATGTGACCTTGGGCAAGTCACTTAACTCCAATTTCCCTGCCTCCCTCCTTCCAAAAACCAGAAAAAAATGTCCTTGAGAATTCAACAAATAAATTATACTGGAATCAGAGCAATATCACAGAAAAAAGTTGTTTCCTGACATACTGATGCATACACACTTAAGAATGTTTATTTTTTAAATAAATCTTTTATTTATTTTTAGTTTTCAACATTCATTTCCATAAGATTTTGAGTTACAATTTTCTTCCCATCTTTCGCCTATACCATACCCTAAGAGACCAAGCCTACTGAATATCCCTTTCCCCAATCTGCTCTCTCTTATATCCTTCCCCTTCCCACCACCCAACTTTCTAGTAGGGCAAGATGGATTTCTATACCCCAGTGCCTGTATATCTTATTTCCCAGTTGCATATAAAAAACATTTTTTTTAACATTTACTTTTAAAACTTTGATTTCCAGATTCTTTCCCTTCTCCCCTCTTCCCCAGCCCCCACTGGGAAGACAAGAACTTCAATACAGGTTGTATATATGTAGTTACACAAAATGTTTCCATGGTAGTTATATTGTGAAAGACTAACTATATTTCCCTCCATCCTATCCCACCTTCCACTTATTCTATTGTCTACTTTGACCCTGTCCCTTTCAAAGGTCTTTCCTTTTAACTGCCCTCTCCCCCAATCTGCCCTCCCTTCTACCATCCCTCCTCTTATCCCCTACTCCCCTACTTTTCTATAGAGTAAGATACCCCATTGAGTGTGTATGTTATTCCCTCTTTAAGCCAAATTCAACGAGAGTGAGTTGACCCATTCCCTTTCACCTTCCTCCTCTTCCCCTCCATTGTAACAGTTTTCTTTTGCCTCTTTTATATGAGATAATTTACCCTATTCTATCCCTCCCTTTCTCCTCTCTCACCTCTTAATTTTATTTTTTAGATATCATCCCTTCCTATTTAACTGATTCTGTTCCCTCTGTCTATGTATACATGTACACACATATACACACACTCACATGTATTTATACACACATACATCCTCCTATACATATATACTGTAATGCCATGCACCAGCAGATTCCCAAAGGAATGCTACT
>CM053581.1:127337814-127375968 GCA_028627135.1 Pseudochirops cupreus | reverse complement strand
ATTCCTAGGAGTTTTCTTTTGGGTGTCTTTTTCAAGAGGTGATCAGTGAATTCTTTCAAGTTCTATTTTGCCCTCTGGTTCTAAAATATCAGGGCATTTTTGCTTGAGAATTTCTTGAAGGATGACTTCTAGGTTCTTTTTCTGATCATGGCTTTCAGGCAGTCCAATAATTTTTAAATTGTCTCTCCAGGATCTATTTTCCAAGTCAGTGGTTTTTTCAAGGAGATATTTCACATTGCCTTCTATTTTTCCATTTGTTTGTATCTGTTTAATAGTATCTTGATTTCTCATAAAGTCATTTGCTTCCATTTGCTCCAATACGATTTTGAGGGAATTATTCTCTTCTGTTAATTTTTGAAATCCCTTTTTCATCTGGGCAATTCAGCTTTTTAAGACAGTCTTCTCCTCATTGGCTTTTTGGGCCTCTTTTGCCATTTGAGTTAGTCTATTTTTTAAGGTATTATTTTCTTCAATCAGGTTGTTGACTCTCTTTCCATGATTTTCTTGAATCATTATCATTTTTCTTCCCAATTTTTCCTCCACTTCTCTTATTTGGTTTTCAAAATCTGTCTTAAGCTCCTCTATGGCTTGTGACCAGTTCTTGGCAGCTTTGGGTGCAGGAGTTCTGACTATGTTGTCTTCCTCCTGTTCCATGCTTTGATCCTTTTTGTCCCTAGAAAAGGAATCTAAAGTTAGATTGCTTTGCTTCCTTTGCCTGCTCATGTTGCCATTCAATTACTTTACTTTTAAGCTCTGTGCAGCAGTGGAACTCTACTTCCAGAGGCGAGGGCTTTGTCCCAAATAGCTGGGATTTTCACAGCTGCCAGAGCTATTAGGAGGCCACGCTCTCTGCAGCCCCCACCACTTTGGCTCACTGGTCACGCACCTCAGGATCACCACCCAAGACCACTATCCTGATCCAGGCAGGTTAAGGCAAGAGCACTTAACCTCTGAATGATTGCTTGGGCCGCCTGCAGTCTGCAGGCCAGGAGCTCTGAAGCAGCCATGTGGAGGCAGCTGCAGGGCTGCTGCTTCTACTGTTTTCTTGCCATGGGGGCAGAAAGCCAGACCCACTTCTCTCCCCCAAATTTAGCTGAGTTCCAGTCACCTTTCACTTTGTCCCTGACTCTTATGGGTTGAAAATTCTGGAAACTGCCACAACTGCCAGTGATCCACTCTCTCAAATGCTCCAGCTACGGCTTGTCCTAGACATCCTGGGGCTAAAACCTCATGGCGCAGGGCTCTGCTCCTAGCATTCTGGAATGAACCCTTCGCATCAGCTTGCTGGGCTGTCTTCAGTGGGAGCTTTGTTTCTCTGTCATTTCGTGGGTGCTGGAGTTCTAAAATTTGTTTAGAGTCCTATAGATTTTGAGGTGGTCATTGGGGGAACTCACAGAGTTCTCCTGCTTCTACTCTGCCATCTTGACTCTGCCCCTAAACCTTTATTTAAAAGGAAAAAAAAATTGGGGGCAGAGCCAAAATGATTGAGTAAAAACAGGAACTTGGTTAAGCCCTGCTCCAACCACCCCCAGTACCTGTTAAATATGAGTCTAAACAAAATTTAGAGCTACAGAACCCACAAAGTTACAGAGAGAAACAAATCTCCCACTGAAGGCAGCCTGGCAGGCCAACAAGAAGGGGTTATTGCACCAGGCTGGGAGATGAGCACAGTCCCATGTGAGCCACAGGGGCTCAGACTCAGGGCAGCCCTGACTTGTGACCCAGACTGGCCAGAACAGACTTCGGGAGGGTGAATCACCAGCAGCTGTGGCACTTTCCATACTTCTCAACCCATAAACACCAAAGAGAAAGTAAAAGGTCAATAGGGAAGAGAAGAGAGCAGTCTGGCCCCTGCCCCCAGGGCAAGAGATGGTGGCAGGTGGCTGCCTCCAGAGCTCCTGGCCTGCAGATTGGAGGGTGACCAAGAGACCATTCAGAGGATAATCACCCTTGCTTTAACCTGCTTGGATCTGGGTTGCAGTCTTGGGTGGTGGTCCCGGGGTGAAGAACACCAATGTGCCAGAGCTTTTGGTGACTATAGAGATGGCACCCTCTTAATAGCTCTGAAAACATTTGTGAAAACCCCAGCAATTTGGGACACAGCTCTCTCCACTCTAAAAGTAGAGATCTACCATGGCAAAGAGCTTAAAAGGCAAGTAATTGGCTGGCAAGATAAGAAAGCAGAGGAAGCAAAATCACACCATAGAATCTTTTTGGGGGGACAAAGAGGATCAAAATATGGAACCAGAAGAAGACAAAAAAGTCAAAACTCCTACATCAAAAGGTTCCAAGAAAAATATGAATTGGTCCCAGGCCATGAAAGGGCTCAAGAAGGATTTTGAAAATCAAGTAAGAGAAGTAGAAGAAAAATTGGGAAAAGAAATGAGAATGATGCAAGAAAATCATGAAAACAGAGTCAACAGCCTGACAAGAAAATAACACCTTAAAGAATAGACTAAGTCGAATGGCAAAAGAGGCCCAAAAAGCCAATGAGGAGAAGAATGCCTTAAAAAGCCAAATTGCCCAGATGGAAAAAAGAATTTCAAAAACTCAAGAGAATAATTCCTTCAAAATTAGATTGGAGCAAATGAAAGCTAATGACTTTATGAGAAATCAAGATACTATAAAACAGATCCAAACAAATGAAGAAATAGAAGGCAATGTGAAATACCTCACTGGAAAAACCACTAACCTGAAAAATAGATCCAGGAGTGATCATTTAAAAATTATTGGACTACCTGAAAGCCATGATCAAAAAAATAGCCTACAAATGATCTTTGAAGGAAAATTTCCCCAATATTCAAGAACCAGAGAGCCAAATAGAAACTGAAAGAATTCACCAATTGCCTCTTGAAAAAAGATCCCAAAAAGAAAACTCCTAGGAATATTATAGTCAAATTCCAGAGTTTCCAGGTCAAGGAGAAAATACTGCAAGCAGTCAGGAAGAACCAATTTGAGTATTGTGGAAACATAATCAGGATAATACAAGACCTAGCAACTTCTACATTAAGGAATCAAAGGGCTTAGAATATGATATTCCAGAGGTCAAAGGAGCTGAGATTAAAACCAAGAATCACCTACCCAGCAAAATTGAATATAAAGCTTCAGTGGAAATATGGTCATTCAAAGAAATAGAGGACTTTCAAGCATTCTTGATGAAAAAACCAGAGCCAAACAGAAAATTTGACTTTGCAATACAAGAAGCAAGAGAAGCATGAGAAGGTAAAAAGGAAAAAGAAATAATAAGTAACTTATTAAAGTTGAACTATTTGTATTTGTACATGGAAAAACTATAATTGTAATTCATGAGACTTTTCTTAGTATGAGGATAGTTGAAGGGAATACATATGTATATGTATATGTGTATATGTGTGTGTATATATATATATACAGGTATGTGTGTGTGTGTATATATATATATATATATATAGGAGGGTGTATGTGTGTATAAATATATATGTGAGTGTATATGTGTGTAAATGTATACACAGACAGAGGGCACAGGATAAGTTGAATATGGAGGGATGATAATTAAAAAACCAAATTAAGAGGTGAGCAAGGAATATATTTAGAGAAGAAGAAAGGGAGAGATAGAATAGGGTAAATTATCTCATATAAAAGAGGCAAGAGAAAACTGTTACAGTGGAGTGGAAGAGCAGGAAGATGAAAGAGAATGAGTCAACCTTTCGTTGAATTTGGCTTAAGGAGGGAATAACATACACAGTCATTTGGGTATCTTACCCTACCGAAAAGTAAGGGGGGAAGGGGATAACGGGGGCAGATAATAGAAGGGAGGAAAGATTGGGGGAGAGAGTAGTTAGAAGCCAACACTTTTGAAAAGGGACAGAGTCAAAGTAAAAAAATAGAATAAGTGGGGGGTTGGTTAGGGTGGAGGGAAAATATAGTCTTTCACAATATAACTACTATGGAAACTTTTTGTATAACTACACATGTACAACCTATATTAAATTGCTTGTCTTCCCAGTGGGGGATGGGTGAGGAGGGAAGAAGGGAAAGAATCTGGAAATCAAAGTTTTTAAAACAAATGTTAAAAAATAATTGTTTTTAACATACAGCTGGGAAATAAGATACACAGTCACTGGGGTATAGAAATCCATCTTGTCCTGCTAGAATGTTAGGGGGGCTGGGAGAGGATATAAGCAAGAACAGATTGGGGAAAGGGATGTTCAGTAGTCTCCCTATCTTGGGATGGGAGTAGGAGAAAGACAGGGAGAAAATTTGTAACTCAAAATCTTGTGGAAATGAATGTTGAAAACTAAAAATAAATGAATAAGTTGGAAAAAGAAGAACTTCGGGAGTAGAAATGCTACAAAATTGCTACAAAATATAACTTTTACCAAAAAAAAATGACAAATCTATTTTTTCTCCCCTATGCACCATCATTAAAAGAAAATTTCCTATAACAAATATGCATAGTCAAACAGTACAAATTCACTCAGTGGATACATACAAAAACATGTTTGTTTCCTGCAACTTCGACCCATTGCCACTCTCTCATGAATTACATGTTAGCTTTAACATTAGTCTTCTGGAATCACAAATGATCATTGTACTGGTCATAGTCTTACAACTTTCAAAGTTGTTTGTTTTCACAATGTAGCTACTAAAGTATAAAATTACTTTGGTTCTGCTCGTTTCATTCTTTTTTTTTATAAATTTATTTTTAGTTTTCAACACTCGCTTCCATACATTTTAAATTCCCCCCTATTCTTCCCCCTCCCCAAGACAGCACGCAAGCTGATATATACTCTACATATACATTCTTATTACACATATTTTCACATTAGTCATGATGTATAGAAGAATTAGAATGTTGCTCGTTTTATTCTTAATCAACTAGTAAAAGTTCTCAAAACTGTGAATTTTTATAACATTGATGTTATATAATAAATTGTTCTTCAAGTTCCACATAATTCACTCTGCATCCAATGACCTCTACTACCTCCAAGATCAAATACAAAATATTTTGGTGCTCAAAATCCTTTGCAATATATACACTCGAGGTAGCTCTGCTTAGCTTGAACTCTGCAGAACATAATGTCTCCATATCATATTTGAAAATGGAGTGGTTACTTCCCCACAAAGTTGCCATAATTTCCACCTCAGCAGCCACTGCCTCCTTGTTAATGAGTAATATCCAGGACTGAATTTCACCTAGCTTCTTACTCTACTTATTAAGGTATCTTTAAATGAAGAATATATTAGCTGCACTACATGTGACAAAGAGATAGTATCAGATTCCAGAATCCAAGAAGACCAAAGTGACAGAATATTCATCCCAGAGAGTGTCAGTTGATGGCATATCCCTGGAGGACTTAATTATGAATGCAAAGAAAAAGAAAGAGGGAGAAGACAGCAACTGAGTAAGAGGCTAGTAATGACAGCTATGACAAAATCAAATCATTTCCAAAATTATAAAACCTGCTTTTCTAAGGGCTTTCACTTATTGTCTAACTGAGTATGACAATGAGAACTTAATTAAAGTAAAAGAAACTAAGAGAAGTGTTACTGGAGCTATTTGACACCTGACATTCTCCCCTACTCAAAATCACAGATGTATAAAATTTTATAGTTAGCAACCTTAGCTGCTATCTAGTCCCAAGCAATCCAAAAAATAATCCCTACTATGACACATCTGGCAAGTGATCAACCAGACTGTATATGAATACTTCCAGGGCAAGCTATCCCCCTCTTGTGCATGTATGGAAATGGCACATTCTACTGTGGGAAAATTCTAATATGTCAAAAAAAAACTCTTCTTGGAATCAGTTCTAACATTGTCTCATGGCAACTTGCTACCTCATTCCATCCACTGAGGTCAAACTGCTTAAGTCAAATCCCTCTTCCAAATGATAGCCATTCCAGTCTTTGAAAAAAAAATGTCACATTTGCCCTGAGTCTTTTCTTCTCCAGGCTTAAAATACTACAAGCTATGAAGTTTTCTCAGTCAAGAAAAAAATATCTTTAAGGTATATCTGTTCAAGAAAACAAGTATGCTTCAAGAACATTTTTCAAGGAGATATTTCACATTGCCTTCTATTTTTTCATTTCTTTGGATCTGTTTGATAGTATCTTGATTTCTCATAAAGTCATTTGCTTCCATTTGCTCCACTCTAATTTTGAAGGAATTATTCTCTTCAGAATGCTTTTGAGATTGTTTTTCCATTTGGCAAAGTCGACTTTTTAAGGCATTCTTCTCCTCATTGGCTTTTTGGGCCTCTTTTGTCATTTGATTTAATCTATTTTTTAAGGTGTTAATTTCTTCAGTCAGGTTGCTGACTCTCTTTTCATGATTTTCTTGCATCATTCTTATTTCTCTTCCCAATTTTTCTTCCACTTCTCTCATTTGGTTTTCAAAATCTCTCTTAAGCTGATCTATAGCTTTTAGGCAATCTTCATGTTTCTTGGAAGTGTTTGGTGTGGGAGATCTGACTGTGTTGTCGTCCTCCCATTCCCTGCTTTGATCCTTCTCTTCCCCAAAGAAGTAATTTAGAGTTTGGTTGCTGTTCTTATTTTGTTTCCTGTGCTTATTCATGGTTTGCCAGTCAGTGATTTTTTAACTCTGTAGAACTCTGCTTCCAGAGGGGAAAGCTCTGCCCCAAATTGCTGGGGCCCTCCCCAGCTCTGGCTCACTGAAAATGGACCCCAGGACCACCACCCAAGACCACAATCCGGATCCAGGCCACTCAACGTGAGAGCACTTGGCCTCTGAACAATCACTTGGCCCCCCTCCAGTCTGCAGGCCAGGAGCTCCAAAGCGGCAATGTGGAAGTAGGTGCAGGACCTCTGCTTCTGCCGCTTCCTTGCCCTGAGGGCAGTTTGGCCAGACCCACTTTTCTCCCCTGAGAGTTCCACTGACCTTTCACTTAGTCCTTTTTTTTTCTTTATGGCTTGATATTTCTGGAAACTGCCACGGCTGCAGCAGATCCGCTCTTCTGTTGCTCCAGCTGCAGCTCAGCTCGTCAGGCCACTCCCAAGGCCAAGGCACCATTTCAGGCTGGGCTGGATTCAGCTCCCAGCCACTGAGATGGTCCCTCCCAGCTGAGCTGCCTTCAGTGGAAGGTATATCTGTGTGTGTTTTAGAGCTCTAGAAATTGTTTAGAGTCATATTTTATGGGTATTTTGAGGTGGCTATGTGGGAACTGTGATATCTTGCTGCTCCTACGCCACCATCTTGGCTCCGCCCCTCAAGAACATTTTTCTCAGTTATTTGGTCTCATTTTACTTATATATAGCATTGGTCTAGCAGTAATTATACATGCAAAATTATAGCAATTGAATAACACCATATTTTCAATCAGAGGCAAAATTTACCTGTTTTTAAGTTTGTGAGATTTCTTGAAATTATATTTCCAAAGAGCTTTAAGTAAAATTGGAACAGGGCATGTTGTAGTTCCTATGTTCTATATAGGTATTTCTCCTAAGGGGGAACAGAGAAGAGCTCAATAATTTGAAACTTCCAATACCAAGTGATAACATATCATAGAATAGTTTTCTTAGATTCGGAAGAAGAAACTCAGGATGAACTTGTTTCATCTTTGAACTAAATGATCTGAATAAAAAGGAAAAAAATGTCCCTCCAGTTTCAGAGAAATGAACAAAAAGATTTCCATAAAAGGAAGTGGTAGGAGTTAAAATATACCTAACAACATCACAAACAGTGAGTTCACAGAGGTGAATTCTCCTCGAAAGGGCTTCCACAGAGATAAGGCCAAGGAAACTCCTCATAAATCTACTGTTATAGAAGTGATTATTTGTTTATTACCAATAGTTAATACACAAAGAGAAATGCATTGAAGATGCACTCTAATCAGTGTATTTAGTCTAACATTGCACATTCTAGCAAGCATTATGCTCTAATGTATCATATTTGCTACCTATATTACAGACATAATAATTGGCATGATGCATATTCAACAAAATATATACATTTCATTTTCTGTGGAATATATACCTAGGATAAGTATTGTATCAGTCATAAAAACATTTGTATATGTTTTTTTTTAAATAAGTGGTTCTGAACTGAATGATAACAACATTTCTAGAACATCCTCTATTTTTAAAATTTTTTGGCGTATCATTAAGCAATTCTTGCATCATCCTGAAATATTTATCCAAAATCATATGTGTGAGGGTTTAGTTAATAAATCAAAGTAGGAAAGTAAAGTAATCGACTTTAGCTATTGTCTAAACTAAGGACATAGGAGAAAATATTTGTGAATGTCCTAGAATAGTCATTGAAATAGATAGCATCTTGTTGACATTTTCTTTAAGTAAACCTAGATTTAAGAAAATGACTCCACTTGCTTAGAAAGACTATTTAAGACTTCTAGAGCCATTCTTTGCAATGGGAATAAGTTTAGCATCTGACTTAGTGATAGATAAATTGGATTTGAGACCCAGTTCTTGTTAACTGTTACCCTAGACAAGTCACTTAACATCGTTGTCTTAATTTTATCATCTGTGAAAATAGGCGTAATGCTACCATCTTTCTCATAGTGTTGTTGTGAAACAGTATTTTATAAAATGTAAAATACTTTATTAGATGTTATTATACCATGTTAAATAGACGGTGATTGGTCTTTGATATGTTGTTACTATGCAAATTCGGGCGTTTTTGTGTGAAAATCACCACTGCCATCAAACTAAAGGAGAGACAATAGTGCATACAAACGTCATAGCTTCAGTGTGAATTTTTCAAACAAGGTATCAAAATAAAAACAAAAAAGCAAACTGGAAAAATTAAAAGAAATTTACCGCAATTATAAATACTACCTACAAAAATTAAGCAATGGTAGTAAGTTATTCCAATGAGGAAGTAAAAGAGAGCCCAGAAATCTAATCAAAGAACAAGCATTTATTAAACACTTACTGTGTGAGAATCAAACACAAGAGTGAAGAAATCTCTGCCCTCAAGAAGCATGTTTTCTAGTATAAACTTAGACAGCAAACAATAGATACTTTGTCAAATGAAAATGCGTGGCAGCATAGGAAAACATTGGTTTATTGGTTTAGAATGTGAACTCTTTTGTAAACTACTCTGCTGAAGGGTAGTTGATAATAAACAATGTTGCCTGAAAAGCAGTGAAAAAAGAAAAAAAAAGCTCTAGAAAACTTGGCATTACTATATTCTAAGACTGTTCCTAGCAAAATGGCAAGTGGAAAACAAATAAATGTATAATTCTACAGATTTGCCAGCCTTTCTATAACAGTCCAATATAATCGGTAACAATACAACCATCATATTTGGATGCTAAAACTTCAGCATGCAATATGCTTTATGAGAAAAGAGGAAAGATACCTAAAAACAATCAGAAAAAACTCTTGGACCAGACATACTACACATCAATGAAATCGTCACTGAAGAATTATTTTATAAAAATAGTCAGGGAAGGAAAAGTGCCCAAACATTTGCTTTTTTACCGACTATTTTCCATGCCTGGAATGCTCTCATTTCTCACTTCTGTTTCTTGACTTCTTCAATACTCAATTTAAAGCTAACCTTCTGCAGGAAATTCTTCCCCTGCCCCTGCTCATGCATTTCCTCTAAAATCATTTTCTACTTACCCTATACATATTTGTATATGTCTATTTGCAATTGACAGAAAACTTTGGCTATATGATTCCTTATTGGTTGAATGAACACTGATATTTTAGCTCCTCAAAGGATTATGTTGCCCTTTTCTACCAACTTTGCTCTCAGAGGGAAAATCAGGAAGGGGGGAAATAAGAACTTCAACTACTTCATAAACAACACCCCCCTCTAACACTCTGGGGCCATAATCACTTTGTATTACCTCAATCTCTGGAGAGGGGAGGGGCATTCATTTAACAATTTCATTTGATTCCTAAATAGCATTAGTCCCACAAAGTTCCAAACCCAAACCCCCTGTTAGCTTTTCAGAGCCTCCTATTGAGTTGGCAGCAATACCTGGCCTGAAATCCTGGCCCTAAGGTCACCATGGCCCCAGGCTCAAGGGAGGCCTTTACTTATAACTGAAAAGGACAAACAAAATTCCATGTCTCATTCTCAGGGTTATAATGCCTAAAATGGGATGGGTGAGGGAAGTGCAGAAGGGAAGGAAGGGCAGGAATAAAAAATGGTAGGTGTAATGCCATGCATGAGCAGCTTCCCAAAAGAATGCTACTGTGAACAGCTTTTAAGGTTCTGATTACACAGTATAGTGAACACTCTATTTATTCAAAAACAAATCAAAGGAAAACATTCACAACAAATCAAGATACAGTATTCACAACTTTACATCTTATCACAGAAAATCACAATATAGTGTTCACAACACTTATCATTAAAATGGCCACATAGTTTTCACCAAAGTGGTCACAGTAATTAAAACAAAGAACAAAAGAACAATCATCTGGTATCCCTAAGGAGGTTTGCCTCCTTACTTAATCATTCAATCATCTCAGAATACAAGTCAGTCTTCCACTCATGGGGCAACTAGGTTGGTTAATTTAATGAGTCACTTATTCAGATTCACAATTACTAAGTATCATTAATCACTAAGTACAATCATTAGAAAAAACTCAAACCCTTCACTCCTTGGTCTCTAGTAAACTTCAATTTCATCACAGCATTCAATACCCAAGGAGAGATCCTTTCTTCATCTTGACCTGGCAGAACATGGGCACACTTGCTATTCTAATTAGGCAGTGAGGCATATGAGGAAGTTGGGATATTGAGACTGGGGGCAGTGGCTAACTAGGGGCAGTGGCCAGGATTCCATCACTATGAATATATCTATCTAATTTATAAATATATATTCTCCCTCTTTTTTAAGTCAGGGAATAACAACAGAGTTTTAGGCATTCATTTTTATGAATAGTACTACAGTTTTGTGCTCCCCATTTACTACTTACCTCCATTTACAAATCTCCATTTTAAAAGGGATATAGTGGTGTAACTATATTGTTAATATGTTTTTGCTTAATGGGAAGATCTTTCCCATCCATTAATAGGCCAATGTGACCTGCTTGAGTCACATGGAAGACTGAGTCACATGAGTCTGTAGTGGGAGGAGTATGCTGAATGGGTGGAGCAGAAAGGATGGGGGAGAGCCCATAGGACTTTGGTGAGAGTAGTTAGATCTGAGGGAGAGAGAAAAGTAGGCAACAAGCTGGGAGTGCTTGTTTGTGGAAAGACCCTAGCAGGGGAAAGGCTTTTGGATGGTGGTGTCCCCTGCAAGGTTAATGTGTATAAATTTCTTTGTTGCTGTGATGGATTTTACTTTCTGGGTTGGGATTCAGTTTTCTGATGTTTTAATAAATGTTTTGGTTCTGTCTTCCATGTGGAGAGTCTGTTCTGCAACTTGGAATTATGCTGACATATTCATAGCCACTGTAGGCACTGTGAATATCACATTGGCACTATAGTAACCAGTCTTGGAGCATGCCTAGATCACCTAAGATGGAGGCATCCGTTAAGAAAATTACATGGACTTGCTTCCAGGAGAAGGTATTCTGACTTTCCTTAATGTAATGCCATGCACGTGCAGCTTCCCAAAAGAATGCTACTGTGAACAGCTTTTAAGGTTCTGATTACACAGTATAATGAACACTCTATTCAAGAACAAATCAAAGGAAAGCATTCACAACAAATCACAATATAGTGTTCACAATAGTTTATCATTAAAATGGCCACATAGTTTTCACCAAAGTGGTCACAGTATTTAGAACAGAAAACAAAAGAACAATCATCTGGTATCCCTAAGGAGGTTTGCCTCCTTACTTAGTCATTCAGTCATCTCAGAATACAAGTCAGTCTTCCACTCATGGGGCAACTAGGCTAACTTAATCAGTCACTTATTTAGCAATCAATTGCTAAGTATTGCTAGTCACTAAATACAATCATTAGAAAATGCACAAACCCTCCACCCCTTGGTGTCTAGTAAACTTCAATTTCTATCAGGCATTCTATATCTGAGGAAAGGCCTTTTCTTCATCTTGACTCAGGGTGGTCTTTCAGATTCCCTGGATCCCCTTCCATAGTCCCAGCTCCTACCTGAATCTACCAAACAGTCACCTGGACTCAGAGGCAGACTGCTCCCAGGTCCTTGTCCAGTCTTCCAGGCAGTTCCTGATACACACTGAAGTTCACAGAATCCAGCACATCTCAAAACCTTCACAGCTTCTGTTCCGGGGAACTCAAGGATCAAGCAAGCCACAAACAAACAGAATCTTAGCATCCCGGTCATGCCTCCCCAGTCCTCTGGAAGTTAGGCTGTCCCTAGGACCCAGAAGAAATCTCAGCCTTCTAACCTCCCAGGCAGCCCTCAGGGAGATTTATAACTGGAGGTAGGTAGTGAATGGGGAGCACAAAAGAAGAAAAGCGTATCCTTCTGAGATAGAACTATAGTACCATTCATAAAAATTAATGCCTAAAACTCTACCATTATTCCCTGGCCACTGCCCCTAGTTAGCCACTGCCTCCAGACTCAATATCCCAACTTCCTCACATGCCTCACTGCCTAATTAGAATAGCAGGCATGCCCATGTTCTCAAACTCATCATTCATTTAGCCTCAGATAGGACCACAATAAATAACCATCCATTTTGTCTGAGACAAGACTGTGATAGCCAGCCAATCAGAAAGCAGCACTAATAGGACATAGACCAGGACATTTGATCACTAAATCATAGCCTAAGTAGACACCTGCACAGTAATAGAAAAGAATTGTCCTAAGGATGTAGAAAGACTTATAATGTCATTTTCATGCATAAATATCCCCCCAGTGAGCTTTTCTGTATGCCTTCTGGGTAACTGCATGTGCAATTCCTCCAAGGTAAGGACCTCTCCTCATTTTAGTGAACTCCTCTTCTATTTTAATAATCATATATTCTGCAGTGCATATTCATATTCTGTTCTATAATCAGCTTCATTCACTCTATAAAAATCCCCATCTTGCTCTGCCAAAGGGCCAGTTCCTTCTTGGAGCCCAGACTACTTTCTGAGAGGCATAATTCTCAATAAATGCCTTTGATTGGTTTAGAGATGGTCTGAATCTGTGAATTTCTGAGACAAACCTAGGACCTATCTTCAACCTTCAGAATAGCATCTGGATGATCTGAAAGCAAACTTAGAGATCTTTTTATATACCTCCCTAATTTTGTAGTTGAGGAGTTTATGAGAAGTTATGATTTGCCTTACATCACCCAAGTAGTAAATATCTAAGCCAGGATTAGTAACTATGCCTTCTGACTTCAAAACAAATGTAATTTCCACTACACTATAGTTCAAATATAATTCTCCCTACCTGGTGAAAAGGCTAACCATAACAGTCTGGAGACTTTGAACTGAAGTATCATTTGCACTTCTAAACGAGCAATGTAACCAAACACCCACTGATAGAACAGCAATTAACCTATCAGTCATAAGTCATCAACTTTATTATCCAACAATTATTACCACTTCAAGTAATTTTGGATCCTCACATCAGGCAGAAAAAAGAGAGTGGGTCTCAGTTTAAACTAAAGAAGTTGTTAATTACTGTGTTTACTACTCAGTGCTCTTTCCCAGAACAAACTCTAAATAGAGAAAACTGTGCTAGTGACAAAGCTTCTTCCAATCTTGGCAGGGAAGTCTACTTCAAGCTGAGGTTAGCCTAATTAGCATGGCCCAGTTTATCTGTTATTTTATATATATTTTCCAAGGAATTGTCCCAAATATTATTCCCAGAAGGTTTTCTGTTTTCATTCATTTGGTACCCTAACAACCTGAAAGAGGAAAGAGGGAGACATATCTCCTTGACATGTAGGTGACTACATTAGAGGAAAACAATTATCTTTGCCACTTCATGAAGAAGTCAGACTCCCAACATTTTTGACAAATATGGCTTTCTATTCTTTTCAGTCACAAGGTCATTTTGTCATTGCTCACTCAAAACTAGAAATGATAAATGGAAAGCAGAGGATAAAATAGCTTCTCTTGAGGAAGGGAAGAGAGATAATTGTCTGACCCCATTAGCTCAGCCTCTAATCTAGATCTGCTATGTGGAAGGTCCCTCCTCATGTACAATACTGTGAACTCTTTTCTTTAAAAAAAATGGTCTGAATCTAACTTCTCTATAAAAGTTGTTAGTATTGTATTATACCCATCTTTCTGTGGCCCAGAAGGAGAATCAACCAGCCCTGAAATTCTGATCTGATGTGAAAGTACTTTGTAAATCTGGAAGTGTTATATAAATGTTTTAATTTCTCTTCTTTCTTTTTCTTTTTCTTTCTTTCTTTCTTTCTTTCTTTCTTTCTTTCTTTCTTTCTCTCTTTCTTTCTTTCTTTCTTTCTTTCTTTTTTTCTTTCTTTCTTTCTTTCTTTCTTTCTTCACTTTCTTTCTAAGTCACAGTAGTGTAACAAAATGAAATGCCTGAACTGCTGAGGAGAGGAGGATTCAGAGCCTCTCTTCCAGAGACAAGATCAATCCTTTTTGACTTTTAGTAGAGGACATCATGTTGTTGTTCTTGTTGTTGTTTGTCCTTTGTTCTGGAAGAGGACCATGACATCAGGCAGATGATGCTGTGACTTGCAAATGAATTAGATTTGAGTGAGGGATAGCTGAGCAAAGTCACCAGTTTCACTTTCTCTTTAGGAGTCATCTGCATCTAGTGTCAAGATATAGATAATGACAACTGGAGATAGCCTCCAAAGGACATAATATCATAAAGTTGAAGGAAGCTTTTTAGATACTAGTTTAGAAGTGAATATGATTAGCACACAAAGACTATCTGGTCCAGCTTCATTATATAGAAGAAAAAAAAGAATCCATGTAGATGTTAGGTGAGTAGTCCAAGGTTATGTAGCTAAGTAGAAACAGAACCAGGGCTATATGGATACTACAGACCAATGAAGGAGCTGAAACATACTCAGGGATCTTAGGACTGGAGGGTGTGAGTCCATTGCTCAATGTTCAGTAATTTAATATATTACTTCCAAATTTTAAAACCTTATAAACATACTATTTTTCATTATTCTCTTTGAATAATGAATGAGAAAATCAGTTTCCTTTTAGGAAACTAGAGACAAGTAAATAAAAATATACATATAAAGTATATACAAGATAAACAGGAAATAATTAAAAGAGGCAGGGCCCTAGAATTAAGAGGCGCTGGTGGGAGGGATAATTTGCACTGATGGTTCCCCATTCTGAAAAATCGAATCTAGAACAGCTTCAGTATTCAGTAGGCCTACATTTAGAGGTCACCTGACCTTCCAGCAATCTGGGGCTTAGAGCAATGGAGACCCTCCCCAGTGCCACCTCAGCACAAGATATGCCAAATAAGGAACCCTGGCCTTTCACTGGACACCCACATGTTTCCGGGTCCTTTGTCTCAGAGATAGATTCCCTCGCTTAGGTTGTGGGCCAGCCTCCCTACCGATAAGAGTGAAGGCCAGTTGGGGGGTTGGGTTTTCTGCATTAGAAGATTATATAAACATGGGCTGGCTTCTACCTGTTGCTCTCTCCGCGGCAGATGCCATATGGGCGGCAGGTACAGAGTCCTTTCTCATGAGAAAGAATAAAGACCTTTTCTGACCTCAGATTCAGACTCCGAACTCTTTCATGTCACACACTTGGAAAGGCTTCCCAGAGAACAGAGGTGTCAGACATTCTTGGACCTCATATGACTTGCAACCCTCCTAAGTAGGCAAGAAACAGATTAAAAGGTAATTGGGAAATATTTAACAAAATAAATAAAATCACACTAGAACACAGATATCGTTTATCTGTGTTTTCCCCCCCCTAAGTCAATATGTGACCTGCTGTGATCCTTATGTACAAAATAATGGCCCTATTTCTGTCCTCACAGTGTAGGGATTTTAGAGGGAAATCAGCTGGTAAAAATATATTTTCAAAGGAGAAAAATTTGTTGAATACATGAATGATTGGCATAGAATCAAATCATCTTAGATTTGAAAGGAATTTCAGAGATCATCTAGTCTAAGCTGTACCTTAGGAAGAATACTCTTTATTACATTCCTGACCATACAACCCCAGCCCTGACAAACTGTAGTGACAAGAAACTCAATGCTTCTGAGACAGGCTATTCCAGTTTTGAATAATTCTAATTATTGGGAACTTTACTAGATCATTCATAAAGACAGAGCAAAGTCCCCAAAAGTGGTTCCAATTCTTGAATGAATAAGGGTAAGATAATCAGAAAATGTGGATGGTATTCATAGATAAAATCATCTTTTCATGAGTATCACCATCTCCAGGCTCACTCTGCCAAATGATCAACTACAGTCACCTGCTGGGGTGCCCACAGAGTAGCTGAAAAGTCCTCCCTCGGGGTTCTAGGGGTTTGAACAGATAAAAGTTACTTGCCCCGTTATCAAGTAAAAGTTGTTGGGGGTTGGGGGTGAAGAGAGGAAAGTGTCCCTAGCAACAGTTAAATACAAACAGCAGAAAAATCTCAAGAGAAGGCATGATGTGTATTTGGTTACACGTCGGGGAAAGGGGCAAGTTCACTGCTCTGTCACTGGAAGTGGTGTTCTGCATTCATAGAATCTTTCCCTTTCTTAGGGAAAAAAAAAAAAGAAGTTTTCCCTTATTTCTCTTTAAGCTGAACTCCAGAAATTGCTACCTATGTAGAGTCTATAGCTGACACTTTTCTCTTTCATGAGGTACGACAATCCTGAAGTTGCTACCATTCTAAGTTTTCTTTTTATATCCATGAGCAGATATGTCTTCTATCACTCATCATTACCATTCCAGAGTCCATGTATGCTACCACCTTCACTTCCTGAGAGAACTCTATTTTTCTACATTTATCTGCAGGTCTTTCTAGTTTGTTCGGTTTTTTGGAGGGCGTTGTTTTTTTCGGAGGGGGGTCGTTTTTGGTTTTGCCACTATCACTCCAGCAATTCCTGCTTCAACTTCCGTTCATCTCTGCTGCGGACTCTGGTTGTTAGTGGAACATCTGGATCTCCCAAACTTACACAGTGCCATGGGTACTTGACTCTTAAGGACATATAAATGCACAAAAAACCAGAGGCACCATGTGCTGACCTGCCTACCAGATGGAGAAATTCAGTCATCTGTTCCTCCCCTGCCGGACAACTCAAAGCAGTCTTGTATCATTCATCTGTCTGTATGTATATATTCAATTCCAGCTCAGCCTGTCCTCAGTCATCAGTTCTTCAGGCTCTACCGCCAATGAGAAGACTTTTCATTTTTGTGCAGTATCAACCTCTGAGTCATCATAACCACAAACTGACTATCAAAGTTCCACATATTGAAAACCAGGCAGAGAATAAATATAGACATGTTCTGTAGCCCCCATCCTGGAGAGCAAATATGAATGTGGTCTCTCTGTTCCACATGCAAACAAGGAAGAGGCAGAAAATATTCATTACATTATATACATTATATATATATATATATATATATATATATATATATATATATTGATGATTTTGCTAAGCTTTCATAAAGGGCACTCCTACTTCTGATGGAAAGTCACCTTTATTTCACAACTGGTCCTATGATTTCTTATTATTCTATCTCCACAAAAATGCTACAAGTGTGGAATGATAAATAACTACTAATCCCACATAAATTGAATAGTAGATCTGTGGAAAATTATCAGCCATCTCCTATAGTTGCCCTCACTGCTACCTGAAACTCACCATAAGTCATTTATTCCTTATATTAAGAATTTCTTCCAAGGCTTTCTCTTTTGAATGCAAAGAGGCTTCAAGATCAGGAAAGCTGTGTTTGAACTCAAGATCTATCACATAGTAACTATCTGACCTTGTGCTTATCATTGATAACTCAGTTACTTTCTCTGCAAAACAAGGAATAATAATCCCTCTGTCTATATTAATAATTTATTGTGAATTTCAAATGCGCTAACCTTGAAAAGTGATTTGAGGTTTACAAGAGCTACAGAAATGTCATTATTTTTAAGTAGCTAATTTTAATGTAAATGAATTATCATATGATTTCTTTGAGAGTGAAAGAAATGGAGATAGAGTAGAATGGCAGATACAGCGTTGTCCTTACTATGAGAAACTCCTTATATACTTTCTTAGCTGTATTACTCTAGGTAAGTCATTTTGCCTTTATGAACCAAGGGTTCAGAGGGTAATTCAAGCACTTAGCTCACATGGTTGCTGTGAGCATCAGATAAGATAATATATGTAATGCGCTTTGAAAACTTTAAGTATTACATAAATGCAAGATATTGCCATTATGAATGATATAAAAATATAAGGTGTACTGGGATAGAGGGAATAGAAGAGGTAGAAGTATTGACAGAGAGTGGGGAATGTCAAAGAAAAGAAAGGAGAAGTGAGTCAGGCCCAAAAGAAACGTTTCCTACCTCATAATATATTTTATCTGTAAGTATTAAAAATGCCCCACACCAAAAAAAAGAGCCTAAGTCCAGTAAAGTGTGTATATCCTTTGAGTTAGCAATATCACTGCTAGACCGATACCCCAAACAGAGGAAGAGGAAAAGGTTCTACATGTGCAAAAATATTTATAATATTTATTTGGAGAGCAAAAAATAGAAACTATTGGATTATTTATTAATTGGGAATGGCTTAACAAATTGTATTATATGAATATCATGGAATATTTTACTATGCCGTAAGATATTTTGAAAGAGATGGTTTCTTAGAAGCCTGGGAAACTTGCATGATCAGATGCAGAGTAGAATCAGCAGAACCGGAACAACAATTTATACTATAACATTATGAAAATGAATAATTCTGAAAAACTGAATAAGTCTTAGCAACAAAGTAATCAAGCATGATTCCAGAACACTAATGATGAGGATTGCTATTCACCTTCCAAGAGAAAGGGAATGGATTCAATAAGCAGAAGAAAACATATTTTTTTGGACAATAGGCAATATGTGAATTTGTTTTGCCTGTGTTTTACTACCAAGGTTTACTATCATTTACTACCAAGGTTTTGTTTTGATTTTTCTTTTTTTTTTTTTTTCAGAAGAGAGGAGGGAGCACATAGGATAGAAGTTGAAGTGGTGAAATCAGTAAGTCTAGACAACACCTTGGAAAAGGGGGGTGGAGTTTGGGGGGAGGGGATTGTGAGGAAGTCTGAGAAGTTGAGGATATTCCTGGGTTGCAAGTTTGAGGAGCTGGGAGGATAGTGTTGCCCTCTACAGTAATAGGGAAGGTAGGAAGGGGTAGGGTTTAGGGGGAAAGGTAATGAGATCTGTTTTGGATAAATTTATCTTAAGATGTCTACTGGATATACAGTTTGTGATGACTGAAAGGCAATTAGAGATGTGGGACTGGAGGTCTGCAGAGAAGTTAGGGCAAGATAGGAAGATTTGAGAATCATCTTTTTTTCCCCACTAACAGTAAGCTTACATCCCTTCTTCCCTGCTATTCTAAAAACTGAGGAGGGATGAAGGAGAAAGCGTGGAGAGGAAAGGGTTATTATTCCATAAAAAAATTAATTTAGTTAGCCAAAAAACATTTATTAAGTGCTATTAAGGCACTGTGCTAAGTGCCGGGAATACAAAAAGAGGCAAAAGACAGTCCTTGCCCTCAAGGAGGTCACAGTCTAATGAGGAAAAACAACAGACAAACATGCAAATTAGCTACATACACTATAAGTGGGAAATCATCACCAGAGAGAAGGCAGTAGAATTAAGAGGGATTTGTAAGGCTTCCTGTAAAATATGGGATTTTAGATGGGACTTAAAAGGAACCAGGGGCATTAGGAGGCAGAAATGAGAGCAGAGAATATTCTAGGAATGAGGGACAGACAAGAAAAAAGCCTGAAGTCCAGAGATAGAATGTCTTGTGTGAGGCACAGCAAGGAGGTCAATGTGACTGGCTGAAACAGCATATGAGAAGTGAGAAGATTGAGAAAGTCAGGGTGGTAGGGTGGCAAAAGAGAGCTGCATTATAAAGGATTTTGAATGTCAAACAGGATTTTGTATTCGAGGAAGCACTGGATTTCATGAAGCAGGGGGTGACATGGTCAGTTCTGTACTTTAGGAAAATCATTTTGATTGCTGATTGGAGTGGAGAGAGACTTGTGGCAGGTAGACCCACAAGCAGGCAATTGCAGTAGTCCAGATGTGAAGTAATAAAGACCTGCACTAAAGTGGTAGCAATGTCAGTGAAAAGAAGGGGGCATATTCTAGAGAAGCTACAAAAGTGAAATTATAAATTACAAATAGTACTTGGCTTTCTAAAGAACTTAACGTTTTTAAAACATTCTTTCATACATGAATTATCTCTTCTGAGCTTCATAAGAACCCTATAAAATAAGCAGTTATTATTATTCCCATTTCATAAATGGGTTGATACTCTAAAAAATCAAGGTCCTCCATATTCTCCTAATTTCATGTGACACTTTGATGATTGCATTAAGCCTCAGGAATGAGCAAAGTCTCCTAGAAGAGATTATCAACAGAGTTTGGCCTATTTATCCACAAAGAAACATGTAATTGGTGATAAAAGTACAAGTGTATACTGTGGATGATCATGGCAGATTATAGTACAGTTACATTTTACTCTTGATTCCTGAAAAGTCTATGCCTTAAATATAAATAACTTAATGCAACTGTGATTGGGTCTAACCAGTCTACAAAACAATTGGGAATTATGCAAGGAAATGTCGCTAACTCATTATATACCGTCTTTAACCCCATCATCCCATTTACTCCAAAGTATTCAAAGAAAAAAAAAAGACCAGATTATCAAAATATTCATTATGACACTTTTCCTATGGCAACAAAGAGCTGGAAAAAAAGTGAGTGTTCATTAATTGGGAAAATAGCTAAAGAAACAATAACATATGAATACAATAGAAGATTATTGTGCAGTAAGAAATGACAAAGATAAGGAATTCAAAGAAACATCAGAAGATTTGTATGAACTAATGACAAATGAAGCAAAAGGAATAATAAATATTATCATAATAATGGAACTGAAAAGAAAACTAATAGTAGGACAAACTTTGAATAATGATCAACTGTGGTTAAGGAATAGACAGAATATTGTAGAAACTGTTAGACGAGGTCACTATATTAGATGCTTTTGCTATCATCATCATTATTATTAGCTACAAGGAAGGGTTCAGTATTAGTGGAGGTGCAGGTGGAGGCTGTCTATCAAGAAGAGGCTGTTGCAGAGAAGCAATGAGCATTAATGTGTTTTATAATATGTAGTTTACCAAGAATTCTAGATTATTTTATATATACATATATATATATGTATATATATATATATATATATAAATCTTGCCAATTCAGCATTTTTCTGTTTGGTAATTATGAAACACTTGCCAGTAGGTGGGCTTACTGGGGTTTTATTTTACTTTACTTTACTTTACTTACTGGGGTAAGAGGGCTTTGCACTGATCACCGGTTTGGTTTTTTTTTTGTTTGTTTTTTTGTTTTTTTTTATGTTGGGAGAGTCAGCCTGACAAAATGGTTGGACTTAGAGGAAAACTTGGGCTAGATTTCCACCCCAGATGTTTAACAACTGGATAACTCTAAATAAGTCACTCCATCTCTCTGAGCCTCAGTTTCTTCATCTGTAAAATGAAGGTACATAATACCATGACTTCCAAAGGTCTCCTCTGGTTCTATAATGTGATGGTCAGCATCAAATGCCAACTCTGATCGTTTTTACTTCTCTCTGACTTATCATTAGAGCATTTTGTATTCCAGTCTTGATTCTCAAAATTACTAGCTATCTTTGCCAACTTGATTTCCTTTGAAAACCTAATAAAATGTTCTTTAATCTCATCCAAGCCATTTAGGAGGATACAAAGTTATATCTGTGCTGAGAGTGGAGCCCAAGGGAACTCCATTTAATATCTACTCCAACCTCATGCTGCTCTTTTAACAACATCCTCTGCAGCTGGATTTTTCTCCCTGATTCCAAGATCACCTTTCTGTTACTTAATCAAAACTACCCACAGTAAGAATTATTGAAGACTGTTATTGCCTATTTTATTTTACCATACCCATCCTCTCCTTAAAATTCTCAGAGGTACATAGTGATCCATATAATATTTATCAGTGTTATGATGGCTTATATCTAGTTAATCAAGCAGTCACTGAGCAGTCTTTAAATGTTACGTAACAATCATACACATAAAAAAAAGAAAAGAAACAGTGATCTCTGCCCTCAAGTAGTTTATATTCCAGAGACAGCATATACATATATAATTTGCAAAACATATAAATATAATATTATTTAGGGAGTGATACCAGAAGCTGGGAGGGAATTGGGAAATGCTTGTTGAAGAAGATAATGCTTGAGCAAAATTTTGGAAGAAACAAGGGATGTGAAGAGGCAGAAGTAAGGAGGGAAAGACTTACAAGCATGGGGGGCAACCCATGCAAATAAATGGAGATGAGACATGGAGTGGCATGTATCGACAAGAAGGCTGTCTGGATTACAGAGAGTGAAAAGGAGAGTAGTATACAATTAGGCTGGGAAGGTAAATTGAAACCAGGTTATAAAGGACTTTAAATGCCAAACAGAAGACTTCATATTTGACATGAAAGAAAATAAGGAACTATTATAGTTGACTGAATGTAATGAAATAGTCAGAACTGTGCTTTAGGAAAAATACTTTGGTTACTGCTTGATAGATAGATTGGAGAGAAGACACACAAAACAGGGACAATTTTGAGTCTATTATAATACTCTAGGTGAGAGTTGATAAAGGCCTAAACTAAGGTGATGATGGTCATGTGAGAAGAAAAAAGAGGGGATAGATGTAAGATGCTGGGGAGGTCAAATTGACAAAACCTGGTAACTGCTTAGTTCTATGTGGCAAGGCAGATTGAGGAATTGAAGATGACTCTAAGGTTCTGAAACTGGGTGGCTAGAGAAAGGGTGTTACACTTGATAGAAACAGGGAAAAGATTTGCTGTTTAATATAAAATTGTTCTCAAAAGGCTGGGAGGTAGATAGGATAAATATTCTATTTCCATTTCACAGACAAGGAAACAGGTCTTAGAGTTATTAAATGCTCTCAGAATCTGAGCTTTATCTCCATTGAAAGGTACTCAGTAGCCCACCCAAGCAGTCCTCAGTTCTGTCTGGAGCCCAACTAGCTCCTTGCTCTCCCAGCACTGGGCACAGCCTCTTTCAAGATGTCCACAATTCATGAAATTTTGTACAAGCTGAATTTGGAAGGTGACCATTCAACACTTGCAAGTGCATATGACTCTGTCAAGACTATAACAACTCTGACGCTAAGAGGGATGCTATAAACATTGAGGCAGCCATCAAGACCAAAGGGGTGGATAAAGTCACCATCATCAACATTCTGACAAATTGCAGCAATGGACAGAGGCAGGTCATTGCCTTTGCTTATCAGAGAAGGACCAAAAAAGGAATTTTTCAGCACTGAAATGTGTCTTATCTGGCCACCTGGAGACAGTGATTTTTGGGCTTTGGGTCTTTTGAAGACACCTGCTCAGTATGATGCTTTAGAGCTGAAAGTCTCCATGAAGGGCCTGGGCACTGATGAAGATTCCCTCATTGAGATTATTTGCTCATGGACAAATGAGGAGCTCTATGAAATTAAGAAAGTCTATAGAGAAATGTATGAGACAGAGTTGGAGAAAGTCATTGTTCCAGACTCATCTGGCAACTTCCACAAATTGATGGTTGCCCTAGTAAAGGGCAAACAGGCAGAGGATGGCTCTGTGATTGATTATGAATTAATTGACCAAGATGTTCAGGAACTCTTTGATGCAGAAGTGAAGAAGAAGGGAACTGATGCCTCTAAATGGATCAGTATTATGACCAAGAGGAGTGTGTACCACCTCCAGAAAGTATTCAAAAGGTACAAGAGCTATAGCCCTTGTTACATGTAGGAGAGTATTAAGAAAGAGGTCAAGACACTTCAAAAATGCCCTCCTCAACCTAGTCTAGTGCATCCAGAACAAGCTGTTTGACTTTGTGATTCCATGAAGGGCAAGGGGACCCACAACAAGGTGCTGATCAGGATCATACTCTCCCACAGTGAGATGGACGTATTGAAAATTAGGGCTGAATTGAAGAGGAAGTGTGGAAAACTCTCTATATTGCTTCATCCAGCAAGACACAAAAGGAGACCGACTACCAGAAGGCCTTCTTGTGTCTGCATGGAAGAGATGACTAAAAGCCATGAGGAAAGGAATGACCAAAGCAGTTGTAATAGCCAGAAACAATGTTGTTTTAGAAAACTCAACTTGTGGTTGATATTGTTGCAAATAACTGTAAGTCATATTAGTCCTTATTAGGGTGATGTTATTTGCTTTCTTGTACTTTTTTAGTCATGTGTGGTTTGCTTGGCTTTCTTCAGGTTTTGTCCTTAGCCAAAGGAATGAACATTTCAAGGGAATAGGAATGAAATCTCTGATGTGAAACACTTGGCTTCTTGTGTACTCTGTCATCAAAAGGCAAATAAACTGAATTTTTAGTTTAAAAAAAAAAAACTACTCAGCAGCCAAAGACAAAACCCTACATGTAACACACCACTATCTTGGGAACATATGGCTTCCCTTATGTTATTCTGACCTGAAGATGAGAGATGTTCCTAGGTGGGGCAGATCAAAAGGATGATTACTCAATTGCTCAAAGGTGGCATTAATTTTCTGACAGGAACAGGACCATGTGAACACCTCTGTTAAGGGGCTGCACTGACAACTAGAAAAGTATCCCAGAATTCAATGTCATTCAACCTGGGTTTATTAAGAGCTTACTATGTGCAACACACTGTTTTAGGCTTTGTAAATTACAAGGAAAAAAAAACCCTAACAGCATCAATAAAATATGCCCTTCCCTCAAAAAGTTTGCTTTGTGCTACAACACAAAGCTCTTCATATATACCCTTAGACCTAGTAAGTCCACTACTGAGACTAATTTAATGCTTCAGGGATCAATGTTATTTATGATGGTGCTGTTTTCCTCAATGCAGAATACAACCCATTTTATGACAGTATTTTTACTTGGAGTTTTTTAACTATTTTTAAAAATTTTTTATAATTTTATTTCAATATAATTTATTTCCTTTGTAAACCTGACACATTTGCTGTCTTTAAAAGCATCTTGAGAAGAGGCATATATATGCTTCACCAGGCTCCCAAAGAAGTACGGAACACAAAGATGGTTCTTCCTCTCTAACATATAAAAAGATAAATACTCTTGTAATAAATGGTCTTCAAGAGTTACTGAGACCTTACTCTTACAAGTAGTCATTATCTTCTCTTACTTTATGATCCTCTGTGGGAAAGAAAAGCAGAGTTTTGAGAAAGTAGGGAAGAAAAGACATGTTCTTCCCATTGCCCTTTCTCCTCTGTTTGAGGAGGCTGATGGTGCATTGGCTACGTTGCTGGACCTAGTCAGGAAAACTCTCTTTCTGTATTAAAATCTAACTCAGACACTTACTAGCTGTGTGACCCTGATCAAGTCATGTAAGCCTGTTTGCCTCCCTTTCCTCACTTGTGAGATGAGCTGGGGAAGAAAATGGCGAACTACTTCAGTGCCTTTGCCAAGAAAACCCCAAATGGGGTCATGAAGAATTGGACATGGCTGAAAATGACTCAACAACAACAACAACGTTTCTTCTCTGTATTCATTTAGCCAACACCATAGTTCAGCGTCTCATCCCTTCTGGCATGAATTACTGCAATTAGCTGCCTGGCTTTCAGGCTCTCCCTTCCCTAATCTATCCTCCACATAGCTCCCAAATTAATATTCATAAGACACAGCTCACTTGCCTGCTCAAAAGCCTCCAATGTTTTGCTCTTGCAACAGCCTGGCATTTAAAGCCCTCTACCATCTGACTTCCACTTATCTTTCCAGGTTTATCTCATATTACTCCCTTTTATGTATTGCTCATTTTGGTCAAACCATGCTACTAATATATTTTAGAACTTAGTGTTTCATCTTCTACCTTGGTGTCTTTGCGGGTCTGGAATGCACTCCCTCCTCACTTTGTCCTTTTAGTATACAGTATTGAACTTCGTTGAAGATTTGGCTCTCCAACATGGCAACTTCTATAAGACTTTTCTTAAGTTGAACCCCCTCCCCAACTTGTCAGTACTCTCTCTTTCCTTAAATTATTTCCCAATAACTTATCTGTGAATAACATATATCCTCCCCCTTCCACCTAAACTCTACTCTACTCTTCTCTCTCTCTCTCTCTCTCTCTCTCTGTCTCTCTCTCTCTGTCTCTCTCTGTATCTCTCTGTCTCTCTCTCTCTCTCTGTCTCTCTCTCTTTCTCAATGGAACTTAAGGTTCTTGAGAGCAAGAATTTTTATATTTTCATCTCTGTTACCTCAACACCTGTGCCACATTGTTCACAAAAGTTTCCTGCTAAATGTCTTTTGGTTTTAATTAAAGCTAACAATACTAATTCCTAAACTTGGACCTGATAATATTCTTACCCTCTAGAAATTGTAACACTTTAATGACATAAACCCAGCCCACCAGGTAACCATTTAGTATGGTAACCATCACTATGTCAAAAATGTCATCTTTTTTTTTTCTCTCACAGAAATGTTTTGAGGTTTTTATCACTTTCATTTCCCCAATAAATCTTTCTCCTAAGCCCCTTCTGGAGAGCTATCCTTTAGGACAAAGAATATTTTTTTAAGTTCAGAAAACCTATTATATCAAGTATGTCATCTTTAAATATCATTATTCATCAATGCAGTCCATCCATTGAGGTAAGTAGGGAGGTACTATTCCCCCCATTTTCCAGATGAGGAAACTGAGCCAAAAAGATCCTTAGGTGACTTGCCCAGGCTCACCAAATTTCTGGGAGGAACCTCAGAAGGTCCATCTAGTCCAAACTTTTATAATATATACAAGAAATTAACACCCAACTTTTTCTTTGGTACTCTTGATGGGAAAGGAATTAAGTACCTCCCAAGGTAGCACATTCCACTTTTGGATAGTACTAATTATTGTGAACTTTTCTTTCACATAGAATCTAAATTTCCTGCTTCACAACTTTCACCCATTGCTTCTGGTTCTCGTCCTTGGGACCAAGTGGTAAAAATGCACTGCCACTTCCATTTATCAACTCTTCAAGTATTGAAGGTGGTCATCACAGCTAGGAAATGTCAGGAGGAAAAATCCAGCCCAAGTTCTCTGATTCTAAATCCAGTGCTTTTCCCACAACACCATGCTGTTTATCTACAGGAAAACATTTGCTAGGCAAATTCCTTTCTAGAGTCTCTATCTTCCTTGTTTCCAAGGGTAGGTGAGAGCACTGTTTTCAGCAGATAAGCCTGAATTCTCACCTTCTCCCATTACACAGAGCATGTGGATATTAATTAAATGCCATCACAGCAAATAAAAAGGATAATGTATATTGTAAAATGCAATCACCACACTAGCCTAGGAGAAGAGAGCAGCTCTCTGAACCTATGCCAATACTCAGGTAATGGTCAACAAGTTCATCTTTTCTGACCACATTTTTGCTGCACATGGTCATTTTTTAATCAGACTCTTTTCTAGTCAGTACCCCACATTATTTACTCTGGAAGAGAAAGGTTTTTCATCAAAGATCTTTTACTGGAATATTTGGAATATGCACCATATACAATTCTGTTTCATATATTCTTTGCCTCCTGATCTCTGTTGTCACCAGGTCCTTCAATATTGATCTTGCAGAAGAATAGGGAAAATTACCAAAGGTAGATTAGGAAATATTAGACTACTAACACCTAATTGAAACTTCCCCTAAATGTGATACACAGTACATACTGTATTGCCTGGTGTGTTGATAATATCTTCTCATCAAAGATGTATGGTAAAAGAGCTGACCAGAATTCTTTCACTGAAGGCCCTCATTTAAATTCTGTTTTAAAGGGTGTCAGATTTGAAACCTGCACTCCTACACAGTATAATCCCTGAGCCGTAGATAGATACTTGTTGCTCTTGAGTAGGATTCCACAGTTAAGGGTCCCCTGACCTGAAATATTAGCCAGATCATGTTATGTACGTGTGTGTGTATGTGGGTGTGTATTTAGAGATGGTTTCTTTCAACAGAGAATTTAGTGCTACAAGCAGATGGCTTTCAAAGCTGACCTACCACCCACTACTTTGCCACCTCTATATGAAGCTGACTGAGTCAACTAGATAGTACAGTGAATAGCATGTTTGGCCTAGGGTCATGAAGACTTGAATTCAAATTCAGCCTCAGATACTTATTAGCTATATAACCCTAGGAAAATCATTTAACCTCTGTTTGTCTCAATTTCCTCATCTATAAAATGTTCTAGGGTTATTTGAGGATCAAATGAGATAATATATGTAAATTGTATGTATAAAAGGTCACCACAGATGCTAGAACCTCACCCAGGTGGCTTGGATTTTATAGTCTTGGCATGCCATATCTTCCTAACTAAGCAGGAATTTGAATGTCACTAATCATTTTAGTGAATCTATTATCTCATTGATTTGGGTACTCACTTGAATAGTGCAGATCATGAGTCTCCCATGCTTTCACATTATGTGACTCTTATCCACCTGTCAAGCCTTCATTGGAGTCTATCTTAGGAACTTTCCTATTGGTCTCTTGGCTTTGCATGGATCCCAGTGCAGTATGCTGGCTACTCACATGGTTTCCCTTGCTCTTGCTATGTGACCAGCCAACCTTCTTTTCTGATATATCAACACACATAAAACCACAGAGGGATCTAGTGGTGGATGCTCACTTCTTCCCTCTCCAAAAAACTATTCCTTTGCTTTGGACTTACACATGTGAACTGCGAAAACAGAAGCTATCTCTCCTTTTAAAAACTATCACAGTCCTTATCCCAACTGCCAAGGACTGGGAAAGGGGTGGATGGAAGAACGACCAAGAGTCTGCTGAGTCTTCCCCAAATGCCAAAACCTTCAGTACTGAGAATACACATGGCATAACAGAAATAATGCAGGGCAGAGCTCAGATCAAGGAATTCCCTAATCCTCAATGCCCTGGTCAAATGCGTCTTTGATGGTATCCTTACACTGCTTTGCTTCTGTGATTCTTTGTTGGTCACATATCACAGCCTACTTATGTCACCTTGCCCTAATCCTTACCACCATGTGCCTTCCTTATGACCTTTGGATGATCCAGTCAGTAAGTCAATAAACATTTATTAAGATCCTACTGTATGCCAGGCAGTATGCTAAGTCTCTTCCTACCCCAATCAAATGTGAATCATAGCAAAAATAAATGAGTGTGATCCAGGTGGCCTAGAGAGTAATTTATGCAGAAATTTTCTGTGGCCTGAACTTTTTAAGATCTAAAAGCAATTCTTTCATCTTTGAAAAGAATGATCCTTGTGGGAAATGTTTTCAAATGTATTCCCTCTACCCCACAATTCTCCAGGCGTAGAATAAACCAGGAAACCTAGTCTTCAAACACAGCTCTCTCTAACACTTACTGTGACTACAAACACATCACTTACTCTGTCTGAAAATTCCTCATCTGCAAAAAGGGGGCAACATTATTTGTATTGCCTGTCTCACAGATTTGTTTTTAGCAGAATTCTTCTGTAACCTTTATTATTTTTGGGAAATTTTAGTTTTGTCTCACTCTTTGTGACCCCATTTGGGGTTTTCTTGAGAAAGACACTGAAGTAGTTTGCCATTTCCTTCTCTAGCTCATTTTAAAGATAAGGAAATTGAAACAAACAGAATTAAGTGACTTGTCCAGGGTCACACAGCTAGTAGGCATCTGAGTTTGGATTTGAACTTGGGTCCTCCTGACTCCAGGGCCAGTGCTGTATCCCCTGTGTCACCTAACCATCCCTTTGTAACCTTAAAGTGCTATAAAAAAGAGGAGTCATTACTAGTATGATGATCAGGTCAGGGAGATCTCTCCTAAACCACTTCACATAAGAACATCTATTCAAAGGCCTATGTGTAAAGCTGGGGAAGTTTTATAACCTGTTGTACTCAGATCCTTAACCTTTGAAGAGGAAACATATTTTTAAGTTGGGTCACTAAAATCTGATGTTCTGTACCAAATATCCAACTCTAGAAAATGCCCCAGGCCAGCTGCAGATAGAGGCCTGGAATGTAAATGATCTTCATTGCTCAGGGCTTAGAAAAAGTCACTTGTCAGACCATGAGTAATACAGGCTTAATTCCCTGCCATACATGAGCAAAACAGATGTTAAAATCAAGTGGAAGAAAGAGCTTTCAAATCCCCCATCTGAGAGGATTTGATGTCACTGGCTTAAGATTGGGGCTGGGAAAGGGACTGAGAGAGGACCGAGACCTGGTGGCCTGGTTTGCAATTCTGGGAAATAGCCAATGAGCATCTGTTGGTGATACATATGCAGGGAGTTTGAATGAGGAAGAAAAGGCAAAACTAGGTGGGATAGTGAAGTGGATAGGTAGTGGTAGTGTGCTGAGAAGAAAGGGGGATGGGGGGCTTCTCCACACGTGTGATTGAATTTTGAGGTTTCTAAATTGAGGCTGTAAGCATGTGGGAAGACATACACAGCAGAATAATGGGGAGGGATAGGACCAACAACCCTCTGAGCTCTAGGAATACCTACTGCATCTGGGTCCCCCTCCCACATAGGTGACTATAAGGTCCTTGACTGTAGGAACTATTTTTGCTTTCATTTTTGTATCCCAGCAGCCTACTACAGTCCCTTGCATGTAGGAGGTATTTAATAAAATTGAATTAGAATTGGATTAGAAACTACCAGATCATACACTGTGTTAAACACCTCTGATACATCAATAACCCAACCTCCCCATACCCCTCTTTCTCCCATTGGTGATCCCATACATATGCACCAAATATGGATTTTCCTGCTTTATGTGCAAAAATGCTTAATTATGACTCTGGAAGTAAGCATCAGAAGGGGAAGAGAGGAACAGAAAGGTAAAGGGAAAAAGAAAGATGGAGAGAGAAATAGAAACATAGCCCCAGGGGAAAGCTCTTGGTGTGGGACTCTCTCCTTGGTGGAGATTAATGTCCTGCCCTGTGTGGGGATGGGACAGAGTTGGTGAGAGGTAAGAGAGCTCCAATTTCCTCCAGTCCTCTTTGGAACTCCTCAAGTTTCAGGTCTTCCTCTAGTACTCTTCAAGATCAGTCTCCTTTGGAACTCTTCAAGCATCAAGTTGCTTTGGATACTTCTGGCTTCCAGCTTCAAGAGGGAAGATGGAAGAGAGAAAACCCTTCAGATTGCTGGCAGAAAAGATTGAGAATACAGAAGGAGACTGAACAGTCTCTATAGTGTCCCTATGTCCTGTTTGTTCTCCTTGGTGAAGATCCAGGACACTCACTCTCGGTTGAACTGAGTTACCTCACTCCCCTGGGAGAGGTCCTGCACTCTGTATTGCCTAGTAAATATTCTCCTATTGATACCTTTTCTTTTGCTATGATTTGCATAGAAGAGTTTCTTCACTGTTCACTATGTGTTTTCATTGTGAAATTGGTCAAGTCTTATACAGAGAGCTTCGTGCCTCTTCCCCAAAAATAATGACAAAGCAATCAGAAGTTAGATTGAACCCAATCACATCCCCTTGCCTAGATCAATGATATTCAAGAAAGCAGATAGCCTGGTGCCCTGTCTCTCTGAGGAGAGTGTGAGTATGCATATGTGTGCATATGTATGTGTATGTATGTATATATGTGCATATATACATATATGTATGAAATGGTATGTTATACTTAAAAGACTTCATGGGGGAATAAGACTTATTTTCAAATATTTACAAGGCTATTAAAAGGAAAAGAAGGAAAGCATGATGCTTCTAATTTCAAAAAGTTGTATCCATTAGGACAGATGTAAGAAAGATATAGGGAGGCAGATTTTTATATAATATGAGAACTTTCTAGAGCTGACTGATAATAGAAATGATCTGCTTTAGAACACAGTGAGTTAGGATCAATTGCTCATCTGTGATGTTGTAGAGGGAATTGTTACTTCTAAAAGAGTTGCCAGAGATTGAGTCTAAGCTTCCCTCCAGCTAATGGAGAATGCTTTAATGGTATGATATTGCCATTCTTTCATTCAAGAGTCCTTAACCTAGGATAATTTTTTAAAAACCTGATAACCAATGTAATTGGTTTCCTAGGTATTATATGCATTAGAAAAAATTATTCTGTGACGGATCCATAGACTTTTCTACTTTGTCAAAGGGATAGATGACTCTTGTTTTTCTTAACGCAATTTTTGGGTCTACCATGTGCTCTTGCTTAGATATGACTTTGAGCTCAATGCATCAGTCCCTAGGACAATATGCTTCCTGTTGTCATCCCACAGCCCTTATCTAACATTAGCAGATGTAGAAATTGTAGGGATTCCTCTTCCAACTAAGCCTTTGAAGAGCCTCAATTCAGATTCATAGTAATTGAGAAGAATTCACCCTTACTATTCACATAATAAAAACTAAATAGATTGGGAATGTCTATTGTCCAATCTATGAAATACAATTGGATAGACATCAGCATATACATACATACGTGCATATACCTATCATGTTTAAGTATGTGTGTATATGTGTGCATCTATATACATGTTTGTGTTTATGTGTCTGTATCTCTGCTTATATAACTTTAAACAACACTACACAAGGACAAAGTACTGGGCCCATAATTGAACAGGAGAGAAAGAGGAACTGGATTGCACTTGAGATATTGTTTGATGATGACTCCAAGATCCTTGCTTTTTTTTTTTAAGTGTTCAGTAGCAATAGTCTTCTGTGATAGGTTATATATAGATGTGAATAATATAATATCATAATCTCTGAGGAACCTGTTGTGTGTAACCCAAAGGGCAAGAGAGAAAATTGTGGTGGGTTTTAACAGCCTGCAGCATACTTCAAATGTCACATTTCAGGGTGGGGGGCGAGGGAGATGGTATATAAGAAATCAGAAAAAGGGAGGTTATATGAGTGTGAACAGATGGACAGCCAGAATGCTGAATTCACACCCACATAATGTCAAGATTCCAAGAGATCCCTAAATGCTAGGATGTTAAGTAGACCCTCTACAGATTTATGGGAGGGCATGAACGTGGGATACGGAAGGATCACCAAACGAGAGGGAAGCAATGGGTTGCAATGTAGACTTGATGACCATTTATATCTCTCCTAACTCACACCCTGTGTTTCTGAGCTCCTGCAATATTTCACCATCCTCTTCTGTTACATTTTACAAAGAGTTTCTATCCCAAACTGGTGCTAGCCTTGGCTGTCACATAGCTCCACTTGGCAAAGAGATCAAATTTGCTGTGTAAGGCAGTTCCTAAATTCTCTAGTTTATTTATTTATTTTTTTGGTTTACTATTGTTGTTTGGTGTCTCAGCCTTCTGGAATTTTTTGTTTTGTTTTAGAATGTTTTTGTTTTTGTTGTTTTGTTTTGTTTTTCTCCAAAATCTTTTGCTCAGGGTGTGGAAACCAGAGTTTGCAATAGGCAAGTCTCTCACCCCTCATTACTCTCAGTTAATTCTATCTGATAGTTGTTGTATTGTTGTTGTTTTTTTTTTCCCCTGAGTTTTCAGTCTCTACGTAGTATACAAGTTTGCAGTCACCTTGCTCACCCTAGACTTCCTTACCATAAATTTGGGCCCTTATCCTTTGACTCCTTTCATTGCCTAACTTTTAAAAGTATCTCCTGGCCTTCAGATCTTCTGCCCCAACTAGAGCTGTTTTCCTCTCTGAATCTTCTATGGAGTTCACAGGATCATAGCTCTAAAGCTCAAAGGAATCTCAGAGGACATCTAGTTCAAGTCCATTTTACCCATAGGGAAACTAAAGGCTAGGAAGCCTAAATGACATGTGTACAGTCACACAGGCCAGTCCTGTCTCCATTCAGTGGGATGTCCCGTCTACCACACTGCCTCCAAGCTGGGTGCTTGGCCTCCTGGTTGCTCTTTCTTAAGCTTACCCTGAACTTATGTTCTTTCTATTGATAGGCCTGGCTAAAGAAAATCACCTAATTAGAAAATAAGACTTAACTTTGCCTTTTGTGATGAAATCATCTACTCTACCTACTACCCCAGATAGACTTTCGGGCTTTGTCCCTCAGAATCAAAGGCTAGGATTTGATGATCTCTTCCCTTGAGTTTGTCCTTGCCACATTGCTCTCTATGTATGGCGCCCTCCCAGACCAAATTTGTTTTACTTGTGAGTCTGTGCTGTGTGGTGTGGTCATCTTGTTTTCTCACTCATTCATTGGTCATGAGTTCTGCTCTGATGCCTAAACAGCTAACAGAATCTTATACTACAAAAAGCCTGTGGCCATCCCAGTCCAGCTGTCACAATGCCAAAGTTATTTGCTATTCACACAGATAATAGAAACTTTGGATCCCAAGGAAGTCACTGATTGTCACTATTCCCAGCATGCTATGTGTACGAAGCTCAGATCTCTAAGGCAAGGTTTTCTTAACCTGGGGTGTGTGAATTTTTTTCTTTGTAATATTTTGACAACTACATTTCAATATAATTGGTTTCCTTTATAATACAACATATTTTATTTTGTACATTTCAAAACATTATTCTAAGATAGAGTCCATAAATTTCACTAGCCTGCCAGTAGATCCGTAACATGCACCAAAAAGATGAAGAACAGCAACAGCATAAAAAGGACCCCAGACCTGCATGTTGTCTTATAATTCTCATCATTTCCTAGAATTTCATAATATTTTTTACCCTTATGGGAAATTGCTGGGCCCCTTGGGTCCCACAGAGATGAAACAGTAGTGCCAAAACAAGTACCTCAGATTCATGTTTCATTCTTTTTAATGTACAAGGTAAAAGGATAGATTTGTTCCATGCTTCAATCATTTTTCCCTCACTCTCATGTTTGCTGGGAATATCACCTGTTATGATGGACAGGTTGACACTTCAAAGAGCTTAGTCCTCATGACCCTCAAACACCTATAGACACACACACACACACACACACACACACACACACACACACATGGATAGAAACACAGATACAGAGATAGATAGAGACAGAAACAGAGAAAAACAAAGACAAGAACATTGAGAGGAACTTCAAAATTCAGTCAGCCATCTGCAAATATTAATGACCAGTGTTAAGTCTGTGATTATATAAATCCTACATATATAATCCTTCCCCTCCTTCTTATATAAAAGTGCTGATGCTAACTTGTCTTCAATAGGACAAATGTTTTCATACTGATTAAGATAAACTTATGAAAATTTACGAGGCTCCTTAGTAGCCTTGCCTTGCAAATAGCAAGTGCACAATCAATGTTAATTGAATTGAATAGAGTAAGAATACACAGACACATGGTAAGAAAGAAAGGACGATGAAAGAGGTCATGAAATCATTCAAAGCTAACTGACCCAAGTGAAGAGAAAATCCATGCCATCTGGCTTCATTAGCAATGAACCATCTTTGTTTTATTTATGTGAAAGAGTTAACTCTGGAGATATTTCCCAAGATCAGCTTTACCTCTGACTTCCCAAGACACAGAGACCTGGTGAAATTTTTGGATATGCCCAAGCATCTTCCAACAGTATGTGTTGCTATTCTGATGGGATTTTTGTTCTGTGAGGGATACTCTCTCCTTTTCTAATGTCTAGAGTCCTCATTGTCCCCACCTTCTTACACAACCACTCCTTTGACATCAATAGAACTCCATTTGGTCTTCAAACTCTCTTATTCCATTTATCTTTCCATCAGTATTGGTATTACCTACTGTCATAGTACCAAAGATCTTATCTCTTGGCAGGACATTTTTCTCAGGTAAAATTAGAAGCAGATATTAAAAAAGCAGCTGTGCCACCCTGTCACTAAGTCTTCATTAGCATTTTTAGAGTTCCTTAAACAGAGACTACCTCAAAGGAAAGAGGAATACAATGGAATTACATATAAAGATAACTCATCAGCCAGAGAACTCCCACTCTCCTCTTCAGAGGTACATATCTGTTGAAAGGACTGTATTTACAAGCCATATAATTCATAAAGGAGTTGTATTACAAAAGAGTAGGCCTTCCTATCTCTTGGGAAAGTCTCTTATTGTACTTTGAAATGCCAATCTAACAGCCTTATCTGCACATACAAATTTTAATTTAATTGTTGTAATTTGAGAACCTGACCCATCACAGTAGCACTGTATTTCTTTGGGTGCCCTGTTTCCCTGACAGTGCCTAATGGGATGCCAATTCCCATTGTTCTCATTGAGATTTTATGAAACTAAATATGATGCTATTCATCCTTTAGCCATCCCTTATTGTGTTTAGCAGGAGATATTCACAACTCTCACAAGCTAGCAGTATTACTCATTTGACTTGTTCTCCATTTTCCTAATTCAGAGTTGATTTGAAAGTTGCTGTGGAGCTTAGCTCCTCAGGTGAAATCTCAGCAGACATTAGATCTGTGGTTGTTAAATGGAGAAGAAATATGAAAATATGCCCATAGGCAGCAAGAGAATAATGTTCCTCAAGCTATTTTTTTAAACAGCAAAATGACCTCAGTTTTCTAATTTGGGCCTTCCATTTAACCCTTATTCAAGCATACCTACTATGTTACTGAGCTATAATTAGTCATTTTGGTGCTCAGGGAAATTCATTTGGGGAAAGGAGGGAATTCAAGGAAGAATATTGCCTGACATTAGGGAGGACACAGTCTGATAAGCTTTTTATTTACACCAATTATTCTTGCTAACTAGGAGCTAAAATCACTTGTTTTCTACTTTAGAAAAATATCCCAATCACCCTCAGTACCCTCTAAATTCCAAGGTCTTGCAAGAAAGCTCTGACTGCCCCTCCCTAGTTATAGTTCTGCTATGTAATGAGTAAGGTATGGAAACATTTGAAGAAAGTGCATAATGTACTTTGTGGCTCTGCAATGAACTGTTCAGAAAGCTTCAAAATGTTCTGTAGAAATTACATTCAAGAAGTAGTGTTGTATAATGAAAAGGGTGGCTGGCAAACTAGGAGTTAGAAGACCTAATTTCCAGTCAGAGTGTGATCATTAACTCACCATGACTAACTTTCAGTGCCTTGGTTTTCTTGTCTGTAAAACGCAGAGTGTGATACCTGCCTACACTAGTGTGGAAAGAACTCCTACACTTACCCAAAAGTATTTCCTCAGCATCTCATCTTCTCTCCTGAATTGAAGCGCTAATTACTGTAATTCCCTTGAAATCAGAGGCCGATTCTGCCACTCTAAATCTTGTTTGTTTGTTTTTGGCAAGTATCCTAACAGATTCTTTGGAGGAATTCATTTTTTTCTAAAAAAAAAAAATTTTCACTCCAGAAGGAAAAAAATAAAGAAGGAAACATATAATAGGTACATTCTTCTGAAGGAAGTGTGGCATTTGTGTCTCCCCAGTTTAGACAGTCGTGACTACAGAAACACAATCAACCAGCTCTACCTTGAACTAATGCCAGTTGCCAGCCTACTTTATAATGCTGGCCTACTGCAGAATCTCAATAACTCTCTCCCAGAGGAAAGGTAGGGTTACTGGGTGGAAAGGACTGAGAGTCTGACTTGAGTCTGTCACTTGAACAAATGTGCAAGAGCAGCTCAATCAATACCTCGCCTTTAATTTTCTACTTATGGAGCATGTTTTTTTTTATATTCATTTATTTATTTTCTTGTTTACATCATTCATTTCCACATCATTTGAGTTACAAATTTTCTCCCCATCTTTCCCCCACCCAACACCCCAAAATAGCCATCCCACTGTATAACCGCTCCCCAATCTGCTCTCTCCTATGTCCTCCCCCATCACCCCTCTGACTTTCTGGGAAGGTCAAGATGCATCTCCCTACCCCAGTGCCTGTATATCTTAATTCCCAGTTGCATGTAATTAATAATAATAATGATTATTATTATTATTATCATTATATAGATATATGTATATATATATATACATATTTTAACATTTGATTATAGAACTTTAAATTCTAGATTCTTTCCCTTCCTCCTTCATCACCCACCCCCAGTGGAAAGACAAGCAATTCAATACAGGCTGTACATGTGTAGTTACATAGAACATCTCCACAATGGATATATTGTGAAAGACTGATTATATGTCCCTCCTTCCTATCCTGTCCCCTCCTTGTTCTATTCTCTACCCTGTCCCTGTCCCTTTACAGAAGTGTATACTTCCAGCAACCCTGCACCCCACCCTGTCTTCCCCTCCATCATACCACCTCTCATCCCCATCCCCCCTACTCTCCTG
>CM053581.1:127317236-127337314 GCA_028627135.1 Pseudochirops cupreus | reverse complement strand
CCCAGGTCAGTGGTTTTTTCAAGGAGATATTTCACATTGCCTTCTATTTTTTTCATTTGTTTCCATCTGTTTAATAATATCTTGATTTTTTACAAAGTCATTTGCTTCCATTTGCTCCAATCTAATTCTGAAGGAATTATTCTCTTCAGAAAGCTTTTGAGATTCTTTTTCCATCTGGCAAATTCGACTTTTTAAGGCATTCTTCTCCTCATTGGCTTTTTGGACCTCTTTTGCCATTTTTGTTAATCTATTTTTAAGGTGTTATTTTCTTCAGTCAGGTTGTTGACTCTTTTTTCATGATTTTTTTGCATCATTCTCATTTCTCTTCCCAATTTGTCCTCCACTTCTCTTACTTGATTTTCAAAATCCTTCTTAAGCTGCTTTATGGCTTGTAAGTAGTCTTCATGTTTTTTGCAAGCTTTTGGTGTGGGAGTTTTGACTGTGTTGTCTTCCTCCCATTCCATCCTTTGATCCTTTTTGTCCCCAAAAAAGGAATCTAAATTTGCATTGGTGTTCTTACTTTGCTTCTTTTGCCTGCTCATGTTGCCAGTCAATTACTTGACTTTTTAGCTCTGTGGAACTCTGCTTCCAAAGGGGAAAGCTCTGTCCCAAATTGCTGGGGTTTTTGCAGCTGCTGGAGCTATTAGGAGGCCACTGCAGCCCTCACCAGCTTTGACTCACTGAAAACACACCTCAGGACCACCACCCAAGACCATGATCCTGATCCAGGCAGGTTAAGGCAAGAACACTTAGCCCCTGAATGAACAGTTGGCCCACCTGCAATCTGTAGGCCGCGAGCTCTGAAGCAGCCACATGGAGACAGTTGCACCACTTCTGTTGCTTCCTTGCCCTTGGGAGCAGTTTGGGCAGACCCTCTCCCATGAATTTAGCAAAGTTCCACTAACCTTTCACTTTGTCCTTATTTCTTATGGCTTGATAATTCTGGAAATTGCCACAGCTGCTGCTGATCCACTCTCCTGAAGGCTCCAGCTGTGGCTTGTCCTGGCTGCCCCAGGCCAAGCTGCGGTTTCAGGCTGGGCTGCTTTAGGCTCCCAGCTTGCTGAGATGAGCCCTTCCTATCCTGGCTGCTGAGCTGCTTTCAGCAGGAGATGTGTTTTTGTGTACTTTTGTGAGTTCTGGAGCACTAAAATTTGTTTAGAGTCATATTTTATGGGTATTTGAGGTGGCTCTGTGGGAGCTTCAGAGTGTTCCTGCTTGTATGCTGCCATCTTGTGTCTGCCCCCCATTTACAGAATGTGTTCAATCTGATTCCTACAGAGTAGATTTTTATTGTTGTTCAGTCATTTCAGTCATGTCCAACTCTTTCTGACCCCATGTGGGATTTTCTTGGCAAAGATATGATAGTGGTTTGCCATTTCCTTCTCCAGCTCATTTTATAGATGACAAAACTAAGGCAACCAGAGTCAAGTGACTTTCCCAGGGTCACACAGCTAGTAAGTATATGAGGTCAAATTTGAACTCACAAAGATGAATCTTCCTGACTCCATGCCCAGCACTCAATTCATTGTTTTACCTAGCTGCCCTATGGGGCAGATTATAGCACCCAATTATAAAAAAGATGATTATGTACGCAACAGGAGGAACCAGAGTAATAAAAAAGGGTTCAAGATTTTTAAAAAATGGAAAAAGAATGTTAACTCATCTTGCCTATGGTCAGCATCTTTAATTGAAAGCTCATAGAGCTATATTTCAAGGCATGTGTGTTTCTGCAATCAATACAAGAAGCTATAACATACAATGAATGCACTGGTATAACTGACTTGTCGTTATTTATGCTAACTAGTGTGATTGAAAAACTAATCAAGTTTTTTTTTTTAACTTCACGTGTATGCTATCAAACTTTATTAATCAAGGCATGCAAATCATACTATCCTCTCAGAAAAAACCACTAACCTACATTTTAGAGGTTCTGGTTAGCTTCTTTCATATTAGACTTTAATGAGGTTCCTTTTCTGCCCAGCCAAAAGCCTTGCATTTCCATCTGATGCAGTCATCTGGCAAGTCTCTATCACTCCATCAGTTGCTTGACATACACACAAGGCTTGCTTGAGTCTCAAATTTGGGGAATCCAGGACTTAGTTCTGGTCAGGCCTTAGGAACAATCTGATGGCTAGGGTGTCTGGAGGGTTTTTATAGTTCGAGCTATGGGTGTTCTTCATTGTTTACCACAGAATTTGATTGGTAGTTTATCTACCAATCAAAAGTTGGTTATAATATTTTTTTCATTGGTGGTCTTTCTTATCAGAGGGCCCACGTATGTTTTATCAGTTGTTTAAAAATATTCAAATTTTGTTTACTATATTGTATCACATAGATGTCTATCTCACTGAAAAATCAACTTGCTCAAAACAGCTCAGTCATGAAACAGAAGCTTAAAATCAAATATATTTGGTTATGCTAAGTTGATGAGCAATCCTGTTGTTGTTTTTATTTAGTTATTTTCAGATAGAAGAGATAGTAATACACATTGGTGTTATTCAGCTGTCTCAGTCGTATCTGAGTCTTCATGACCCCATTTGGGTTTTCTTGGCAAAGATACTAAAATGGGTCACCATTTCCTTCTCCAGCTCATGTTACAGAAAAGGATAATGAGTCAACCAGGATTAAGTGACTTGCCCAAGGTCACACAGCTAGTGTCTGAGGCCTGATTTAAGCTCAGGTCTTCCTGATTCCAGGCACAGCACTTTATCCACTGTGCTATTTGCCACAGTAATATATAATAAAGCAGACTGATAGATAAATAGATATCTCTCTAAATAGATAGATAGATAGATAGATGCATATATACACAGTAATATGTAATAAGGTACATATTTATCTGTTATGCAAACATATATATATATATATATACACCTTATGTATTACTGTATATATAGTATACATACATATATCTGCTATATCATATATATGTGTCTGTGTATATGTATGTATATGTATGTCTGTGTATGTATGTCTGTGTATGTGTGTGTGTGTATGTGTATGGTTGGCCTCAACTTGTGAAGGGCTTTATATACCAAACAAATTAGTTTTTATTTGATTCTTAGAGACTTCCTGATCATGTGGGTAGCATTTTTTGTGTCATGTCCAGGACCTCTCAGACCTTTCCAAAACAGAAATTATGTGCCAAAAATAAATAATCTTTAGCTATCTCCATGCTTAGAACACCCAGAATCCAAAAGATTTAAAAACAAACCATGCATTGGTGCTTGCTGACCCTGAGCTCACCTAACACCTTTCCCCCACCTTCCATGCTACTGGCCTTGAAGCTTCAATAGCAGACCCAATAATAAATCATGTGGGTTTGCAACAAAACTCAACCTCACACCCTAGGCCCTGCTATCTTTCCAGCATCCATGGAAATTCAGTTCTAGGCAGCAGAAGTTTGCTTAGCTACAAGAGACCACCAACATGATGGCAGTCATTCAGGAGCAAATACTTGTTGGAGTCCAAGACGGAAAGCCCCCATGGTGAAAAACAAGCACTAGAGCTGCAAAGTTATAAATGGTTGTTTCTGGGGTAGACAATCCAGAGGCACCATCGTGGCAGGTCCCTGAACTGGTGCTGGGCCAGAGAACTAAGGAATAGAGGGAGAAAAACATGAGCAGAACATGACACCTTTTGGGGGGGGGGGGGAAGGGGAGGAGGAAGGGGAAACGACCATCAAAGGGGGCAGAGTCAGAAAATTAATAACTGGGGTAAATTGGGGGGAAGAATACTGAAATTATTAAATATCACAGGAAGAAGGAAATTCAAATTCCTTGAACAGAAACAGATGAATCAATAGAGAAAGCATATTTGGAATAAGAAGGAATCAGTGGAATTTGTTGAGTACGAAAAAGACTTAGTCACACTAACACTCTAGAAAAATCAGTTTGTCAACTTTCTGGAGGATGTATTAAAGTGGAGAGACCTGAAGTAGGGAGACAATCAGGAGGCCATTTGAGGTGACAAGGGCTTAAACAAGGGCAGTGACTACAGAAAGGGACAGATAGTGGAAAGATTGTGGTAGAAATGACAAGATTTGACAACTGATTTGTAGATATGGCATGAATGAGAACGAAATATCTGTGATATGCCAAAATTAAAAAGAAAGCAGAAAATTAGGGGAAATTTCTAAAGCCAGTTTCCTAGATAAAGTCTTCATATCTCAAATATATAGATAATTTAATCAAATTTATAATAATACGTTTCATTCTCCAATTGATAAATGGTCAGAGGTTATGAATAAGCAGGTTTTGGAAGAAGAAATCAAAGCTATATGTAGTCAAGTAAAAACATGCTTTAAATCATTACTGATTAGAGAAATACAAATTAAAACAACTCTGAAGTACATGATAACATCAGTTGGCTAAAATGATAGAAGGGGGAAACAACAAATGTTGGAGAAAATGTGGAAAAATATTGGGACGCTACAACCGTTAAAGGAATTGTAAACTGATCCAACCAGTGTGGAAAGCAATTTGGAATTAGTCCCAAATTAATCCTATAAAACTGTATATCCTTTAACCCTACAATACCACTATTAGGTCTATTTCCCAAGGTGATAAGGAAAAAAAAGTAAAATAACATATGTTCTAAAATATTTATAGCATCTTTCTTTGTGGTGGCAAAGAATTGGAAACTGAAGGGATGCCCATCAATTGAGGAATAGCTGAATAAGTTGCGGTTTATGATTATGATGGAATACTACTGTACTGTAAGAAATGATGACCAGGATCATTTTAGAAAACATGAGAAGACTTACAAGAAATAATGCATAGTGAAATGAGCAGAACCAACGTGAGATTGTATATAGTAACAGCAATATTTTTCAAAGAGGAAATGAGAATCACTAAATCATTCCGAATAATATGATCATTCAAATCAACAACCAAAGACTTATGAAGGGAAATGCTATCCATCTCCAGAGAAAGAACTGGTATATGGAAGCATGTATTGTACAGATCCACATATATGTCTATATCAACTTGGCCTTCTCTAATACAGAATTGGGAGAGAAGGCAGGATACAACTTGGAATTCAAAATGATAACAAAAAAAATTTAATGTGTATGATAACTTTGAAATTGATAACCAAGTAGCTGGAAGGAAGGTCATGCCCTCCAAAAGGATAGGAAATATAGGAATGGGATGAATTTTAGGGAAAAGATGATGAGCTCTGTCTCTGATATGTTAAGTTTGAGGTGCGTACAGGAGATCCAGATGGAAATGTCCAAAATGCAGTGGGTGACAAAAGTAGTTTAGTAGCATTTTATTTCTGCAGCTCAAGAGACCACATGCTCAATTTTTTACTTTCAATGAAAAGAATGCTATCCAGGAATTCTCCCTTCTCTCTTTAAAAGGCTGGGTCCTAGAACCCTTAAACCTGGGGTCGACAGAGAGGTAACTTCCTTCCCACCACCATTGTATCATCTTAATAATTCACAATCATAAGAAAAGAAAATGTCCAGATTTTTTTTTCCTTGTCCATGTTCTAGCTCCCTCCCTTGTGGCTCTTCTAGCTCTAGAGCATGGGTTCTCAACCTTCCTAACACTGCGACCCTTTAATACAGTCCCTCATGTTGTGGTGACCCCCAATTATAAAATTATTTTCGTTGCTACTTCATAGCTGTAATTTTGCTACTGTTGTGAATCATAATGTAAATATGTGATATGCAGGATGTATTTTCATTGCTACAAATTGAACATAACCCACAGGTTGAGAACTACTGCTCTAGAGCCATAGGTTAGATTGATTCTCCTCTAGAAAGTTTCAGCATTAGAAAGTCTACCCTTTTGGCCACATAATTTCCCTCTCAAATTATGGTACCTCTCAAGTTGAAAGATTGAACCAGGTGGGTGAGACCAATGAAATGGCTATGTGCCTCTACACAAGGCTACCATTACTGGCTCCCAGGGGGTCAGTTGTATGGCTACACCCTGAACATCCACTCCTTGGTCTCTTCACTGCAGCTTTATCTACCATCTTTTATAGACTGAACATAAAGGGATGACTCCAATAATTAGTCACTACTCATCTTCACTGAGGCCTTTAGCTCTCTAGTTCCTAAGATAATACCTGACGCACTTACCTCACAGGATTGTTATGAGACCCAAATGAGAGGATGTACGTAAAATGTTTGTAAATCTTAAAGTGCTATATATGTTAGTTGTTTTTATATAAAAGCAAGGTTAGCACTAATCATTATTAGCCTTCAGGATGTTGCTTTAATATGCTCCTTTCCCTAGTATTATGACCTGACTCTCCAAGTCTAAAAAAACCCCTGAATTCTACACAGTTTTTAATTTCATCAGCACTGGGCCAGCCCTTGGAGCTGCTAACAGCTACTAATGTGAGCACACACAGAATGTTCTGTTCATCTGCTGCTCTCTCTGCTGCTCCAGGTATGATGAGAACCAAGGGGAAGTAATATCATGAAAACATGGAGAAGAGAGAATACCCAGCAAAACAAGGATATTGACTGAGTCAAAGACTGTAGAGTGGTCAGGGATAAGCACTGTGCAGTCAATATTAAATAAGAATTATTTAAAATTAAATTAAAATTCTAGTTTCACCAAATTAGTTTACTCATTGGCTCCAAAACTCTCTCGTCCTGCTCTTCCCCTCCCTCCTTCCCTCCTTCCTTCTGTTCTTTCAAGAGTGGATCTTACTATCTCACACAGAATAGAAGTACAGGGGCTCCTCACAGGCCTGATCCCACTACTCATTGTCACAGGATCTTCGACCCATCCATTTCTGACCTGGGCTGGTTCGTCCTTCCTTAGGCAACCTCATGGCTGGCTGCTCACTCCTAAGGGCTCACTATTAATCCCAACTGCAAAACAAATGCACAATCCAAATTGTCTACAATAGCGCAAAGAATTCCCCAGTTCAAGAGACCTACCAGCCTCATTCCCCAGGAGCAAGCACCACGCTACCACCAACCACCACCACTCCCTTTGCTTTTGCAATTTTTTTCCCACTTAGAATGCCCAGTTTTCCTTTATCTATCTGAATCATATATAGTATTCAAAGCCTTGTTCAAGTTGAGCATGTTTTCATCAGGCCTTCCTTGATCACCACAGCCCACAATGGTCTTCCCTTCCTCTGAGTTCCTTCAATATCTATTATCTATAACCACTTATTGAAATGAACCATATGCTGCTTTCCATTGCTCCATGTATTTTCATATACCAGCAGTAGAGGGTCTGAGCTTCCTGTAAACCTAGAAAGCCTCACACAAAAGAGTTCCTTAATAAGTGTTTGTTGATTAAGTGCCTGTTTGACATTTGATGACTGAATAGTAAACCTTGCAAAGAACTCCAAAGGAAAAATATGCCGCTCCTAATATTCTTGAAAAAAAAAGAATCAGTATTGCACCATATGAGCTAAAAATTATTTTTCAGTAATTGAAAAGGAGAGAAAAATCCATCCCTTGCAAAACTTTATTACAGTAAAAGTCAAATTTTAATTAATTTTTAGTTTTTATACAAAATAATCTATAAATTCAGGCAAATTCAATGCCACTAGATAGAGTGACAGTTCACAGCCCTAATTTAATATCTCTTAAAAGTCTACCTGCAAAGTCTGTCTTCTTTTTCATATGCCTTTCATTCCATTGCTCACTTCCTCCAACTCCTTACTGCATAATTTTTTTTCCTTTAGTTTTTCTTAATTATGGAAAATTTAATGCAAATGACTAAGAATCATGTACTACAAAAATAAGCTGGCAAGAGTATGAAATGGGAAGAGAATTGTGGAAGGGCAAAAAATAAAATAAAATAAGGCAAAACTCAAGTGAAATTTCTGTTTTAAGATTTAAAGGATTTTTTGGATGTTCACACCTCCCCCACCCCCACTCATGCCCCTTGCCAAACTCCCTAGTACATTCAGGAGTGGATTAGATCATAGTTCTCATTGATCATGTGAGCCAGAGGAAATTGAAGCATTGGTTTCCAAGAATGAAAAGAGATATGCTTTATGAGTGATGACTTGGATGCTTATTTACCAGAAGTTGGACTTTCCTTAAGTCACAAGGATTCAGTTCTCTTCTTGATCCCTTGAATAGCTCATTGGGTGACCTTCAAGTACCCTCAATTTCACCAGTGGGGAAGAAAACTAGGCTCTCCTCCTCTTATAGGAAGGAGTAAAAATTAAGAAATTATCAAAATGAGCCAAACATCAATATGTAAGTCCCAGAAGTAATGAAGATTCATCCTATGAAGATGGAAGACCTGGCCCTATTCTCTCCAAAAAGTACTAACCCAGTGTCAGCACCAAAATAAAAGCCCTATATCTGAGGTTCCCAGCATACTATCTGCCCTCACCAGAATACTTTCCTTCAGTGCAATTCCCACCTCCAACTTGGTTTCTGCTATTTGTTTTAAGGATCCTGATTTCATCTCTCTGTCTCCTTCACCTATTCAAATCCCACTCACCCTTCCTGGCACAATTCAATTCCACTCTCCTTCATGAAGCTGCAGCCATCTGCTACCAAAGATAGAGTGTTGGATTTTGAATCTAGATTTACTGGGTTCCAATCTTACTTCAGGCACTATTGAGCTATGACTCTGACCAGGTCCCTTAACATCTCTCAGACCCACTTTCCTCATCTATAAATGAAGATAATAACACCTAACTCACAGGGTTTCAAGTCTATATAGAAAACACTTAGTAAACCCTGAAGCCCTCTATAAATGTTGTGTAATTTTACTATTATTAGCTGCTCTGGTTCTTACTGACCTTGCACTTGAAAGCCTATAGAATCTGCAATTGAAACCATAAGATTAAATTCATATTATATTCAATCTGCTATTATGGAAATGGAATGGAAAAGCATTTATTAAGCTCTTACTATCTGCCAGGCACTAATTGTTTCATATCAGTTAATTTTCTCTGCCCAACTTGAGAAAAATAACTGTATCCTATAACCCTTCTCTATCTTCCATAGTACACTACACAGTGTTAGGCAGAGAACTGTGCAATAAATTTATATTGATTCATTTATTACAGTTCAATGCAAATGAATGCAAATACACAAAACCTCAAGGGATAAGTCTAAATCCTGTAGGGAAGTCTTTGCTGTATTTCTAGTACCTAGATCAAAGTCTTACATTTTCCCCACATATACTTTTATTCTAGACTAGACCAAAGATTTCGTTGGTATAAAAACCACCTAGAGAGCACTGGCCCTGGAGTCAAGAGGACCTAAGTTTAAATCCAACCTCAGACATTTAACACTTACTAGCCATGTGACCTTGGCCTAGTCATTTAACCCCGATCACCCTGCCTTCCCCCTTCCAAAAAAAAAAAAAAAACACCTACCTTGCAGACTATAGTCATCAAGAGTGACCTGAGGCATTACATAGTTAAGTGATTTGCCCAGGGTCACACAGTCAATATGTTTCAGATGTATGATTTGAGTGTAGGTCTGCCTGACTCTGAAGTCAGCTCATGGTCACTACAGTTGACTGCACATTGTAGACACTTAATAAATCTTTGATTGAAAGGATATAGTGCCATGGTAGCTAGGGGGATAGTCTTGAAACCAGGAAGAACCGAGTAAGTGACTTGCCCAAGGTCAAAGAGGTAATAAATATCAGAGCTAGAATTTCAATTCAGGTTCCACAATGCCAAGATGAGGACTCCAATATCATCACTCTTTAGATTGCATCCTGGGAAAATTGAGTGAGGCACAGCTACAGAGAGTCACAGAATGTTAAAACTACAAGGGTCCTTGGAATAATACAACTTATTTATTTTACATGAGTGGAAACTGAGGCTCAGAGAGAGCAAGCAGCTTCTCCAAAATCACAGAACTAGTCATTAGCAAAATCCACATCTTCTGAAACCAAGTACAGTGTGTTTATGGGGTAATTATGAGGTAAAAAAAAAAATACTGCTTCTCTGGCTCTGTTTCAAGCTTCGTAACTCTAAGTCAAGTGATCTTTATCCAATAGTTTTTAAAAAAATCAACTCCTGGTTATTTTCAACATAGATATAACAGACAACCTCCTTGGACAACAATAATTACCAAACTTGTGCTATCTCTTGTAAATATTTTTTAACAAACAAAATGATGACCTGAGATAGTGGTCATAGAATACACAGGGAAAACAAAATAATAATTTCCAAAGCACTAAGTTAAAAAAAAAACAACTTTGAAAAGCAGTAGGGTCTGTGACTGAAGAGACGTGAGTCCAATTCTCAACTCTTACTCTGAATTGCTGCTAGATTTTTCATCTGCTTTCTCCTAGCCAAATAATGGAGGGGGTCAGAAGCAGGGAAGCTTGTCACCTCACTCTAAAAGGTGTAAAGGAACTGTAAGTGCATTTTGAAAAGCTCATTATCACCATGCAAACGTTTTCCTCAAGATTGTTAGACAGGATATATTTAACTTGTTAGCTTAGAATCTGTTTGGAATATGATAGTTCCCTCTCTCTCTCTCTCTCTCTCTCTCTCTCTCTCTCTCTCTCTCTCTCTCTCTCTTTCTCTCTCTCTCCCTTTCTCTTTTTGTTTTGCTCTCTTTTTTCTTTTCTTTCCCTTTTCTCTGTCTCTTCCTATCTGTTTCTCTCTCTTCTTTCTGTCTCTATTTCCCCCTCCTCTCCTTCCCCTTATCCTTTCCTTTCCCCTTCCCCTCCCTTCCTCCCTCCATCCTTGTCCCTACATAAAACTGTTTTCTATTCATTGTGAATACTCAGACTGTAAGAGAAGAAAAGTGGCAAATGAAGAGAGGCAGGCATTATCTTCATTTTACAAATGGGAAAGGTGAAGAGCAAAGCTTAAGAAGTGACATGTGTTGCTAGACATCCAAAATGACAAGACTAGAATTATATACACTTGTCAATTCCATTTCTCTTGCTTAGTTCCCAATTCATGTCACTTTGCTGAGCAAAACGGACTCCAGCCTAGAGTCTGTTTGGATTGTCTCAGAAACTGAGACCTGCTTTTTGCTTCTGAATTACTTAAATCTATGGTATGTGGTGGAAGTTAAGAGGAGAAAGGAATCTTAAATGCTGTAAACAACTGTCTTTCTTGCCCACAGCAGTCATCATGAAATCCAATTTATGGTTTTGCTGTCCAAGGTGATAGATAATGCAGCCAGTCAGTAAATCTTGACCATGGCACCTTGGGCAAACTTACTAATAGACTTCACCCTTCTGCCCTGGAGTGATGAAAAAGAAGGTTGGCATCTTAAGACATACTACTATTGAGCTACAAAGAAGCTGGTCATATAATTTCCAGGACATGCTATAGAAAGAAGAGAGCAAGACAGGGGTGAGTGGGGGTAGTATTGAGTTCAAAGGACATCCAAACCCATCCTTAAGCACATTCAATGGTTACATCCATCACAAGTGCTCCTTGCCCTGGATATTTTGTAAAATAATGAGATTGAGTTAGATGATTCCTGAAGTAACAGGATTTAGAAATGGAGGGAAAACAGCACAATATATTGGAAAGTATATTCAATTTGGTATTAGAAATCCTGGGTCTGAAGTCCCAGCTCTGCCATATGTCTCCTATATGATCCTAGACAAGTCATTCTGCTTCTCGAGGATTCTGTCTCCCCATTGATAAAATGAGGGAATTGGATTAGATGACCCCTAAGGTCAATCCAGCTATAAATCTATGACCTTATAATAATGATTCTCTAGTTCAGTGCTTCTTAAATCATGGATTGTGACCCAATATGGGGTAATGTAACTGAATGTGGGGGTTGTGAAAGATTGGCTACTGTAAAAGATTTCTGAACTAACAACAACCAAAAATTAATTCAAAATCAAACATGTAATGAATCCAAGATGTTTCTGGCAGCACTTGCCCATGTTGTATTGTGTAACTTCACAGCAGCATTGGTTCTGAAAACATAACACGTGCACTTTATGCTGTGCATGCCATCACACCATGCAATGCCAATGAATGCTACCAGAAACACCTCAGCTCAGATTTGAGACTATTGTGTGTTATGAATTGCAGTGTCTTTATTGTATATACAAAACTGTTAAATGAATTTTGGCTTGGGATTAGGACAAAATTTCCAACAACTTTTGAAATGGCCCTAAAATATACTTTTTTTTCTATTTTCTAATATGTATTTATTTGAAGTGGCATTGTCAGCATTGATGGTTATGAAATCAAAATATCAATCAACACTGAAGAACATTGAAGATGTTCTACATCCTGCAGTATCAAATATTCCACAAATATTTAATTCTTTATGAAAAGATAAACAAGCACATACATCTCATTAGTCTGCAAATTTGTTTTGCCTTTAATGAATGGGGAAATTACATGCATACCAAAGAATTGTTTAGGTGGGTATATCTGTGTGTGTATGTGTGTGTGTGTGTATACATAGACAGAGGGCACAGGGTGAGTTGAATATGAAAGAATGATATCTAAAAAATAAAATTAAGACGTGAGAGAGGAACATATTGGGAGAAGGAGAAAGTGAGAGATAGAGTAAATTATCTCACATAAAAGAGGCAAATGAAAGCTATTACAATGGAGGGGAAGAGCAGGGAGGTAAAAGGCAGTGAGTCAACTTTACTCTCATTGGATTTAGCTTAAGGAGGGAATAATATACACACTCAATTGGGTATCTTACTCTGCAGGAAAGTAGAAGGGAAGGGAGTAACAGGGGAGTGTAAATGATAGAAGGGAGGGCAGATTGGGGGAAGGTGTAGTCAGAAACAAACACTTTTGAAAAAGGACAGGGTCAAAGGAGAAAATAAAATAAATGAGGAATGGGATAGGATGGAGGGAAATATAGTCTTTCACAACATGACTACTATGGAATGTTTTGCATAACTACATATGTATAACCTATACTGAATTGCTTGTCTTCCCAGTAGTGGTGGGTGAGGAGGAAAAAAGAGAGAGAATCTGGAACTCCAAGTCTTAGAAACAAATGTTAAGAAATTCTTGTTACATGCAACTTGGAAATAAGATACACAGGCAATGGGGTTTAGAAATCCATCTTGCGCTACAAGAAAGTAAGGGAAAAGGGGAAAGGGGAGGGAGATGAAAGGGTAGACTGGGGGAAGGAGTAATCAGTATGCTTGCCATCTTGGAGTGGAGTGTAGGGGAGAGATGGGGAGGAAATTTGGAACTCAAAATCTTGTGGAAATGAACATTAAAAATTAAAAATAAATAAATTCTTAAAAAAAAACTCTGATCAAATTGAATCCCTTAACTTTATAAATGAAGAAATTGAGGACCAGGGAAGGGAAAATCATTTCCCAAGCTCACTCACAAAGCAAGTTACAGAGCCTAGATATGAGTACAGACACTTTGATTCCAGATCAAGTTCACTATATCCTGTATCATACTGTTCCTTCTAATTTTTATGTTGTATAACTCTATTACTGCTGAGCATTCTAAAACATGAAATCAAATCTAGAACCAACATCTGAAAGGAGTCTAGATTTAATAAAATAAAGACTTAACATCTACTTGCAACTCTGAAGTCTTAGGAAATCACCTTTAGAAATCACTGGAATGTTCCTTCACTTCTAATGAGATATTTCACATTGTCTTCTATTTTTTCATTTTTTTGGTTCTGTTTTATAATTTCTTGATGTCTCAAAGAGTCATTAGCTTCCATTTGCTCCATTCTAATTTTGAAGAAATTATTTTCTTCAGTGAGTTTTTGGACCTCTGTTTACATTTGGCTAATTTTGCTTTTTAAGGCATTCATCTCCTCATTGACTTGTTGGACCTCTTTTGCCAAATTTTTTGCTAAAATCCTTTATGAGCTCCTTTATGACCTGCAACCAATTCATATTTTTCTCAGAGGCTTTTGATGTAGGAGCTTTGACTTTGTTGTCTTCTTCTGGTTGTATGTTTTTATCTTCTTTGTCACCAAAGTAAGATTTTATAGTCTATAATCTGTTTTTTCATACTGTCTGCTTGTCTTCTCACCCAAATACTTTATTTCCTAACTCTTTGTCAAGGTAGGGCTCTACCTCCAGTGCTGGTGGGGGTGGGGGTGGTGTACTTTTCCAGGCTTCAGGGGTTTTGTATCAGCCACTTGATCCCCCACTATCTGTGGGCCCAGAGCTCTGGAAGCAGACGCTGCTGCTGCTGTTGCTGCTGCTGCTGCTGCCACCACCACCCCAACCACCACCACCACTGCCCCAGGCCTGGGGCCAGACCATGCTCCTCTTTTGCCCAGGTCCCACAGAGTGAGAAGGGAAGAAAAGGGGAGGGAAAGGGAGCATGCTGGGAAAGGTAGGTTTGGAATCAGAGAATCCCAAGTGTTATTGTAGATAGATATCAATCATCTATTATTATTAACATACTTATTACTGATAATTATTATGTCATAATATAAAGTCAACTGTGATGAAACAGCTACAATAAACAATTATTCAAATATATAATGCTCTCTGGCCTTAGGGTTAGGAAGAGCATAAATTCTCACTCTGAATTTAAATGGTTAAAAAAATACCCATACCTGCACTTCCCTTTCATCCATGCCAGTCAAGGGACTATTTACTTGGATTTCTTCTGGGCTCATCCCCCAAGCTCCAGGTAGATGCCAATGGGATTGAATTCAAAGACTTCTGATTGCTCTGGGGGGGTGAACTGTGAATGGAGAATTACATAATCAAAGAGGAATCATAGAATTGTAGAGCTATAAAAGATTTTTTAACAACCAGAGGCAGTATGTGAGGGGAGGAAAAGGCAGAGGAAGGGAAAAAGCATTTATTAAGCACCTACTTAGTATTTTAAAAGCAGTATGCTAGGCACTTTTACAAATATTACCTCCTTTGATCCTCATAACAACCTGTGGAACAGGTGCTAGTCTTACCCTCATTTTAAGACTGAGGAAATGGAGGCAGATAGAGGTTAAGTGAGTTGCCCAGGGTCACATAGCTATTGAGTGTCTGAGGCTAACTTTGAAGTCAGGTCTTCTTGACTCCAGGCCCAAAACTCTATCCACATGGTCCTAGACTAATAAATATAATGGTTTGTAGAATTTATATAGTACTTCAAAGTTTGCAAAATGCTTTACAAATGTGATCTCATTTGATTCTCATAATAACCCTAAGAGGTATATACTATTTTTTTCCTCATTTTAGAGACAAGGAAACTGGGATTGTGACTTAACCAAGCTTAGACAGTTGTTAAGTATCTCAAGTCAAGTTTGAATTCAGATCTTCCTGATTCCAGGGCCAGAGTTCTATCCACTGTACCACATGGTCAGAAGACCCTGGGTTAGAATCCCAGCTCAACTATGAACTACATATGGGACCTTGAGCAAGTCACTTCAGTTCTCTGAGATGCAATTTCTTTTTCTGTGAAATGAAGGAATGGAACTAAATTATCTCTAAGTAACCAAGATCTATGCTTCTTTTTTACTGATTAAAAAAAAAGCTGAGCCCCATAAAGGTAAGATGACATGCTAAAAGTCCAACAGCCAGCTGTCCATGATGGAACTGGATCGGTGGTGATTCATTGCATAGCATTGCCTAATCTCTATGATTTTTCTCTACTCATCAATTTTTCCCAAAATTATTAAAACATCTCATTTCAAAGAACAGAAACAAGGCTTCTTATTTCAATAATTCTCATTTGCTGAATACATGAGCTAACCAATAATTTATAACAATGACCTCAAAAAGTAAAAAACTCACATTAGAATGAATTAAGCCTTGATTGAGTATTTCCTGAGTGGCAAAGCAGTAAGGATAGATTGCCTGATAAGGAGACACACATTTTTACAAAGTCATTTATTTAGACAAGAATTATCATGCATTTGATTTATAGAGCAATCATTCATTCCAAAGCAGAAGAAATTCAACAGGCCAAATAATATAATTACAATGAAATCTTATTCATAGATTAATACTGCTTAACAAACTAGTGATTAACCTCCCTGGGTATTTATAAATAGCTTCAAAAAGCTAACTACCTACAAGGGGTGGGGAACCTGCAGCCTCTAGCATCCTCAAGTATGGCCCTTTGATTGAATCAAAAGTTCACAGAATAAATCCCCTTAATAAAAGGATTTGTTCCAACTTGGACTCAAGTCAAAAGGCTGCACCCAAGGACCTAGAAGGCCACATGTGACTTCAAGGCAGCAGGTTCCCCACCCCGAGACTAGACAGAAAACCTAGTAGCTACAAATGATGGCAAGGAGATTAAGGGCAGAATCATTTTGGAAAGGGGTAAGCTAATATTTTCTTTGTTGATCCTTATTATATTTGAAACTTCTTTATTTGTCTTCCTTTATTAAGAATCATATCAGTATTATCATAAACAAATATAATTCGTTTGGGGGGAAGGGAAAATAGTCAATTAACTTTTTATCTTCAACAAGGAAAGCCCTGCTTAAATGGATGTATGAGTGTGGGAAGGTAGATTGATAAAATAAGAAAAGTAGGAAATTCTACTGCATCACTAGAAATAAAACTAAATGAACTTACAAAGACAGGGCCTCTGGATAATCCCTCCATCTTCTTCAAAACAATGCTTGATCTCTGCTTTCCTAATGTGCTATTTTCTTTTGGATGGCCTATCTCCCTGAAGTCATGTGTCATCAAAAAGGAGATGAACCTACAGAAATGGTTTTTGAAATGAGTATGTTGGGGAATATGTTCCCCAAGGGTGTGCAAGGTAATAAAATGGATTACAGAAAGAAAACATTGGAATTTCTGTTTGTTTGTTTGTTTGTTTCAAAATAAGAAAGAAATTAAGCATTACTGATGTTTAGCATACAAATTTACACTGGCACTCTTAGTCTATATATTCAGACATCAAATATAGTACATGTAGTATATTTAAGAAAGAGTGGGAATTCCACAGCATATGGACATTGCCAATGGCACTTCCATTTGTTCATTTGCTTTCAGCATAACAGTACATAGTGCACTTTACATCCATTTAAAAGAATTTATGTATAATATTATCAAATCATAAATATTTTAATCCTCACAAAATAAAGAAATGGTTTAAAAAGATTCTTGCAAAGAAACCATTTACAGACTAAAGATAATCCTAATACTGTAAACATAACTGAACAGAAAGAAAATAGCAAAATTATCATTTCTCCTACTTTTAGTAGGAACTGTTCATCAGTAGGAGGTAAAAACAATGATGAGTTAATCGACTCTGACAAGAAATTGGCTAAAAAACTCAAAATTCTTAAGATACTTGAAATATATTCCATTCACTATCATTATATTGTAATGTGAGATATGAGTTAATGAGAATATGAAACCATCCCAATTAGTGAGACATTAAAAGACTAAGTTTTTCCTGCTGAAAATGACATGAGTTTAAGAACTCTTATAATTGCATACTTTTTACAAAATAGAAATAGAATTTTCTAATCTGCTTTAAAACCTTCCAGATGAAGAGGTTTAGTGGGATCTGAACCCGTTTGGCAAAAATATAAAAATATAACACCTTATAATTAGTTTGCAAGAACAACTTATTCACATCAAGGAAGTTGGAATTTCCTAGCCAAATGTCATCAGAAATTTTCACATCAGTAAATGGTGCACGGGCTTAAAATGGAATATCAGTAATTAATAAGTTCACCTTATGCTACATTTCTTCCATTTTGTTACAAATATCTTAATACAACAGAGATAGCCCTGGCTCTAGAGTCAAAGGATACAGACCTTGTCTCTGATACTGGCTACCTACATGCCTTTGGACAAGTTGCTTTAACATCCATGAGTGTCGTATTTTTATTTGTAAAAGGAGTAGGTGTTCAAGTGTCTTCTAAGGTCCCTTCCAACTCTCAGTCTCCCATACTCTGATCTTTTCAAAGTGTCTTTTCAAATTCTGACAGCCATTAAAACCAAGTACTGAAAATAAACAGACCTTTGAATTATTGTTTCAGAGTGGTACATTAAGAATTTTTTTTAAATAATAATGCATATTCAACTGCAATGCTTTCCCTAAAAATATTACCTATAACTTTAGTGAAACAAAAATTGTATATCATACTACTTCTAGGTCTGTATCCCAAAGAAACCATTAAAAAGAGAGAAGGACCTACATGTACAAGAATATTTATAGCAGCCTTTTTCATGGTGGCAAAATACTGGAAATTGAGGGGATGCTCATCAATTGGGGAATGGTTTAACGAGCTGTGGTATATGAAAGTAATGGAATATTATTGTGCAATAAGAAATGATGAAACAGGCAGATTTCAGAAAAATCTGGAAAGACTTGTACAAACTAATGCAAAGTAAAATGAACAGAACCGGGAAAATATTGTACACTGTATCAGTAACATCGTGTGATGATCAACTGCAAATGACTCAGCTAAAAGAACTGCTCAGTTTCGCAAAGGCAATTCCACCCACTCTTCTCCTGTTCAACTCTGGGCCAGACTCATTATCCATTTGCAATGTCTATTCGAGATATATGTACTGATAGATCAGCTCTAAAAGTGTGGCAGAAGTTAGTTATAAACTTGAAAACATAAACATTTTAGTTCTAGATAAGTATAGAAAGCTAAAATTGTAAAAATGCAAACCCTAAAACACTAACCTAAGCAGAAAACCAAATCTGGGAATATTTCACTAAGCCGTAAATGATATGACTAAAATAAAAAGAATTATAACATGAGAGTACTCTACTCACATCAGCCTCTAAAAAGTGTTTATGTTTTCAAGTTTGTAACTAACTTCTGTTCTTTTGATATTTCAAACTTCTGCCTGAAGCCAAGGCCAATCTTTTCAATAACGATGTTATTTCTTTGGACAGACAGTATGTCATAGAAGTGAACAGAAGCCAGTCTTGGAATCAAGAAGACTTGAAATCAAGTCATGTCTCTGACATATACCTGTTTGTGACCCTGGGCAAGTCACTGGACTCCTAACTTTCTCAGTCAACTCTGAAAGCCAACTCCCTAAGGCCTATGAGATATAGTCCTGTTGTTCATCTACATGGTCAGACATAAAATCTGTAGCAAGATATTCTTTCATTAATAAAATTAGAGGTATAGGCCCACTTCTTTCAACCATACCTCATGCAAGAAAAAAAGTCTTCTCTCAGAGCTGTATGACTATAACTCTTGTAAGTCTATGGCTTTCTAAGAACCAATTAAATTTGAGGGATGCCCAATGGGCAGTAGTAAAGCACATGTGATGGATGAGCCAATTCCTGTATGTTCCCATGAGGAATTGTAGAGGATTGGCAGTGGAATGAATGGATGTCATCACATATGATTAGCCAAAACAAGGTGAATCACATAGAACATAAGCCCTTGAAGCAAAAATAACCACATATGGATTCTATGCACCATTATTGTCTATGCCAAGAGAATAGGACAGTGCCCATCATGGAGAGCAGAACTCCTAAAGAGGATTCATTCTACCTGGGAGTCATTAAGACTTAGCCAGTGATCCCAGCTGGCTCCTCCCTGACTCTAACCTGTTCCTCTGCTATAACCCCTATTCATACTGACTTGGCAGTATGATCCAGAGCACAGGGCACAGCAGGGCCTTATTAAATTTATCCTACCCCTACCAAGATTGGGGGTACAGAGTATACACATGATATCTCCGTGCCTGGGACAGCTACCTTGAATATATAGCAGCGGACTTGGAAGAGAGGGAGAATAGCAAGGGAGATCCAGTTCAGAGATTATATTCAAACTGACCATGAGAGGTGGAAGGAATCTTGCCTCTTTTTGTATCTCCAGTGCTTATCATGGTCCCTGGCACAGAGTAGGTACTTAATAAATGTTTATTGACTCACTGCTCTTGGAATCATTGATGAATCTAAAATTATCTAGCCCCTAGGTTTGAAATGACTTTTCCAGTCCACAGCACGACATCAATAGCTTAACTCATAGATGGTTCCTCATTTTCCAGAAAACATTTAACTAGCATGGAGAGACCAGAGCTTTGATACAAGTAATGAGATTTAGAGAATAGAATTTTCTTTAAATAATGAATGCCAAAGTTCTTGTATCTTTTACATTTGCTACATTTATATTTTGACACCAATTTCACTATGATGGCGTAGACACTATTTAGAAGTTTCCAGGTGAGACATTTCCAACCTATCCCTTTCAGGAGGTGATTGGTCCATAGGTGTTACACATTGCA
>CM053581.1:127295508-127316736 GCA_028627135.1 Pseudochirops cupreus | reverse complement strand
CATATAGACCTACTTCTCAGGGTTGTAGTGGGGATCAAATAAGATATTTGTAAAATGCTTTGAAAGCCTTAAAGCTAGATATTATATAGAATATTATGTATATATGTATATGTTTATATATTTTGCATGATATAGCTACATAATAAAATACATGTTAGCAAATATTAGCTAGCTAGTATATATAGAAATATATATATATATAATATATACATTTATAATAGGTAGTTTCATTTGTGTAAATATATTTATAATAACCCTAAGAAGTAGCTGTTATTTTTATTCCCATTTACTGATTTCAGATCAGTAAATCAGCAGGCAGATTTCAGAAAAACCTGGAAAGACTTAAATGAACTGATACTGAATGAAGTAAGCAGAACCAGTAGAACATTGTACAGAGAGACAGCAACATTTTGTGATAATCAACTTTGATAGACTTAGCTCTTCTCAGCAATGCAAGGATCTAAGACAATTCAAAAAGACTCATGATGAAAAATGCCATCCACATCCAGAGAAAGAATTATGGAGTCTGAATGTAGATCAAAACATAATATTTTCTCTTTTTTTTCTTTCTTGTGTTTTTTTTTCCTTTTTGTTCTGTTTCTTCTTTCACAACATTACTAATATGGAAATATGTTTAATATGATTGTACATTTATAGCCTATGTCAGATTGCAGATCTGTAAGACAGGTAAACACTAGCACACAGGAGGGCTGCTAGCACAGATTCACTCTTGATCTAGCAAACAGGAAGGACAGGAAGACAGCTTTGGAGGGATTAATAATCTCACTTTATTCTAGTCTAGTCTTCTCAAGAGGCATTCCTTTATCACCCTTCTCACAGGGACAAGTTGGGGGGGGGGCACGGGCATAACTATACCTATATCTCAATGGGGTCAATCTAAACTGCTATAGCTTCTAAACGTGCATAAATCCCCTCAAGCCTCAGTGCAGGCCATTTGAGGCAAACACAGATTCCCCCACTGCCTTGATGTAAGCTAATCAAGGCACACATAGCATTCCAGTTTGTGCATTCAACCTTAAGGGTTCTGCTATGAATTCCCCAATCACTGACCAGTGCCTACCTGCTTTATAGGGCAACAGACAAAGAAGGCATATTGCCAGCAATAGCCTCACAAATTTACATTTTTTCACCCTTCTATCTCACTGCACAGTCACAGTGGATATTTACAATTTAAGCACAAATGCTTATATTATTTATCATAATAAAACACTGCACAAGCATGGTGAAGATGTTTTGAAACACAAGTCTGGGAAACAGAGATTGTTATGGCCATGGATCCTGGGAAACTAAACTCTAAGAAAGAATAACAAAAATTTACCTTACATATTAAAATCCACCTTACTTACAACACCATCTTGGGGAGGGAGATGGAAAGGAAGGGGGAAATTTAGAACTCAAAATCTTATAAAAGTGAATGTTGAAAACTAAAAAAATAATAAATAAATATTTTTTTTTAAAAAGAAAGAAAAATGGATGTGTGAGTTGGTATATCCTGCCTACCTAACTCACTCAAGAGTGTGAAAAATAATGTATAATTGCTACCTTTCACATCATTGACTCAACAGGGAAGTTTTAAAGCAATCAGATCTGCCATGTGTGCACTAATGGAGACTACAGTTAGATTATTGTCATTGCAGAGTACTTTAGTAGAGAGAGCATTTGATTTAGACTCAGATGCCTGCTGCCCTTTGCTCAAATCCTGGTTCTATTACTAAGCACCTGTGCAACCTGTGGTAGCCTCATCTAACGTCTTTAGACCTACGTTTCTTCATTCATACAGATAAAAGGATTGGATTCAATGGCCTCCATGAGCCCCTCTAGACTATCTATCAACTGTAAATAATATACTATGTTGTGATGAGCCCCTTCTCATCTCCAGCTTCTTCCATTTTCTCCACAGATGTATGCAGACTGATAGCCCCCATCAGTGAAAGCACTTATTTGATGAAGAAAACTGACTTGACAGGAACTATACTATCTCTCATAGGTCCGTGTGGGAAATTAGCTAGAACCCCTTTAAAAGGGGAAGTTTATGTAGCACCTGCTATGTGCCAAGTACTGTGCCAAACACTTTTTACAAATATTATATCATCTGTTCCTTATAATAAACTTACAAGGTAGGTGCTATTATTCTCATTTTAAAGTTGAGTAAAGTGAGGTAGAGCTTAAAAGACTTTTCCAGGATCACACAACTAGTAAGTTATTGAGGTGGGATTTGAACTCAGGTCTTCCTGATTTCAAACTCAGCACTAAAATTATTGTACCATCAGCTGCCTCCAGCTGGTATAAAAATGCACTCAATTCACATAAATTGAAAAGCAAAAAGGGAAGCCTCAAGCCACTGTGAGTCAGGAGAATACTAGACGTAGAGGAAAAATGCACCTTTTAAAACTTATGCTGGTCATCTAAGGTAAGTGGTTTCAGTTCCACCAATTACAAGCAAAGACGTTCATCTGTTACTGATTGGGAATTGATTCACTTACCATAGTGAATAACCATGTGAAGGCCCTACAACTTATGACTTTTCTGATGCCCCAACTATTGACGAGGACACACCTTAGAGTGGAAAAGCTGCTCATGGAGATGTTTCTCTAAGATGTAACATTTTCTGAGCCTGAGAATATTTTTTTTCATCATAGTTCCTCCTCTTAGACTTTAATCTTCTAACTCTGGATAGTATGAACAGGCATGTAGGATACCACAGGTCCCCAAACCACTGCCATTCCCAAAGTCAGGGTAATTCACCAAGAATCCAAACACATATAAGAATCACGTGCAGATCTCCCTACCCCTACTACTATGTTGCCCACCCAGGTGTATCCACCTCCTTTCTCATTCTATCTTCCCACATAATATCTGCGCAAATACTCTGTGTCACCCCAAGAAACACCAGCAAGATTTGCTGTCTGTTCTCTTTATAAACCCTTGTCACAACAGCCCTGAACAGAAGTCCAGATAAAATCCATCATTTCTGACCAACTGTTTTCAGGAACCCCAACAGATAGGATGCCTCTTGGAGCAATCTGAGTCTAAAGAGCATGGGATGATACAGTCTTGTCCCAGCAAGCTGACATGAGAAATGTTCTCCCAAGCAGGGCACAAACATTGGATTTGGTGGGGAAGCTCATACTTCCTCCCCATCATGGCCAGACTTGCTGGCACAGGGCTAGAGTAGAAATTCGAGATATGGAGGACTGCCAAAAGGATGAAGCCTACCTCCATCTTCCATGTTCGCACCTGGGGCCTATATTCCCAAAACACCATGCTGCCACAATTGTTTCTGACCAGAGCAGATTGCACTCATGCCACTTAGCCCAGACAACTGAGACATATGGGACACCTAATATAAGGAGTCTAGCCTTGATCCTTTGCTTTCTGCATCGCCACTCAAATTTGTTCCAGGTGTCATAATTCTTAGGATGTGAGAGGTAGATAGCTCAGAGTCATCATTCTGTTCCATCAGCAGTCTTCCTCATCCAACACCTCACCCCCATACCCAAGATGCTGACAGAGTACTAGCAACAACATTTTGCTAGCAGGGCCCTTTTGTGCGCCCACATGGGCCTGCTTCTCCCCTTAGCTTGATAGCTTTTCTGGATCTCTAGATTTAGATTAGATAATGGTGTAGCTTCCCTTGTCTATGAGGGACTTGTCTATACAGCCTCCCAATTTGTAGAAGCTTCTACTTTGGCATAATTTCCATAAAGCCCTCTGAGTGCTGTTAGATAGTGTGAAACAAAAGGCTTTTTAAAATAAATCTACTTAGAAGGCTTTTTAAAACAAATCTACTAAGAAACAATTACCAAATTCCTCATTAGGCAGCCAGGAAAAGCTCATTATGAGACATTGGGGGTTTCAGAAAATTTAATGAAATGATTCTGTGGAAAACAACATGGGACACATTTTATATATCATTTGTATAGCACACTGGGGGAGAGACAGAGAGACAGAGACAGACAGAGGCAGACAGAGAGAGAGACAGAGAGACAGAGACAGAGACAGAGAGAGACACAGAGAGAGACAGAGACAGAGGAGAGACAAAGGAGAGAGACACACACAGAGAGAGAAGAGTGAGAGAGGAGAGGAGAGGAAGGGAGGGGAGAGAGGGAAGGGGAGAGGAGGGGAGAAGAGAAGAGAAGAGGAGAGGAGAGGAGAGGAGAGGAGAGGAGAGGAAACAGAGACAGAGACAGAGACAGAGAGACAGAGATATTACACGGTTTGTAAATTTCTACCCTATGTATGGAGAGAAGAGTAGACTTGCTGCTCAGTGGGTAATGTTACAATAAGGCATCTCTCAGGCTCCATCCTCTTTTCTGAGCAATTCAACTTGAAATTACAGAACCTAGCGTTGGCCATATGGAGAGTAGTCTGGCTGCTGGATTCCCCAGAACTTAAAATTGTAAAGCAGTTTGTTGATGGATTTATCTGTCCTCAGAGCATAATCCGCTCCAGGTCATTGATAAAGGGGAGGCAAGCCGGGCTGAAATTGCAGACCAAGGGACAATGAGGATCAGTTCCTGCCTCTGGTTTATAGATGATGTTTACAGTATGAAATGGTGAGCTACACCTCAGTAATGTGAACCTGCTCAAGGGGATAGGAGGGAGCTTATTTGTCAAAACAGAACCATATCATTTCAGAATACATTTCATGAGCACCATTTCTTGCTTTGGAGGGTGCCTGAAAAAAAGTTGCATTAAAAAACCTGGAAGAAAGGACTCACATCAAAATGTTATAGACCTACTTCATATCTAATGTGTATCTGAGCAAAGCATTCGATTCAAAATATACTTATTCAGTACCTGCTATGTGCTAGGTATTAGGGATGCAAAGATTAAGAAAAAGAAAATACTAATTGTCCTTAGGAAACAAACATTCCACTGGAAAGAAATATCATGTACATAAATAATATAAATTAGAAATAATTATACCAAGTTGACAAAAAGTAAGAGGCAATGAGATCTGGGCTCAATCAGAAAAACCTGGTTTCAGGTTTCACTGTGCTCATATATAAGAGACTTTATTTCAAAGTGCCTCAGGTGATTCTTCAAGAATGCAAATTGGGGGAAAGTTGCAGATCTTCATTTGTAGAAACAATCTCCTCACTGTAATTTTCCCCTCATCTGATGAAATGGTAGACCTGGATCAGAAACAAATATGAGAATAAAAACAGTCATTGCTCAGGAGTGCACTAGCAATTGTGAATCAGGAAAGGTCTCATGATGAGGTGGTTCCTAAACTGAATCTGGAAGGGAGCTAGGGGTTTCTTATGGAGGTGAGGAAAAAAAGAGCATTGCCAGGACTAGGGAAAAATATTATAAAAGCATGTAACTAAAAGATAGAATGTTGTGGACCGGGAAGAAAGTTGTCCATTTTGACTAGAATATGGAGTGTTCAATTAGCAGTATTGCGAAATCAGTCTAGAAAAAGTAAATTGCCTTGAGATTTCAGAGGGCTCTAAACAAGAAAAGATTTTATAGCTTTCAAAGTTGTTATTAATTTGACACAATAAGGATCTACTGACACTTCTCAAACAGGGAAGTAACAGTCAGCTCTGTGCTTTAGAAATATCAGTTTAGCAGTAAGATAGAAAGCCAAAGGGAAGGAAGGGGAGGGGCAAAGAAACTGTAGATGGATTTATTTTGCAGTTTCCATGTTTGAACTCTCTGTGTTTTTTTTTCCTTGTAGAAACAGAGTTTCCCACCACTTAATTTAAGATACTTCTGCTTGTAGACCCCTACCAGAGATGTCAGAGTACAGCTGTAGAGCAACCGAGTTCTCTGAGAGACCAAAAAGACGAGCAGAAATAAAGCACATGAGATATAGTCAAGGTACGTTGAAGGATGCCCAACATTTAAATAAGACAAAGTTCCTGACTTCATAGGGTTAATGCCCAAGTTAGGGAATATGACATAAACACAGATATACGTAATATAAAATAATATATGATAGTTCAAAAAGATCATTGCCAACTCTGGAGATTAGAAGAAATGGAAAATAAATGAATAAAATTAGAGAGATTTCTCAGGAATGGAATTAGGCAAATGTCCTGATTTTCAAGAAAGGGAAGAAGATCATCTTCAAAATACAGTGTCCCAAAAAATCTTAGCAGAGTTCCAAGCTTTAGTAACTTAAATGTTCTAGTAGTTTTAAAGTAGTGGTTTACTACTAAAACTTCAAACTACACAAGACTTTTGGGATTCCCCCAATCCATATTTACTTGAGAGCTGGACTTGTATTGCTGGAAAAATTCTAAAATGTATGATTAAAATATGATTTGTGAGTAAATAGAACAAGAAATCATGACTAATAAGGGACAGCATGGGTAATAATAAGACAATTCAATTTAAAACCGAATGTGACTTTATAGATCATCTGATCTAATTTCCTCATTTTGTATATAAAGAAACTGAAGTCCATAGAGGTTAAGTGACTAAAGACAGACAGGAAATGTGTAAGTAAATGACAGTTCATTAAGAACAGTTCATATCAAGCTGAACTTGCTCCTTAGAAGCAGCTAAATGCCACAGGGGGTAGAGCACTGGTATTGGAGTCAGGAAGAGCTGAGTCCAAAACCAAACTCATGTATTTTCTAGCTCTGTGAGCCCCCTCAAGTCACTTAACCTTTATTTCCTCAGTTTCCTTAACTGTAAAATGGGGATAATAATAGCACCTACCTCCCAGGCTGACTGTGAGGATGAAATGAGATAATATTTTTAAAGCTCCTGGCATATAATAGGAGCTGAATAAATGTTTGTCTCCTTCCTCTCACCCTCTTTTAACAGAGTTATTAAAACAGTAGATCAAGAGAATATTGTAGACATGGTGCAAGTAACTTTAGCAAAGGTAATTGTCGTTCTTTCAAGATATCCTTGTGAACAAGATAGAGATAAGGGGACTTTGTCATAGTTTAGAGAGGTATTAATGAATCACTGTCAATATGGAAGAGGGGCTCTAAATGAATTCACCAAGGAATTACTCTTTGTTCTTAGCTGTTCAAGATTTTGATCAAGGACATTCTTATCAAATTTGTAGATCACAAAGACATAGGAGGTATAACGAATATGTTGTATGACGGAATAAGGGCCTAAAAATGGACCCCCCAAAACACATTAGATAGCAGAAACCAATGATCCATATCCAATGAGATAAAATTTAATATAGATAAACATAAAATCCCACACTCAGGTTCAAAATAGTCAAATGCAAAAATACAGAATGGGAAAGGTATGGCTAGATAAGTTAATGCAGAAATACTCAAGATTTAATTGGAGTATAAGATGAATCAATATGTATGGCAAGGTGGCCCTAAACAAAAAAAAAATGAATGAGATTTTAAATTTAATTTAGGAAAACACTGTTTTTTTTTTCCAGTTGAGGAAATAATTGTCACATCTTACTATGTCTTGATCAATCACATCTGGAAAAATACATTTACTTCTATGAATTATGTTTAAGAAGGACAGTGATGACCTGGAGAGTATTCTAGACTAGAAACTACACCATAAGAGGACACAGAAAAGGAATAACAGGTGTTTAGCCTGAAGAGGGAAAGATATGAGGAAACTGTGATTATTCCTTCCAAGGATTTGAAGAGATGTCATTTGGCAGAGGAATTAACTTTGTCCTGGTCCCTCCAGAATGTAGAATTAAGAGTGATGGGTAGAGAATGAAGGAAATCATTTCAATTTGCATAAGGAGGGAAAAAACCTTCCACATGATTCCAAAATACGGTATATTGACTTAAGAGGTGGTGAGTTCACCATCATTGCACGTCTTCAAGTGAAAGCTAGATGATTGCTTTTCAAATACTGTGAAGGAAGTCCTGATCAGGAAAGAATGAGCTGGCCTCAGGGATCTTTCCCAACCCTGAGAGATACCAATACTCTGCTGTTTAAAAACTTCTCTTCTGTAATGGAGGATGGAATAATTTTAAATTGGTTAATTGCAACAGTATCTGAGGCTGTCACTGGAGGCAATCTGGTAAAAGTGTTGTTAGAGAGGAACCTCCAAGATATTTAAATTTAAATCAAATATCTTCCAGCCTGAGAAAACAGAAGGAAGAGTCGGCTATATTTCTCTAACGTAGAGTATTTCTCAATATTCAAACACTTCAAAGAAACTATGACTACGGATCTGAGTGTAACAGAGTGGATATCTCCTTACTCTGTGCAGATAACAATGCATCCAGGCTTCATCTCATTTGATTCCCACCCTCCAAAATTTTTTTTCCAAAGATCTTTCATAGCAGACACATTCAGTGTATTGGAGTCTTCCAAGTCAGAGGTGTCAAACATAAGACCTGCAATACTTTGAGTGCAATCCCAACCAGATTAAACCGTAATTAGGAAATATTTAACAAACCAAATAAAAATTCAGTAGAACATATAATGTTTACATGTAAGTTTCTAAGTCAACATGTGACCCATAGAGAACATTGTATATGGTTTTGTGGTCCTGTTTCTATTGGAGTTTGACGTCAGTATTCTGGGTCATAAAAACAAAACAAAACCCAAACAAACCAACAATGACAACAGCAACAAAAAACCCACCACCTTTCTAACTAACACTTCAGCATTCAGGCTGCCCACCTTCTTCCTGTCCTGTTACCTCATGACTCAACTGACCCTTTTCTTTCCTTCTTTTTTCATATTAGGATTTTTAAAGATAGTTTTGTCACATTCTTTTAGGATTGGCCCTTTTTTCTCTTTTTGAGAGAAATATATTCTGATAGGAAACAACTAGTATTCTGATATTCAACTAGTATTCTGTATTCTGATAGGGAACAACTAGTAATTGATATGAAGATCATATCAAAAACAGCAGACTATAGATAAATCAGAGCAATGGTCAAAGTCACTATCAAATTAGAAAAAAAGGCAAGAGATATTTTGAACAAGTTTAATAACTTTAACCTAATAGATAAGTTTTAAGTATGAAAAAGGGCAAAAAAGCAAAGATACTGACCCATAACTATTTCCTCCAAAAACCTGAGTGATATAAAAAAATTCACAATGAAAAAGTCAAGAGTCCTAAGCCTGCCTTAGCTAACGAATACTTACTGTCTTTACCAGTTGGAAAGCTACAGCAGCCATGGACAATGGTTTAGTTTAGACAGCAGACATGGTTTAGGATACAAATTCATTTGTAAAGCACTGGGGAGGTGGATATGAGCAATATTATCTCACAAAATAGTAGAAAGCAGTAGAAATAAAAGCATGCCTTGAGCTAAGTTGATGAATTGCCCTTAAAAAGTTAAAGTCGAAAAACAGTGATTGGACCATACCAAGTACTTAATAAAGAAAAATCTGACAGTCTTAATTTATTGTTTTATAAGACATCTCGTTGAAATCATGATCCCAAAAGAATGGGCTGGGGAGGAGGAATAATAAACTATATTATTATCACCACCCAAAAAAAAGGTGACTGAGAGAACATTAATAATTGCAAAATCATATGTCTAATTTTCCATCTTCACTTTTTTCAACAATAGTGGTCTACATATGCAATGAAGTTGAAACCATAAAAGAAGAAATAGGCTTTTCAAGCAATTCTCTACAGTAGTTCACCTCTTGACAGGTACAAAATTGACTAACAGTTATGAATAATGTGAGATTCTAAAATGCTTACTATTTATTAATTATCAAAAACCATTTGTCTCTGCAGAGCAATAGTTCTCAACCTTCCTAATGCCATGACCCTTTAATACTCACATGTGGGCATATCTGCATGTGGGTGGACCCACCTAGAGATGGATAGAGGAGCGGCGTCTTGCTTCCTAAGACCATCAGAAATATGGCAATCCCTGGGACCCCTGTGAAAGGGTCGTTTGACCTCCAAAGGGGTTGTGACCCACAGGTTTAGAACCGCTGCTGTAGAGCCACATACAGCCTTGAATGCTATCCTACAACAAGAAGTGTCTCGTGTATTCTTTCACATCACATCAAGAGATTTGATAAATGCAACTATGAAAATAACTGCTTAATAACATTGGATTGTGGGTTTTTTTTTTTTTTGGAAGGGCAGTTGGGATTAAGTGACTTGCCCAAGGTCACACAGCTAGTAAGTGTTAAGTGTCTGAGGTCACATTTGAACTCAGATCCTCCTGACTCCAGGGCCGGTGCTCTGTTCACTGTGCCACCTAGCCTCCCCATAACACAGGATTGTTAATATCTTCTGTGGCATAATACAAAGCAACCTGGTTTCCAATGGTATTTGTCTTCGTCATGGAGAAATTTTTTAGACAATGATATCCTCCAGATTCTTTATTTGTAGATGACATTATCCTGATTGTATCAAGCCCCAGAATACTTTAATATGTCTTCAGAGATAAATGTGTTTAAAGAACCACAAATTAAGACCTGGTGCTGCTAAATGCTTTTAGTCATTTCTTTTTATTATTTCTTTTGAAGCTTTTAAAAATCTTTTATTTCCTCAATAAGAATTCCATAATTTTTTGTTCTATAAAATATTCCTTTGTTAGTTTTATTGATATGGAAATAATTAATTGAATTATTTTCAGTAGTATAATTATTTTTATTACATTGGCTTGTCTTACCCACGAGCAACTAACATTTTTCTACTTAGTTAGTTATGTATTTCTATAAATATTTGTTGTAGATTTATTTACATAAGTCTTATGTACCTTGGAAGGAAGAAAACCAGTTATTGTATATATTCAGCAGTAATTTTCAAAAAAATTATCTGTTCTTGCAGACTTTTATCTGTATTATGGTTAAATGCTGATGATTTTTGAATTTATTTTATATTCTGCAAGTTTCTTTATGTTGTTAATAGCTTCAATTAATTTTTAGTACATATTATAACACTGATGTTATAAAAATGAACGATTTTGAAGTCTTTTACAAACTGGCAAAGAATGAAGTGAGCATAATCAGGAGAACAATTTATATAACCACACTAAAAACACCTTTGAAATGGTTTGTAATCAATATAATAATCATTTATGATTCCAGAAGACTGGAGAAAACATATTACTGACTTCAGAGAGGTGATAGTATACAGAATGAAAATATACATGTGTATATGTATACGTGTGTATACATACACACATATAGATAGATGTGCATAAAGAGATGTTCATAGATATAGATGCAAGCATATATATACAATATACATACACATATACATATATTGGTAGATGTATATATTGTCTATAAATGTATACAGATATATATGTATATATACATGTATGTATAGATTATCTCTATACACAGGTATTTATATGTGTATGTATATATGTATATATGTATAAATATATATATATATATATATATATATATGTATAGTATCATCAGGAGAATTTATTTTGCTTGACTATGCATTTTTGTTACAAGTAGTTTGGTTTTTTTCTTTTTCTTTTTCCCAATAAAGTGGGAGGTGGGAGGGAGAGCAAATGTATTTCACTTTTGTTTATTATTTTAAAGAGATATTAGGTCTCCTCTAGATGTGAAATGCTCTATGTACTTTTATGTGAAGCCACTGCATAATTAAATTTACTTTTTTGCAAGAAACATCATGAAGTGAGAGTAACCTGTAAGCATATGCAACGTTAAAAAAGCACATAAATAAATCTAACCTTTAATAAAAATACCAATTATTTGGAAAGCTCCTTCCACCTGCTTTGGAAAAGATGAATCACTAAATATATATTAAATGCCAGCTGTGTACCAAGCTCTATGCTAGGCATAGCAAACAAATACTAAAAGAGGTAGAACGAAGTCTTTGCTTACAAGGAGCTTACCGGTTAACGAAAAGGCATGGAGTTCTAAGTTTCCAACATGTAGGAAAAATGTATTTTGTCTTTGGATCTTTTAGAAAAAATGGGTACTGTAGATGTAGCTGTCATTTATAAAGATATTAAAGCAATACAAAATACTTTACATATATTCATCTTTACATATTTATACCAAATAGTCACCCTCACACCAACCCAGTGAGATAGGTTACCATCTTATAGATGAGGAAATTGCATCTCAGAGAAGTTCAGTGACTTGCTGATGGTCACACAGCTAGTAACTATAAGAAGCAAAATTTGAACTTTAGTCCCTAATGCCAAGTCCAATTCTCTTTCCATTATAGTATGCTTCTACTCAGCTTGATTAAACTTCTTTTAATAAAGAGATATCTGGAACATAAAAATATCTTGGATCATCCATTGTTAAATCTAAGAGAGTTCAAGCAGAAAAATTAACAACTTGAACGGAACTCAAGCATGAAATTACCGACTTGCATCTTGGCAGTGGTAGGAGATGCAGTATGTAGCTGAACTGCAAGGACAGTGCCAAAATGGTGAATAAATCATTTGGGAGCTGAATCTATCCAAAGGAAGCAACAAGGTGACAACACCTGACGTATTTTAAGGATGTTGATATATTGGAATGTGGTTTTGTTTCCTATTCTAGACTAAATTGTAGTATTGGTGGGGCACAGGAAAAGTAACAGCCCCCCACCTGCTTCACTGGGAGGTGCAGCAGAGGAAGAAGAGGCCTCCAGATGCTGACAGGAGCTTTATAATTGTTTCATTTGTCTGGCTTTTAAGCCGGCTCCAGTCCTTCTGCTGAATATATCTCCTTGCTTTAGGAAAGAAATAAAGAAGCATGTCTCTGCCTACATAATGCTCTCTGAACACCTACTTGTGCAGTGTTTAAATACTCATAATAAGCAATGGCCTCAATAAAGCCTGAGTCACTATTGTCTTTCTCTCAAGGCCAATAACACGCTTCTCTACTCAGTTTCTTTCCTTGCCTGTGGAGAGAGCAGGGTCAGACCAGTAAAGCAGGTTTCCTTGGGCAGTTTAGGTCAGCAGCCTAGAAAACCCCAGAGCATTGTCAGGGAAATCAGTTTTATCTGTGTCTGGCACAAAACAGCCCTGCAGTGCATCTCAGACAGCTAAGCCGAGGGGAAAATATTTCTAATCCTCTCAGCCAGTCCTTTTAGCAGGCTCCGAACTCCCTTGGCTCCCTGACCTCCATCCTAACAGGGCTTATTATATCTGACAAATTATTTGGTTGGGGCATGAATAGCTCAGTTCGGGAATGCATACCCCTCCATGAAAGAACATGGGGAGATTGGAAGGAGTAAGGTACCCCTTAGGTGATAGGGGTCATTTCCAAATTTGAGTTTGGGAATGACTCAAATACACGACTCAGACATTTTCTCCCCTTATTGGTGGAATGGGATAGATGGAATTCAGGAGTGTGTATGTGTGTAGGTATAGTATGCTTTGGAATATAGGGAAGGGGCAGGGAGAAAGACCAATGATCGCAAATAACATCATCATTTGTCTTAGCCCCTTTTTCTCTATATTCATAAAGAGTGATACGACATATGTGTTTAAGTACATTTGAGTGAATGTGTGTGTCAAAGGGGATCATCAGATGATAGTGACCTAGCAACCAAAGTGAAAGGCAAAGGATAAAGTAAGCAAGTGGTTGGTTAGAATTCATGAGCAGGGAAGTTAGCTCCTGTATGATCTACAGAATGTAACTGCAAAATTTATTTTCCTAAAACACAGATCAGAGCACAGCACTCCCATGGGTAACAATCTTCAGTGGCTCCCTTTTATGAGGATGTGCCGGCTCAACCAAATTTCCCATTTAAGGATCCTTGAAGTCAGCAAACCAGCTTCCCAGCATAATCCTTCCTTATCCTAATTCAGCCCTGCAAAAGGGGTATAAAACTACATAGGGAACGGTTGTAGTCCAGGAACACTCACTGCCTCTTATTTAGTTTGGGAAAAAGGAAGGGTATACCTGGTGAGAAAATCACCCCCATTGGGAACCTCACGTTATACTCTATCATGGAGACGTAGAAATATCCAAGTGAGTTGTCCAAGGTTATACAGTAGCTTCACAACTCAGCAGAGAGTAAACAACATGAGAGCTGAATTCCAGGGGATGTGTTTAATTCAGCTTTTGCTGCTTCCCCAGAATATAAACATCCATTTCCTCTGTAAACTAAACCTTATAGGTCTATTACAAAGCAAGCTTTTCAACTTCTATCCCCCTCCCCTGGTCCTCCCAACCAATTTGCTAATGGGGTACCATTTGTGCTCAGAATGATTCAGTCCCTTTGTCAGGTTGCTGGCTTCAGAAACAGCCTCACTGCTCTCATTTTTCCTCAATATTTTGCATTCTGTAAAACAAACAAGCAACAGCTCAAATAATAATGATCTCTTTGTGACTTGCAGAGAGCAGGGCTCACACAATATGAATCAGACTTCTCTCGCTTTCCTGAGAGAACCAAGCAAATCTCATAGCCAAAACGTAAATACTGCTTCCAAATTTGCAAGGCAATCATAACCTTGTTGTTCTAGGGAAGGAATAAATGTTCCTATTTCAAATATGTTTTGGTATGTAAAAAAAAGTCTTTTATTTCATCAAATGAACTTATGAAATAGGAGGAAGTCAATGAACCCATGAGTAGCCTATATGAACACAGCCACATATGGAAAGCAAACACAAGTGGATATTACCTTTAACTTCTTGCATTCAATAGGCCAGCTTAGAACAACGTGTCAAGAAAAGCTCAAATTGGTAACTGGGAAAAAACTCAATACTTATAAGTAATGATGATCAGATTCAACTTCACAGAGACATATATATCAAATTACCCCATTTCTACCTTCTTTTGGGGGTGTGGTACCTGTTTCTTTTCATGATTCTGGCTTCATTATTTTAAAGTACCCTGACTTTACTGAATAATCCTTTTTTAAATCTTATTTTATTTTTTTGGAAGGGGCAAGGCAGGACAATTGGGGTTAAGTGACTTGCCCAAGGTCACGTGGCTAGTAAATATTAAGTGTCTGAGGCCGGATTTGAACACAGGTCCTCCTGACTCCAGGGCCGGTGCTCTATTCACTGTGCCACCTAGCCACTCCGTGAATAATCTTTTTATTGAGGTGAGAGAGCTCAGGTATGTTAGAAAGAAGACCTAACATCTTCTGCTGTTATTAAGAACAAACATTTTAATAGACAATTGTCACTTAGAGGGGTATACTGCTATCTGGGTATGTTTGGTTATGAAAACGTGATGCTGACCTCAAAGGTAGACCCAGAGTCGCTGCTATAACACCATCGCTGACTTTATCAACTTTTATTTGGAAGTTGGAATATTTAGCCTGGAGAAGAGAAGGCTTACAGAGGCCACAATGGCTCTTTTAAAATACTGAAAGTTGTCATATAGAAGTAATTGAGTTATTCTGCTAGATCCTAGAATATCTCTGTGGCAGAATTAAGATTGATGTGGAAAAGTTACACGGAGGCAGATTCTTGTTCATAGAATGAGATATTTAGAGTTGGAATGGTCCTTAGAGACCATCGAGCCCAACTACCTTATTTTACAGATGAGGAAACTAAGGTAAACAGGTTAGCTGTTTCTGCCTTTATTCACTGCTCTAGCACTAGAACAACACTTGCCACGTAGTAAGCATTTAGTTTGTTGACTAACTTTTGTTAAGTGACTTGCCTAAGATCTTATGCATAGTAAGTGTCTGAGGCAGGATTTGAATCCAAGTCTTCCTTTCTTCAAGTTCAGCATTCTGTCTTGTCTGCATTCTGCTTAATCAGTATAAAAGAAGCACCTAACAATTAGAGCTATCTGAAAATGGAGTAGCAAACTGTGATCTCTATATCTCTTACAGGGGTCAAGCACAGTTATGGCCCATAACTGGTCTCTTAGCATGACATCAATAAGGTCCCCAGATCCCATATAGATAGAGAGGTCTGCTGTCTCAAAAATTAAACAAGAACTAGGAAGGGAGATATTTCCACTGTTATCAATTATAGTTTAATACTGGCCTGGAAAGAAAAAGCTATAGGACAAGAGCAGGAGGAAAGAAGAATCTAGGATAATTCCTTCCCCCACGTCCATTTTTTGTTGCTTCTTTGTAAACTACAACCTAGATTTATGCCATCCCACCATCCTAGCTCCATATTTAGCTTTCACGCATGATGGGATATAGGATCCATTGATGGAAATATCCTTTAACGGCAAAAGTGATTGACATGCCAGCTTCTATCATGCTTTTATTTGTGCAAGAACATAATTTCTACTGACGACAGAGTAGGTGAAATAGGTCTGTTATTCTTTGTAGTGATTAGTGAGTCATCTACTGCATCCAGAGCCATTGCCAGTTGCCTTGACTTTTGTCTTGCCACTGGGCTCCAGTGTCATTGGTCTCCTTTGAAAAGGAAGGACAAACAGAAATAACGGCAAGATGGGGAGCTATTTACTTAATTGGTCCTGAATGTCATCGTAAGGAAGCTGTGTTGATAGATACTGCAATTGTAAAGTAATCATCTCAACTGATGGATCCAGTGACAAATCAGAGAAGATATTTGACTGAATCATTCGATCAATGTAGCCAAAATGTGTGATAAAAATAATCACTAGCATTTATATAGTGCTTTACAAATATTATCTCACTTGATCCTCACAACAACTCTGGGAGGTAGGAGATGTTATTATTCACATATTATGGATGGGAAAATTGAAGCAGACAAATATTAAGTGATACGCCCAGGGTCACACAGTTTGTTAGTGTCTGAGGCTGCACTGGAACTCAGGTCTTCCTGACTCCAGGCCCAGCATCCTATTCATTGAGCTACCTAGATTCCCCATCTAAGAGATGTAGTTTTATTTTTAATGTCTCATGAGAAATAACTTGTTGAATAAAATTGAATCAAAATGCTGAGAACAAAAGTAAATCTCCTCTTCCTGGTCTCGGTTACTTTAGTTCCAAAACAGCTTGGGGTCTTTAAACTCAAATAAATATTTTGCTATATTTGTAAGAATACGGATTCTTTTATTGATTCTTCCTTTGTCCTTATTATTAAGTTAATCTCAAAAACGTGGTTTGAACCAGTAGCAATGCTTTATTTCTAATTATAATATTTTCTTCAGAAATGATCAATCATTTTCTGATTTAAAAAACCTTTTTGATAAAAGCTGTAGACATGTTGATCATTGCAATTCTGTCCTCCACAGCTGAGTAATCCTGCTTTACTCTAATTCTACAAGATTACTATCCAGTAATTCAGAAGCCTGTCCTGTCAGATCTTACCAAATTACATGGTGCTTGTGAACATGCTAATTATTTTTAATTACTTAATATATTATTGCAGAATTCCCCTTAGCATGATTGAAAATTTGGTTAAAGCACAAATTCTTTGCAACATTACCCACAAATGTCATTGCATATTAAACTCAGATTTTACAGAAATTTAACATGGTGAGGAGGAGAGGAATGAGGCATCAATTAGCAGATGTTGCTAATTCACCTGGGACATATAGACTTGTATAAGCTCAGGACAATTAAGCAATTTCATCTCTCTCAAGGTCCCTTATTCATCTCATTCCTCCCCTTTGACACTCCCCTCAATCATTTGGTCTTGACAGGGCTGTTCTGGGAAGATCCAGGGCACAGAGAACACGTTTCTGATTTAAGAAAACAAGATGTAGTAATTATATTTTGCTCTCCAGAGGCAGCCCAAATGTGTGTACAGACATGGAACATATTAGTTGCTTTAAAAAATACTTAACTGACTAACAGACCATTGGAATAAAAATCAGAGGACTTGGAATCTAGTGAACCAGTCACTTAACACTAGGTAGGCCTGACTTTTCTTATTTGTAATATAAGCAGACTATATTAGACTGTTTCTTAAGATCTTTTTAATTCTAAAATGTTAGAATTCCTTAGAAAAATTCATATTTGGATCTTTGAGACTTCATAAAATTATATAATCACGTTATATCATACTTGGAAGGGACTCAAGATACTAATTTAATCAGATAAGTTTGCCTTCTCCAACATCTCTGATAAGTGATCAACCAGTGTTTGCCAAAATAGTGAGAAGACTCCAACTCATACTTGATTCCATTTCCTTTTGGGAATGTGATTAAATATAAAAAGTGTGTACAAGCTACTACTGATTGATGGAAATGCCCTAAAGGTACAATATGAATTATCTGGATTTAAATTATCCAGGTCCCCAGTTTTGCTTACCAATTTGCTTGTTTCATCTTTGCTTCTCCGGAATCTTGGTTTAGCGTTGTGTTGATCAGAGTTCTAAAATCTTTTGTTTTTCTTTGTTATTTTGCTATTGTGTACTCTGTTCTCCTGTTTCTGCTCACCTTACTTTATGTCAGTGCATGCAAGTCTTCTAGGTTTACCTGAAACTGTCTGTTTCATCATTACTTATGGCACAATGATATCTTATTTTATTCAGAGAAATAGTTTGGCTATCTCTCGAGGAATGTACAACCTCTTACTTTCAAGTTCTTTGCTGTCACCAAAAAAAGACTTGTTCTAAATGTTTCTTTTTCCTTTTTCTTGGATATTTTGGGGATACAGGTCTAGTAGTCAAAGAGAATATCACAATTTAGTGACTTTTTGTACATAGTTATAAATTGCTTCCTAGAATAATTGTATGTCTTTTGACTTTTCATCATACATTTGTCCATCTATCAGATAATGAAAAAAGGAATGGGGAAAAGAAAACTATAACACAATTTCCTATTCTTTCTGGGTGAGACCCATATTTGTGACATCATGGAATAAGAGTCAGTATGGAAGCTCAGAGAGGAACAGTCTTCCTATCTATCATTAAATGTTTTAATCAAGGTATTTGAAGTAGTGAGGATTTAAAAATTCATTTAAAATGATGCATTGTGAAGAAAGTTGAAAGAGAACAATATGTACACTGATTATAGTAATTTTAATGAAATCAACAATTAAAAATTAAAATAAATGCAATGATTAATCTTGGTTTTAAAGGACAAATGATGAAATATAATTCCCTCCTCTCAGTAGACAGGTGAGGGATGTGGAATATCACATGTGTTCCAAGAGTGGTCTTCCTTATCACTTGGGAGGATGTTACGGGTCAAGGTTCCTAACTACAAGTGCAATGTGCTATCCACATCATGCCTCTCCAAGTCATTTAACTCCTCTTCCTCAATTTCTTAATCTGCAAAATGAACTAGGCAATATCTCAACTATATAACTGAGTTTTGTGAAGCTCAAGGTACCTTAGAGATATTATTTCATCTAAAAATGACTAGCATTTACATTGTGCTATGAGGTTTATAAAGCACTCTACATAGATTGTCTCATTTGTTCTTCACAATTCTGTGAGGTACGTGCTATTATTATCCCCATTTTATAGAAAAGGAAACAGAGATTGAAGGAAGTTAAATGACTTGCCCAGTATCACAAAACTGCACTCTGAAAAAGGATTTGAACCATGATCTTCCTGACTCTAAGACCAGGTCCACCCACTACTATTATATAGACATCTGAAAATATGTAGCACATAGACTAATAATAATAACTAGCATTTAAATTGGATTTTTGGTTGTGAAAAGCACTTAGTGTGCTTTATCTCATTTAATTATCTCATTTGGGGAGTAGAAGCACAAACTTAGCATGAGCTCCTGCTCCAATCACTTCTAATACATGTAAAAAAAAATGATGCTAACCAAACTTTAGAGCCACAGAACCCACAAAGTGACAGAGAGGAACAAATCTCCTACTGAGGGCAGCCTACCAGGCCAACAGGAAGGGTCTATCTCACTGAGCTGGGAGCCAAGGGCATTCTCAACTGAGCCTTATGGTTTGGGCCCCAGGACTGCCCTGACCAGCTGCAGCCAGACACAACAGCTGTGGTGGTTTCCAGACTTCTCAACCCATAAATGCCAAAGACAAAGAAAAAGATCAGTGTGGAACTCTGTTGGAACAGGGGGAGACAGAAGAGTGGGGGGCAGCCCCTGCCCCTGAGGTAAGAAGCAGCAGAGGCAATGAGGATGTGCAGCTGCTGCTTCATGGCTGCCTCAGGATCTTCTGGCCTGCAGATGTAGGAGGACCAAATGACCATCCAGAGGGTAATTGCTTTTGCTTTAACCTGCTTGGATCTGGATCGCGGTCTTAGGTGGTGGTCATGGGGTGTGTGGCCAGTGAGCCAGAACTTGTAGAGCCTATAGAGAGAGTGCCCATCTAATAGCTCTGGCAGCTGCAAAAACCCCAAGTGATTTGGGACAAAGCTTTCTCTATTCTGGAAGCACAGTTATACTGTGGAAGAGAGCTCAAACATCAAGTAACTGACTGACAATATGAGGAAACAGAGGAAGCACAAACAGACCATGGAATCCTTTTTTGGGAGACAAAAAGGATCAAGGCACGAAGTGGGAGGAAGAAAGCAAAGTCAGAACTCCTACATCAAAAGACTCCAAGAAAAATATGAACATATTTGTAATGATAGTGGGAATCTGAAGATCTTCCCTGCCCCTTGGCCCCTTGATAGGTATAAGTGAATCTGAGAACCTTCCCTGTTTTGAAAACATCCTCCGCCCCCTAATAGGCTGAATGTGGTCACATGGAGCCTGTGGCAGGGGGCTTGTTTTTCAGGAACACTCACACTTTGTTACTTTGTGATTGGGCTGTAGGTCAAGAGGGTTGTGACATTCCCTGAGTCAGGAGAAGAGTAATCAGACACTGATATGAGGTTTTGCTTTGGGGCTCACTTTGGGAAGACTTGTGTGATTTGGCCAGATGAGATTCTGGGCAGCCATTGATCCCCCCAGCTTTGAAAACCCAGATATTAGTGCTTCCCTCTCTGGTAACTAACTAGATATGGATGTAAGGGTCAGACGGCTGGAAGCCCTGTCTGATGAACTGTGTTATTTTCTGTTGCAACTTCTCTTTATATTCTCTGAAGTTCAGGGTGCTGACTTTTTCCCTTGAACTAGGTAAATGATATATGTTTGATTGATTAAAGTAAGATTGTTAACCCATTTTGAGTTGCTGTCCTTTATAAAAGCAGATCTAAGAGCCTGTGCTAGCAGCCATCCTGGACATGCTAGGGTGCTTGCTGCTACATGGTTACAGGCCATGGAAGAACTCAAGAAGTATTTTGAAAATCAAGTAGAGAAGTAGAAGAAAAATTGGGAAGAGAAATGAGAATGATGCAAGAAAATCAGAAAAAGCAAGTGTAATAGTAATTAGTTTAGCAGGATACTTAGCACTTAGTAGTGCTAAGTGCTAAGTGTGGAAGGTGCAAACTCTGTCCCACTGTTGAGAAGGCATGAACTCCCCTGTTGATGTGGAAGAAGGGGATTGGCTGAGGTGTGTATATAAGCAAGAATTCCAGAGACAGACAGACAGAATTGGAATGTTGCTCTGGGTG
>CM053581.1:127272732-127295008 GCA_028627135.1 Pseudochirops cupreus | reverse complement strand
TAATGCTGTCTCTGGGTCCTATTAAAATTCCACTAGAACAGAATGAGGGACTGGTTATTAAATGTAACATAATACATTAGTCCAAAATAAACTTTGTTGATTCTTCCACATTTGGATATCTGCATTTGGGTCATTCTGATAAGAATGTAAAAATGGAATTGAATATTTTTCTGTTCTATTTATATGCCTTCAACAAAGATTTTTGGTTTCATGGCAAGGATTACTTGATGCATGTTTGCAGCTGACTCCTTGTCTTTACTGAGCGACAGGTTGAACCGGGTGAGTGTAATGTCCCCAATCCACCTTTTAAAAATAGATAGTTTGATCGTCCCCTGGGGTATTCCTGGACAGGCTTAGCTCCCCCCACCCCCGGTTTGTATTGTAGAAGAAAGAAGGGAGGCAAAGGGTGACAGAGTAGCTGCCTTTTCTTATTTGAAGGATTATTTGAAGCAAGGCATTGATTAGCTCTTCTTCAATTTGTGGATAACATGGGCATGAGGAGCTAGGTGGTGCAGTGAATACAGCACAGGCCCTAGGGTCAGGAAGATTTGAGTTCAAATCAGGTCTCAGACATTGAATAGTTTTACGACTCTGAGAAAACCTGATTTGTCTCAGTTTTCTCATGTTTATAAGATGAGTTAGAGAAGGAAATGGCAAGCCACTCCAGTATCTTTGTCAAGAAAGCCCCAAATGAGATCACAATAAGTCGATTACAACTGAAGTAACTAAACACCAACGTCGGTGTTGGGTGTCTCCAAGTGTCATGTACGTATATACCTCATGGAGCATTTAGACACAGTACCAATTTTAGACCTAGGTAAATGGAGTGTCTATACAGGCGTTCTGTCTCAGGAGGCCCTGTGTTTTGGAGAATCCCACTCAAAGGCATACAAAACAATTACTAAGATAAAAATGAAATAAAGTGATTATGAATGACCCCTACAGTCTAGTAAATATTACCTTTTTGTATGGGATATATTATATAGGATATGAGACCTTCTGAACTATAAGCAAACTGTTCTGGATTGTAGCACATTAAGTTGGGCTAAGGCAGTAGAAGTCCAGTTTAATGACCAGAGATTGGTCATCAATATGGTGATACCAGTGACACACGCAAAAGCTCTGAGTTGAGCTGAGGTAGTAACTGCATCTATGTAGCTATGTATGACAAGCTCAGTTCTGCAGCAGCAGGTTTCCATTCCCAGTTCTGTAAGAATGAGCAACTGGGGCTTGCTCAAGGATTAATCTCTCTTCAGAGCCACCAGGGCTCAAGGAAGTGGGGCTGGGAGGTGATGGTGGGGAGAGAAAATTATAATCCTCAGGCCGTTAGGCTTGCCCCTGAGAGTGGGTACCAGCTTACTAAGAGCAGAAAAAAGACCAAGCCTTCAGGAGGGAAAAATGAGCTGGTGGCTGAGTCAAAGGCAGCTACATACACAAGATTTTTTTTTCCAGTCATCCTCAAAGGCCTCCATGATGACTCAGCCCCAAGATTCTATGGAGAGACTTTTGTGTGGGATTCACAAAGCTGTCTGCCCTGATGAGAAAAATAATTCAGCCAAAGGCATCCAGGACATTCTCACCAACAGCCAGATGAAGCAATAATTACAGGAGTAAGTAGCTTATTGACGTCCTGTTCCTGTTCTGAATGCTTCTTTCCCTGTCACCCCCAAATGTCATGAGAGGAATCCAGGTATGCACTGGAGACATAACAAAAAAAATACAGCCAGTATTTAAATGGTGGCTTAAGGTTTACAATGCCATATGTGTGTGTATATATACACACATATATGTCTATATGTATACACACATATTTGTGTCATAATATATGTACATGTGTGTGCATATGGGCATGTATACATTTTATACACATATATACATATATGTATTCTCATTTAATACTCAGAATAACCCTGGTAGAGTAGGTAGCATTGTTACTCCCTTTTTACAGTCGAGGAAGCTGAGGATAAGAAAGAATTAGTGGCTTACCCAGTTTTACAAAGCCAGTAAGTGGCTGAGGCAGGATTCTAAGACAGGTCTTCCAGGTACCAATTCCAATACTCTTTCCACTGAGTCACCAAGACCAGACATCTCAATTATTATCTTTAAAACCTCAGAAAAAGTACATTTGTATTTAGAAACACTTTTTCATCACTCTGTTACTTCAGACAGGACTAGAAGTAGTGAATATAATCTGCAAGGAGAGAGATCTCAGCTCAACATGAAGAGCTGATAAGAAGTGGCTTGGTTTACAGCACGCTGGTCCCTGACTCCTCTGAGCTGTGTGACTATGAGTTTATTTTGGACTTATGTATTATGTTATATTTAATAATATATATTAATAATATCCTTAAGTTCTCAGTGCCTTGGGCCAATGTTCTCCAAACTGCTTTGGGAGTGGGCTCCTTAAAATAAAATATTTTGCTTATTTATGTATTATATGCACATACTGCTATACCAATATACTACATTATGAAACACACACAAACAGACATAAACAATTTCAAAAGATTTTATTTTCTTTATTAAGGGTACAAATCCTTTTTTTTTCTATTTGTTATTATTCTTTTTTAGTGAGAACGGTATGATTAATTATGCTGTATTTTTTTAAACCCTCCTGTAAATATCAGTCAGGCAGCTAGGTGGCTTAAGGCAGCGTACCTTAAACATATAGAAGAACCAGAGGAACTAAGATTAAATTGCAGACATTTTTAAAAAAATACCTTTATTAAGGGAAACTTAAAAACTTTTTCATGCTTCAAGTGATGAAAGCAGGAGAATGACTCTTAAAGACATTTTGTAATCTCTTCCTATGGGAAGTTTCATTTTTCTAGGAATATAGCTTCTCCACTGACATAGAAACCTTACATACTCGGGAATGATACTAGCAGAATGCAAGCATAAGTGTCTTCTACCAAGTTGAGATTGTTTCAAGTTCAGGTTTGGTAATGGAATGTACGTCAGTCATCTTAGCCTCAGTAGTGAGAAATGATAATATGAGAGAAGCACAATCAATACCAAAAGGCTTGCCACTAGATGATGAAACTTCTTGTGGCACAGCAGCTCATCAAAGCATTCACTAAGGTGTAGAGAAGTACCAATCTGCTTCAACGGAGGGAATAGCCATACTGATAGAGTCATGGTCCTTTACGTATTGAACTAAGAATGAGTCTTGTTACAAGGCCCTAGGTGTGAGTTCTCTTCTTGACATGGCAGGTCACTTGAAGAATCTAGAGGACAAAAGCCCAAAATGTTTCCTTTGTTAAGTTCAGCTCTTTTTTCAAATATCTACCCTACTCTGTCTTTCACACACTGGAAGAAATTGCAAGTCCCAGTTGGAAGTCGAAGGTAAATCACTATGGTAACCTGAGTGTGCAGTATAGAGTTCTTTCTGCCAATTAAAAAAAGTCTATGAAAACTCTACAGGAGTCACGTATTCGGCCAAATACAAGCATCACTTTAAGAACCTAAAGATATATTCCCAGGAAAATCAACTAAATGTAGCCTACTTTAGTAATCATATGTCATAGTAAACCTCTGAAGGGAATAATAATAATAACATCCTGATTTAATGATAGTAATAATAATAATATTCTGATAACAACAAGAATAATCTTGAATAGTAAACTACTATTAGAATAACTATTTTCACTACTACCACTAACTACTACAATCAATAATACCAGCAGCAGCAAGAGCTCCCTCAAATCTCAACCCTTCATCTGTGTTGATATGGTGAGAATAAGGAAGATGTAAAGATGAAAAAATAAGGCAAGTAAAGGAAGGGCAGTCTGGGAAAATCAGTCAAAAGCATTTATTAAGTATCTATAATATATTAGTGCTAAAAATACCAAAAACAAAAAAAGTAAAAAAAGAAAGTCTCTGGCCTCCAGGAGTTGACAGTCAAATTGGAGAAGACAAAACCAAAGGGAGCAGCAAAGCAGGAAGGAGAGGGGAGAAGGCCCTCAGCTTGACCGAATGATGGAGAAGTCCAGTCCAGAGGAGTACAGTCTGGAGGGAAATGAAGAGATGGCTGACCTGGATTCCCTCCTTAGATACAGGTTCTGGGAGGAGAGGTCTCTACTCTCTGTCAGAGAGAGGGAGAGAGCTCAGGGTCAGGATATTGATGATATGTGGCTTCAATGCTGATGTGATCTTGTAGGATTAAGAATAATAATAGCTGGAATTTTCAAAGAACTTTACAAATACAGTGTTTCTTTTATCATCACAAGAACCTACCCTTGGAGGCAGATATTATTATTCTGATTTTAGATGAGAGAATTGAGGCAAACAGAATTTAGCTAACTTACTTGCCCATAGTCATATAGCTAGCAAATATCTGATGTTGGATTTGAACTCCAGGTTCAGTGCTCTATCCACTATCCTACCTAGATGCCTCGATGAGTTGCAGTTGGGGTTTCATGTGTCCCAAGATTCCTAACATAGCTGTAAAGACTTGGCAGGAATTCTGAAACATTGGTGAATTGGATTTTGTTGAAACTATGATTGGTAACATCTCAGTAAGTGTGATGGAATGGTTTATAAGACAAAGAGAGAGGAGGCAGCATAGAATTGACAGCTTTACCTACTCAATATTATTTTGATAAATAAATTGACATTGAACAGGAAAGCAAGTGACTCTGCTTTATGTCCTGGTACCAAAAGAAGGCAAATTTCACTGAATTCTATTAGAAATACCAATACTTTAATGGCTAAAAATGCTTCTGTACCAGTATTTCTGACCACTATGGTAAGCAAAACGCTGAGTACACTTGAAAGGGACTAAAATTATGAATGTTTCCTTATGCACCAGTATTATATAATAACAAAAGCTTAAATAGATTTCACAACTTAGATCAAGAATTTCATATCTTTCCCTGAAAATCTACTTCTGCATTTATCCTTTTCCATCAAGGCTACCACCATCCTTCTTGTCATCTGTGGTCCCAATCTTGATGTCATTCTCAGCTCCTTGCTGTGTAGTGGATAGAGTGTTGAACGTGGAGTTATGAAGATCAAAATTCTTATTTTACCTCTCATTCTTACTAGCTGTTTGACCTCATTCAAGGCACTTAACATTGCTGGGTCTCATTCCCTTATATACAAAACAAATGAATGGTCTCTGAAATCCTTTAAGCTATAGCTCCATGATGCTATGATCCCTATGGTTTGCTATCTTCCATAAACTAACAGGTAACAAATTTGCACATTACAAACCCAAATCCCAATATGGGCTATTGAATTCCACCAGGATATTGTACTCAAACCAGTCCATTATCACAGGTAGAACGATTACTTACAATTGCTTGGGCATCACATTAATTCATAAAATTTATGGACAATATTTTAATAACTGTTGCCATACCAAATATTTATAAACCACAAAGCTATTTAGAATTAAGAACTTTTAAATTATAGGACCTAGCAGAAGAAAACACAATCATGGGAGAATAGGGTAAGGTATATACTGTCCCCATCATCCTGTCTGCTATGAGAATTCTCCTTCAGATACTCTGCATGAGCCTTCAGAAGATGAGAACAAATGCCAAAATTTTTATTCAATTATGAAAAACGGTGATTTTGTCATCCTTGGTAATAATCTATGGATCCTTAAATTTTAAAGAGTATCAGTAGAGTTGCTTCTGGGACTTTTTCTCTCTGAAATCTCTTTAAAAGATGAGAAAAAGAAGATAGTAATAATAACAATGAGGAAAAGGAGGAGGAGGAGAAGAAAAACAAGTCACAACTACAAAGATAATTGCATTAACAACTGACATTTATATAGCTCTTTGAAGTTTACATATCACTTTACATACATTTCCTCATTTGATCCTCACAATAACCATGTGATGTAGGTACTACAGCTATCATCCTCAAAGATGAGGAAGCTAAGGATGGAGAAAATAAAATTATTTGCCCAACTAGTTTGTTTCATAGGTAGAATTTGAACCAAGTCCTTCTTGACATCAAATCTAGCATATAGTCCATTGAAATTACCATCTTTTACTATGTGATATCCTCAGACAATTTTACAGACAAAGAAATCAAAGCTACCAACAATCATACCAAAAAAATGCTCTAAATTGCTATTGATTAGAGAAACACAAATTAAAACAATTGTGATGTACCATCTCATACCTATTTGATTAGCTAATATGACAGAAGAGTAAAATGAGAAATTTTGGAGATGTGGGAAAATTGGGAAACTAATACATTGTTGATGGAGTTGTCAGTTGATACAGCCAATCTAGAGAGCAATTTAGAACTATGCACAAAGGACTATCAAACTGCGCATAATCTTTGATCCAGCAATACCACTACTAGGTCTGTGTGCCAAAGAGATCATAAAAAAAGGTAAAGAACCTACATCCACAAAAATGTTTATGGTAGCTCATTTTGTGGTGACAAAGAATTGGAAATTAAGGGAATGCCCATCAGTTGATTGACATAAACAAGTGAATGGCTGAACAAGTTGTGGTATATGAATGTAATGAAAATTTATTGTTCCAGAAGAAATAATGAAAGGGATGGCTAGGTGGCACAGTGAATAGAGCACCGGCCCAGGAGTCAGGAGGACCTGCATTCAAATCTGGCCTCAGACTCTTAACAAAAAACTAGCCATGTGACCTTGGTCAACTCACTTAATCCCAATTGCCCTGCCTTCCCAAAAAAAGAAAAAAGAAAATAAAAAAGAAATAATGAGCAGGTAGATTTCAGCAAAAATAAAAACTGGAAAAACATATAGGAACTGATGCTGAATAAAGTTAGTAGAAACAGGAGAACACTGTACACAGTAACAAACAACACTTTAGGATAATTAACTATGTTTGACTTACCTCTTCTTAGCAATACAATGAACCAAGACAATTCAAAAAGACTCATGATAGAAAATGCTATCCACACCCAGAGAAAGAACTGATAGAGTTTGAATACAGATCAAAGCATACTATTTTCACATTTTGGGGGGTTTCATGATTTTTTATCCCTTGGGTTCTTTTTATTTTATCACAACATGACTAATGTGGAAATACATCTTACGTGATTGCAAATAAGTAACCTATATCAGATTGCTTGATGTCTTGGCCAGAGGGGCTAGGAGGGAAGATAGGGGAAAAAACAAACAAACAAACAAACTTGGAACTGAAATTTTTTCAAAAAATGGATGTGGAAAATTATTTTACATGTAATTAGAAAAAAAATAAATGCTATTAAATAAAAATGAGTTTTAAAAAAGAATTATGGTAGTTTAGCACACCATAACAAATCTTGAACAACCACAGGAGTTTCCTTACATAAAGTACTTACCATAATTTTGTCTTCTTTTATTTGATCGATAGAGTTTTGTTGAAATGCATTATTCATCGTGGAACTTTATTGGCCTAACAAACTCTAATATCATACTTTCAAATGTCTGTTGAACCCTGACAACTATCTGGCATCCCTTTTACTTGTATCTTTTTGATACCCTCATGCCTACAATGCCTATTTCAACTTTCTCTACTCTCAGCTTCCTAACCTCTCTTTCCTCTCTTCCCTAAGCTAATGATTTTTGCATTCTGTTATTTTGAGATGAATGCCATCAAATATGTTACCTCATCAAATCCCATTTTCATCTCAAAATTTATGTCTTTGTATTCATCAGAGTGATCTAATGGAAAGACTGGTGAATATTTCATCATCCAAATTCTGGTTCTCTTAATTGATGTGGGTCTCCATTTTTTCATTTATAAAATAAAGAAGTTAAATTAAAGAGGTTCTAAAGACTTTCTGGCTCTAAAGTAGCAATCCATTTTTAGTTTGTAGCTCAGGTAGAAAAGGGGTACATACTTCTACCAAGGATAACCCCTCCACTTATCTTGCCTTTCCATACCTTACTACTGCCTTTGGAAATCTGTTCTCTCAATTAGCTCCTCCATACCTACTGGGGGAGAGAAAGATAACACATGTGCTATCCCCAATCACACATAGAGTAACAAAGAACTAAAACCAAGACATCTGCTCCTCATTCTTACTCACTTTTACCCTTATTGAAGGGATTTGTCTGTCAAGTAACCCAAAGTTCATTTTCCTTTTGGGGACTGGAGGGGGAAGAGTAAAAGTCCAAGCTACACTGTAGGAATACTATTCTAGACACTATGTGTAACCCTATGGGAAATTGTAATCTATCAAAGAGGGAGGATAATTGTGTTAGTTACACAGTGTTATGAATTTTTAAGTGTTTTGTACAATTTTATAGGTTCTTTTCAGTCTTTTGTGCCTTCATTTTCTATAAAATGCAATAAAAGCTATCCTGTTCCTGTTAATAAAAAGATAGCTTTTTCTTTTAGCATCTTTAATTTCTTTCCATTCACTGTCTTCTTCCCCTCTATCTTCAAACAGGCTTTCTTTACTGTCTTGAAAAAAACTCCCACACTGCTCCACCTAACTAGTGTGCTATTAATCTTCTCCTTTTCATTGCCAAACTTCACAGTTGAGTGATCTATATTCACCATCATTGCTACTCAAATTTTTCTTTCCTATTCTGTAATCTGACTTCCATCCTCATCACTCCACTGAAACTCCTCTCTAGAAGGTTGCCAATGACTTATTTATTGCTAAATCAAATGGCTCTTTCTCTGTACTAATTCTTTCTTCGGTATTTTTTGGGTGTCCTTTGGCAAGCTGTTTACTCATTTTTCATGATGTTCTTGCATCACTCTCATTTCTCTTCCCAATTTTTCCTCTACTTCTCTTACTTGATTTTCACAACCCTTTTTGAGCTCTTCCATGGCCTGTGATCAATTCATATTTTTCTTGTAGGCTTTTGCTGTAGAAGCTTTGACTTTGTTGTCTTCCTCTGACTGTATGTTTTGATCTTGTCACCAAAGTAAGATTCTATAGTCTGAGTTTTTTATGCTGTTTGCTTATCTTCTTAGTCAAATACTTGACTTTCTAACTCTTTGTCAAGGTAGCAATCTGGTTCCAGTAGAGGTGAGTGTGGGTGTGGGTGTAATGTCCCAAGTTTCAGGGGTTTTGTGCAGCTATTTTGAGAGATACTTTTAGGAACCTGTACATTTTCAGCTCTTCCAAGGTGGTATAATCAAAGGAGAGGTGTTTACTCCTCTCCTGGCCTGCCCTCTGGTCTGCGAGTAACCTCAAACACTCTTTTCTGTCTTAGAACTGTGAGGAGGATTCCCTCTCCACTGCTGGCACAAACTTCACCATACCAGCACTCCTTACTCCAGGATCACCACCCGGGACTACAACCCAGATCAAGCAGGACAAAGCAAGAGAAATCAGCAAGGAGATCCCTTCATCACTCTTTGATCAGCCAATCTATACACTACCATCTGTGGGCCAAGAGCTCTGGAAGCAGCTGCTGCTGCTGTGGCTGCCAGGCACTGCCACAAACTAGGCTTTCCTGGGGCTGGGGCCAGACCACACTCCTCTTTTACCCCAGTCCCACAGAGTTTTCCCATTGACCTTCTATGCTATCTGTGGGTCAAGAAGTCTGGAAACTGCCACAGCTATCAGTGATTCAGTGGCCTGAGGTCTGCTCCACCTCGTCTGTGCCTTGGCCCATGCTGGGCTGTGCTCTGCTCCAAGCCTGGTGTGATAGATTCTTTCTGTTGACCTCCCAGGTTGTCTTGGGCTGGAGATTTGTTTCACTCTATCATTTTTTGTGGATTCTGTAGCTCTAGAATGTGTTTACAATCATTTTTACAAGTATTGGGAGGGATGTGGTGAGAGTTCAAGCAACTCCCTGCTTTTACTCTGTCATCTTGGCTCTACCCCCACTCTCTGTACTAATTTGTTCCAGGAATTTCATAGGATTTAGAGATGAAGACCTTAAAGATAGTCTAGTTGAAACCCATGTCTCATAGATAAGAAAACTGGGGCCCAGATAAGGTAAGTAAATCGCCCCAGTATTAAGTAGCAGAACCAGGATTAAAACCTAGGGCTACTTACACAAAGCTATTTAGTCTTTCTACTCTGTGCTTAAATTCACTTCAGCTTTCAATAAGTCCCCTTTTTCTTAATTTCATGATTTAGTACAATGCTGATTCTCTCCCTACTTATCTGTTCCTTTGGTGATCTTTTTCTTCTTTTCCCACCTCTTAAATGTGGTAATTCCCTAAGTTTCAGGACTCAGTTCTATTCTTGCTTTTTCTTCCCTTTCAACCGGGAAGATCTTATCCATTCACTGTGACAATGTCAACTGTCAATACTATTTGGATATCTCTCATATCTTCATATCCAACCTCATTTTGTCCATCGGTTCTTGTTCCTATATTTTGAACTGCAGGAGAAGAAGAAGGAGAAGAAAAGAAGAAGAAAAGTTAAAACCTCACATTTTAAGGAATATAAATCTAATATAAGAAATAATACAAAGCTAAAAGAATATAAGCTCCTTGAACTCAGAATCTGTTTTACTTTTATTTTTATATCCCCAGAAACTATCACAGTGCGTAGCACATGGTGGGTATTTAATAAGTGCTTGAATATGTTTGCTTGATTGATTAAACTTTCGTGTGTTTTTCTAACTCTGTGTTATTTTGCACCATGATCCTTCAGTCCTTGCTTTTAGTACCCATCTTCTCCTCCTAACCAAATCTTATCCATCATTTAAGGTTAGCTGCAATGTGTTTTCCTTTCAACAGCCTTCCCAATATATGAGATGGTAGAAAGAGAGCTTAGATCGTAGTCAGAAGAGCCAGTTTCAGATCTTGCCTCTACTACTTGCTACCTGTGTATATCAACAATTCAGTATTTACAATGCCTACGGTAACTATAAATATGCTGATATAGTTATTAATCACAAAATGTAACAGGCTCTCTACATGGTGGCATAGCTAGAACATTTATTCAACTATAAGAAAACTGAGTCCCAAAACCAGAAAATCAAAGCCATCACAGTAGCCACAGATTTGGTACACATAGTTAATGCAGTAAACACTCACATTCTCAAGCCTTCAAAACAAGACAAGCTACCTCAGGCAAAGATCTTCTTCTCCTCACTCATGGTAACTTCTCAGTCTTTACTTCCAGCTCACTCCCAGCAGCTCCCCCCACCACCACCCTCAGTTCCCATCCCTAGCAGCCCTCAGCAGGAGTCCTTAGCAGAAGTTCTGGTTGGCTCAATTAAAAAAAAAGTTCACGCCCCACTGCCAAGGCTTCTAGTTACTGAGCTGGCTCCAACCTGGCTCCTACTTGGCTCAGGCTCCTTCCTGCCCTAACCCTTCCTTCTATATCAGCAAGTTCAAGAGGCATGGAAGATCTTCAAATCCCATTACCATTACACTGTGAGACCTTAGATAAATCACTTTTCTGTACCTCAGCTTCTTCATAAGATGTGGAAGGGGTAAGAGTGGAGGTTGACTAGATGTCTGGTAGTATCTTGTCCAACTCAAATCTAAAGCTATGATCCTATCAACTAGTAGGTCTATATCAATCATCTCAAAATCAAGAACAACTTTATGCCATTGCTTGTATTTTTGTATTTTGTTATTTAACTCAGTTTATTTTTATCATTTAACTCATCTTTATTGTCACCTTTACTAGATTGCATTAGATAACCCTTAATTGAATACTTCTTATGATACACAATATATAAAAAGGGAGAGAGATATGAAGATGAGAAAGACATGGATCCTTTTTGTAAAAGATTCATAGTCAAGTAGGAGAGATAATGTTACTGACAAATAATAATTATGGAAGATGAAAAATGGCAAGGTCACAAAAGACACAGAATTCTATGAGAGTTCACAAAAGGGAGAGGAAACTTTTGGCCAAGGGATTATGGAAGTCATCTAACAAGAAAACTAGTATATTATGCTTTTCTCCATCTTTCAAAAATCTAGTACTGAGCCTTTTCCAGAGCAATCAATGAATATTGGTTACTTGATTTATTTAGCTCCCTTCTCCAAGATTTCAACAGTCTTCAAGGGCATGACTCAATTCCCAACCTGGAAAGCACTCTGCTTCCTAAAAATGTAATGACTCCTCCAATAACAGCAGCTAAGAATCTAAAAATAAAAAAGACATGTTCTTCCATTTCATTGTGTCATTCTTCTATAGTGCCAGAAGGTTTTGTAATAGACAACTAGAGCCAGAATAAGCATATAATGACCTGAAAAGCTAGTTTTGTTAGCCTCCTATCCTGTGACAGCCACATCTGCAAGAAAGAATTTAGTACAGAGACCAGTATATTCAATGTCACAGTGGGAATCCTCCTGTTATATTCCACACTGACCTCTATATTCCTGCTTAATCTAGCTCCATAAGTACCTGTTTTAATGATCTTGATGAGGATCCTCAGCTTGTCATTTCAAGTCCTTCACAATAAGCCCAGATGAGCTTTTCATTGTATACTCTCCATGTACTCTATGATACAGTCAAATTAGCTTATTTTCTGTTTCTTTAATTCAGCATTACCTCCTTCCTGCCTTAGCAGCTTCGCACTGGCTTTGCCCTATGTTTGGATTGTACTTTCTCCACATTTCTGACACTCATAAACCCTAACTTCCATAAAGGCTTGGTCCTTGTGTCATTTCCTCTTAGAAGATTTTCCTTATCCCCTTGTTAACATTTCTCTGTTTTCTTAAATTATCATGTAAATGCTTCCTGTTCCATATGTTGCACCCCCTAAGTAGAACTTAAAGTCTTTGAGCAGCGGTTCTCAACCTGTGTATCACGACCTCTTTGGGGATCAAATGACCCTTTCACAGGGGTCACAGGGGTCGCCTAAGACCATCAGAAAACACATATTTCCGATGGTCTTAGGAACTGAGACACCGCTGCTCTATCTGTCCCCAGGCGGGTCTGCCCACATGCAGATACACCCACATACAAGTATTAAAGGGTTGCAGCATTAGGAAGGTTGAGAATCACTGCCTTTGAGGCTAGAAACCATTGTTTCATTTATCTGTAGAGTGGTTCAACTATCCCAGAGAGGTCGTTTGATGAAGCATTCTAAGAGAAGATATTATAAGCTTTTGTTGACAGGGGGAGTATTTCGGGGACTCCTTCCTGCCATGTGTGGTTTAATTTTAAAGGCCTTGTACTTCATAATGATATGGAACTAGAAGATCTAATGATTCGGTAGATGTATTAAAGTGAGAGACACACTTTCTAAGGTCTCCCCAAAGAGGGAGAAGTAAAAACATACTCACTGTACAATGTGGATTAGGTATGAGAAAGGTCATATGTTCCTACTCAACACCTCAACTTCTCTTTCATTTCAGGGTTATTTTAAGTTACTTCCAGAAAGTGGCTTGAGAGAAGAGCATTGATCCAACTCTTTTCCCTGACCTCCATGTAGCTGTAAGCACATGGTGTTTAAAGAAAACATCCTATCTGGAAAACCTGAGCTTCAATCTGGGTTATATCTTTGTGAGTTTTTTTTTCCCTGATATTTGGAAAATACACATATATGTTAAATTGGACATGTCCAGGCTTGGAGGCATTCTTATGAGCTCAAGAACTCTGGAAGTCCCATAGTTCTGAAACTGAATAACAATAGTGGAGGATCCTACAGAAATGATTTTAGAACTCTTGTAGAGGATAGACAGCCAGCAAGAAGTGGATGGGCCCCAGATTGACCATTTTACCACCAGCTGGCTGCTTGGACATTATAAATCTAGGGTGATGGGTAAAATGCATAATTAGCAGTCTACAAAGGGCTTTGTGTTCCGAGTAGTTTTAAGCATCATCCTCATAGCAGATTGTAAGGGTTGATATAAATTAAGTCACTAAATCCTGATTTAAGTATCCTTTTAACAAATGTCCCCTTACGAATAGCTTGTATTTAATATTCCTTTTGTATACATTAATAGATTCTCTTTCTTATACCTGATTCATACTGATTACCTTTTTACTTACCTCTTTTTTTGAGGGTGGGGTAGGTCTAGATGTGAACCATAACCTGAGAAAACAATTAAAAATATTCCCAGAGTGTCAGGATGGGAATTTAACAAACCATGGAATGTGAGAATAGAGAGCCCAACATACCCATCTTAAAGGCTAGGCCCTTCAAGACTAAATCTAATCTAAATCTTTCCGTTGTTGTTTGGTCATTTCCTTCATGTCTGAGTCTTTGTGACTCCATTTGGGGTTTTCTTGGCAAAGATGCTAGACTGATTTGCCATTTCCTTCTCCAGATGCCTGTGTATAGAGCAGGGAATTCATGAAATACCTTAGAACTTTTAGACCCAGCAGCAGTTCTTCAAGATTATCTGTTTGTGTCTCTGGTAGCTAATACATTATAGTTCCTTAATAGATGCTTGCTAGTTAAATCAGATTGGATAGGACTGAATTATAAGACTTCTGTTTTTTGTCTTAGTGGTAAGGAAGGTACCACTCAGAGGTAAATTGACTTAACAGTGCTAAGGCTACTTATTAAGACTATTCTTTTATTGACTAGTTGACCTCCTCCATTATTTTTCCTTCTTAAGACCAAGGTAGAGGCCTCAAGTATAGTCTATGGCCCAAGACTCATCACTCATCATGTAACAGTGTTCATTGGCTTTGATAAAGAAAAAGTTCTTCAGTCCAAATTCTCTTTCGTAGAAGTATATACCAACTAGTTTAGTTCCACAATAAACACTGAACTCTAGGAAACACAGATGAGGTAATCTTGTTTGGAGCCAGACCAAGGACCCTGAACCTGAGCATAGCATACAAATTTGAAAGAAGAGAATATAGAGAGCAGAAGATCAAATAACTAACCCAGACATCCTATAATAATGCCATGCTAGCCAAGGTAAGGAAAAGCTGGATGGATATACATTCACATGAAAGGCAACTGAATTAAAGAAGCTAGAATTATAGGAATAGTAACCAGCAAAGATACAGTGCTCAGTACTTACAGCTTCAGCCCATGGACATATACAGATCGACTGCAGATATACAGCCTGTTCTCACTGCTTCTGGCCCTAGTTCTCATATCTATTACAGAATATACAGGACATTGTCTTGATGTTGAGGCTGCTGGAATTTTGTATCTTTCTCATACCTGGAGAAAAGGTTTGGATGCAGAGGATAAAAATTAGATACATACATTGCCTAATAATAAGTGTATTAAATACCAGTGAACCTGAATTTTAGTGGAAGAAAATTATTTTCATTTTAGAAATTTTTTACTTGTATAGAAAGGATGTAGGGCAGAAGAGAACAGTCTATAAATGATCAATCAAAAAACACTTCACTACAGATACAAAGATAAGAAAGACATAGCCCTTTTCCTCCAGAAGCTTAAATTCTATTTGCAAAAAAGCATAAACATATATGTGTGTGTGTGTGTGTGTGTGTATGTGTGTATGTATGTGTATACAGGTGTATATGTGTATATGTGCATGCATGTGTGTGCATATATATGTATATGTGCACTTGTATGTATATTCTGTGTATGTATACATACATCTATACATTCATATGCATGTAAAAATTATAACTACCTATACCATGAAGTAAAAAAAAAAGAAAAAGAATTCAAGATTAGGGCACTAATACCTTCATGCCCTCTGGCCCTGACAGATTCATGCACATTGTAAAGGGAAACGCCATATTAGCAAAAGTCATTATAATGCTAGTGTTGGGTGACAACAAGGTTTATAGTTTTATGGATTTTCCCTTCTTATTATCAAGGAATCAAGAGAGTAGTGTAAGCCCATACTCTGACTGTGGAGTTTTCTCCCAACCTTTTCTACAACTATCAAGTCTGATCTGCAGAGCAAAGGTAGCTACATTTCCCCTAAGAAGTCTAAAGGGGTTGGGGAGTGTCTTTTTTAGTGTCTTGATACTCAAGAAGAAATATACAGCTCATGAGCCCCAACTAGTGTGTTCCCTCAATAATTTTCACTTGAATGCAATCAGTCAAAAACAAATAGTTCAAAAAGTATGGGGGGGGGAGCAAATAGGGAGTTATTAAGTCAGTACAGGAAAAACAGTTGGAAAGTCTATGATGAACTCTCCTACCAGAACAAAAAGCACAGGACAAAAGGATTCAAAATTAGAGCTTATAGCATTATAGATGAGTTATTTTCTCCACTTCAAAGATCCAACATGATGCTTCCCTTGGAGTTGTGAAGTACCCTTTCCTTAGTGTAAAGTTTGTCCTTGTATCCCACTGAAAACTGCCATCAATCATTGCTATTCCTAGAATGCTGCTAGGACAATAATTAGAAGTCCAAATTCTCCAATACTCCGAAGTTAAAAATGCCATCTTTGGTCAAAAGACTAGGAAAGAAAGAGAGGTTCTTCTCCCCAGCCCTAGCAGCTTCCTCTCAAGGGCTTCACTCTCATTGTTCTCTCCTTTCAGCTTCCAGACACTCAAAAATTGATTTTCAGGTTGGCTTGTTATTTTACAGATGAACAATAGGGTATATCAGTACATACATTAGTTTAACATCTCTGATTTATTTATTGAGCATAATATTGAGACCTTGTCCTTACCAATTACAAACCTCTGATCAATTGATTGAATAAATATATTCTCACCTGGTAAAGGTTATACTATATAGTAGCTAGTTTGTTATTTCAATAGCAATGGAGTGATCAAACTATTCAATTGATCCTCACCCATATAATAGAACCTTAAGTGTTTAAAATATTGGAAGTTGAAAGATCTTTGAAGCCATTAAGCGTAACTCCATTATTTGATATTTGAAGAACCTGAAACCCATGGATGAACTGTGTAATTTGGTGGAAAGATGCTTGGATTTACAGTTAGGAAATCTGGATTTAATTCCAGGATGTGACCTTCTGAGAGTAATATTAATTGTCTTAAACTTATAAGGATACAAGGGGGTCTTGGCACATGCCCATGCCCAGAACACTTTCTATATGGGCAATGCCTCATCAGTGGGATGAGGCTCTTTTCATTGGCAATGTAGTCAGAATTGGCTGTCTTAAAAACTACCAGGGTAGGAATCTGTCTGCTTGTTTGTTTCCGTCTCTCATCACCCTCTCCCCCCTTTCTCTTACACACACACACACACACACACACACACACACACACACACACACACACACCTTCCAACCTCCAGTGGTAAAGTGTTCACCCAGAGCAGGAGCACCATGAGCTAAGGGTCACCTACCACTTCCTCTCAAGTCCCAAGAAACTGGCTTGGTCTTTTGGTCTTGTTTTCTTCTCTTTTTCAGTCTTGGGCTCAGGAACTGTAGTCTCTAGACCCTGGAGTGTGAGCCATGGGTAACAAGGAACCAGGGTCCAACATCCAATATTTCTTCCAGCCCAGTAAGAAAGCCCTGAGAAGCCAGGGTACTAGGACACAAGCCCAGGGGGGTTTAGATCTGGAACTTGGTGAGGCTATGCTGTATGGAAACTGAGTTAAGCTGGGAGTTAATCTTTCTTCCCTGCCCAGAGACTTAGGCAACACAGAGATTAAGCTTTCCAGGTCCTGGAGAAGAACATTGGTATGTTGGTTCTGGCTACATCTTTTGAACCCACTATCTCTTTGAAGGGATATTAGTGTTTAGGGGATAAATTGAAATGGGACTCTTTGGACCCTCTAAAATTGGATGAATAGAACTTGTGGGGACTTGAGTTTACAACAGAATTTAGACACCAACCAACTCACCTTAAGGGTACCAGACAGCCCTGGAGAGAGGTGAAATATAATATATTTGGCCTTCAGGCATTGTGTGGCCATAGTAGGCACTATTACATGTAAAGCAAGAAGGCTATATTCAAGGAAGTCTAAAGTCCCTATAAGCATTAGATCTATGGTACTAAACAAACACTGACTCCAGAGTTAGGACATGGCTTCAAATCATGCCTTTGAAAATTACTATCTGTTTGTAGTACACCTTGGGCAAATCACTTACCTCCCTGAGCCAGAGGTCCACTGGATGGCCTCAGATCTCCCTTCCATCACGGGAGCTTTTGACTTGATTATGCTTTGACCCACAGTATAAATAAATCCACAGAGAACTGAGATATACTATAATGAGCTATTGTACCTAGGAAGTTGTTTCTTCACTCTGGTTTGTCAAAGGAATTACTCCCTAATTTTCTCCTTTTGTAATTGCTTAAGAGTTTTCTTTCAATTTACTTCTTTTGTTTAACAATGAATAATGTGATCCAAACAGAATAGAGAAAGAACATGGAGGAGAAAAATGTATAGAGGAATCTTGGGGAAACAATTTAGTATTTAAGAAGATTCATTTTGGGAAGCCTACATTTTATCAGAAGGGTAACTCTCCTCTCACAAGGACACATAAGTGCCCAAATGAAAATTGTATCATTCCTAAAGCACCACTATGAGTCTGGTAGAGGAATTACTTTCCTTAATTCCACCCCCATGCCCCAAATAATAGGAATACTTTAGCAAAGAAATATGAAATTATCACTTAGTTAAGTAAAACTATGATAGTTCTAAGACTAACAAGGTTTTTATCACCAGAATAAAGCCAGATGGCTTGACATTGAAGAAGATATATACAGCATCAACCTTGTCACCAGCCTAACTACCTTTTCTCCAGATCTGATGACAATCTTCTGATGACAATGGCGGGAGCCATTGAAACGCTCTTCAGAATCTTGAGTCTAGCATTGCTTTTTTTTCTAATTAGTTCTGATCTTAAGTACAACCTACAACATGTCTTAACCCCTCACCTCTATGATGGGCTTTATGATTAACAGCACTGATCCTAGTCAAAAGTGGGAACTAGGTTAAGTTTGACTGGAAGTCACACCCCTCTCCTTATTGACATCTTGGTATCTTATTCTCGCAGATATCTTGACAATTCATCCCTTAACACTTTCAAAACTGTCACTTCCCAGAAGTACTTTTTCTATGTGCATTTGGTCTATTTTAATGATTCTTCTTTTCATTAAATCAATGTGGTCCAAGTGTCTTGCCCTCCCTTAGATTCCTTGAATGTTGATCCCTTAAAACCCTCTTACAGTGTATAGTATATACTATATATACATATATATATATATACACACACACACACATGCTATACACATATAGTATGTGTATATTGTGTATGTATATGCATACATACATGTGTGTATGTGTGTCTGTCCTATATATGCAGTTGATCCAATTTAGATTCTTTTCCTGTCTTTGTTCTATTTACTGACATTTCAACCTCCCCTATAAACATATCCAATGGGGTCTAAGTGTGGCAGGAACAGTAATCTGCCTCCCAGGGTTGTTTTCAGGATAAAACAAGATATTATTTATATAGTACTTTGCAAATCTGCAAGTGCTACATAAATGTTTGATTATTATTATTGCCAGCTATTATGTAGTAAGTTGCGCAGAATCCAACAGGTAGTAAATAGCAGAGCTGAGATTCAAAATCACGTCTTCTCTCTCCATATCTGAGCTCCTTCTGCTATATCATGCTGCCTGAAAAAATCTATTTGTCATGTCAGGGGTTCAAAACTATTCTTTACAGATCTCTCTCTAAGGAGTTCACTCTGGCAGATTACTAGTAGAGAGTATCTCTCCTTTTGCTTGCCCCTTTTCCCTCGTTTTATACTATGCTCCCCATTCATGTTGTGGCATAGAAAGAACCTTGGACAAGGCCTCAAAAGAACTGGTTCTAATCCCAGGTCTGCAATTAATTTAACGCTTAACTTTAAGCAAGTCATTTAATATCTGGAGCAGTTTCCTAACCTGGAAAGTGGGGCTATTGAAATGCTAAATTAGCTTCCAGCTCTCAAAAAATTGATTCTGTAACTCCATTCTCTTTTCCTTTCTTAGTTTCTCCTTCAGTAATCCCTCAATATAGAACTGATTCTTTTCTCTCTGCTTATTACTCTCTAATGAGACATAGCTAATGAGTTGACTCTGCAGTAAAGTCTCAGGAAAGTACACCTTGTCAAATCTTCCTTATAAAATTTGACTTCTGCTGTAGGCAAACCATCTTCCATGAACTATTCTCATCTTGGGAAACTAGATGATAAAGTAGGTGGAGCAGTAAGCCTGGAGTTAGGAAGATCTAAGTTCAAATTCAGTCTCAGACACTTACTAGCTGTGTAACCCTAGTGACTCACTTAACCCCTATCTACCTCAGTTTCCTCAATTGGAAAATGGGGGTGATAATAATATCTGCCTCCCAGGCTTGTTGTGCAGATCAAATGAGATGCTATGTTTAAAGCACTTAGCACAGTGTTGGGCACATAGTAGGCACTTAATAAATGCTTGTTTCTTCCTTCCATATCTTCATTCAAGTTCCTCCTGACTTCTATATATTCAAGGGATGGAGAAGGGAGTATATGTGAAAGCCAGCCCCTGAGAATGTTTTTGTTTCTTCTGAGTTATAGTCAAATAGATGGTAAGAATGTGACTAGGTGGGGCAGGCCAATTAAATTAAAGCCTCCTCCTCTCTGGTGTGTGGCAGTCACAAAGACTGTGTGCCAAAAGGTGTTCCAGACCTGCCAAAACTGCTTGGAAAAAGAGGCCCAAGCCCTGCTCTGAAAACACCAGAAGCTGCTAGAAATGGAATGGTGGCAGACTGACGGTGCCTTCCAACTATTCTTATTCTTTGTGTCTGATGTCTCTCAAGTGCCTAGACTACTGCACTCCCAGGGAAAAATTGTACACATTATAGAGTTTCAAGTTCTTTATTCTGGCATTCAAATCCCTTCATAATCTTAAGTAACCTTAACTTTAATCTTAACTTTACATAACTTTAAATAACATTTAAGAATAGGATCAGTAATTTGGTCTCTCTCTGAAAGGTAAACAAGATCTGTAGCTTGATGAACAAGAAAACCATTTTTGCATAAGACCTCTGTTATTGATAAGAGAGATCCAGTAGAAAGATCAATGGATAGAGTCAGAGAAACCTAGTTAAAGCCCTACCCCAACCATGAATATTGCCTGTTTGACCAGGAGGCAAGTAACTTAACCTTTATGTTAACCAGTTACTTCTTTTGTAAAATCAGGGAGTTAGACAAGATAACTTTAAAGCTATTTAGTTTACCCAGATGGGGCCCCTGCCACCTCTAAACATGAGATCCTATGAGTAATTAATTCATTGTCTTTCATCTCTAACTAGGACAACGCATACGAATCATTTCAGTGGGCTTCTTCCTTCTCAAGGAGCAGCATGCCAGAAAACCTAAGAGATTGTGTGCCCTCTATCATGAAATCAAGAACTTTTAAAGTTATAATTGCCCATCATATTGCCTAGGGAGTTTGAAAAATCACCGTTCCTCTAAACAGGAAACTGGATTTCAGGAAGAGTATCCTTGAGATCCCGTCTCACACCTGCCAGCCCATGACTTCCATTGAAATGTCCTTACTCAGTAATTTGCTGTTGCTGTTACTGGGGGGGACTTCTTTTGCTGCCTTTTGGAAGAAGACACAAAAGGGAAAGAAGGCAAAGCATGAGTTTTTAAGAGCGCTAGAGGGTGGTGGCCAGCTTTTTTTGTTTTTCTAGGTCCTGAGAAGGCGTGCCTAATCTTCAGTTAGTCAGTTAGTAGGAAGTTGCTATGCCATCAAAAGAAGTCCTGTAATCTTATTAACTCGATGGGTTGTTGTTCAATCATGTTCAACTCTTTGTAACCCCATTTGGAGTTTTCTTGATAGAGATACTGAAGTTGTTTGCCATATTCTTCTCTAGCTCATTTTCCAGATGAGGAAACTGAGGCAAACATGGTTAAATCACTTGCCCCGAGTCACCCAGCTAGTGAGTATCTAAGGTTGGAACAAGTCTTCCAACTTCAGGCCTGGCATTCTATCCACTGTGCCAACTAGTTGCCCAAGCTTGATTAGAGAATTCTTAAATTCAATCTCAAGGACTAACAATGGCTTGAACGCTGTAATTTCCTCAAGCTGTTTGGGAAACTCCTCAGTTTTATCCAGGATTCTATTGAAATATCTTTTTTACACATATACAAGAGAAACAAAATGACTGTTTTTTTTAATTTTAATTTTAATTTTTGCTTTTTGGAGGGCAATTGGGGTTAAGTGACTTGTCCAAGGTCACACGGATAGGAAATGTTAAGTGTCTGAGGTTGGATTTGAACTCAGGTCCTCCTGACTCCAGGGCTGCTGCTCTGTTCACTGTGCCACCTAGCTGCCCCCAAACTGTTTTTAAAGTTTCTGTCTCATTATCTCATAGTCACATTGCATATTTACCTGGACACCTGTACATTAATGAGTCTCTAGGAGGTAAGGGACTGTAATAGTAATCTGTTTAGCAGGATACTTAGCACTTAGTACTAAGTGCTAAGTGTAGAAGGGGCAAACCCTGTCCCATTGTTGAGAAGGCATGAACTCCCCTGTTGATGTGGAAGAAGGGGATTGGCTGAGGTGTG
>CM053581.1:127243438-127272232 GCA_028627135.1 Pseudochirops cupreus | reverse complement strand
TTTGACCACATGTGCCAACTTCATCACTACTGGGTTGGCTTTGACTTTCTGGTTTTGGGACTCAGTTTTCTGGTATTTAAATGAATGCACTATCTATATTTCTTATGTAGAGAGCCTGTTCCATTTTGTGATTAATAACTATATCAGCATATTTATAGTTACTGTAGGCATTGTGAATACTGCATTGCTGATACAACAATTGAGCAACCACTCTGCACCCAGCACTATGAAAATAATTTTAAGGAACAAGTAGCTTGCCCAGGGACACACAGCTAGGTTCTGAGGCACTTCCTGACTTCATTTATCAGTGATGGTATAGCAAAATGTTTCACTAAGTATTATTGTTATAGTTGTTGTTCCTATTGCAATACATTAAGACTATACTATTCATTCCTGGTGCTTTGGATTCTCTTGGACTTGTCTTCTTGTTTTATTGAACATATTGTGAAGGAAGGCAGAATAAGCACTTTATATTTTCAATATCATGCAGTGAGGTGACAACAGATCAAATGTTATTTGATCTATTCACTTCACTGAAAGATGGTGGTGACTTCAGCACAATAAATCTCAAAGGCTTAAGCACTGAAAGCTTGAAAGCTTCAAACTTTATTGTGTGTATGTGTGTGTGTGTGTGTGTGTGTGTATGCTAGATAGACACACACACACACACACATATAACGACAGAGAGAGAAAGAGAAAAAGAGAGAGAGAGAGAGAGAGAGAGAGAGAGAGAGAGAGAGAGAGAGAGAGAGAGAGAATATGTGTATTTCCAAATAATTCCTTTTCTATGACTTACATTAAGGTATCTGGCATGCTACTTTGATTTGAAGATTTTGTAAGACATGTTTGATACTGTTCTTTCTCCTCAGGGCTTGCTCGTGATGTCATATTTTTAGTGTGTCTAAACCCAGGACCTGCCCCTCTCTTGTATCACCAAAATGCTATCTCAGTTCCTAAATACTCTTAGATTTAGAATCCCTCATAAATTCTCACCAATATGTATTGTATTGCTTTTCTAACCTATTCGGATATATTTAAATTCAAAGCAAAGGCATTTAATGATAAAAATGACAGGACAACACTGCTCCCACCACACTGATCTGGAGATCTTTCTCTAAAAAATATACACACATTTTGAGGAGAAAAATGATCAGGCATAGGGATTGAAAATGGGGAATACATGTGGACAGAACATATGAGTGGAGAGGTATCTTCTGTCACTGATGATAAGGAGCTAATGATGCCTTCTAGTAATGGCATCGTTACTCTCTCTTCTGAGCCAGCTACCTAGCAGTCATCTTGTATTTATTCCAGAAAGCCCTTAGCAAACCAGCTATTTTCAGGGTTACCTGCTACTTTGCCCACATACACTGGGGATTCCATGGCTAGTAACCTTTTCTTCTATGAGAGAAGGTACAACTCTGTCAGTCAATTCTATCAGATATCTTTACTACCCAGAAGAGAGGTAGCAAATTGCTTAGGAAGTCTCTCCATTGCATACGGAATTGCTACAATTCTTTTGTCACATAAACTTTCATAAATATTTGGCTTTTTCAGCTTCAACTAGATTTTCATCTTAGTCTTTAGCTCAAGTGCTAGCTATACTTTCATCTTCTATGTTATCTACCATACATTGGTGATGCTGTGCTTAGTAAACATTTTTCCTTAAGGGGAAGGCTTCAGATCTTTCAGTTAGCTCTTCCAGTCAGTGTCTATAAAACTTTTTCCAGCCATTGATACTGAAGATACCAGGCTAATGTTATATCCATTTTATTAATTCCTCTCTTCTCTTTTCTTTTAATTCTCATCTGACATGGCCAGTAACCTCTGTTAATTTTTTTCTTTCATCATATAACACTCCCAACCCTTAAGCAGCACAAACACTACCAACTCCCATCTAGTACGAAAATTTTCAAATTTCTGCTTTCTCAAATTAAAAAAAAAATACATGTGAAACTGTCGTGAGAAAACCACTTTCACTATATTCTCCCATCCCTACAAAGTCCTCTGTACTGTGAAAATCACAAGGACTTGGCTTGTTAGAAAACACTGAATAAATTGGGGTTATCCCATTGTCCCATTATCCTTGTCACAAAGTAACAAATAACAGTATATTTATTCTCTATATTTTGTTGTTGTTGAGTCATTTTCATATACAAACCTTCATAATCTGTTGTCCAAAGCACACCAATACTGTCCATGGAATTTTCTTGGCAAAGATACTGGAGTTGTTTCCATTTCCTTCTTCAGTGGATTAAAGCAAACATAGGCTAAGTGAATTACCCAGGGTCACATAGCTGATAAAGTATCTGAGTTCAGATCTAAAGTGAGGTCTTCCTGGTTGCAGGCCCAGCAATCTATCCACTGAACCACCTAGTTGCCTCTATTCTCTATATTACTATTGGTAAACTTCAAAGATCTAGGAGGGACATTCCAATTCTAGTATACCAGAAACACTGTAAATTTGCATAAATAAATCAAGGCATCCCCTAAATGCATATGAATAAATTATAACACAAATAAGGACCAGCCAAAGACATCTCCCATGTCCAAATAATTCATGCCACTTTATTCCCTCCCATTCATTCCTTCATACACTCATTCATTTGTCATATATTTGTTAATGCCTACTCTGTACAAATTATAATACAGGGTATGAAAAATACAGAAATTAAATAGGGCAAGATTCATGTAGTTATATAGTTTGAAATTTACTGGAAAAAGATATTACATATAAAGTAATGGTTATAATAAAATAAATAATAAGCATTGCAAAAAAAATGTTTGTTGTAGTTATATAGTCAAGGTCATTATAGTTGAGAGGTATTCATAAATATTTCGATTAAGTTGGACTTCAAAAGATGAATAGCCTTTCAAAAGTCAAAGTAGGAGTAGAGAAAATAACATAATCAAAGGAATAGAGGTGGGAATATTTCTGAAGGAAAGGAGTATTCCAACTTGGCTAGATGAGTGCATGGAGATGATAGTAAAAAGATTGGGTGGTTCCAGATTCCTGGAGGACTTGAATGTCAAGAGTTTTTAACTTTATTGAACAGGAGATAGAGAATGAATGCAGGGTTATAAGCAAAGGGATAAGATGATTAGATTTGTGCATAAAGAAAATTATTCCAATAATAGTATGAAGATAGATTAGAAGAGTGAGAGGATAACATCAAGAAAACAAGTGAGGAGATTATTGTGATATCTGAGATGAGCAAAGGGGCCTTTATACAAGTGGTGGCTAAAGGTACAAAGAGGAGTAATGGGTATGTGAGATATTACTGAGGTAGAACAGACAGCTAAGCTAGGTGGTTCAGTGGATAGAACACTGGGTCTAGAGTCAGGAAGACCAGAGTTCAAATCTGCCCTCAAACACTTACTAGCTATGTGATACTAGGCAAGTCACTTAACCTCTATTTGCCTTAATCCACTGGAGAAGGAGATGGCAAATCACTTTAATATTCTTGCCTAGAACACACCACAGACAGTATAGACCAGGGGTCACAAAAAGTCAAATACAACTGAAAGATAAGAGCAAAAGAACACACAAGACTTAATTCTTAGTCAGATAGGAGAGTTAAGGGAGGCAAAGGTTATGTTTCAGAAAAGGAAGAAAGGAAGAAAAGAAGAAAGAAAGGAAGGAAGGAAAGAAGGAACGAAGGAAAGAAGGAACAAAAGAACGAAGGAAGAAAAAAAGGAAGAGAGGTAGAGAGGAAGGGAGAAAGAGAGGGAGGGAGGGAGGAAGAAAGAGAGAGGAAGGGAGGGAGGGAGGGAAGAAAATTGTTGGTGCCACTGCTGACGGAGACTAGTGAAATGTGAAAGAAAATCAATTTTTTGGAGCGGGAACTATTACAGGATCAGTTTTTCATAGGTTGATTTTAGTGCTTTAATGTACCAGGCAGATGAATGATAGTTAACTGAAGACTTGAGTAGAGAATGTAGGGTAGAAATCAGGGATAGAAGTTGACCTTTGGAAGTCATCAACATATGAAGGTAATACTTGAAGCTGTGGTACAGGAGAAGAGAAAAGGGAGAAAAGGAGAGATAAAGACAGAATCTTGGAGAATACCACCATTAACTGTCAGAGAAGATGTAAAGGAAGCCGCAAAGGAGAAAGAAATGAAGGTGAGAGAGGTATGAAGTAAACAGCAGATTGTGGTGTCTCTGAAGACAAAAGAAGAGAGAATGTCTAGAAGAAGCAAGTGTCAACAGTGTCAAATGTTATAGGGGTTTGAAGAAGGAAAAGAACTGAAAGGGAGCCATTAGATTTGGTGAAAAAAGAAGTCTTTTGCAGCTTTTGAGAGAGTAACTTCAGCAGAGTGTTGAGTTCAGAAGGTGGATTATAATGTATAATGTGATCATGGTGTGAATGGTTGGTAAGGAAGGTGGCAAGGGGAGATCAGCTACTTTTTCAAAATATTTATCAATGGAGGGGAAGAGTGAGATAAGAAGGTGACTGAATTGGATAGAAAGAACAAGAAATGGTGTGTGTGTGTGTGTGTGTGTGTGTGTGTGTGTGTGTGTGTGTGTGTAGGACAGCAAATATTGGATTCTGTATGCAAATGAAAATGAGCCATTTAAATACTTACCAAATTCTTGTTATATCTATATACATACTTCATATCAGCTACTTACATATGTATTTATAAGCTCCTGAAAGGAATGAATACAAATCCATATTTTCATAACAGGATGTTTGAGGGTGGAAAACTGCTGTTCTGCTGGCCTAGGGTATCCAGTATGTGGAGTAGACTGGACTGGGATATGCAAAAGAGCTGGGAATGTGCATTTTGAACTTGCTTTCTCCACAAGTGCAGATTCCAGCAGTTTCATATATTCTCATACTGGCACAAAGTGTTTAATGAATGGTAGCCAATTTCCCTGCTTTCAACTGAATTGAGTAAAGATGATGGTAATGGGGTGGCTAGGTGGCACAGTGAATAGAGCACCGGACCTGGAGTCAGGAGGACCTGAGTTCAAATTTGCCCTCAGACACTTAACACTTACTATCTATGTGAGCTTGGGCAAGTCACTTAATCCCAATTATCCTGGCCCCCTCCCTCCAAAAAGCAAAACAAAAACAAAAACAAAAAAAAATGATGGTAATACAACAAGAATTGATAGGCTATTTTATTATTTGACTTTTCAAACAAAAAATAAACAAGTGGAAAAACCTGCTTAAATTTTCATTGACATTAATGCCGATTGTTCAGCAAAGTACAGTTGGTTCTTTGTATTCTTATATCTGTGAGGTTATTTCTATGGGGGAAACAATTCTGTCTCTTTTCCAGTGGTTTCTTTGGAAACTTTTACTAGGTACCAATCCAGACAATAAAATATCTGGCAACATAGGACTAGGAAATAGCTTCATGAACAGAGCAATAATCCTCTATCTTACTACACATTGAATTATTCAAACAGCCGACACCAGAATACAGAACAGTGACAAAAAGATATATCCATTTATAGGAAAAAGCCCTTCACAATGCTCATATCCAAAGGCAAGAATGACAACTTCAGAGACTCCAGATTAGAGTTAGACGGATGTGCTCTGCACAACTTAGTCTGCTGTGAACTTGATGGATCCTGAGCTACTGTTGCTATTTTTTCCACCCCATAGGGTCTCATTATGTTTTCATTTCATGTTTCAGTTTTAATTTCTATTAGCTGCTCTTTAATAAACAACCCAGAGGTAAAAATAGTACTTTCAACATGCGCTTCATGGAAGGTGAACTGACTCTGGTATAAAAAAGTAACTTGCCCAAAGATATTCAATCTGTTCATTAATCCATTCATTCACTTTTTTTTTTTTTGGTGTGGGGGGAGGAATTCAATGCTATTTTCATTGTCCTATTATTTTAATACTGCAAGATTCTTAATTTGCTAAATCAGTTTCCCACTTCTCCTTTTAGAGATTTTCTCTAGATAGATAGATAAATAGAAAAATACACACACATATGCATGGATACACATATAAATATATATATATTCATAAGTACACCTATACATAAAGACATACACATGTATATGTATATACACATATACACACCCATGTTCCTAAGTTCAAATTTGGCCTCAGACTGTGAGGAATTAGGTGTGTGACCCTGGGTAAGTCACTTAACCCTGTTTGCCTCAATTTCCTCATCTGTAAAATAAGCTGGAGAAAGAAATGGCAAACCTTTCCAGTATCTTTGCCAAGAAAACCCCTAATGAGGTTATTAAGAGCTGAACACAACCAAATTGACTGTAAAAACAAAAACAAACTTATATATGTATATATGTGTGTGCATGTGTGTATTTACATCTATAAATATGTTTTTATATGTGTGTGAATCATTTGCTAAGCTAAAAGTTATATTGGATAAGGACATTCTTCAGCAAAATCAAGAAGAGAATCTAAGACAAGAAATCTCTGCTTTGAACAGAAGCGTAATGAAAAAAATAATTTTCTTCAGTAACTTGGGGAAAAGAGCATCTTAACCTAATCTAAAGAATAATGACGTAGAATAAGAAATCTGTGCTCCAATTCTGGCTTTTACTTTCTGCCTGACTGACCTTGAGCAAGTTTGATCCTCAGTTTCCTTATTTATGAAAAAAAGAGAGTAGATTAGATGATCTCTAAGGTGCCTCCCATTCCTAAATATAAATAAATGGGAGGTCAAAGAAAATCAACCAACAAGCATTCATTAAATACCTACTATTCAAAGCAGAGATTTTTAAAAAATTAAACAAAACAGTCTTTAACCTCAAGGAACTTACATTCTAATGGAGAAAACACACTTTGTATGTATGGATACACAAGGCATAATGTAATCAAGGGCAGCTTGACCTCAGAGGGGAACACAACAGCATGTAGGGAACCAGGGAAGCCCTCTCAAAGAAAATGGTATTTTAGCTCAGTTTATAAGGAAACCGGCAATCCCAGAAGGAAGGAGAGAACAGGAAGAATATTCCAGGTATGGGCCATAGCCAATACAAAGATATAGAGATAGAACAAAGATCATCATGGGTGAGGAACAGTAAGTAGGCTGCTATGGCTGAGAGATGCTGAAGAGGAAGCAGACTGAAGAAGTAGGAAAAGATAAGATTATTAGGAGCCTTAAATGCAAAACAGAGGGGTTATTGGATCATAGAGGTATTAGGGAGCCACTGGAGTTGATTGAATAACTGAGTGCCATGGTAAGATGTGTGTTTTTATGCAAATCACCTCATGGCTGTATGAAAGATAGATTGAAATGGAGAGAGATGAGAGGTAGAGAAACCAAACAGGAGGCTATTATGGTAGTCCTGGTGAGAACTAAAAAGGGCCTGAACCGGACTGTGTGAGTGAAAAGGAAAAGACATATATAAGAGATGTCCCAAAGTTAGCAATAGCAAAATTTGATAACTGACAGCAAAATATTTGCAATAACGCTTTTTTCTTATAGCAAAAAACTGGAGAAAAAGTAGGTGCTCATGAGTTGAGGATTAGCTGAGCTAACTGTAAAATACAATTGGAAGATTATTTTGTCACAAAAAATGATAATAATGAGTAATTAAAAGACACATGATTAAGACTTGAATGAACTGTTAAGGAATGAAGAAAGCAGAACCAGGAGAATTATATTCCAATGACTATGATAAAACAAACCTAGCTATATATAAGCAGAACCTAGTCCAATGATCTGTCTGATCAGTTTCCCAGGATCTGCTCTTTCCTTTGTAATATGTGTGAATTTGGATCTAATACAAATACTGAAAAGTATCCAGATCCAAAGAAAATGCAATGATCATTATTGATTCGAGAAAATATATGAAGAAAATGCATATAGGCTTGATGAATTTGCAGACTGATGAGCTTTCTTACCTTGGACTTTTGATTAAATCTTTCTATAGAGCTATGGACTTGCCCATTGGCACTTTTGTGCAGTGACTAAAGACATCCGATTAAATCTCACTGACTAGGGCAATCCTTAAGATTAATTCATTGATTTGGAGTCATGCCTTGGGGCCTCATGATTGATGAATTTCATTGATAGGAGTACCCTATGGGATAAATTGATTGGCTGAGACTCTAAGGAGAATACATTATGGTTGGGGGAATCATGTCCTCTAAATTGGTCTGTAAAAGGAGCTGACAGACCTACACAGACCTCTCTCTCTCTCTCTCTCTCTCTCTTCCCCCCCTCCTCCTTTTTTTTTCTTCTAGAGAGATCTTGATAGCATAGAAGGTGTTAAAGCTCGGGGTGAGGGAGAAGAGAGGGCACTCACTGTGGAATTCTTCCTCCCCCAGAGCCATTAATAGCTGTGTTGTGGTAAAGGTTGACACATGCTTACTCATGTGACTTGATAAAGGAGTTCCCATTTTCTTGTTGTGTCTATTGTCCCTGAGTCAGGCTCCTCCTTGGAGTATGGAGAGAAAGTCCTGAGTTCCAGGCAGCATGATCCCAGAATCTAATTGACTAAGATCTTTTCTTCTATGTGGAGAAATCAGATCTCTTGACTAGTGTTACACTTGGGAATTGCTATATATGAGACTCGCTCAGTTCAAATATGAGCATCTTGCCTTTTGGTGAAAGAACAGTTTCAATGTTTTCATTGTAGGTGAGAAAAAAGGAAGGATTTTTTTTAAATTTATGTATTTACTTTTAGTTTACAGCATTCAGTTCGACAATCCCTTGAGTTCCAAATGTTCTCCCCCTTTCTCTCTTCCCCCCTCCCCATCATGGCAGCATGCAATCAAATATAGACTCTACAAATACCTGCGCATTTTGTGGGATAGAAACCACTGCCAGATCTTCAAAACCTGAGTGAGTTGGAGATCAAAAAAGGTCTTTATTTTTTCTCATGAGAAAGGGCACAGCCCTCGTCCCTCAAGGGGCATCAGTCAGGGAATGCAAAGTGCAGATTTGCCGATCATCCTAACCTGATCCACTTCCTTGTCCTATCTCGCCATTGGTTGGAGAAGTGGGCTCACAATCTAAAATTAATTGGGGCAAAGAAATCTCAATCCTACATGACCATAATTATTCATAAATTAGTATCCTCCTATCAGAGGATGATGTTTTCCAATCCCTCATTATGCACCAAATTTGGAGACAGCCAATGAGTTACAGCTGACAATCCTTTATTATCATAATTATTCATTTAACCCTACTACCCAATCAGAAGGAAACATCCTTCAATCCCTTACTTGTGCATATCTCCACACCAATCATTTTTTGAGGGGAGGAAGGAGGCAGGGCAAACAATGAGAAGAAAGCTAGTGTTATTTCCTTTAAGTTTTGTTACTTCATTCTAGTGCCTGTAGAAACTTAACTTTGCTGTCTCTCACAACGTTAAACATTAATCAAGTTATAAAAAAGGATTATAACCCATGGAGTGAACAATGAGAAAGAAGAAACAAAACAAAACAAACTCAGAAGACAGAAAGCAAATAGTTTGCTTCAATCTGCATTCAGACTTGGTAGTTCTTTCTCTGGATACAGATATCCCTTTCCATCATGAGTCTTTTGGACTTGTCTTCTAACCTTGTACTGCTGAGAGGAGTCCAGGCTATCAAAGTTAGTCATCATACATATGATATGTCTGTAACTGTGTACAAAGTTCTCATCATCTGTTTGTAAAAGTTTCTCCAGGTAATTATGAAGTCCACCTGCTCCTCATTTCTTATAGCACAATAGCATGCCATTACATTCATATACCACAACTTGTTTAGCCATTCCCCAATTGATGGGCATCCCTTTGACTTCTAATTCTTTCCCACCACAAAAAGAGCTGCTGTAAATATTTTTGTACATATGGGTCCTTTCCCCACTTCTATGATCTCTTTGGGCTACAACCTAGCAGTGGTATTGCTGGGTCAAAAGGTATGAACTTTTTTTTTAGCCCTTTGGGCATAGCTCCAGATTGCTCTCCAGAATGGCTGGATCAGTTCACAACTCCACCAACAATGCATTCCAATTTTTCCACATGCTTTCCAGCATTTAACATTTTCCTGTTTTGTTGTCTTAGCCAATCTGACCTGTGAGATGTGGTACCTCATAGTTATTTTGATTTGCATTTCTCTAATCAATAGTAATATAGAGCATTTTTTCATATACTTTTAGATATCTGTAAATTTCTTCCTCTGAAAACTGACAGGCAAGAATTTTAAGTCGCTATTTGGAGAAAGAGGAAACTTGGGTTTTTACACCCTAGTATTGACATGAGTTGTTTGAAGAATGCAGGCTTGGGGGCGGCTAGGTGGCACAGTGAATAGAGCACCAGCCCCGGAGTCAGGAGGACCTAAGTTCAAATCCGGCCTCAGACACTTCACACACACATACACACACTCCAAAAAAAGTATCTGTGTGACCTTGGGCAAGTCACTTAACCCCAACTTCCCTGCCTTCCCCCTCCAAAAAGCAAAAAACAAAATAAAATTAATATAGGCATGTTGGTTGAGTCTCATTAAAAAAAAAACAAAAAACGAATGCAGGCTTGATGAGAAGGGGCTGGCTAATCTGGCAGTATTTCCTTCTAAGAAAGCCCAAGCTCACAGAAGATCTTTATGATATAAGAAAGACTGACTCACTGGAGGGTGATTCTAAGTAGACTAGGGGGATGTGTGGAAGAGGAGACATGCATTCTGAAGAAGAATTTGCCATGTTGATTGATACTACTTATTTTTCTTTGTGACAAGCAGAAAATTTTCTATAAATAGAAAGTACTTTAAAAAGAGGGGACTCAAATAAAAAATAGAATTAAGAAAATGTTGTATAGCTGGACAAAGTTGTATGGCCGTAATCCCTGTTATCAGGGAGATTGAGGCCAGCAAATCACTTAAGCATGGAAGTTTCAAGGTCCAACATCAATGTGGTGAGCCACATGAGCTGTGAAAGGAAGCTGGACACTTGGCTGCCTAAGGAAGGACAGAAGTGGAGGAGAAAGGAGAAAAGAAGAAAGGGGAAAGGAGAGAAATGGGGAGGAAAGGGAAGAAAAGGGGAGGAAAGGAGAGGAGAAAAAAAGGAAAAGAAAAGGGAAGAGAGGAGGGGAGAGAAAGGGAAAGGAGGGGAGAGGAGAGGGAAGGACAATGCCCAAGTGTTAACACTGAATGAATTACAGTTAGCAAGGAAAACTAAGGTCGTGGGGATTAGATGACACCACTCAGCTCTTATGTTCCTTCTTTTTTCTCTACTGAGGAGAATTATCTTTGAATGCAAAGAATAGAACAACAACAAAAAAAAAAACAGTGCTAACGGGAGTGGAAATTCAAGATCAGGAAGGAAATAGTAATGAAACACTGAGCTGCTCTTGATGAATTAAAGACATTTGACCCAGATAAGCCATATTCTCAGGTACTGAAAAAACTGTTAGATGAGATTGCTTAGCAGACAAGAGTGATCTTTGAAAACTCATAGAGAAGTACTACAGAACTAGAGAAAAATAAATGTCCTGATTTGGGGGGGGAAGGAAAGAAAGTACAGGTTTTGGCAAACTTAGCTTCCTTTCCCAGTAAAACTCTAAAATAATGTAATGCTAGCAATCGTTTAGAAAATGAAGCAGGGGTCACAAAGCCATTGAGAGCTCAATAAGAAGAGATCATCATGGATTGACTTTGTTTCTTTTTCTGACTGGGTCCTAGACTGATACTTCTGGAGAATTCTCCAGCTAGATCTCCTCTATATTCTAGAATATGTTTAACAGGCTCCCACATATCCCTCTAGACAAAATGGTGAGACTTGGGCTAGGTCACAGTTATGTAGATCCTAAACTGCTTGAACCCAGGATAACACATGACCATCCTTTGTGCCTGCAGGGCCAAGGTTTATTCTTACTTGGAAAACTAGAGTAATAGCATCGTAACATGTTAGATCCAGGAGAGGCTTTACAGACATTCTGTCTTAGGGGTTCTTAACCTGGAATCCATGAACATAGAGATAGAGATATAAAAATAACTATTTTGGTATAATTTATTTCCTTTGCAATCCTAAATCGTTCATTTTATGCATTTAAAAACAATACTCTGGGGGCGGCTAGTTGGCACAGTAAATAGAGCACCAGCCCTGGAGTCAGGAGGACCTGGGTTCAAATCTGGCCTCAGACACTTGACACACTTATTAGCCATGTGACTTTGGGCAAGTCATTTAAACCCAATTGCCCTAAAAAAAAATACTCTACTAATTCATCTATGACAAAAATGGTGAACTGCTGCTTTGGTTTACCCCCTATTTTTACAGGAGACAAAACTGAGTCCCAGAGAGAGAAAACAATAATCAAACCTGCTGCTTCAAAACAAATTCTTCCCTATGGTCACGTTTTATCCTTTTTTGTGAGTGACTAAAGCAGCCACCAAAAAGTGTTTCTTTCTCAGCTGCTTCCCTGACCCTCATTCTAAAAGTGGGAGAAGATAGGCAAAGCTGTCAATTTGTTATATGCATGTCTTTCACAGCGACTCCCTAAGTATCTCTGTGTTATTTCGCTGCTCATTTGATATGAAGAAGCCTTGTTGTATTGGCAAAATGCCATGGTAACACTGATATACAAATGCAAATTTCATGCAGGTTTTCTACTCCATTGAACTGGCAAATGATGGGAAACTTTTTTTCAATGTAGAGGAATTACATTTTCAAGGCTAAGTACTTTCATTAGGAACACCAATCAAGGTAGAATGAATAAATTGTGCCAAAATCTAAGCTGGGTATTATTCAATCAAGAAGTATTTATTAGGAAATCTCTACATAACTGTGCATATTCTTTTATTCAGCAACATTATTAGTAGTCCTATACCCCCAAAGAGATCAAAGGAAAATGTCCTGTAGAGACACAAATCCTTAATGGCGTAGGAATGTATTGGAATACTGTTATGTGTGAGAAACAATCAAGGGGATGGTATAAGAGAAATCTAAGAATATTTGTATGTAATGTTGCAGAGTAAAGTGAGCAGAACCAGGAAAACAATTTATGTTGTAAAAACAACTTTAAAAAACCATGTGTAAGACTTAAGGACTCTGATAAATGCAATGATCAGCCAGAATTCCAGGACCGGTGATGTCTGTGCCTTACCTTATGACAGAGTGGTGACACACTAAATATTCACAATGAGAAAAACATTTTTGGACACAGTGTAGGTACTCATTTTGTTTGACTGTATTTGTTACAAGGGTTTTGTCTTCTCTGTTTCTTTACTGGGGGAAAGAGTGGGGCAAAGAGAAAATAAATGCTTGCTCATGGAAAATAAAATTCTAAATTTAATATCCAGAAAATGAGTAATTAAAGGCCAAAAATAGTTTGACTTTCTCTTCCTGACAGGTTCAGAAAATCAAATTCACAATTCTCTTTTTATGAGATTGACTTTAAATCCAGACTTTATGCAATTCAACCAGTAAGAGGCACAAGTACAGAGGCAGGAAATATTAAAGAGACCTATAGAGCCAGTGAGTAGATGGTTGTGGCAAATACTCCTTGGGAAATTGCTAGAAGTGGCACAGGTCATTAATTCAGATGCATGCTCTTCAGAGAAGGGGTGATCCAGAAGCTTCATCCAGATATGTCATTCAGTGTCAATCATAATAACAAGAATATCAGCAATACTTTATATGTTCTGATGGACTTTATTATAGTAATGCCTTAGTCTTATCTGTTTGTTACTTGACAGTTTACAATACACTTTCACATCCATTTTCTCCATTGGTGAAGCCACCTAAAACATCATAGGCAGATGTGTTATCCTTATCCTCAGTTTGTAGACTTCAAAATTCTATCAGTAAATCAACAGAAAGGCAAGGTCAAAGAGCCAGTAAGAGAGCCAAAACTTCAATTTTAACTTAGATTGTCTGATTCCAAGGGTAGTGCTTTTTAACCCAGTGTTTTTTTGTTTGTTTTTGGTTTTTTTGCATCTCTGGATCTGATTGTTTGCATATCAGATTCTGAAGTTGGACCCATATTTCCTTAGGGGAATTTGTAACCAATAGCTTCAGTCCTGGAAGGGAATTTTTATTTGGTGGAATGTATCACCTAGAGTATGGGGGTTTTAAGAAACAATTACTTTACAGTAAACGTACTTGGCAAACTTCAGATAAAAACTACCTACAAAGAGATAAAAGCAGCAGACTAGTGGATAAAAACAACTCAAAAGAGATTTCATGGGGTCTCAGTATCTCTTTGCTCAAACCATAGAGTGGCCCTTGTACATGTCTTGTTCAAGAAACACATAAATGGATTTGAGGTCAATATACCCAGAGGCAAAGTTAACCCAGATGCCTGACATCTATTCCATGTCCTGACTCACAACAATCCTGGCTGTTGGTATAGGGATTATTTCAAGCTAACCCAGGGCTACTACTGTCTTGGCCCACAACACCCTTAATTTAGGAAAAAGCCTCCAGTAAAAGGAAATAATCTATTCTATGACATTGAAAAGCCTGTTTCCATTTCAATACCATCCTTTCTTTTCCACTCCTTCTTAGAAGTGGTTTCTTGCATACAGAACAACCTTCCCAGTGGTGGCATATTATTGCCCCATAGTTTAGAGGGAACTGCTGTGGTGCTGGTAGCCTCTCCTCCCCAGGCATTAAAATATGTATCTGATTATAAAAGACTGAACATGACAAATCCAGGAAAACCATGGTGAAACTCAGCCCTGGTATCATCCCCCTGGATCCCATCTCTCTCAATCATCCCTATTCAGACTAGTTCTTAGATAGTGCAAATCCTATCTCACTCCAATTTGGACACTTATCTTTCCCCTCTTGCCCATGAGATTGATAATCCACCTCCCAATATGATCAGCTGTCAACCCCAGCTTATTCTGATATTCATTCAAAGCATCTAAGGCTACCTTAAGTGGTAACCTCCCTGCTTTTGGAATGGTACGTTTATTGTCTACTACAGTGTTATCACTTTTTTTAGAAATTAAGAAACAAACCTCTGTTACCTGGTCAGGTCTCTCCCCATGGGTACACAATGAGTCTGTTGTAGGGTCAGTTCTGGGGTCAAGAACTCCTGACTTCTAGTTTCTCAGCTCACATTTCATTTTTTTAATTGGTCAATTATTTGCTGGGTTCTATGCCTTTTTCTAGATTGTCTTGCAAAAGAAAGATGACTGTCTCTATCAAATCTTTTTTCAAGAGGAAAGATATAGATCAACGTGTTCTGGTCCCACTGCTACTTAATACCTTGGGCATCTCACATTACTTCTCAGCCTCAGTGTTTTCATCTATAAAATGGGTCAAGTTTTTTAAGTTTCCTTCCAAAATAGGCATTTTAAAGTTCAATGAAATCATATTCTTACTCTTCCAGGAAATTTATCTGTATGGAGTCATGCTCTGGGGACAAAGTGGAGTTTGAAATCTATTCATCTTTGTGTTTAAAGACTATCTTTCTGGCAGTTCCCATGCATTCTTTTTCACATAAAACAAGTAGCAACATTGACTGTCCCCAGGCTTTCAGTGAAAGAATAACTTTTAGCTTTCCACTCTGATTTCTTGTTTCCTCCAGGTTTGATCATGTTGGCCTTCTCCTCACCTCCCAGTGGTCCTCTGAGTCACTAACAGGAAGTCCCAGTCAGCATTGGTTCACTGAGCTGGCCCTCCTGCTTTATACAGTACCTTCTGGCAGATGACAAAGCTCCTCCTCTGCCATTCAGCAGTTTTTTCTGACATGGATTGACACTGAAATTTTCATTGTCAAAATTTTAAAAAATGTTTTATTTAAGTATTAATTTTTGGATTTAAATATTAATTACTTGATTAACATGAAATGTTGATAACTGTCTCTTTGCATATTAAACTGTAACATTTTATCAGGGATGATATCCCAGAATTATGAGTTCTTTCTTGGAGCCTGCCTCCCTATTTCAAAATATTTTGCCAGATGCAGTGAGAATATCTGGATTTTGCATACTAGCTTTGTAAGTCATTCAATAGCTAACTAGCATTTATATGGCCTTTTAAGGTTCACAAAGGCCTATACGGTATATATTATTTTATCTGATCTTCACAAAGCCCCTTTGAGGAAGGTACTATTATCTCAGTTTTATATATGAGGAAACTAAGGTCCTGTGAAATTAAATGACTTACCCAAGGTCACATAGCTTGAATAAGGGTTACATTTTATCTCTTCTTGACTTCAAGTCCATCATGATAGCCACTGCACTAGTTCAAAGCTTTAAATCTCAACACCTAAATGTAAACCATGGAAATGATGATACTGTTCTTCTTCCTAAGCTGTTGTCAGAAAATCAGTCTTTAAACATGAAATGTTGACAAAAATGCCCCTTTATATATTAAAATTTAATACTTTATCACAATAAAATATCGTCTCAAAAAATAAAATATTCTTTCTCAAAACATGCCTCTCTGTTTTGTCAAAGGTCACATTTCCTGGGATTCCTGGAGTAAAGGAAAGTAATTATCAGGGAAGATCAACAAAATATTGTTGATATTAGTGATTTTAGTCCTCCATTTTATATACACATTTATGAGGAGAGATTTGCCCAGAGGATTTTCATTATTGATAAGCTGAGTGGTTCTTTTTTTCAGGATTCTGCTTTCTGCACATTTCCTCCTTCTACTGTTAATTTTATAAAATTAATTTGAGAGATAGACTACTTTATCCTGAGCAATCAACCATACACATGGGTGGTATGCTCCCTAAGTATAGTTGCCCAAGCAGTATGATTTGTGGGGCACTGGAACAACCATTCCCTTTTCGTCCAAGAGTATATCTTCCTATTGATGACTGAAATTTCACTATTCATGTTTTTTTCATTTGTAATAAAATTTTATGTCTACGTGAAAGTCTTCTTTTCACATGGTTACAAATTTTGTCCTTAATCATCTGTGTGACTGAAAGATACGTTGATGTAATAGAAAAGTTATCAATCCAGAAATCATGGGTTCAGGAATTGGATCTACCATTTAATAGTTCTGTGGTACTGGGCAAGTCCTCTTACCTTCCAAAAGTTTGCATTTCTCCTTTAAAAAAAATGGAAGCATTACTACTTGACCTAATTGTTGTGAAGATTAAAGAATAGATGATAGATATGAAAGTATGTTCTAACTGTTAAAAGTCTTGTATGAATGTGATTTGTTCTGGTAGTGCTAAAAGAGAAGATAAACAACTGCAAAAAAAGACTAGATTCTGGGAGGGCAGAGGTGACTGGAAAGTGATAAGAGACTGTAGAAATAGATGTGCATATAACCAAAGTTAAACATATAACCTTAGCATTTCATATCACAAGGATTTGTTTTCCACTTTGAAGTCGTTGTTTGCTCAGGTTATTTTTGGAAGACCTTGTTCATCTCTACCTTTATCAAGATGAATTATTCGAATCATTGATCCTTTTCAAAGACTATTTATTTGGAAATATAAGGTGATTTGCAGGATTAACTAACCAGTCAGCAAGAATTTCTTAAGTGCCTACTATGTGTCAGACATTGTGTAGGCACTGAACAAGTTATCTTTGCATGGATTTTCTTGTGGTCTTTTTTTTTTTATCATATTTCAATCTTTTCTTTCATTCCTCATCGCTGAGTAGTCTTCCTTAATTTAAATTGGCATTGCTTAATAAGTTAATTGTTTTTTTCAGCAGTTCTCAAGAGTATTTTTTTAAACTCTCATTGTAATCTTGATGGTTGCAATTCTGTGTGAGTTATACTTGAAGTTTTTCCTTGGCGCTGTCCTAGAGATTCTACTGATCTTCATTTTACCTGTGATTCCAAAATTTCCATGCAAGCTTTATGATTTCTTATAATATTATATTCAACATCTTTGTTTCATATAGCTTATTTCCCCTTAAGTTCTATGATTCTAGAAAAAGGGAAGCAACTGAGGCATAGAGCACGACTATGTTAGAAAGGTCAGTAGTTCCACTCCCGTCCTGTTATTGTTGTTGTTTCTTCTTGTTGCTCTTGTTATTTTGCAGGGATTATGTGTTAACTTACAGGGCCATGATGAGAATTGAAAGAATTCCAACTCGTATATCAAGAACTCCTGGAGGAGTTAGGGAGAAGAGACCAGAGAAAAACTTCAAGGAGGGAAAATATGATGAACAATGTGCCTTAGGAGGATTATTTTAGGAGAGAGGTAAAGAGGACATTTGGAGGCTATTACAATAGTGTAGATGAGAGTTGATGAAGGTTTGACTTGAGTTAGCATTTGCCCAATGTTATTTCTTATTACACCTTAAGACACACTGAGTTTAGTTAGATGTAAAGTATATGGAGGTTTTAGTTTTCTTTTTGGGGGGAGGGAGGCAATATTGTCCAGGATCTCACAACTAGTAAGTGTCTGAGACTGGATTTAAACTCAAACCCTCCTTACTTCATGCCCAATGCTCTATCTATTGTGCTACCTAGCTGCCCATTGTTATTTTATTGAGGGGTGGAGTAGAGGTTTTTGAATAATAATTCTTCACTTATAGGGTTTTGACATAATGGCATAAACATTGATTATTGGCTTTAATTCATTATTTCATTCTATCACCATTATTTTCCCATGAGTCATTTTCGGCAGATATTCTCATTTTATAGGTGCAATAACTGAGTCTTTAAAAACTAAGTTAATGGGATGGCTGGGTGGTGCAGTGAATAGAGCACAGGCCCTGGAGACAGGAGGACCTGAGTTCAAATCTGGCCTCATATACTTAACACACAAAAAAACTAGCCATGTGACCTTAAGCAAGTCACTTAACCCCAATTGTCCTACCTTCCTCCCTCCAAAAAAGAAAAAAAAATAAGACTAAGTTAACTTAACTTGAAATTCTAGGAAAGGAAATCCAAAAGGGCCCAACTGGCATTCCCCTCAAGATACCACTTTTAAAATTCTTTATATTTTCTTACCCTTTTGGCTATACATGTAGTACTGACACCAAGAACAGTACATGGGTTAGTATGTTAGCCATGCTTCTACATTCCCATCAGGAAGTTGTCCTGTTGACAGAATGTTAATTAAATAGATTCTCTACAAGTCCTGACTTCTTCTTTCTCTCCCTCTCCCTCCCCCCCTCTCTCTCTCTCTCTCTCTCTCTCTCTCTCTCTCTCTCTCTCTCTCTCTCTCTCTCCTCCTTTCCTCCCTTACCCTTAATCAGTCTATATCCTTATCCTTAGTCATCTACGCCCAGGAAGAAGCCCTCAAAATCACTGCTAAATACTGACTTCTTCAAAATACTGTATTAGTACTATATACTGTCATCCTAGGGAGAAGCTGTTTATACTTCCAAGGGAATTTCTATCACTTGCTATATGGAATCTGCCACACCTGACTGCAATAAATAGCACAAGGGTGAAAAAGCAGAAATGTAAGAATTGAGCAAAACACTTCCATGTTAGAAAGATTAATATCCACGTGTACACAGTTGTTTATTGGAAGGCAGAAAACTGCAGAAGAAGGAGACAGGGTTTAGGAATAGGAAGATCTGTATTTTTTGTACTGGCTTTCATATAACTATGTGCCTCCGGCCAAGTCATTCAACTACTCAAAGATTCAATTTCCTCATCCACAACATGGGAATAATGATATTGATACAGGCAACCTCATCAAATTATTGTAAGAAAATTAGTCTATAAACTTGAAACCACTATATAAATACGAGTTACAGCTTATTGTCATCAACACAAAAATTATCTTATATGAAAAAATGTTAAGAAAAGTACTTCTTTTTTTTCTCCCTCTTTCTAAGACACAACACCTCCAGGAAGTAAGGCACTAAAAGGCACATGTATGCAACATATTTTCCATTGCTCTCCAATAAGAACCCTCTATTTCAACCCTGGGGATTGGGATGGAATTCATAAAGAGTTGCCATGCTACACAAAAAGACATCCCAGACAGAAAAACAGCCCAAAGAAGTCCCTTCCAAGCTCCCAGTATCAAAAAGGGGACAATGTCATTCAATACATATTTCTCATGTGTGCATTATATGTATAGCACAGTGCTAAGCACTAAAGAAGGTATAAATATTAAACATGACAATGCTGCTATATTCAAGGAAACTATTGAAAGAATAGTACAGTGATAAAACACCCCCATAGATTGCTATAATACACAATATTAAATGATACATACAGTAGAATTTCAAAACAAAGCATCATGTGAAGCCTCAGAGACAAGGTCATAACTATGGGAAGTGGGTGACAAATACCTCTTAGTGAAGGTGACATTTTCTTTTGAGCTCAAAAGAGCAAGTTGACATCCAATATTGAGAGGTCTCAACCAGACATGCAAGAAAGGGAAAGAAAAATAAATCAGCAACTCTGGGCAGAAGAAAAAGTTATATGAAAATTAGTTGAAAAAACTGGGCATATTAAGTGTGGAGAAGAGAAGACTTCAATTAAATATGAATGTTGTCTCCATTGGTTTAAAAGACTATCACATGGAAATAAGATTAGATTTCTTGTGTTTGAATTGAGAGGACAGAACTAGGCACAATGAGTCAAAGTTACAAAGGGAAAACTTGATGTAAGGTTTAATGAGGGAAAAAAGCTACCTGAAAATGGAATAAGATATCTTACAAGTTGGTGGGTTCCTTCTTAGTATAGTTCTTCCAAATAAAGGCTGGAAAACCTTTATTGGGGATTCCATATGACAGATTTTTATTTAGGTCTGGGTATGACTTCTGTGATTCCTCCTTGCTCTAGAAATCTCTGATATTTACTCTACAGATCATAGGAAGACACTAAAGGCTTTTTTTAAAAAAATAGTTTTATTTTTCCTAAAATACATGTAAATATAGTTATCACCATTCATTTTTTGTAAGATTTTTAATTTCAAATTTTTCTCCCTCCCTCTCTTTCCTCCCCCTCTCCCCAAGACAACAAGCAATCTGATATAGGTTATACTTGTGCAATCAGGGGAATATATTTTCACATTTTAGTCATATTGCGAAAGAACAAAAGGAAAAAGTCACAAAAAAACCAAAAAAGTGAAAATAATATGCTTCGATCTTCATTCAGACTGCATAGTTCTTTCTCCAGATGTGGATAGCATTTTCCATCATGAGAATTTGAAATTGTCTTGGATCATTGTATTGTGGAGAAGAATTAAGTCAATCATACCTGATCATCACACAGTGTTACTGTTACTATGTGCAATGCTCTCTTGGTCTTGCTCATTTCACTCAGCATCAGTTCATGTAAATCTTTACTGTTTGTTTGTTTGTTTTTTCTGAAATCTATCTGCTCATTATTTCTTGCAGCACAACAGTATTCCATTACGTTTATATACCACAACTTGTTCAGTCATTCCCTAACTGATGGGTATTTCCTCAATTACCAATTCTTTGCCAATACAAAAAGAGTTGCTATAAATACTTTTGTATACCTGGGTCCTTTCCCATATCTATTATCTCTTTGGGGTACTGATCTAGTTATGGTATTCCTGAATCTTAGGGTAGGCACAGTTTGATTGCCCTTTGGGCATAGTTCCAAACTGCTCTCCAGAATGGTTGGATCAGTTCACAATTCCTCCAATGCATTAGACACTAAAAGTTTTTGAGGATAGGAATGACATGACATCTTTCTTGAATGAATGAATAAATGATCAACTCTGTGCCCCATCATGCAAGTGTCTCCAAGTTCCATGGCTCTAGGAATGTAAAACCGTCATTCTCAGGATCACTCATTAATACTGAATGCATTCCACAGGAAGTTATCAGAATAACACCTCAGATATGGAAAGACAAAGAGAATTTTAAATTGGGAAATACCTTGGAGAAGCTGACCAATGTGAGAAATCACTGCTTTAAAAAAAAATTCTATTTTCTTTCCCCTTTGGCTGCACATGTAGTATTGACAATAGGCAGAGTACATGGGTCAGTATGTGAGTCATGCTTCTACATTCCTATCAGGAAGCTATGCTGTTGGCAGAATATTAATTAAATAGGCTCTCTCCAAGTACTGATACTGACTTCTCTCTCTCTCTCTGTCTCTCTCTCTCTCTCTCTCTTCCCTTCCCTCCCTTCCTCCCATTCTTCCTTATTCAGGAAGACACTCTCAAAATCATTGGTAAATACTGACTTCTTCAAAATGTTTCCCTTTCCTAATTACTGTAGTCTTAGGGAGAAACGGTTTATTCCCCCAAGGGGATTTTTCTTACTTGCTACATGGTTGTAACTCCCATTAACACTAATCTAAGTTATGAGTGAATGTCAGAAGGCTGAATGTGCTCCACAGAATTACAGATGTCAATATATCTATAAAACCTGGGTTCTCTTGTGACTTCAGACTTGACTCTCAATTCCTACATGGTACCAATCCTTGAAGCAAAATGCTTTGGATCTAAAAACAACCAAAAATCTACTCACAAATAAAGAGCCTTTCCCCACCTGAAACTCTGATTTAATTAGCATAAGAGAAATACTGCACTAAAAACAACAAAAATCATCACCAACAATAATAATAACTGATGTGGAAAGATCACTCAACGTTTCGCAAAGTGCTTTACATGCATTATCTTATTTAAGCACCATAACAAATTTGTAAGGCAGTTATTACAGGTATTTTATCCTAACTTTACAGATGAAAAAACTGAGGCATATAAAGGTGTAATGCTCCACTAATGATAAAGAAACCATAAAGCATCTGAGGTGAGATCTGAATCCGACATCTTCCTGCCTCCAAGTCTAGCACTCTATTGTACTACTCAATGGCAAAAAAACTTTGTCTCTCTTATAATAGAATCGGGGACATCTAATGCAACCTGAATCTGATTAAGTGTCTTCCACTTCATGACCTCAGGAAATGAGGAACTCATTAGCTCCACAAAATTGTTTCTGATTGCTAGCAAGTTTTTTTTTTCCTACCTTGAGCTGAAATCCACTTCTTTCCAACATCTACTCATTGTTCCTTGAGATAATATTTTAAGGTTATGTAAAGGATACCAGGGAGGTTTGTATTCAATACAGCTCATACACTGTATTGGTAGAAGGATGGGGTAATGTTACATAACCAGGATCTGAAGAAAACAATCAAAAGATTCCAGATGATAGAGGAAGTCCTAGGAAAATGATGCCCCGAATAGAAATGAGAGCTATTTTATCAATGAGCATTGCACTGGGGTGTCTCCATAATGTACACAGACAGACAGACAGACAGACAGACAGACAGACACACACACACACACACACACACACACACATACACCACATTTATTTAGGTGTTAATTCCATACTGTGATTGCTGAAGGAGTTTTGCTTAGCCTTTGATCCTCATGTTTTCTTCTAGGTGACGCAATAGATAACAGTCGTGAAAACAGAGTAAGGACGATGAATTCAAATGCAGTCTCTGACACTTAGTGTGACTCTGAACAAGTCACTTTACTGTCTGCTCAATTTACTCATTCCTCTTGAATGTGGATAATAGTAGCACTTGCCTATCATGGTCATCGTAAGGATTAAATAAGATACTTGTAAAACACTTTGCAAACTTTTAAGCACTATATAAATTCTATTGTTGCTACTGTAGTTAATTTATTCTCTTTCAAGTGCAACAAGATGCTGAGAGATGCCAAGTGATCTTCAATAGCACCAACAATGAAAGCAACAAAAAATAAAAGTGTGTTAGAGGAATGGCAGTTGTCTATAAAGAAAGAAAGAATTATTTTATTTGAACAACAGTGGCTGAGAAGGATTTATCAGAATCTAAGTGGGAAGGGACTTTGAAACTTAGCCAGTTCAACCTATACTGGAAAACTAATGCATCTTCTGTCCCACAAGTGGCCATATAGAGTTTGCCTTAAAATTTCTAGTGAGGGGAACTCACTACCTCCTGAAGCATCCCATCCCTGTTATCAATCTTTCTAATTGTTAGGAAATTTTTTCTTATGATGAACTGAATGAAATCTGCCACTTTTGTAATGTCCACCTATTATAAGTCCTAACTTCTAGAATCAAACTTTTAATATTTAATTTTATCTTACAAAGAGACTCCTTCAAATCCTTGTAGACACCTGTCATTTACTCCTTGGACATTTTTTCAGGCTAAACAACCCGAATTCCTTCAAGGGATGCTCATATGGCACGATGCTCACAGAAACAGCTGGGTGATACAGTAAAAAACAAAAAAAACAAAACAAAAAAAAAAGCATGATCTCTGCAGTCAGGGAGATCTGAGTTCAACTCTAACTGCTTATCAATGTTTTTAAAAAATTCTTTGTCCAAGTCTAAAAGGCTGCTCTTTTAAAAGACAAGAGATAGAAAAGTCCCATTCTAGATGTAGCCAATCTCAATCATGGTACAATCCATGAATCTTCTTCTTTTTGAAAATGGAGGAGTTCGGGAAAGGCTTAACATTTTCTATCCAGACCACACTGAAATAAGAGCATCTGAATCCACTGGCAAGAAAAGAGAACTCTGACAGGTTTCCTCCTCAGCACCTTGGGTCTCTTGTCAGCATGTGCCTGGCCATGTCTGGTACAAGCCCTTTGTCCCCCTTCCTATAGTAAGGGAGTAAGCTTCCCCCAAACCCAGCATGAGACAGTGATAATAAAGTCGAGTGCTATGATTTTAATTCACAGGTGGTGAGAGCAGCAGATTAGCACAGCAATAGGCCTCGCTACCCCACTGACACTGGAATTTATTTTTCCACATTTCTATTTGAAACTAGAGAAACTCAGGTTGATTTTAACTCTCATGGGTTAATTGTACTTTGAAGCTCCAATTTACCCTCTTGCTGTGAATTGTGCTTTGGAATTCATTCCCCCTACAAGGCCAATCAGATGAGATAGACTAGCAAATTCCTCTAACAGCCTAGTTGAGACATGCATTTGAAGCTTCCGAGAAGAGATCCCAAGGACAAGTGACTTTTCACCTATCACAGTGGATATTGTTCAATAAATTATCTCAATGTCACCATTCTGGATGTATAGATTCTTACCTCGTCCACGTCAGGAGCAAAACTGCCACTGCAAAAATAATACCCCTGTACACACACACACGCACACACACACACACACACACACACGCACACACACACACACACGCACACACACACACACGCGCGCGCGCGCACACACACACACACACACACACACACACACACACACCCCTGCATGAATACAAAACAGAGAACAGGTCTTTGTTTACTTGGTTTTTAAGACTAGGGAAATGCAAATGGAATTTCATATTGTCTGGCAGCAATCCCTAAAATACTCAGAATGTATAAATTGTTAAGGTCTGGCAGAGCAGCTAATAGACAAATATTTGCATGTTGGTAAAGGACATGACACTATTTGCCAACAATCATTACAAGGGAAACAGAGAGTCTCTGTGGAGGGAGGCGCCCTGGTGAAGTATAAGTTTCTATACCAGCAGGTAAAAAAGCTGATCGTTTTCCCTCCCCTCTTGGAAGGACTATCATGGCTAACAATCAATCATTCTAACAAATCATATTCATTAGACAACAATTTTGCCATCACCGTGCTAGACACACTTAGGGAAACTGAATAATGAGACGGTGACAGTCCAAAAGAAAAGGGAAAAAAACTGTTCTGAGGGTATCTGAAATCCATAGGGCACAATTATAAGAGGTTGTATCTGCTTTATACCAACCCCTCCGCCCTCTTCCTGCCTAATAAGGTCATACCCACATTTCTCAACCTCATCTAGAAACCGATATGTATGTGTGTATAAACAACAAATGGGTGTGTGTATGGTATGTATATTTATATATTCATATATACGTGTATGTATGTGTATATATATATATATATATATTTATGTGTGTGTATAAACATAGGTGACTTTTATACCATTTCTCGCCTTCCAAAATGCTTCCGCATAGGCATCTCTTTATATTATCTATGTAGAAGGCCAAAAATGATATTGATAAATGACAATTAAAGATCATATCCAACCCAGTTTATACTGTACTTGACTCTACCACCCCAAGTTCCCAAAGCATCTAGATTCCCAGAATGCCAGGGGAAGGTTTTCAAATAGTATTTAGGCATCCAGAAGAATGCAGACTAAAGGCATCCACTACTAGCCAGTTTTACAACCAAAAATTATGTGAACTGAGTAAATCCAATACCCTATCTCTTCATTGTCTTGTCTGTAAATACAGGGAATTGCATTACATTATCTCCAAGTTCATTCCTAGCTCTGACTTCTATTAACTCTGTGCCTCTACACAGGTAATGGATCTGTAACTAAAATTAAAGCAAAGCATTTCAGGACACCTAATTGAAATCAGAGATGGTTAAACAATCCATTCAATGTATAGCAATGTTAAATTTCCAGATCCTCAATATATCCATTTTCCAGGGACATACACATACACCGTGATTTCCACAGAGGAACATAGGGTTTGGAAAAAAGGTTTGGAATATAAAGAGAAATTAGTTTGTGGGTAGAGAAGAATTTCTACTTTGTATATCAAGAATTATTTGCATGTTACTCAGACATCATTTAACTCCTACATAAATATTGACAATTGAAAGATGATATTAGCCACTGAAATAAAGCCTACTCTTCTTTTAGATTCAGAATGTAGATTCAGGAAACAATGGAGAGGAACTATTTTGAAATGTGTACCAAATTGCCAAACAGCCACGCAGATGATAAAACAATTTCACTTATTGAAAAATAATTACTATTTGTCCTTTTATGAAGTAATGGTTAGCATCTTTGATGTTTACAGTGGTTTCCATACACTGTATTTAAAAACAAACTTTTTTTTTTCATGAAAAGGAATGAAGGGCAGCATTCATGAAATCTGAAATTTTGGGGGAATGAGAATGGGGAGGTCAGGCCAGCAAGGGTCATCAGAGTGGAAAGGACCTTAAAAAATTATCTAAACTGACCCAGTCATGAACAGAGGCTCAGCAAAATAAAGTCATTTACTAAAAATGCTAAAAGTAGCAAGTAATAGAGCCACAATGTGAACCTAGATGTTGTTCAGTCTTATCAACTGTGTCTGACTCTTTGGGATCCCATTTGTTTTTTGTTTTGTTTTGTTGTTTGATTTTATTTTGGCAAAGATACTGAAGTGGTTTATAGTTTCCTTCTTCAGCTCATTTTACAGATGAGAAAACTGAGGCAAACAGGGTGGAGTGACTTGCCCAGGGTGACACACCTAGTAAGTGTCTGAGGCCAGATTTGAAGTCGGATCTTAATGACTCAGCATTCTATCCACTGTGCCAGGTAGCTGGCCTGTGAACCCAGGTACTTAACTCCAAATCTAGTATCTGTGGCACTGTCTCTCATTTTTTTTTTGTATCACATCTGTTTCCTAATACTCCTCCTCCTCCACTACTATGCTGAGAGACTCCCTTAAACAAAGGCTATACACAAACTTCCCAAAATAACTGAAAGCATTTACAATCACATAAAAAATGCTCCAAAGCATGAATAACAGAGAAATGCAAATTAAAATAACCACAAGATTTCGATTCCAACCCTGAAAATTGGTGAAAATGACAAAAATGGCAACATTCATTTGAGGGGTTGTAGGAAAATAGGCACACTAACACATTGTTGGCAGAGTTATGAAGTAGTATAACCTTAGAAAGCAATTTATAATTATGCAAATAAGGAGAATAAAATGTCCATATGCTTTGAACCAGAGACTCCATTACTGGGCTTATATCCAAAAGAAGGCATCAATAAGTCTCCATATACTCCAAAATATTTACATTAGCACTGTTCGTGATAGCTCACAGTGGAGACAGGGATGGGGTGGGGGAGAATAGAGCCCTCAAGCATGGAACAGCTAAACAAATTGTGGCATGTGAATTTGATACATTACTACCGTAGTTCTTCAAGAAATGATGTGTGATGAGAACAGGGAATCATTGGAAAGATCTGTGTGAACTGAAGCAAAGTGAAGTAAGCAGAGCTGAGAATATAATATAAACAGTAACTACAACAATATAAGCTAAAAGAACTATAACACCAAAAAAAAAAAACATAGAAGTAAATGTGAGCTGAAACTTAAAGAAAGTTAGGAAAGCCAGAAGGTGGAGATAAGGAATGAGAAAATTCCAGGCATGGGAGATGGCCAATGAAAATGCTTATAGTCAAGAGATGATGTGATGTGTTCAAGGAAAAGTAAGTCAAGTATCACTGGATCAAAGAGTATATGAAGATGAGTAAGATATAAGAAGAATGGAAAGGTAGGAAGATAGGAAAAGCAGAAAAAGTAGAAAGGAGTCAGATGACAGTGGTTTAAAAACAACTGAAAGATTTCATATGATTCTATAGCCAATAAGGAGCCCCTAGAGTTGATTTTTACATGGCATGTATAATCAGAATTATACAGTGCTCTTTTGATTTTTTTCTCTCCAATTTTATCATTATAGACAATGTGTACATTGTTTGCTTGCTTCTGCTTCTCTCACTTTCCACTAGTTCATTTGTCTTCCCATACCTCTCTGTATGAATTCACATTTGCTTTTGTTATGGTTTTTACATAGTACTAACACATTACATTCAGGTACCCCAATATGTTTGGCCATTCAACAAAAACATTGCCTTGTTCTTAAAAAATAGAGATGCAAGGATTATAGAGTGGCCATCAAAAAAGGATGAATCTAGGAAACCTATTTGTATTCAACACTCCAAAGAATGGAATTCTGCTCACCAGTCCAAAAGCCTTAGAGATACAAAATTAAACAATCCCAGAAAAACACCCCAGAAAGATCACTCAGCGTAGCACCTTTAGGTAGGCCAAAGTCTAAATTATGATGAAGAAATCATTACGATATAGCTGGCACTTTATAAATACTTGGTGATTTATTTTTACAGCTGTCTAGTGATGTAGATTCTACTTACTGCAGCCACCTATTCAAATTGTGATTGTTTCTACCTTATTGAAGAATGAAAGACATATGCTGTCC
>CM053581.1:127223660-127242938 GCA_028627135.1 Pseudochirops cupreus | reverse complement strand
CAGTCTGCATGCCAGAAGCTCTGAAGCAGCCATGTGGAGGTGGATGTAGGGCCACTGGTTCTGTTGCTTCCTTGTCCTGGAAGCAGTTTGGCCAGGCTGCTTTTCTCCCCCAGATTGAGCTGAGTTCCACTGACCTTTCACTTAATCCTTCTTTCTTTAGGCTTGATAATTCTGGAAACTGCTACACCTGCCAATGATCCAGTCTCCTGAAGGCTCCAGCTGCGGCTCTTCCTGGCCACCCTTGGCCAAACTGTGGTTTCAAGCTGGGCTGGTTTCAGCTCCCAGCACGCTGTGATAGGCCCTTCCTGCCAAGCTGCCTTCAGTGGGAGATGGGTTTTTCTGTTGTAAGTTTTGGAGCCCTAAAATTTCTCTAAAGTCATATTTTATGCATATTTGAGGTGGTTATGTGGGAGCTGCAGAACCTTGTTGCTTCTGCACCACCATCTTGGCTTTGCCCCCTATATCCAGAATATCATATTCCAAGCCCTTTGATTCTTTAGTGTAGAAGCTGCTAGATTTTGTTTTATCTTCATTGTGGTTCCATGATACTCAAATCATTCCTTCTAGATACCGTGTAATATTTTACCCTTGACCTGGGAACTCTGGAATTTGGCTATGATATTGATAATAGTATTCTTTTCTGAATTTTTTTCAAGAGGTGATTGGTGAATTCTTTCAATTTCTCTTTGTCCTCTGGTTCTAGAATATCAGGGCAATTTTCCTTGAGAATGTCTTGAAGGATACTTTCTAGGTTCTTTTTTTGATCATAGCTTTCAGGTAGTCCAATAATTTTTAATTTATCTCTCCTGAATCTATTTTCCAGATCAGTGATTTTTCCAATGAGATATTTCATATTGCTTTATATTTCTTCATTTCTTTGGATCTGTTTTATAGTATCTTGATTTCTCATAAAGTCATTAGCTTCCATTTATTCCAATCTGTTTTTGAAAGAATTATTCTCTTCAATGAGTTTTTGACATTCATTTTCCATCTGGGCAATTTGGCTTTTTAAGGCATTATTCTCATTGGCTTTTAGGATCTCTTTTGCCATTCAAGTTAGTCTATTTTTTAAGGTGTTATTTTCTTCAGTATTTTTTAGGTCACCATTAGCAGCCTATTGACTCACTTATCATGATATTCTTGCATCATTGTCACTTCTATTCCCTATTTTTCCTCCACTTCTCTTACTTGATTTTCAAAATCCTTCCTGAGCTCCTCCATGTCCAGTAACCAATTCATATTTTTTTTGGAAGCTTTTGATGCAGGAGGTTTGACTTTGTTGTTTTCTTTTGGTTCCATGTTTTGATCCTTTTTGTCCCCCCAAAAGAATTCTATGATCTGATTGCTCTTCCTCTGCTTTCTCATGCCATGGTAGATCTCTGCTTCCAGACTGGAGACAGCTGTGTCCCAAATTGATGAGGTTTTTTGCAATTGTTGTCAGAGATGCGAGGAGTGCACCTCCTCTACAGCCACCACAAGGTCTGGCACACTGGAATTCCTCACCCCAGGACCACTATCCAAGACTGTGACCCAGATCCAATCAGTTCAACATAAGAGCACTTACCCTCTGAATGGTTGCTATGTGCCCCTACCATCTGTAAGCCAGGAGCACTGGAAGCAGCCATATGGCAGCAGCCGCTGCCTGCCATGCCAACATAACCTCTCTCCCTGAGGGTAGGGGCTGGACTACACTCTCCTATCACCCAATTCCAACAGAGTTCCTTACTGACTTTTTACTTTCTCTTTGGCATTTATGGTTTTAGAAGTCTTGAAGCCCTCACAGCTATTGGTGATTCACTCTCCTGAAGTCTGCTCTGGATAGTCTATGACACTAGTAAGGGCCACCCAGGGTTTTGGTCCAAGTATCTCAGTTCCCAGCTTTGTGCGATAGACCCTTCCTGCCAGCCTGCAGGCTGACTTCAGCAGGAGATTTGTTTTTCTTTGTCACTTTGTGGGTTCTGTAGCTCTAAAATTTGTTTAGAGTCATATTTTACAGGTATTGGAGGTGATTGGTGTGGGAGCTTCAGCAAGTTCCTGCTTTTACTCTTCCATCTTGACTTTGGCCCCTGCTGTACACTCTTTCAAATGCATTTTGCCTTCTTCTAACTTCTGTGCACCACAGGAAAGTATTTGAAGTGGTTCATTTGTTGCAGAAATGAAAACAAAAATAGATGGGACAATGTACTTCCTCAGAAGTGCTAAAGATGCTGCCCAACCATGCTATCTATCTTCCCTTGGCTTCATTCTAAATATACGTTTGTGTTAAAACAAACAAACAAACAAACAAACATATTGATTTTGCAAGTGTGTGTGTGTACGTGTATGTCTGTGTGTGTGTGTGTGTGTCTGTGCAATTTAACAAGAGAAGTGAATTTTTGCTATGGTGTTTAATACCAACTGTCTTTTCATAACTATAGTATGCAGGCCTGCAGAAAATAGATAAATCTCATTTCCTTGCATTAAAGCCCACTACTTAAGAAGGCAAAATCCTTTTCTAGTCCTCAGCCACCTAGAATTTGCCTTGCTTTCTAATCTTTTCACCTTACGCTTATCCCTTCACCACCCTGCACTGATTCTCCCATCAGAGGCCAAGGCTTTGATATTGGTTCACTGATTCAGCCATTTCTAGCCATCCAGCTTCTATTCATGCTTCATTAAGGTTTCCTTTGGCTTATCCCTCCACATTCTTCCCTCAGTGAAAACATCCAAAAGATTAATTGAATATTTGACATCGCTTGTGAGAAAGAAGAGATAGATGATTGAAGTTAAAAAGGGAAGGACTGGAAAACTCTTTCCTACCCTCCTGGCATAGCAAACACAGTCTCCCTGGAATTCTGCTTGCTTCAGGTAGTCAGTGCAAGAGACATTTTCTAAATGACTGATAACAAGATCCATTGAGCAAGTGGATGTGAACACAAAAGCTGTTTGGTACCTACTGCGTGCTGAGTGACAAGAGACTTTAATAAGAGCCCATGTCTTTAATAAGTTTCCCAACTAATGAGATAAAATTTAATTATATTTAATTCAGTAGACAAGTTCCTATGTTCTGACAAGTGCTTGGGGTACAAACATCAATCATAGTGTTGACTCCTGACTTCTAGGATATCAGATTATATAGGAGAATACATGTACACAATTATGAGTACACAGATATGAGATAATCTGAAAATTGAGCACTAGCACTAAGTATAACTAAGGTAGGGAGGATAAAGGAAGACTTCACAGAGAAGATGTTACTTGAGATGAGCCTTGAAAAGAGACACATTGGAAGAGGAATGTTAGGAAGTATCCTATGCAATTAAGTGGAATTGAAAATAATAAGAGTAACTTAAAGGAGGAAAGTTCCTTTAAGAACTCCTTCCTAGGATGGGGTGGGGGAGGGGAAAAGGGAGGAAATCAGAAAGAATCGAGGCTATAAAATTAAAACTGGGTCTTGATGGAAGACATATTTCAAAGGCAAAGACAAATGTTTGAACTTTATAGGCATGGGGAATTGATCCAAAACAAAGCTGTGTGGAAAAGACCATTTACTCATATCTGGTGCTCAACAGTGTGAGATTTATCAGGTCATGCCTGATAAGCACAATTTCTAAAACCAGATGAAAAGGAGAGCAGGCCAGAGAGAAGAAGAGGCCTGGGGTTTCCATGCTTCTGTTGTTCCTGCATGAGAACATCCAGCACTCTCAGTTCTATTTCTGAGGGTAGTACAATGATCATCCTGCCAATACTAGTGATGATCTACCTTGAAAGAAGAGACAACACACCATTTTATCCCTGGAGATCAAAAGAGGTAGTTTCAAGAGGCAGGCTCTGAATATGACTCTTTGTTAAATTATCCCTTCATTGTCTTCCTTGAATTCTCCTTTAAGTAATTTTCCATCCAACAAACATTGATTAAAAATCTATTATAAAAATCAGTATCTGGGGCAGCTAGGTGTTGTGGTGAATAGAGCACCGGCCCTGGAGTCAGTAGGACCTGAGTTCAAATCCAGCCTCAGACACTTAACAGTTACTATCTGCGTGACCTTGGGCAAGTCACTTAACCTCAATTGTCCCTCCAAAAAAAAAAGGCTAAAAATCAGTATCTCTATAACACTTTATATACATTATCAGTTGTGAGGTTGTAGATCCTTACAACTCCATGTCTACTAGGTTTGTTCTACTCACCATATCCAGTCTTTCTTTATCTGTCCCTTGACCTCATTTGATCCTCTCTTCCGCACATTGTTTCCATAAGCATCACCTCTCTTTCTCTAATCTTCAGTTTTCTCTCTATATTTTCTTTCCTGCTGTCTACACACATGCCCAGTTCCATGCCACCATTTAAAAACCCTCACTAGGCTCTACATTCCCTTTTAGCTATCATTCTGTATACTTTCTCCCTTTTACATCCAATTTCCTAGGGGGGAAAAAATCTGTCTATACTAGCTGCTTCTATCCTTTCTCCTCACTCATTTCTCAACCCTTTGAAATCTAACATCAGGTCTTATCACTCAGAAATTTCTCTCTCCAAAGTTACCAATGATCTCTTAAATGACAAATAAAATGGCTTATTCTCAGTTCTCCCTAATTCCCCTGTAGCATTTGACACCAATTTCTCCTTTCTCTGAATTTCCCCTTAATTTTCTTCTCATCTGTCTGATTGCTCATCTTCAGTTTCCATTGTGGGCTCATAATTCAAGTCCTGCCCCCTAATTGTGGGTACACACCAATATGCTGCCTTGGACCCTCTTCTGATCTCCATCTACTTTCTCTCTTTTGGTCACTTCTGTACCAGTCCTGAGTCATTTCAAGATGGTTATCCCATAGATATCTCAACATGTCCAAACAGAAATTATATTTGTCTCCCTACTATCTGCCCATTGCCTGATACATATTAGAAACTAAGAAAATGCTTATTAATAAATTCTAACAAAATTGTGTGAAATGGTATGAGCTAGTATTACATTATCATTGTACAGATAAGGGAACTGAGGCTCTGGTCTAACAACTCCTAAGTGATACAGCTAGGACTCAGACCCTGGTCTTTTCATTCTAAATTCAGTATTTTTTCCATTACTAAATATTATTTCCTTTATGATGCTGTTTAATCAATCCCATTTTCCCCTGACTGCCTCTAGTTCTTCCTTCATGTGGTTGTACCCTATGGTCTAGGAATACTCTTCTATCTTTCCAATCTCATAAAGTTGTGAAGAAATTGTTTCATAGAGACATTCTCTAATAGATTAATTTTCTTTTTGTCTAATTACATGTAAAACAATTTTATCATACTTTTTTTTAAATTTTGAGTTCCAACTTCTCTTTATCCCTCTTTTACCTCCCTCCTCCCTGAGTTTGGCAAACAATTTGATATATGTTTTACATGTGCCATCATACAAAAAAATATTTCAATATTAGTCATATTGTGAGGGAAAACACAGACCAAGGATAAATAAATGAAAACAAAGTGAAAAAATAGCTTCCATCTGTATTCAGGCTCCATCATTTCTTACTCTGGGAGTAGATAGTATTTTTTCTTATGAGTCCTTTGAAATCGTCTTGCATCATTATATTGCTGAGAATAGTTATGTCATTTACATTTGATCATTGTACAATATTGTTGTTACTGTGTACAATGATCTGGTTCTGATCTCTTCACTCTTGCTTCGTGTAAGTCTCTCCAGGTTTTTCTGAAAGCATACTGTTTGTCACTTCTTATAGCATAATAGTATTCCATCATAATTATATACCACAACTTATTAAGCCTCTACAAAATTGATGGGAATCCTCCCAATCTCCAATCTTTTGCTGCCACAAAGGGATATTATAAACATTTTTTTGGTAAAAATAGGTCCTTTTCCTTCTTTTAAAAAAAAATTCTTTGTGATATTGACCTAGTAGTGGTGTCACTGCATCAAATGGTATGAACAGATTTATAATCACTTGGGCATAGTTCCAAATTGCTATCTAGAATGGTTGGATCAGTTCACAATTCCACTAACGGTGAATGTGTCCCAATTTTCCCACATCCTCTCAAAAATTAATCATTTTAATTTTCTTTCACATTAGCCAATTTAGTAGATAAATTTGCAAAGAATAAGAACAGTGAACTTTGCAAAGAAGGAATGCAAGCTACCAACAACTATTTGGAACATACTTCAAGTAACTAATAAATGAAACCTAAATTAAAACATCCTAGAATTCTAACTCATACCCCATAAGATTTGCAAATGTGACAAAAAATGAAAGTGGCAATTAGTGGAAGAGCTGTGGGAAGGTGGGCATAGTGACAAATTGTTGTTGAGGTTTTTCATTTTAGGAAGCAATTCACAAATACACACCCTTTGCCCCCCCCCCCCCGCCCAAAATCACTAATGTACAGAAATCATTTGACTCAGCAATAACACCGCTAGGTGAATAACCCAAAAGTATCAAAGACAACACAGAAGGATTCACTTATAAAAATATGTAGGAAAGTTATTTTTGTTATAGTAAAGAGCTGGGAATAAGGTAGGCTGCATTGATCAGGGAAAGGCTGAACAAATTGTAAATGAATAAGTGGAATATTATGGCTTGTCTGGGTGGCATAGGACACAAAGTTCTGGACCTGGAGTCAAGAAGACCTGAGTTCAAATTTGGCATTGAACACTTACTAGGTATGTGATCCAGGGCAAGTCACTTAATCATCTGTAAAATGGGAATAATTTCAGCTGCTTTCAATGGTAGTTGTAAGGATCAAATGAGATAATAACTGTAAAGTACTTGGCAGAATGCCTGGCATATAGTAAGTGCTATATAAATGTTAGTTATAATTATTATTAATTTCACCAAAAGAATTGACAAACAGGACAGATTCATATAATCCTAGGAAGATCTATATGAACTGACACAGAGTCAAATAAACAGAACGAGGAGAACAATTTACATAATGACCATAATAAAATATAGGAAAGCAACTTTTTAAGACTTCAGAGTTCTCATTAATTCAAAGTCCAACAATGAGTTCTTAAGATGGAATTAAGCATGCTTCCCCCATCTTGACAGAAAGATAACCTATAATAGTTCAGGAAAAAAAAACAGATTTATAAAAATGGTCAGTGCATTGATTTGTTCTAATTGATGATATTGGGTTACAAGAGAGGATTTCTATTTGGGTAGGAGTGCGGTAAGTTAGTAAATAATGAAGATCCTAAAAAAAGAGAAAAGAACATCAATGAAGTGGTTTTTAAATTACACAGAATAAGGTAAAAATAAATTCAGAAGAGGACAGAAGGAGGCAAGAAAGTTTTATTACTATCTTGTTAGATATACATTTTAAACAACTTATTTTAAAAAGATGTTTATCATTTTATATATAACCCTTTTCTGTTTTTTGTATTAAAATGTTCCTTTTTAAGTTCATAATACAAATAATTTTTAAATGTGTTTTATAAATAACACTAGCCTAAAACAATGTGAGAGGCAAGTATGGAGAAGTAAAAGGTGAAATGAATTTTAAGAGACTGAGCACCAGGGCTCAAACATTTGGTAAGTCACAACTTCTTTAAGGCCTTAATTTTTCCATATGTAAAATGAAGTTAGGCTGAATGATTTTGAAGTTTCTTTCTAGCTCTGAATACATTACCTGCAATTCTTATTCTCTTTTCAAATCTTTTTCATCCTTCAAAGCTCAATTTTTTATTTTTTATTAGAATGGCAGGAGACTAATCTGTGCCTGTGGGTAAGAATGGTTTAATACGTCATCCCTTCCAAATAACACAAATATTTTCAACAACAACAAACATTTGTTGTGAAATAGCTTCCTGGCCCCAGGTTTCCTTTGGTCAGCAATGGAGTGTTATGTGTTTTTCTCACCCCTAGTCTCCTGTATACTACCTGTTTCCCCAGAAGGAGCTGATTCATTGAGTCATCTTCCTTGGCTCACAAGAGCTCAATCCCCCTGTCAGCTTTAAGTGGATTCTTGGCTTTCTTTTTCTTTGGAGAAATTAAATCACTGGTGGATAGTGGAGGAGCTGCAGGCCTCATATTCATTTACATGAACTCCATACTACTTACTGTGCTCTCCCCCTTTGAATCTTCAAAAGAATTCAGTAACATGCCGAATTTATGTCCTTGGGAAGCAGTAGCAATCAATAAGAAAGAAGACAGGAGACCTTGGTTCTTATCTCTGATAGACCACGGATTATTTCTGTGATATTGGATAAGTCATATTCCCACTCTGGGCCCCAATTCACTCACCTGCAAAATGAGGCTTTTACACTAGATTATCTCTCTCTGGTCATTTCTTATCTCTAACTCTGTGATCCTACGACACTCATTTGACTAATTCTGGATTGACTACTTGATAAAAAATTCATCAAATAAAGCTTTGTACTTCTTTGAGAAAAATTATAGATAAATACTGGGAAATGACATTTTTCATTTCTTTTCATCTCCATTTCCAAATTTAGATATATTATCATGTTTTACCCATCTTTGTGGTCCAATGGATAACCCTAAATGCTGAAGAATTTTGAAGTTCACTGTGTACCTCCTGTTCATCTACCCTTTCATACTAACATCCTGATGAGTTGGATTTGTGCAAGGGTAAAATCATAGTGCTATGTTGAGTTTTACTATGTTATTTTTAAGATGCACACACATACATATGTATATACATACATATACACATAAATACATACATACGTGTGTATACACATGTATATACACAGAGTGTGTAAGCAAGCATATATTTGAGTATATGCTGTGTGCCTCCTGACACATTATAAGCTCCATAAAGTCAGGGCCTCAATCTTAATTGTCTTTGGTATAGGCCTAAAATCAGGAAGACCCATCTTCATGATTTCAAACTTGACATCAGACACTTACTAGTTGTGTGACCCTAGGCAAGTCACTTAACCCTATTTGTTTCAGTTCCTCATTTATAGAAAGGAGTTAGAGAAGGAAATGGCCAACCACCCCAGTATCTTTGCAAGAAAACTCCAAATGGGATAATGAAGAGTCGGACACAACTGAAATAACTGAACAAGCATGTCCACCAGTATCTGAACTCTCCTCACTAGCCTCAGTCACTTACCTGAAAGCTACACTAAGCTACACTATTGGATAGGACAATAAAGAAGTCATTGGAGACCTTGTACCACCCATTTCTGTAGAGTTCTGGGGTTAGAAATAACCTTACAAGGGACTGGGGATAGCAAGGAGAGTTTAGACACTGGCTATGTTCTATTGCCTTAAGTTTGATGGTGAAAAGGAAAGAGAAATGAGATGGCACTTCTGTGAGGCAGAAGAGTCAGGGAAGGTTTTTTGTTGTTGTTGTTATTTTTCTGAGAGGCTAGAACATATTTAGAAAAGTTCCTATTGATACCACACTAGCCATACCTCTTTAGAGCAGTAGTGTGGTAAAGCTACCCAGAGACAAGTGAAGCTGATAGATAGAAGGTCAAGCATTCTATAAGCATCATGGAGAACTTGCAACTTTCCCAGCAGTGATGCTCAGGGGTCACAAAAAGGAATTATTTTAACACTAATTTTATAAATGTATTTGTTTTCATGGCAGAAATTTCCATTTTTCATAACATGTGAATATTAATATTATGTTTCATGAAGTTGTAAATATCCCAAAGACAGAACAAAGATTCTTATAAATAGTCATAGTCAGATGCTCAATTTGTAAGCCTTTCTCAGGGTTCCCAAATGCCTTGTCTCCATTCTTAATGAGAAGTTTCTCTCCTAAGGGTGTAAGATACTGTTTAGGGAGAACGGTGGGTATGGAAAGTTGAATGTGTTCCCTGCCCAACTGAAAAGACTTATAAGTGTCAGATGCATAGCGTGTAATCAGGAGGCAGTCTCTGTGTTAATGGAAAATGGTTCGTAGGTAGACTCTCCATCACATTCATGAAATTTTTGTGAAGAAGTCATAAAGAACTAATTTGAGATCCCTGGGACAGCCAAACTTGCTTGAAATTCTACATAAGACTGGAGAATCAAAAAGTACCAGAAATTTACTCCCTGCTTCACTAGCCTGAAGGCAATGCTGGGAAAGTTACAGGTTCTCTATGGTTCTCAGTGTATGTCCTTCTATCTCCCACTTTAACTTCTTCCTAGGTAGCTACACCATATTACTACTTTAAAGAGGTATGGTTAGTGTGGTATCAGCCAATCAGAATGTACTCTGAAACCAAATCTACTGGAGATGCCACTTCTTGCCTAGATCTGTTCAATTTTACTGAGTCCTAGTCTTATAACTTTGCCATGATTCAGGGTCACAGAAAAACAAGAGTGTTTGACTATATCTATATCTAGATACATAGATAGACAGACAATGATTTTTCTGTCATTTTAATAAAATAAACAACTGATCTAAACTCAGATCCATTTCCCCAATTTCTTCTAAATTCAAACCATGACAAAGAAGTATTTAAGCTGCTCTGAACTAAGGAATTTGGGGAAAGACACATTTTATATCGGGATTCTTTATGCAAACAGGCAAATGAAGAGAAGTAGATGGAATGTTCTATAGTCCCAAAATAATGTTTGACTCAAGATTCTGGTATGATCAAACAATAAAAAAACTCAAAGAACTCCATATCTACAACCTGTACTCTTGTCATGGGACATATAATTTGAAGAGAAAGCAGAATTTCAAAGCTACTGGAATATTTAATTTCTTCTTGCCACAGCTAGCTCCATAACTAATGGATTAGTTGGAAGTAGGGAAGGCAGGACAGACATTGAAAGGAATTCTTTCTACCCTCCTCACCATCTTGATTCCTTTTATCCTCTCTACCTTGTAGGTACCTCCTCCCTCTTGGCTTCTTTGTTTCATCACTTATAGTTGTAGCCTCCTTTCTTAGTCCCTGACTGGCAGTCAAAGTTTGGCTCTTTTATGTAGAAGGAAAGGGGCTGAAGAGCACGAATTATGGCAGAGGGAAAGAGAAAAGGTTGGATTAGATGATCCCTATGTCTTTGATATAGAGGGCACCAGGGTTAAAAAAAAATAACTCTGTGGGGAAGATGAAGTAGGCATGCAGAAGTCTGACACTGTTAATCATGCCTGTAAGTGCAACATTTTAGCAGAATTTAAAGATGGAAAATTGTGCTCACTGCTCAGCTACTTTTGAAAAACTTGGAAATCACCATGGATTGAAAAAAGCAAGTCTCGACAAATTCTGGCGTTGCTGCTAATAGCTGTGTGACTTTTGGCAATTCACTTTACTTATTTTGTTCAATTTCATCATCTTTTAAATGAAGGGTTTGGACTATAAAAAGCTAACACGTCTTCCAGATGGACCAAAATTCTGGAGGGGAGGAGGAAAAGGGAGGGATATGTAGAGAAATATGATTTTTACAGGGCTACTGAACTGTTTGATCAGGGGTACACTGTTGATACAGTTTACTCAGATTCCAAAATTTTAGCAAAGCTTTTGATAACGTACCTCATGCTACTTTTATGGAGAATACAAGAAAGAAGTTAATTGCAGAGTATGTAATAATATGTATATAGAATTAGTTGGATGGTCAGACTGATAAGATAGTTGTTAATAGATCAATGTCAATGTGACAGGAGTTCTCCAGCACAATATTCCAGGGATATGGTTTGATCTGTGCTAATTAAAATCTTTATCTATGACTTGAATTAAAACACAGATGACACACTCACTCAATTGACACAAAACACAAAATTGGTGGGGGTTGGGGTGAGCTTGAGCTAGCTCTTCCTGACTTGGGCAGACTGTGAAATTTTCAGTGTGATAATTTTACACGTCAGAAATTTTCAAATGCTACAAATCAGGGCTTAATTTATTATTGGTTGTGTAGATTTTAAGAAAGTGAGGAAAGACAAAGCCAAGATGGCAGAGAAAAGGCAGCAATTCAGTGGAGTTCTCCCCCAAACCCCTCTGAAAACCTTTAAATAATGCCATCAACAATACCCGAAGTGTCATAATTCACAAAAGGATGGATTGAAATAATTTTCCAGCCAAAGGCACCTTAGAATATTTGCAGAAGTCTGCTGCACCTAGGTGAGAGTGGAGAACACTTTAGTGCAGAGCATGACCACATAGACCTAGCCCCAGCAAACCAGGAGAAGGCCTTAAGAGCCCAGCAGCAGCAGCAGCAGCAGTGACTGCTTCAGGAGCTGTTAGCCCAGATAGTAAGAGGGTCAAACAACTCGTCAGAAGGTGATTATAGGGATTTCTTTGTTAGAACTGTACAAGAAAAAGTAAAAATGCGTTTTTCAGTGATTTTATACCTCTTTTATCATTTAGCAATTATGTTTTTAAGATGTTTTCTTCAGCATTTTTGTGCCTCTCTTACCAATATCTTAATTCTCTTTTTATAATTTTCTTGCATTGATTTAATTTCTTTTCTCAATGTTTCATCTAGCACTCTTATCAGCTTCTTTAAATCTTCCAGGAATTCTTGTTAAATTGGGATCCAATTAGCATCTTTCTTTGAGGCTTGGTTTGTGAATTGGTTTGTTTTTACGTTATTGTCTTCTGAGCTTATGCTTTGGTCTTCCCTGACACCATAGTAGCTTTTTTTGTCTTTATTAATTTGTTTAATTTTAGTTTATAAGATTCAGTTCCACAATCCCTTGAGTTTCAAATTTTCTACCTCTCCCCATCCTCCCTCCCCACCATGGTGGCATGCAATCAAGTATAGGATCTGCAAATACTTTCATATGAGATGTTAGTCAGCTTACAAAGGATTGTAACTGATGGAATCAACAATGGGAAAGAGGAAACAAAATGAAACAAGAAAAAGAAAGAGAGCAGGTAGTTTGCATTCAAACTCTTTTCTTTCTCGTTCTTTCTTTGAATGTAGACATCTCTCTCCATCATGACTCTTTTGGAGTTGTCTTATATATCTGCGTTGCTAAGAAGAATCCAGTCTTATGTGCCCTGTCTATCAAAGTTGGTTACTTATACATACATTGTGTCTGCAATTGTGTACAGATTTCTCCTGATTCTGTTCTTCTCACTCAGCATCAGTTTTTATAAGCCTCTCCAGGTAAATATGAAGTCCATCTGCTCCTCTTTCTTATAGCACAATAGTATTCCATTACATTCAAATATCATAATATGTTTAGCCGTTCCTCAATTGATGGGTATCCTCTTAAATTTCCAATCTTTGCCACCAAAAAAAGAGCTGCTGTAAATATTTTTGTAGATATGGGTCTTCCTCCCACCTCTATGATCTCTGTGGGATATAATCCTAGAAGTAGTATTCCTGGGTCAAAAGGTATGAATTTATTTATAGCCCTTTGAGCATAGTTACAGATTGCTTTCCAGAATGGTTGAATCAGTTCAAAACTCCACCAACAATGCATAAGTGTTCTAATTTTTCCACATCCTCTCCAGTATTTGTCATTTTCCTGTTTCATCATCTTAGCCTATCTGACTGGTGAGATGTGGTACCTCAGAGTTGTTTTGATTTGCATTTCTCAAATCAATAGTGATTTAAATCATTTTTTTTCATATGCTTATAGATATCTTTAATTTCTTCCTCTGAAAACTGCCTTTTCATATCCTTTGACCATTTATCAATTGGGGAATGACTTGTATTCCTATAGATTTGACTTAATTCTCTGTATATTTTAGAAATGAGGCCTTTATCAGAGACACTGGTTGTAAAAATTCTTTCCCAATTTCCCATTTCCCTCTTAATCTTGGTTACATTGGCTTTGTTTCTACGGCAACTTTTCAATTTAATGTGATCACGATTATCCATTTTGCATTTTGTAATGCTCCCTAACTCTTGTTTGGTCATGAAGTCTTCCCTACTCCATAAATATGACAGGTAAACTATTCCTTACTTTCCCAGATTGCTTACAGTATCAGCCTTTATACCTAGGCCGTGCATTCATTTACACTTGATTTTGGTATATGGAGTTAGATGATGGTCTATGCCCAATTTCTATCATACTATATTCCAGTTTTCCAGCAGTTTTTGTCAAATAGTGAGTTCTTATCCCCAAAACTGGGGTCTTTGGGTTTATCAAACAGAAGGTTACTATAGTCATTGACTGCTGAGTCTTGTGTACCCAGTCTATTCCATTGATCCACTACTCTATTCCTTAGCCAATACCATGTAATTTTGATGACTGCTGATTTATAATACAGATTAAAATCTGGTATGGTTAGGCCACCTTCCCTAACATTTCTTTTCATTAATTCCTTTGATATTCTGGATATTTTGTTCGTCCAAATGTATTTTGTTGCTATTTTTTTCTAGCTCTATAAAGTACATTTTTGATAGATTGATCGGTATGGCACTAAATATGTAATTTAATTTAGCTAAAATTGTCATTTTTCTTATATTTGTTTGAACCAGTCACAGGTAATTGATGTTTTTCCAGTTAGTTAGATCTGACTTAATTTGTGTGAAAAAGTGTTTTGTAGTTGTGTTCATATAGGTCCTGGGTTTGTTTTGGCAGGTAGATTCCCAAATATTTCATAATGTCTACAGTAACTTTAAATGGGATTTTTCTTACTATCTTTTGTTGTTGGATTTCATTAGAAATATATAGGAATGCTGAGGATTTATGTGGGTTTATTTTATATCCTGCAAGTTTGCCAAATTTATTTATTGTCTCATGTATTTTTTCACTTGATTCTCTAGGATTCTTTAAGTATATCATCATATCATCTGCAAAGAGTGATAGCTTAGTCTCTTCTTTGCCTAATTTGATTACCTTGATTTCTTTTTCTTCTCTAATAGCTACTGCTAACATTTTTAGTACCAGATTGAACAAGAGGCATGATAGTGGACATCCTTGTTTCACCCCTGATCTTATTGGAAATGCTTCTAGCTTATCCCCATTACATATAATACTTGCTGATGGCTTTAAATAGATGCTACCTATTATTTTAAAGAAGATTCCTTTTATTCCTATACTTTCTAATGTTTTTAATAGGAATGGATGTTGTATTTTGTCAAAAGCCTTTTCTGAATCTATTGTGATAATCATATGGTTTCTGCTAGTTTTATTGTTGATATGATCAATTATACTGATGGTTTTCCTAATATTGAACCATCCTTGTACTCCTGGAATAAATCCTTCCTGATCAAAGTGTATCATTTGTAGTAGCTTTTTAATCTTTAAATTCTTTGTTGTTGTTGTTTGCTCATTTTTTACTCTATTTCTTGACTTTGAACTTTATGTCAAACTTGGGCTCTTCTCACCTGAGGTTGTGGAGGCACTGTCCCAAGCTCTAGGCTTTTTTATATCACTATTTTCAGAGCTATGTCTGTGGGTGTCCAAGTTTTTGGTGCTTCCAAGGTGGTATGATCCTGACTCCTGGTCTGTACTCTGGTCTTTACCCAGGAAGGTTCCTTGGTCCCTTGCAACCATAAGTACTCACACTGTCTTTGCCTTGGAACTGAAACCAGGGCCCCTACTTACATGTGACAGACTTTCATTACCCCTCTCCACACTGAAATACAATCCAGAATTATGTATAGGCAATAGAGTTGTCAATCAGTGCCAGCTTTACCTAGTTGCAGGACGTCTATTGTCTCTTTCTGACCAATTGTCTATTCTCCTTGCCATCTCTGTGCTGAGAGCTCCCAAAGCTGTTGGTGGTGCTGCTGTTACTGCCTGCCTGCTTGTTGTTTCCAGACAGACTTCCACTCTACTGTCACAAATTTCTCCTTTTGACCTCTTAAGTTTTCTTAGACTGGAAAAATGTCTCATCCTAACCTTTTATTGACTCTGCTGAAAATGTGCTGAGCTTCCCTCTCAATATTATTTATAAGTAAAAGTTGTGTTCAATTGTACCTTAAAAAGTTCCACAGAATTCTTTATCTCTCTTTGCCTTGTCAGAGACTGTCATGATTTGTAATAATCCATTACTCACCAGCTATGCAGCAATCTGGGTCTATGTATCCATACCAATTTGACATAATGCATGAAGTAGCAACTTGAGAGATTTTATGTCCAATGTTTTTCTGACCTCAAGGGTAATGGGCATTCTGTTGCCCTTATGGACTCATTTTATATTTCTATGAAAGGCCATTGTGTCTGCCTGGTGCATCTATTTTTAAACCTATCTATACAAATAACAGTGCAGGAAGGTACAAAGCCAGACTTCAGTCATCCTGGCATGTGTCATACACTATTTTTATAGGCCAAGCTATGATGCACATCACTTTTGATGCCATTATATTCATGGGGTTCAGAGAGGTTTTTCCATTAGCATTTTTGCAGTAACAGACAAAAGTAAACTCACAGAACTTTTCAGGAGGAGGGAAAGTTTTTCCCTAAGTACTGTGTATTTATGTATAACTTTATGTATAACACAGCTGTAAATAGGGAATAAACTTAATCTACATTAATAAAGATATTAATTACAAATCAAAGGGGCTCATAGTAACACAGGCCAAATGTAACATGATTCAAGAAATGGACCAAAAACAATGAATCCATGAAAAAATAATTGTAAATTGTAAGAACTGAGTAAAATTGAGACCTAGTTGCTACTTGGGAATGGATGCTTATTTTACATCACTAAAGTCAGAGCTAAAGATCCAAATATTGACAAATATCTTAACTGGTTCTCTTCACCCAAATATGATCCAAATTTCCATTTAAAAATAATAATTATTATAATAATGCTCTATGTTTTACAAAGTGCTATATTTATATCATTTCATTTGACTCTCAAAACAACCATGTGAATTTGGAGATATTATTATCCCCATTTTATAGATTAAGAAGTTCATTCAGAGAAAAGTTAAGACACTTACCAAGGGTCAAACAGAGAGCAAGAGTATGAGGGAGAATTTGAAATCAGTTCTTGATTATGAGGCCAATTTTCTATCCATTATGTCACCTAGGACAGACAATTGTTTGTATGGGCAGTAATGTATACCTCAACAACAATTAGTCATTCAGTTGAATTATGTTGGTAAAGATGGCCATCCTTTTGTTTTATGCAGGATATTTAACATTATAGCCTAAGAAATTGTCCATGGCTTATGATCTATCCACTTGACTTAAGAATGATTGCATCACTGTTGACAAGAGGAGAGTCTGATACCTCAAATAGTAGCCCTGTTCTAGTCTCTGTTCTCCCTCTCCTATGTACAAGTTCAATCTGACTTAATTCACTTTGCAACTCAATTTTCCTCATTGGGTGTGGCATGTGCTTCTGCTGCAACGGGCTACTGATGATGTTGATTTGGGGGAAGGAACACAGGGAGAGAAATGAGAGACAGAGAGAGACAGAGAGACAGAGACAGAGAGAGAGAGACAGAGAGAGAGAGACAGAGACAAAGAAAGAGACAGACAGAGAGACAGACAGAGAGACAGAGAGAGAGAGAGAGAGAGAGAGAGAGAGAGAGAGAGAGAGAGAGAGAGAGACAGACTTGCTATACTCTACAAGAGGTGAAAAGTTGACTCTAGAACTCAATCTGTCCTCCAGAATGGACTCATTAAAGTGGTGGCAGCTTGTTTTCGTATCTAGGCCTTGAGTGATGAGAGTTTTACTTTAACTAATCACTCTACAATAGCCAGTGTTTATCAGTTGCATTCAACCAAAGTCAATAATACCCATAGGTTGATTAAGGAACTTCCTCATAGTTTATTTGTTGTTTGTGAAAATTTCTTTGTATTCTATTATCAAACAGGCTGTTCAAAAAACTTTTCATCTGAACGAGATTGACCTGACTCCTTTATACCTCCTTTATGTGTATGTAACATATAGCAAGGGTGATTAAAATCCCAAGGGATGAATTTTAAGTTGGAGGACTTAGTTCAAGGTACACTTCTATATCTTACTACTGTGTAGCTTTGGGCAAGTCACCTAACTTTTCTATGTCTTAGTTTTTTTGTATAAAATATGGAGGTTAGGATAGAAGACTTTAAGATTGCTTCCTTAGGGCTAAATCTATGATTTTACAAAATACCCATAACTTCTCTTGATAATGCATCACTGAGCTACTATCCATAAATTTAACTAAACATTTCTTGAACATATTTATTTTATTCTACAAAATTCCAAATGTAAATGGACTCTGTGAGATTGTTAGCGATGTGTCAAGTAGAACTTCCTTTTATTTGTCCTAAAATTTTCAAGTTTCAGTGGGCAATATTGAAATAAATCATGCCTTTGTACCTATATTCAACATATCTCCAAAGAAAAGTAGCAGATTAGTCAAACTCAATTCATTCTTAGACTAGACTTTTTCCATGTAGGGCATGGGTCCTTCTAAATTCTACCTGTGTGGCACTGGGCAAATAATTCAACTTCTCTGTATGAGTTTCCTCACTTGTAAGATGAAATAATCCTTGAATTACCCATCTCAACAGAATTTTTGTGAGGATCAAATGAAATAACACATGCAAAATTCTATCAAATGTTATAAAAATAAAGGTCATTTTTATAAATAGAAACACAATGAACTATTTTACTAAATTGTTTTCCCCCTTGGAGATCATATTAGTTTCAATTTATTGTCATAGTATATATTAGAGACCAGAGAAAACATTAGGAAATATTCTGATACAGTTGGGAAAGTGCTGGATTTAGAGTCACAGAGTTTAAGAATTGGAAAGGACCACAGTGGCCATGTAGTTCAAGATAACGAATTTGGTTTTGGACATGTTAAGATTAAGATATCTAGGGGGTGGAGCCAAGATGGTGGCATAAGAGCAGCAACATATCTCAGGTCTCACATAGCCACCTCAAAATACCCATAAAATATGACTCCAAACTAATTCTAGAACTCCAAAACGCACACAAATATATTTTCCACTAAAGTCAGCTCGGCTATAAGGAACTATATGAGCACTGTGAACCAAAACCAGCCTGGCCTGAAACCACAACTGTGTTCTGGAGGTGGCTGGACAAGAGGAGCCAGAAGGTGGCTGGACGAGAGGAGCCAAGCCCCAGTTGGAGCTTTGGGTGAGTGGATTGAAGGCAGCTGCGGCAGCATCCAGAATTAGGTCAGTGGGGCTTGAAAGGTCATGGGAGAAAAGCAGTCCAGCCAAACTGCCTCCAGGGCTGAGAAGTGGAGAGAGGAGGTCCTGCACCCACCTCCACATTGCCGCTTCAGAGCTCTCGGCCTGCAGACTGCAGGGGGACCAAGTGATCATTCAGAGGCCAAGTGCTCTCACGTTGAGCGGCCTGGATCCAGATTGCGGTCTTGGGTTTTGGTCCTGTGGTTCTTTTTCTTTAGTGAGCTGGAAGTGGGGGAGGGACCCAGCAACTTCCAAAGAGCTCCAGCAGCTGGGAGGACCCCAGCAATTTGGGACAGAGCTTTCCCCTCTGGAAGCAGAGCTCCACAGAGATT
>CM053581.1:127207454-127223160 GCA_028627135.1 Pseudochirops cupreus | reverse complement strand
GGGGGGGGGGGGTGACAAGGGAGTAAGAGAAATAATCTAGAATCTAAAGTTCTATAAACAAATGTTAAAAATATATATGTATATATATACAATTATTATTATTATTATTAACTACATCCAACTGGAACTTGAGATATACAGGCACTGTGGTTGGGAGATCCATCCTGCCCTGCCAAAAAATCAGAGGGGCGAGGGGGGAAGACATAGGAGAGAATAGATTGGGGGTGGGGGGATACACTGGGATGGCTGTTTGGGGGCGGTGGGTAGGGGAAAGATGGGGAGAAAATTTGTAACTCAAAATTTCATGGAAACGAATGATGTTAACTAAAATAAAATGAAAAATCAATTTAAAAAAATAAAATAAACTCTATATTTCCCACACACACTGTTCTACTCTCCCAACCTAACAAAATTCTATTTGCCTCTGAATTAAACTCAGTAAATTTACATTCCAAGATCAGCTTTAATCCTAGGTTACAAATATATAATCAGTCTCTAGCTCAGAGGGTCTTAAACTCAATAACAACATCTAATCCTATTACTAGAGTGTGATATCAATACCCCAGTCAACTTATCTAGTTTCTAAATTCTTATTGCTAAAATTCTGTCCTAAGCTCTACATTCTTTGTTCAGGCTTCTTCTCTAAGTCCCTGGTGTCATGTTCCTCATTCTCTCAACCCACTCTCCCAATTCCTGCTGCCTGAGTTCTGGAATGAGAATTCCTGCCTGTCTGGGCTGGCAATACCAGATTCTCCTCCAAGTCTTAGCTGATGGTCTTGAGCTTGACCTCTGGCCTACCTAGCTTCATGTATCTACCCAATTAGTGGAATTCTCCCATTTCTGGTTCTTCCTAGATAGCCCTGACCTGTTTTCTACCCAATATCTGGCATGAGACCAGCTTTCTCTGTTTCATCCTTCACTGTCCTCTTTCAAAAAGAATATTTAAGAACAAGTTAGATTCTTCTACTAAAAAGTACAAAAAAAAAATCAACTCCCCTTTCAGTTCAAGAAACTTTGGGAAAACTAACCATAAAAAAGGTCTAATATCACTGTAATCTAACTATTTCCCAGGGTTTACTGAGTTTCTAAGGGAATTTTACTACTTGTCCCTGTTAGAGATTTAATTTCAGCATTTTAATTAGAGTCTAGAAAATAGGCCAACATTTTCTTTATGAAAATTATACTTCAAATCTCTGAATGAATTGTGACCTCCAGCTTAGAAAAATAGAAGAATGAACTCTAACCATCTAAGAAGTTAGTATCAAGGGTGGTCCCCAGAGTATGAAAGATAGTTCAGAGTAAGGAATAGAATAACAACAACTTTGGATTCACAAAGGCCTGAGTTCAAATACCACCATACTTACTAGATATGTATGTGTGAACAGATCACATAATGGTTATGAGTCTCAAGTTCAACATCTCTAAAATGAGACTCACAGCACTTACCTCCCAAGATTATTGATAGGAACAAATGAGACCATATTATAAGATCTTTGAGGGTAGGGACTGTTTTTATTTTTTTTTCTTACATTATCCAAACTAAGCATAGTTGTTGCCACATAGTAGGCATTTAATATATGTTTGATGATTGATTCTTATCCCGCAAGAGCTTATTGTGTTTTAATTGCAAATAAAACAGCAAATTTAACCAGTGTTTACTTTACATGATGCAGATTTTATTGATATTTTGGTTTAAAAAAGATTTGGAGAGTTTAGGACTCCATTAAATTTTCTTGTCTCATTTAATACCATGACAACAGTATAGCAAAAGGTGGCAGGTCACATCCTTATGCTTAGAAACATTGAATCACCTCCTTTTTCATTTAATGAAACTCCTCAAGTATCATTCTATCATAATCTTTGCTTTTCATGTTGTTCAGTCATTTTCATGGTATCCATCTCTTTGTGACCCCTTTTGGGGTTATCATGACAAAGATATTCTAGTGGTTGGCCATTTCTTTCTCCAGTTCAATTTACAGATGAGAAAACTGAGGCAAATAGGGTTAAATGACTTACTAGAGTCACATAGCTAGAAAGTGTCTCAGGTTAGATTTGAACTCAAGTCCTTCTAATTCCAGGCCTGGTGCTCTATCCACTGTGCTAATCAGCTAAATGCACTTTGCTTGCATTTACTTAAAATAAGTGTTCGTTCTGTGCAATGAAGATAGACAACTTTGCACCTAGAAGGAAACATTTGTACTTCTTCATGAAGAACTGTTTTCTCCAACCTTTTTGTTATCTTTACTACAACAGGGTCCAAGTGGATCTTGATGTGACTCCCCCCCACCTCAACTTTGAGTTTCAAAACACTCAGTCAAAATTCCAATGAGATTTAAAAATATTAGAGTAATTCCTAATAATGTGGCCGAAATAGACATCTAGTTGTTTCCCAGTTCATGTGCTCTTTGATCTTCACACATCAACAGAGTCCATGAGTTGTGCTTGGAATGTACTACCTGTGCTTCTGTAATTTTTGTGGAAGGGTCAGTTTACATAATATGAATTCTCTAATTTTCCCACCTAGCAAAACAATAATCAAGTCCATGACAACCCAGAAAGGAACATCCAAGGTAAAAATTTATCTGTGTGAACACTGAGTTGAAAACATACTGTTTTATGTTTCTTCCACACAAACAAAATGTCTTTTTGCTAGGAATGTATTTTTTAAAACAATAACTGGACATTTTAAAATAGAGCAGAACCAAGATGGTGGAGACAAGCCAGAAAGTTGCCTGAACTCTCTTCAGTTTCCCTCAGAAACCATGTTAAATCAAGCTTCCTAACAAATTCTGGAGGAATAGAACCCAAGAAAAGACTCAGTGAAGCAATTTTCCAGCTTAAGCTTACTTAGAAGGATTTTAGGAAAGTCTATCTCACTTGAGTAAAAGGGACATGCAGCCCAGCACAGATGATGTGAAGGCAAGTCAGTAGGAGGCTCTTAGCCACAGGATAGATCAGCAGAAAAAAAATCCCTATGTTCTAGATCAGCAAATTAGTAACACAGCAGACCATATGTGAGGCCCTGTCACAGAAGGAAACCTGCCAGCCCAGGAACCCCCAGCACAACAGGCATAACTAAGCATAGCCACTCCAGAGCAGGAGGTAGGTAAGCTGCAATCTGCCTGAGATCACAGGACACAAAGTCAATGACCAGGTGACTATCCCCCAGCACAAGAAACTTGGGAAATTTCCCACTGTGAACAGGAGCAGAGCTCAACTTTATAAGGTAAGAAATAGACTAAAATGAGTTAAAAAAAAAAAAGTAAAGAGCCACCATAGAAAGCTACTATGGAGACAGGGACGACAAAAACACAAACTCAGAAGAGGACAACAATGTTAAAATGCCAATATGAAACCTCAAAGGGGAAGATGAATTGGTCTTATGATTAAAAAGCCTTCTTGGAAGAGACCAAAAAGGATTTTTTAAAAATCAAATAAGAGTGGTAGAAGAAAAATTGGGAAAGGAAATGAGAATTATTCAAGAAAGAGTCAGTGTCTTGATAAAGGAAGGACAACAATTGAAGAAAACAATTTCTTAAAAGATACAATTGCCCAATGGGGGAAAATCCACTGAAAAAAATATTTCCTTACAAGGTAGAATTGGCCAAATGGAAAAGAAAATATAACCTAACTAAAAAATAAATATTCCTTAAAAATTAGAATTCGGTAAATTGAAGCTAATGACTCTATGAGACATCAAGAATAAGTCAAACAAAAAAAAATAAAAATGTTAAAATACCTTATTGGAAAAAACAAGTGACCTTGAAAATATATCCAGGAAAGCTCATTTAAGAATTATTAGATGGCCTGAAAGCCATGATCACAAAAAGAGCCTGGACACCATTTTTCAAGAAATTCTCATGGAAAACTGCCCTGATATTCTAGAACCAGAGGATGAAAGTCATTGAAAAAAATCCATTAATCACCTCCTTAACAGAGATCCCAAAATAAAAACACCAAGGAATGTTTCAGCCAAATTCCAGAATTATGAAGTCAAGGGAAAAACGCTACAAACATCCAGAAAGAAACAATTCAAATATAAATGATCCCCACCAGGATTACACAGGGCTTAGCAGCTTCTACATTAAAGAATCAGAGAGTTTGGAATATGATGTTTCAGAAGGCAAATGAGCTTGGATTACAACCAAGAATCAACTACCCAGAAAAGCTGAGCATGATCTTTCAGTGTAAAAGTTGGATATTCAATAAAATAGAGGACTTGAAAACTTTCATAATGAAAATACCAGAGCTGAAGAGAAAATTTGAACTTCAAAAACAAGACTCAAGAGAAAGATATACATAAAAAAGGAAGGAGGGAAAATATGATATTCAATAAGTTTAGACTGTTTACATCCCTACAGAGGAAGATGATACTTGTTAACTCGTGAAAATTGTATCTCTATTATGGCAATAAGAAGGAGTATATATAGGGGATTTGGGTACAAGTTGACTTTGATGTGATGATATTAAAAAATTTAAGGGCAGAAAAAGGATTATATTGGGAAAAGAGGAAAGGGGGAGTCAGAAAAGGGTAAATTACATCACACAAAGAGTTACAAAACATCAGTTACAGTAGAAGGAAAGAAGGGAGGTGGTGAGCATTGTTTGACCTTTATTCTAATCAGATTTTGCTCTAAAATGGAATAATACACTCACTTGGCTGGGTACAGAAATTTATCATATCCTTCAGGGAACTAAGAGGGGAAATGGGGAAAAAAGGGAGGGAGGATCTAGGAAGGGAGGGAAGATTGATGGAGGCAGTATTCAAAAGCAAAACTGATGAGGAGGGACATGGTGCAAGGCAAGAGAAAAGTATAAATGGGGGGAAATAGGATAGAGGGAAATACATAGCTAGTAATAATTAACTGTGATTGTGCATGGAATGAACTCTCCCATAAAACTGAAATAGATGGCAGAGAGGATTAAAAAACAGAATCCTATAATATGTAACATATTAGAATCAAATCTGAAGCAGAAATGCACATATAGTAAAAGCAAAAGACTGGAGCAGATTATATGATGCTTCAGATGAAGTAAAGGAGCAGGGGTAGCAATCCTTATCTCAGATAAAGCAAAATAAAAAATAGATCTGATAAAAGAGATAAGGAAGGAAACTGCATCCTGCTAAAATGGTATCATAGGTAATGAAATACTATCAATATGCAAACAAAAGCAATACAACCAACATTAGAAGGAATACAGAAAGCTGGGAAACAACTTTTGCAGTCAGGGTTTCTCTTAAAGATCTCATTTCTCAAATATATCGAAAACTGAGTCAAAATTAAAAAAAAATATAAGTTATCCCCCAATTGATTAAAGTTCAAAGGATATGAAGAGGCAGTTTTCAGATGAAGAAATTTAAGCTATCTATAGTCATATGAAAAGAGCTCTAAATAACTACTGATTAGAGAAATTCAAATTAAAACAACTCTGAGGTACCACCTCATACATATCTGATTAGGTAGCATAACAGAAAATGGAAATGGTAAATGCTGGAGAATTTGAGGGAAAATTGGAACACTTTTGCATTGTTGGTGGAGCTGTGAAGCTATCTAACCATTTTGGAGAGCAATATAGGACTACATCCAAAGGGCTATAAAACTGTGCATAGGAGTGAAGCCAAGATGGTGGAGTAAAAGCAAGGACTTGCTTGAGCTCTAGCCCCAAACACCTCCAAAGACCTGTAAAAAAGACTTTAAACAAATTCTAGAGCAGCAGAATGCACAAAATAACAGCGTGAAACAAATTTCCAACCTGACAAACTTAAAGGTCAACAGGAAAGGTCTATTGCACCAGACTGAGAGAGGAGTATAGACCAATGCTGGCCACACAAGCACAGAATGGGACCTCCAGCAAACCTGGAGTGGGCCTCAGTATATGAAAACATGGGCAGCAGTAGAAGTTTTCAGACTTCTCAACCCAAAAATGCCAAAGACAACTGAGAAGCTCAATAGGAAAGATCTGTTGGTCCTGGGTGAGAAAGAAGTCAAGTCAGGTCCCAATCCTGTTGTGGTGGAGGTGATGGCAGTGGCTGCAGCATCTGCTTCTGGAGCTTAGCACTGAGGCAAGATTTTCTTGCTTTGCCCTCTTTGGATCTGGGGCACGGTCCCGGCTGGTGGTGCTGGAGTAAGGAGGATTCTGTACTGACTGACATTGTTAGTGTGGTGGAATGGAAATCCTCCTCATAGTTCGAAGGCAGAAAAGAGTGCTTATGGTCACTCACAGACCAGAGCACAGTCTAAGAAAGGAGTAAACACCTCCCCTTTAATCATACTACCTTGGAAGAAGGGAAAATTTACAGGTCTCTGGGTATATCTCTGAAAATATCTGAACAAAAATCCAGAAACTTGGCAGAGTACACCCTCCACATCAGAAGCAGAGGCTTACCTTAAAAATGAATTTTAAAAACTCAAGTAATTGGCTGGGGAAATGATAAAAGAGAGGGAAAAAAATCAGACTACAGAATCTTACTTTGGAGACAAAGAAGATCAAAATATACAACTAGAAGAAGACAACAAAGCCAAAGCTCCTACATCAAAAGCCTCTTAGAAAAATATGAACTGCTTGAAGGTCATAAAAGAGCTCAAAAAGGATTATGAAAATCAAGTAAGAGAAGTTGAGGAAAAATGGGAAGAGAAATGAGAGCAATACAAACAAGTCAATAGTTTGATAAAGGAGACCCCCCAAAAAACATTGAAGAAAATAACATCTTAAAAAATAGACTAACCAAAATGATAAAAGAAGTTCAAAATGCCAATGAAGAGAAGAATGCCTTCAAAAAGCAAAATTGGACAAATGGAAAAGGAGTTTCAAAAGTTCAGTAAAGAAAATTATTCCTTAAAAATTAGAATGGAGGGGTGGCTAGGTGGTGTAGTGAATAGAGCACTGGCTCTTGAGTCAGGAGGACTTGAGTTCAAATCAGGCCTCAGACACTTAACACAAAAAACTAGCCATGTAACCTTGGGTAAGTTGCTTAACCCCAATTGCCCTACCTCCCTCCTCTAAAAAAAAAATTAGAATGGAGCAAATGGAAGCTAGTCACTCTATGAAAAATCAAGAAATTATGCAACAAAACCAAAAGAATGAAAAAAAATAGAATACAATGTGAAATATCTTGTTGGAAAAGTAACTGACCTGGAGATAATTAAAAAAAAAATATTGGACTACCTGAAAACCATGATAAAAAAACAGAACCTGGACATCATCTTTCAAGAAATCACCAAGGAAAACTGCAAATATTGTGAAATCAGAGGGGAAAATAGAAATTGAAAGAATCTACCAATCACCTCCTGAAAGAGATCACAAAAAGAAAATTCCAAGGAATATTATAGCCAAATCCCATAGTTTCTAGGTTAAGTAGAAAAGCTGCAAGCAGCCAGAAAGAAATATTTCAAGTATTGTGGAAGTATAATCAGGATAACACAAGATTTAGCTATTTCTATTTAGCAACTTTTCTATGAAGACTTCAAACATGATATTCCAGAGGTCAAAGGACCTGTGTTTACAACCAAGAATCACCTAACTAGCAAAACTGAGTATATTAATTCAGGGAAGAAATTGGCATTTATTAAAATAGAGGACTTTCGAGCATTCTTGATGAAAAGACCAGAGCTGAATAGAAAATTTGACTTTCAAACACAAACAAGAGAAGCATGGAAAGATAAACAGGAAAGAGAAATCATAAAGGACTCATTAAAGTTGAACTATTTACATTATTACATGGAAAGATGATATTTGTAACTCATGAGACTTTTTCAGTATTAGAGTAGTTAGTTAGAGGGAATAAATATACACATGCTTACATGTATGCATACACATATGTATGTATGTATACACATACATAGTATGAATTGAATATGAAGGTATAATATGTAAAAAAAATAAAATTAAGGGATGAGAGAAGAATGTACTAGGATAAGGAGAAAGCTAGAGTTAGAATGGTAGAATAGGATAAATTATCCCACATAAAGGAGACAAGAATAAGCTCTGACAGTGTAACGGAAGAGGGAGGAGGTGAGAAAGAATAAGTGAACCTTACTCTCATTTTGTTTGGCTTAAAGAGGGGATAACATACACAATCAATTGGCTATGGAAATCTAGCCCACTCCACAGGAAAGTGGGGGGGGGAGAGGATAAGAGGGAGATGGTAGAAGGGAGGGCTGATTGGGGGAGAGGGTAGTCAGAAGCAAACACTCTTGAGGAAGGATGGGGTCAAAGGACAGAATAGAATAAAGGGGAGTGGGATAGGATGGAGGGAAATATAGTTCGTCTTTTACAATATGACTGTCATGGAATTGTTTTGCATGACTACACACATATAACATATATGGAATTCCCTGCCTTCTCAATGAGAGTAGGTGTGGAGAGAAGAAGGGATAGAATTTGAAACTCAAAGTTTTAAAAACATATGCTAAATTTGTTTTTTTACATGCCACTAGGGAATAAGATATTCGTGCAATGTGGTATAAAAATCTAGCTTCCCCTACAGGAAAATAGAAGAGAAGGGGAAGAAAAAAGTGAGGGGTATGATAGAAGGAAGGGCAGATTGGGGGAAGGATAATCAGAATGCTCATTGCCTTGGGGTGATGGGAATTGAGAAACGGACAGAAAATTTGGAACGCAAAACCTCATGGAAGTGAATGTTTAAAACAAAAATAAATTAATTAATAAATTTAACAAAAAAAACCCCAAACACCAAGCAATACTAGTACTAAGTCTGTATCCCAAAAAGATCATAAGAAGGGAATAGGACCCACATGCACACAAATATTTATAGCAGCTATTTTTGTGGTGGTCAAGAACTGGAAATTGATGGGATACCTATCAGTTGGGGAAAGGCTGAACAAGTTGTTGTATATGAATGTAATGGAATACCATCATTCCATCAGAAATGATGAACAGGACAATTTCAGAAAAACATGGAAAGACTTACATAAACTGATGCTGAGTGAAATGAGCAGAACCAGGAGAACATGGTACACAGTAATAGCCAACATTGTGTGATGACCAACTTCACAGACTTAGCTCTTCTCAGCAATACAAAGATGTGAGACAATTCCAAACAACTCATGATGGAAAATGCTGTCCATATTTAGAGAAAGAATTATGGAGTCTGAATGCAGATTGAAGCATACTGTTTTCTCTCTTTTTTTTCCTTTCTCATGTTTTTTTTTCCCTTTTGTTCTGATTCTTCTTTCACAATATGACTAACATGGAAATATGTTTAATATGATTTTACATATATAGTTTATATCAGAGTGCCTGCTGTTTTGAGTAAGAGAGAGAAGAGAGAGGGGGAAATTTAGAATTCACAATCTTATAAAAGTGAATATTGAAAACCAAAATTAATTAATTTCTTAAAAAAGAAAGAAAAAAGGGTGTGTTTAGATGGTGTATCCTGCTCACCTATCTGACTCAAGGGTGTGATGAAATAATGTATAATTCCTGCCTTTCACATCATGAACTCTTCATGATAGACAGGGAAGTTTTAAAACAATCAGATCTGCCATGTGTGGAAAATGCTATCCACATCTGAAGAAAGAACTATGTGGTCTGAATGCAGATGGAAGCATACTATTTTCTCTTTTTTATGTATTTTTTTTTGTCTTGTGGTTTTTCCCTTTAGTCCCAATTCTTCTTTCAAAAAGTGACTAATGAGGAAGTATGTTTAACATTATTGTATGTGCCTAACCTAAGTCAGATTACTTGCTGTTTCAGGAAGAGAGGAGGACAGGGAGAGATGGTGAAAAATTTGGAACACAAAATCTTATAAAAATAAATGTTGAAAACTATCTTTACATCTAATTGGAAAAAAAATAAAATACTATTAAGTGCAAAAAAGAAAATAAACATATCTCTTTATTTTTTAGTGTTCTTATTATAGGACAAGACATAATTTTACATTTTCATGAATGTCTTTGTGTGTGTGTAGAGTGTGTGTAGGAGGTTACTTTAGTCATTAGACTGTAACCCTTGGAACAGGTATTTGACAAATTGAATTCAATGAGAATTTACTTAATGACTGATGGGCACAAAGGATTCTGTTGGACACTGTGTGGATACAAAGATTTTAAATGACATAGTCACTGCAGGGATGGGGCCACATGTGGCCTCAAGAGCACACCTTGAGGTCCCCACCCCCCAATAGTACTTATTCTCAAAGAAGTATATATTTAATAGAGAGTTGATACCCAAGTTAAATAAGAGATAAGAGAATACCTCCCAACACTGGAGGAATTTAAATCATCTGACCCAAATGTACTGGATCTTTTGGTCCTGAAAAACTGGCATATGGAATTCCTAAGCTTCTGTTAATTATAATTGAAAAACCATAAAAACAAGAGAGATTATACAGTATTGGAAAAAGCAATTTTTCCAGTTAAATTGATTAAAAAAACAAAACAAAACAGAATCTCCCACTGTTAACCAGTGAACTTAACCTCAGTTGCTGAGAAAATTCCAGTAGTGATAATTAAGGATATGGCTGGCACATATCTAGAAAAGAAATCATCTCTCCAATGTTCTCCTTTCTCTCCTTTCATACTACCACCACTCTAGTGTAGACCCTCATTGCCTCATATCTAGAACATTACAATAGTCTATTGGTTGATGTGTCTGCCTCAAGTTTTTTCCTAGTCAAATCTATCCTGCATTCATTCATTAAAGTGTTTTTCCTAAAACATAAGTCCTATCCCTATTCAATAAACTCCAGTGGTTCCCTATTGCCTCTAGGGTCAAATGCAAAATCTTCTGTTTAACATTCATAGAGATTCATAACCCAGGCCCCTCCTACCTTTCCAGTCTTCTTTACACCTTACTCCAGAGCTGAGTTCCTAACTGGAACTGGACAACTGGGTCTCCCTTGGGCTATCTCCAGTCATCCTGACTGACATCTGACCACTGGACCCAGATGGCTCTGGAGGAGAAAATGATGCTGAACAGCCCTCCCTCACTCAAATCAGTCAATTGCAGCTCATGTCATTATCCCCCTGATATCATGGTCCTCTTTGAGAATGGAGGACAAACCATACACAACACCTTATTCCCAGATTCATACTCTTTGATCCAGTTACATTTGTCTCTTGTCTGTTCCATAAATATTCCATCTCTTGACTGTGGGCATTTTCTTTGTCTGTCTTCCATGGCTAGAATGCTCTCCATCACCTTATCTTTCTTCTGACCTCTGTTGCTCCCATTAAGTACCAACTAAAATCCCACCATCTACAGGAAGTCTTCTACTATCCCCTTTAACTCTAGCACCTTCCTTCTATTAATTAGGAACAAATAGATAAGAGTTGGGCCTTGATTCAGAAAGACCTAAGTTTAAATCCAGTCACTTACCAGCTGTGTAACCTTGGCAAGAAACTTAGCTTTTCTTTGCCTCAGTTTCCTTTTCTATAAAAAAGAGGGCCAATAATAGTACCTACCTCCCAGGTTTGTTGTGGGAATCAAATAGAATTGAGAAAGTGCTTAGTACCATGTCTGGTACATAGTAAGTACTGCATAAATGTTAGCTGGTATTAATAATTATTATTATTATTATTATTATTGTTTCCTACTTATCTTCTATGAGGTTTTTTTGTATATGTTTATTCACATGTTGTATTCCCCATTAAACTGTGATCTCTTTGAGAGTAGGGATTGTATTTTGCCTCCTTTTGTATTGCTAGCACTTAATATAATGCCTGGCAGATAGTAGGTACTTAATAAATATTTGATCGATTAATTTCTCTTTATAATATAAATGATCCAAATTTTATACACGTGTATATTTGTGCATATGTGTATGTGTATATATGTGTGCTTCACTTAATCCCTCCCTTCAAATATATCTTTTTAAAGAATTGCTACATGATTTAAATGACCTCTATCCATTCTTTTGAAATTTCCCCCATAGCATCAAAGAATCCAATCATTGGAAGACCCAAGTTATACCTGAAAACAATTTCTTCTGTAGCAAATAGCCATTCAACTTTCACTGGACCACCTCTGGAGGTAGCCCATTCAAATTTTACAGAGTTCTAATTTTAAGATTTTTTTAAACATTATTTTGAAATCTCTCTCTTTTCCATTTCTATCTAGCGCTCCTGCTTTTGCAATCTGGGGCCAAGTAGAGCAAATCTAATCTCTCTTCAACATGACAGCCTTTCAAATGCTTTAAGACATTTTTCCTCCCCCACTTAATTCTTCTCTTCTTCAGACTAAACATCATATATTCTTTAACCATTCCTCAAGTGGTATGAACTCTGGGACTTCCATCATCTTACTCATTTTCCTTTGGATATTCTCTACATTTTTCAATTTCCTTCCTAAAATGTGGCACCCAAAATTAAACACAGTGCTCCAGATGAGATGAAATGTGACTAGGGCTGAGCACAGTAAGACTGTCATTCCCATATTCTGGACACACTCTCAATGCAATCTAAGATTGCCTTGGTTCTTTTGATTGCCTGTCACACTGTTAACATTTAGTTTGCTATCCATTAAACCTCCATATCTACTCCTCCCCATCTGGATTTCTGTTTTACCATAGTTCCCCATTTTCTGTTTATAAAATTGATTTTTCCAAGCCCTTACCACCCTCTGGGAAAGCCCAACACCTGTCACAGCTTATTCAGAAAGAGGTAAGAAAGCTCTACAACAAGGATTTATAAAGTACTTACATTCCAGATGCTATGCTAGGGATACATATTTTTTATTGAGCAGTTCAGTCAAATCCAACTCTTAATGACCTCATGCACCAATAAGCTGTGGGTTTTTCTTCTCAAAGATACTAAAGTGGTTTGCCATTTCCTTCCACAGTTTTATGTAGGCAGGGGTTAATTGCCTTGTCCAGGGTCACACAACTAGCAAGAGTCTGAGGTCAAATTTGAATTCTGATCTTTCTGACTTCAGGCCCATGCTCTTATCCACTGTCACCTAGCTGCTCCCAGGGATACATATATAAAATATGAAGCAATCTCTACTCTGAAGGAGTAAATGTGGGACAAGTACATATCTAAAAATAAGTAGATAAATATAAGTACAGTAAATTAAAAGTGTTTAGCACTTAGCACTTAATACAATAGTATTAAGAAAAATATTTGTTTTCTTACTATATTTATAAACAATTTTATATTCTGAATCCAAAGAGGTTGCTTTTTATATCTTTGTATTTCCTTCTGAAGCACTGAACAGACAAGGAGAACTTTTTCTCTTTAATCTTGAGCAGGATCTCACACAATAGGGAGACCTTATTTCTGCTTGAAGGGCAAAGAAAATGTAATCTAGGGGAATTCTGGCCTACTGTTCAACTACCCAAGTGAGCTAGGTGAAGATGGATGTCTTTGTCTAGAATGGGGGTGGGGCAGAGCAGAAGTACTGACAGGATGAGAGTCATATTTCCCCAGAACCTCATTAGAATAAAAACTTACCTCTCATTATAATATTCATTTTATCATTATTAACCAATATGGGTTGAGTTTCACTTGTCAGAGACAACCCTTTTTGCAAACCATGGTAGATGGTCTCCAAGGTTCATCTTTGGTTTACAGTAACCTTGATTTATTATTTGCTAGTCATAACTAATAAATTGATTGCTAATTACTGAGAAAGTATCTCTCAGACTTTCCATTCATCTCAGTATGTCATAGTAATGGTAATCAATTTAAATTTGAAGACCACTTTTTGTTATATCAGTAAGCAGGTACTTAGCCCTTAGTCAAGACTCTGTGAAAGAGGCAGAGGGTGTGAACTATGTTGCTGACATAACAGGAAGGGTTTGGCTGAACAGGAAGCCAATGCTATATGTGTGTGTGTGTATATAAGAAAAGCCCCAGAGTGACAGCCTTCCACCACAGCAACAACTTCGGCCTTTACCAGATGAAGTTGCTGCCAGGAATGCTGCCTAGAAGGCCAAAGTGACTGCTGCCAGATTTCTTCTTGTGCTAGGGCCAGATTAACTGCTGGAGGACTGAAGAAGCATGACCAAGATGCTAATACTTTGTCTGTTTTTGGCTTGGTTGATCCTTGAGTTCCCGGCAACAGAAGTGGTAAAGGTTTTGAGATATCCTGGACCCTGTGAATTTCAATGTGTAGCAAGAACTGCCTGGAGGACTGGACAAGGACCTGAATGCTGTCTGCCTCTGAATCCAGGTGACTGTGTGGTGGATTCAGGTAGGAGCTAGGACCACAGAAGAGGATCCAGGGAATCTGAGAGACCACCCAAAGTCAAGGTGAAGAAAAGGCTTCTCCTTGGATATTGAATGTGGTGATGAAATTGAAGTTTACTAGAGACCAAAGGGTGGACAGTTTGTGTAATTTTTTAATGATTGTATTTAGTGATTGATGACACTTAGTGACTGATTGCTAGATAAGTTACTGATTAAGTTAACCTATGATTGCTCCATGAGTGGAAGATTGACAATTGTATTTTGAGATGATTGAATGACTGAGTAAGGAGGCAAACCTCCTTAGGAATACCAGATGATTGTTCTTTTGTTCTTTGTTCTGAATACTGTGACTACTTTGGTGAAAACTATGTGGCCATTTTAATGCTAAGCTGTTGTGAACACTATATTGTGATTTTCTGTGATAAGATGCCATGTTGTGAATATTATATTATGATTTGTTGTGAATGTTTGCCTTGATTTGTTATAGAATAAATGGAGTATTCACTATACTGTGTAATCAGAACTTTAAAAGCTGTTCACAGTAGCATTCTATTGAGAAGCTGCTTGTGCATGGCATTACAGTCATTAGTGTCAATAAAGGAGGCTTTCATTTCAAAGGGAGATGAGTTTAACATTCTGATCAATATCAGAGAGGTCAGGAGTTAGGATTTTGTCAGCTGAATCAAGAATAAATATTATTAGCTTTAAACTTGAATAGCTCAAAACTACACTCAGATTCTTGGGACAAACTGCATCACTCTGATGACTACTTTACTGCCATTTTTTAGACTTCTTTCACCACTATTCATGCTGTCACATTCTTATCCATCAATATTTTGTGCCATTCTGTGATGTATTCCCACTTTTCTTAATATGACTCCTGCTTGGGACTCTCAATGATTCAACCTATTTGTCATTCCTTACAAAAAATACTCCATCACCTGGCAGCATAATTTGCATTGGCTTGGAATGCTCTGACGTCTAATGGCCAAGTCTTAAAATCTCTGGATTTGTTTAAAAAAAAACAAAACAGGGGAGCGGAGCCAAGATGGCAGCATAGCAGCAGCAACATATCGCAGCTCTCACATAGCCACCCCAAAATACCCATAAAATAGGACTCTAAACCAATCCTAAAACTCCACAACGCACACAAAGATACTTCCCACTAAAGTCAGCTCAACTACGAGGAACCATATCAGCACTGCGAACTGAAACCAGCCTGGCCTGAAGCAGTGACTGTGCCCCGGGGGCGGCTGGACGGGAGGAGCAGAGGAGCCTCTCAGGTGAGCAGATTAGCAGCAGCTGTGAGTGGGATTTGTGAAAGGGGGAGATAAGCAGTCTGGCCAGAAGGCCTCCAGAGCAGAAAAGCAAAAGGCAGAGGTTTTGCACCTGCCTCGGCGTTGCAGCTTCCCTCTTGCAGCCTGCAGGCAGCAGGGGGACTGAGTGATTGTTCTCAGGCCAGTGCTCTCGTGTTGAGCGGCCTGGATCCGGATCACCGTCTTGGGCCTCGGTCTTGGAGTCCTCGCTATCCGGTCAGCCGGAAGTAAATAGGAAGA
>CM053581.1:127187433-127206954 GCA_028627135.1 Pseudochirops cupreus | reverse complement strand
TCCTTTAACCTCCTGAATATCATCTTCCAAGCCCTGTGAACCCTTGATGTAGAACCTGCTAGGTCTTGTGTTATCCTGATTGTGTTTCCACAATACTGAAATAATTTCTTCCTGATTCATTGCAGTATTTTCTCCTTGACCTGGAAACTGGAGTTTGGCTATAATATTTCTAGAAGTCTTCTTTTGGGCATCTTTTTCAAGAGGTGATTGGTGAATTCTTTCAATTCCTATTTTGCTCTCTGCTTCTAGAATATTAGGGCAATTTTCCTTCATAATTTCTTGAAAATTGGTGTATAGGCTCTTTTGTTTTAAAATTAGGGCTTTCAGATAGTCCAATAATTTTTAAAATTAGCTTTTCTAGATCTGTTTTCCAGGTCACTGGTTTTTCCAATGAGATATTTCACATTGCCTTCTATATTTTTTCATTTGTTTGGATCTCTTTTATAGTATCTTGATTTTTCATAAATTCATTTGCTTCCATTTGCTCCAATTGAAGGAATTATTCTCTTCAGTGAGCTTTTGAGATTCTTTTTCCATCTGGCAAATTTGGCTTTTTAAGGCATTCTTCTCCTCATTGGCTTTTTGGGCCTCTTTTGCCATTTGAGTTTATCTATTTTTTAAGGTATTATTTTCTTCAGTCAGGTTGTTGACCCTTGTTTCATGATTTTCTTGCATCATTCTCATTTCTCTTCCCAATTTTTCTTCCACTTCTCTTATTTGGTTTTGATAATCCTTCTTAAGCTCCTCTACGGCCTATAACAAGTTCACATTTTTTTCTTAGAACCTTTTGGTACAGGAGTTCTGATGGTGTTGTCTTCCTCCTATTCCATGCTTTGATCTTTTTTGTCCCCCAAAAAGGAATCTAACATTTGGTGGCTATGCTTGCTTTGTTTCCTTTGCCTGCTCAGGTTGCCATTCAATTACTTGACTTTTGAGCTCTTCACACAGTATAACTCTGCTTCCAGCAGGAAGAGCTTTGTCCTAAATTACTGGGGGTTTTGCAGCTGCTGGAGCTAGCAGCCACCATCTCTACACCCCTCACCAGCATTGGCTCACTGGTCACACACCTCAGGACCACCATCCAAGACTGTGATCCCAATCCAGGCAGGTTAAGGAAAGAACACTTAGCCTCTGAATGGTCACTTGCTCCCCCCGCCCCCAGCAATCTACAGGCCAGGAGCTTTGAAGCAGCCATGTGTAATTGGCTGCAGGGTCACTGCTTCCACCACTTCTGGCTCTGGGGACAGAGGGCAGTACCTGCTCCTCTGTTGCCCCCAGATCCTGCAGAGTTCCACTGACCTTTCAGTTTGTCTTTGGCATTTATGGGTTGATAATTCTGGAAACCGCCACAGCTGCTCATGATCAACTCTACCAAATGCTCCAGCAGTGGCTGGTCCAGGCCACCCTGGGGCTAAAACAGTGTGTTTATGCAGAGCTGGTCTCTGCTCCCAGAGGGCTGTAATGAAAACTCCCTGTCCATCTGCCGGGTTGCCTTCTGTGGAAGCTTTGTTTCTCTGTCACTTTGTGGGTCCTGTAGCTCTAAAATTTATTTAGAGTCATATTTTGTAGGTATTTGGGGTGGTTATAGGGGGAGCCACAGAGTTTTCCTGCTTCTATGCAGCCATCTTGACTTCAATGGTCCATATTCTTATAAATTTGAATCAATTCCTTTTTTATCTGGAAAATGAGAATTTTATCAGAGAAATTTACTAAAAAGTTCTCCCCTCCCATTACTGTTAACTGTTTCCTTTCTAATCTTAGCCTCATTAGATTTGTTCATGAAAAAAAGTTTATGTTTTATACATTTCCCTCCATCATATTTCCTTATACTTTTTGCTCTTTTTATTCCATTCTTCTTTATACATAAGATGAGGAACATGGAACAGAAGCATGCTCAGCATCAATGCTTGATGAAAATAGCTTCATTTAGAGTCCACTAGGTGGTATGGTGAAGTGTGCTGGACATGAAGTTAGGAAAACCTGAGTTCAAATCCAGCCTTAGATACTTACTACCTGGGAAATTCTCTTAACCTTTGCCTGACTCAGTTCCAGCATATGTTAAGTGAGGGCAATAACAGTGTCTATATCCCAGGATATAGGATTGTGTTGTGAGGATAAAATTTGTAGAGTGCTTTGTGATTATTATAGAACAATTATGATTGTTGTTGTTGTCATTGTTGTTATCATCATTACTAATAATAATTACTAGCTTCCATTTCATTTCCCTATGTTCTTCCATTTAACCAATCCCTAATCAAAAGTTTTTGCCCCGGGTCAGAACCAAGATGGTGGAGTAAAAGCACAAACTTGGTGTGGGTTCTGACTCCAACCACTTCTCAATACACTTCTCTATCCCATTTTGTCCCTGGCCACCTAGTTCCTGCCCATTAGAGTAAGAGTAAAACCCCAGTGATCCTAATGTTTATCTAGAGAACTGATAGCTAAAAATGTTTGCCCAATGTATTTTTCTCTGTGATTCTGGGGTGAAGGGTTTTTAAAAAGGCATTTAGTAAGTATTAAACTTTAAGTCTATTGAAAGAAATATATTCTCTTTTCTTTAGATTTCTTGGTTCTAATGATGAACACCCACCTCCAACCATTTTTGCTACAATTTTTATCACTCAATAATTCTCATACTGTGAGAATTTAGAAAGGATTTGAGAAAATATATCAGTATCAGATTTTCTTTTTTCAGTATTCTTTACATGTGGTTTGCACTTTTTTGCTAGGCTTTTTAGAGAGAAGAAGAGAAAGACAAAAATGAATCTTCTCACTTTTCTTTCTTTACTTTGTTGCTTTCAAGATTTTGCCTTTCTTTTTCTACATTTTAGTTTTCCTCTGCTTCCTTCCTTTCCCTTTCTTTTCTTTCTTCTCTAGTCAACTATGTCTTTGGATTTATAATTGAAAGAAATGTTAGAAATGATCCTATCCCCTTATTTTTGTGGAAAAGGAAACTGAGGTTTAGATAAGTTAATTCACTTGCTTGGGATTATATAATTAGTAAGTGGTACAATATAACTATTTTATCTTTTTATACGTTTTCATATTCTTTTCCCCTTCTGTATGCTCCCCTATTTCTTTTCTTTTTATTATTTCTCTTCTCTCCAATTCTCCTTTCCTTTCCTTCTTATTCTTTCTTTTTTTCTTATTGACTTGCTTTATTCCATCTCTCTTTGAATAGATTTTATATCATTCTTATTCATAAACATTCTTGTGGAAATATACATGATTTATTTGCAAATATGGAAATATTAAGAATTTTTAATTTGAGAATCACAGAATTTAGAATTCTATCAAAGAGAGGTATCCAGTTGCAATCACTTAGGAAGAGATTTGCAATGTGGCCCTCCAAAACCAAAGAATATCAAGGAGCTAAAAAATCACAACATGGAGAAAAAAGGACCTGAAATTTCCTTCTATCCCTCCTGCCTTACACACTATTTCTGGGAGTTGTTTGGATAATGTAAGGCCATGGGAAGAAGACTGCTCTTTTGCAGTACCAGTTGGGCTTCTCTTCTAGAAAAGTATGCAAACCCTCAAAGCAGAGTCTGGATGCCTGTTTGACTCCATGGGAGATGAACATGGAGCTAACTGGAATAGCAGAAGATTATGTATCTGGAAACTTTCCTTATCTTCTGAAGAAGAGTAGTGATATTTATCCGGATACCATTATGTCCCTTGGGAAAATAGCATTAATGTGGATAGAGAAGGTAAATGTGTTGTTGTTGTTGTTGTTGTTCAATATTATGAACATTTTTTTTAATATAAGTCCTTGGTGTTTTCAGGATATCCTGTGTGTTGGGATGAAAGCTCTCCTATACTTGAAATATACATTGTTAGCTTTAGTGCTTATTTGTGATCTAGGGACCTTGTTACCTGCATTTGTGGGAACTTCTACATAAGCTACGTTTGAGTTATAGTCTAAGACGCTCCAAAGAGAACTTTGCATAGAGGAAAAATGAGTTCAAGTAAAAAAAAATGGTATTTTATTGGGAACCACGAAGATTGGACTACTTTCATGTAAATCCAGAGCTTGGGGCAATGGGCTACAGGTTTCAGTCATTACCTCCAGAATGAGGCCATGCTTGTTATGTTTTCTATTCATAGTAGTAGATGACAACAACAGATCTTGCTTCTCTAGCTAAATACTAGATACTCAAGAGAACATGTAATTCATCTACTAACATCTACTCACTTTACTAATATACAACAGGTTCTGTATATCTTAATGAATTATCTTTGTTTTTAAAAATAATTTATCTTACTTTTTTCATTTACTTTTCATTTTCATTTTTTTCTTTTTATTAACAAACATTTATTTTCTCTCCCTTTCACCTTCCCCCACTCATGGAAAAAAAAATGTTATCCACAATTGATCCTCACAACTTCATGAGGGTTGTTGAGAGGAAAATTATTCAAAAAAATTATATGAGTGTACCATCATTACTACTATTTCACAGGTTACAACACAAAGCAAAACAAAAAAAAAGGCTCATGTAGAATGGGTAAGTTACCTAGGATCACATAGGTGGTAATTTCAGGAGCTAAGACTCAAACCCATGGCTTATGATTCCAGGTTTTATACCTTTTCCACTAAGCAATACTGTCTGTAAGAACAATAGATCCAATTGCTCTGATCAAGAAAAACCTAGATTAAACAGAGATCTGGAATAGTGGTTAGTACTTAGTGTTATCATTTTGGCACCTGTGCCAAGTTGTCATTTTCAGGAGTCTTGAAGTGACTCTGATGATAATTGTGAGAGAAAGATGATGGATTCTAGGCAAATAGATTCCAGTAATTCCCCCTCTTCCCCAAACCCTTCCAGGAAAATACCATTTGCCAAATGGTATTACTGTAGCAAAGTTTATCAGATATCAATTTGTTCTATCTTTTCTTTAAAGTGGCATTCAGAATTGCCCATGGTTCTCCAGAGGAGGGCTCTCTGGGGTTGATTATATTAATATAGTGAAGGATTCAAAGATATTTGTAGAAGCTCTTGTGTGACACTCACTTGCCTCATGTTGTAGCTTATCATTCAATAGGTGAATCACATGTGGCATTTATAAGGTCCTTGGAAAGCACTTCTTCAGTCTCTCCTCTGATCTTGGCTTTGGCTGTCCATCCTGAAATCTCTGTGCACCACTACAGAATGCAAGAGGGAAATTGAGTTAATCACACTCATGCAGTTTGGAATAGCAAAACTCTGAAGGTTTTTATGCTAGCTTTCTCAGTGATACAAAAAAAGCAGATTTTCAAGCTCAGGTCATATCCTCCATAGACTGAGATTAGGCACAATGTCAGTTGTTTCTGCTCATTCACTGACAGCAAATATGAGGTTTTATTTCATCCTAGCAGGCAGAGTCTCAGCTAATTGCCAATGAAAACCCCAGCAATAACATCCTATCTGTGATTGAAGCATCTAATGAAAAAAAAAAAAGATAAGAGACCAGTCAACTCTAAATTACAACTCATTGGGGAAAGTTGGACAGAGCTGTGTATCGACAGTGTCAGTTTCCCAGGAAAATAACATTTGATGAGATCAAATCAAATTGCTCAGAGAATCACAGTTCTCTAAATCATATCAGTGCCAACTCAGCAACATGGGCATCATGGCAGGATTTTTAAATAATTGTGGGAATACTTTAAATGTTCCCCAACCTGCCTGAAACCTTAACAGTTTAGCATTCAGGAAGTGTGTGGGATGATCAGGTATGAGCAAAGAATTGCAGAGAGGAGGTGGAAGGAAAGAGTGGGTAGTTTATTTCTTAAAACCTTTCCCTTTCTAAAAGTATCACCACTCATATAAAATCAAGAGACGATTCCTAGCAGCTGGGCCCCTAGATGCTATCTATTCTAACACCCTACCTGAGCAGGATCCCTTTTACAATATTCCTGACTATAAGATATTTTACCTCAACTTGAAGACATTGAGATAAAGCAAGTTGACGACCTCCTGAGCAGCCCACTTCCATTTTTGGAAAATTCTAATTTCTAATAAGGCAGCTAGGTGGCATAGCAGTTAGAATACTGGCCTTGGAATCAGGAATATTCATCTTCGTGAGTTCAAATCTGGCCTCAGATGCTTACTAGCTGTGTGACCTTGGGCAAATCACTCAAGCCTGGTGGCCTCAGTTCCTCATCTATAAAATGAGCTAGAGAAGGATATGCAAACCATTTAAATACCCTTGCCAAGGAAACCCCAAATGGTGTCATAAAGCATCAGATATTACTGAAAATGATTCAACAATAATAAAAATTTATAATTGGTATTTGGTACATTGAACCTAAAAATGCCTCCATATGGCTTGTGCCCATTGCTCCAGGTTCTGCCCTCTGAAATCAAGTAACACAAATCACACTCCTTGGTCACATAATAGCTCTTTAGATCTTTCAAGGCAGTTATCTTAGCCACCATGATTCCCAAACTTACTTTAGGCAAAATAACCTCAGTTATTTCAACTGTCCCTCATACGTCATGGTCTTCTTTGCCCTCACTATTTTTTAGACGATGAAAGGAATGATGGGAGCAGAATGGAAGGAGCTGAAGTTCATCTTCCATAGCCTAAAATGTCTTTGGACCAAAGTATAGAGTGATGTAAATGCTTACAATTGAAACATTATTCTTCCAAAACTATCATTTTCATAGTCTCTCTTTCTCCCAGGGACTATATATGGCATTTTTCCTCCTTGGTGTCCTGGTTTGGATGCAACAGGCTCAAGGGTCATAGGCTACCTGGTCACTGATTTAGAGCTATAAGGGACAATAGCATTAATCTAGTCTGACATCTTCATTCTACAGATGAATAAATTAAGAGTGGGGGAGGTTAATTGACTTTCTGAAGTTCAGTCAAGTATCAACTGAAAGAGCAAGAATTTGAACCCAGTTCCTCTGATTCCAGAGATAGTTTATTTCACAAAATTGTAATACATCTTTCCTATTGAGATTTTACCCCTTTATTATAATAACTTTTTTAAATCAAAAGAAGAAAATATGCATGGTGCCATTTTCCTGGTCTACTTATTATTCCCCATGTAAACTGGGGAGATGCAATATGCAAATTTCATTTACTGACTTCATGCCTTTGCACACATTGTTCCCTAAGCCTTAAATACTATCTGTCTTTACCCCATATTGTAGAATCTCTAACTTCCATCATGATCTACACAGCTATTCATGTGCTCATTCCACAAACTTACTTGGCAGCAAATATTTTAAAACACATGTTGTAAGTCCCCTAATAGATAGCATTTAGCAAGTTTTTATATAGAGCTTTATATAAGGAACAAGAAGGTGGCCCAATAAATAGAATGCCAAACTTGAAGAAAAGGAAGCCCCATCTTCCTAAATTCAAATCTGGCCTCAAAACTTGCTACTTATGTGAACTTGGGCAAGTCACTTAACCTTGTTTTCCTCAGTTTCCTCATCTGTCAAATGAATTGGAGAAAGAAATGGCAAACCACTCCAGTATGTTTGCCAGGAAAATCCCAAATGGAATCACAAAGAGTCACACCATTGAAAACATCTAACAATAGCTAACACATTACAATTATTATCTCATTTGATCTTTACAATTCTAGCATGGATGTGCTGTCAGTATTCCCACTTTGCAGATAAGGGAACTGAAGCAGACAGAGGATAATTGACTTTTCCAGTTCCCATAATTAGCAAATGTCTGATATAAGTTTCAGACTCAGGTCTTCCTCATATCAGTTCTCTCTTCACTCTACCACTTAACTGCCTTAAATCAACTGTAAATGCATTGAGGTCAGAGACTGCTTTGTTTTTGTCCTCATTTCATAAGATTACACACACACACACACACACACACACACACACACACACACACACACACACACTTATTTATTTATTTATTTCTCCTGGCCCATGGTAAGTGCTCAATAAATGTTTGTTAATTGAATTTTTCAATTCAATTGGTTTTTATCCTTGATTATTTTTCTTAATGAGAAGTTCTATGTGGAGTCAATATTTTTTTTTATTTATTAGTTTTAAAAATCATCTCATAAGTGCAGGAGTCTTATATCTTTATAATTTATATAATTTTCTGAACACCTGAATGATTAAACTGTCTGCTTCTTTAAAGCATTAGATAGATTGATATCATGCTCAATAAATTTCAGTGATCTTTGAGAATATGGAGAAGAGGAACAACATTATAGGACTAAGAAGGGTCAAAATGTAATTTCAATTTTTAAGAACAAAAACACAGGAATCTAAAAAACTATAATTCCCCCCAAATCTTTGCAGGTATAATTAAAGGGTAGGTTACTAAAAAGAAGGTTTTTGTCATCAGAAAAACTCAGAGTGGTTTTTTCAAAAACAAATCATAAAATCAGAAATTTGGCAGAAATTAGTTTTAAATCTATAATTTGTACCACGTCACAAAAATTCAAATGAATATGTGACCTAAATTTAAAATACATGTTTAAAAAAAGAAGAAAATGGAAGAATCATAGCCTGAGGAACTTCCGAGGTACTCTAGGATAAATCCCTTATCTGGAAGTTAAGGAAAAATGAGGTCTTTGAAGTTTAAATGGCTTACCCAAGTGATGTTAGAGAGGATTAGTGGTAATAAAAAATAATAGTGTTGTTTTTACCTTTTTGTGTCATTGACCATCTCAAATAGGTGAAACTTATGAACCTCTTAAATTTTTTAAATGCACAATGAAAATCACCAGATTCAAAAACAGTTACATTGCCCCAAATATTTGAAAAACAAGTTCATTGGCTGTATGTTAAGAGCCTTCTCTATAGACGGACTTTAGTGTCCCAGTGGCCTTTAGTGATGGTAGACCTGATTTGGTCCTAGGGAAGTAATTCATGGCTTTTTCTTCATTTTCTTTTGAAAATATTCATTGATGTTCTAAAAACAATCACTATTAGTTCCCAAAATCTAACAACCCCACTCATAATAGAATATTCCATTGCAATAAATATATACAGTTGAACAGAACTAATCAACACAATGGTTCTGTCTTACTCAGACTGAACTTAATCTGCCACCTCATTTCTAAGAAACATGTATCACCTTCAGTTCTTAAATCACAGAGATCCATTACGGTGTTTAAAAATAAGTTTCTATTTTACATTTCAAAGCTCATGATTAAGGTTTGAATTTCCATTCTATTGATGCATTTGGAAGCATTTAAGCCAGAATTTTCTCCTGTCTCCCATTAAATTTCCTGTCTCTCTTTTTATCTCTGTTTGTCTCTGTCTATGTCTCTGTCTCTTTCTCTCTCTGTCTCCCATTGATCTGTCTGTCTGTCTCTCTCTAAGTGCATGCGTGTGTGTCTGTATTTCTCTCTCTCTCTCTGTGTCTGTCTGTCTGTCTGTCTGTCTGTCTCTCTCTCTCTCTCTCTCTGTCTCTCTCTCCTATCTTCTTTTTTGGTGATCTTCAGACTGCATGGATGTCAATGTTTTTCAACAACAAAGAAGAACCTGAAATATAAAAATCTGAAGCAACTGAAATCTAGAGAAAGGAATGATGTGGAAACACAATTTATTAAATACTTTCCACTCTTCAATTCTTTGTAACATGTTCCTAGTGAAAAAATATGGGCAATGCCTTCCCCAAAGTCCTCAACTTACTTTTCATAATAAGAAATTAGTAGAATTCATAGAGAGGTTGGAGAGAAGGAAATTTTGACTAGACATAAGGACACACTTCCTAATATTTGAATCTAACCAAAAATGGAAAGGATTGTAATGGGAGTTAGTGTATTTGTCTACAAAAAAGCCTGGATGAATACTCATTGGAAACACTGTAGAGGAAGTTATCTTCCAGGCATTTGTTGTACCAGGTGGCCCTGAGGTCCCCTATTTTAACCTGGGAAGAACACAACTGATCTCATGTATTATGATAATATTTATTCTCTTTTTCTTAGGGTTAATTATTTGCTTCAGCAAGGTCTTCTGTTTAGATGCAAGTGTTTGCCACATCTAGTTTCCTGCAATGACATGTAAAAAAAAAGGAAAATCTTCTCTTTCTTGTTTGCCACAGTTACAAGTGATCTATCTGTTTAGATCTCTTATATTTCTGTCTTGACCTGCAGTAGGCACTTATGTTGTAACCAGTATTGTAGTTGTTTGTGGGTTTATTTTATCCCTCTGTTAGGTTATAAATCTGCTTGAAATTGGGAACAATACGATTTTTCATCTGTTTCCCTATTGTCTAAAATATGCACTGAACAAAAAACATGCTTAATAATTTTTTGTTTAATAGAACTGAACACCCTGTAGAGATGTGAAAAAAATTACTAAAAAAAACAAGAAAGCCTAGAACATTTTGCTTTAGAGCTAAGAGTCCCACAACCTCTGAATGTCTAGGCCCCATGACTTCTGGTGTGTATATATAAAATATTGTTAAAGATCCATGTGTAATTGATTTTAAGACACAGAGTTATTCATGTCCAGTCATTTGAGATATGCTAGGTGGCTCAGTGAATAAAATGCTAGGCCTGGAGTCAGGAAGACTTATCTTCAGGAGTTAAAATCGGGCCTCAGATACTTACTAGTTGTGTGGCCCTGGGCAAGTCACTTAACCCTGTTTGCCTCAGTTCTCCTCTATAAAATCAGGGGAGGAGGAAATGACAAACCACTCTACATTCTTTCCCACAAAATATCCAATGAGGTCATGGAGAGTCAGAAATGACTAAAATGACTAAACAATAAGTACCTTAAAACCTCTAGCAGTTTGCAATATATCTCATTGCATTAGCTTCTTCCTGGGAATACACACAGCACAGGGAAAATTAAAAAAAATAAAATAAACATTGCTACATAGGAAAAGCAGTGAAGCAACCATACGACACCAATGCTGAACTGCTCAACTATTTTAGAGATTTCTCCTTGGTCTTTTGGAAAAAAGGAGAGAGAGAAAAAGAGAGAGAGGGAGAGAGTTAAGAATCCTGGTCTAGATTGTTTTACCCAGAATAATTCTAGGGGGAGAGTGGCCAGTGCCTTCTTCAGAGATACTGGCAGCAGCTGCTGTCTTATGGTTCCACAGATCAATTGCCTTGCCTTCCTGACCATGGTAACAATCTTTTCTCTGAAAATAATCTTTATTTCACTATTGCTAGGTTTTTTTTATTATTTTTTAATTTATAATTTTATATTTTCTTTTTATGTTTTTTATTTTAAACTTAAATATAAATGAGAAAAAAATAAAAACATTACTATATACACAGCAGGCCATGAGAAGTTTCAATATAAACCAATAAATTTCCATTTCAAGAAAACCTATAAAATAAATATTACACATTATTTTCAAAGCTGCCTAACTTTGCTTCCTTTTTGGTTTTCTTTTGTTCTCTGTTATGGACTTTTTACTTTAATTTTCCTCTCTCTTCCTCCACCCCCCCCCCCCAAAGAAATCTACAGTTAAGCTTAGATATACATACATATACATAAATATAAGCATTTATACCCATATACCCTCATACACATATAGGTAAGACTGTAGTGTTTAATTCTTCCTGTTTCTCCAAAGGTGGATAGCATCTTCCTCCATAAGTCCAAGTCTTTCCGTGTTTTTCTAAATCAACCAGCTAATCATTTCCTACACCACAGCAATATTTCAACCCAATCACATTCTGTCTGACAGATTGTCTATGAACATTGTCACTTAATTTTCTGCATTCCTTCTATTTTTAGCTACATAGTTTTTACTTATAAAAGAACATTTTAATTTAAAATAACTATTATTATTATTATTATTGCACTTCAATAATGCTTTCCCCTCATAACATAGTTTAAGGTCTGATACTGCTGAATCTACTTCCTTTACATCTTTTTCCCCCTGGTTTCTTTAAGTTTCTGATTTTTTTTTTCTTCTTCCAAATGAACTTTGTTATAATTTTTTTTTCTAACTCAGCAAAATATTTTTTATTAATTTAATTGAGATGACATAGAATAAATAGTTTAATTAGATAAATTGTCATTTTAAAAATTATATTGACTTTACTTATCCATGAACAATAAATACTACTTCAGTTATTTAGATCTGAGTTTATTTGTATAAAAATGTTTTACGTTTATGTTCATGTAGCTCCTGTGTCTGCTTTGGCAAGTATATGTCTCCAATATTTTATGCTGTCTAGGTATTTTGATGTTCTAAAGTAATATTGAATAATATTGGTGACACATAGTGTAGTTTCTCTATTTTGCAATTTTGATTAAACCTATTTTAACTTTAACTGTCTGAGATCATGATTATTATCCCTGTCTTTTTACATACTAAATTCTACTCCTTTTATTTTATCTTTCTATGAATTTCTCATTTATATAATATTTTCTGGAAGCAACACACTGTTGAATTCAAAATTTGAATCTGCCAAGCATTTCCATTATTTGGGTAAATATGTCCCATTCACATTCTAAGCTACAATTGCTTGTTGTATATTTTCCTCTTTCCTATTTTTCCTCACTCTCCTTCTCACCTTCTCAAACTAATTACATTATATCTCTCCATTCGTTTACTTTACATGTACCTCTATACTTTAACCTACCCACTCTTCTAAGTGTATCTCCCTTATTTTTTCCTCCCACCCTATCCCCTTGCCCTCTCTTTTCTTTCTAAATTTAGAAGATTTTTATACATACATACATACATACATACATACATATTTATGTATGTATGTATAGAAAGTCTTTAATGTTTATCTTATGTTTCTCCTGCATGTTATATACCAAATTTCCCCTTAAGTTCTGGAGATTTTGTCACAAAAACCTAAAAGTCTTCCAGTTTTTTTAAATTTACATTTTTTTCCATCAGGATTATACCTTAACTTTGCTGGGTAAGTCACCCTTGGGGGTAGGGGTAAGGGGAGGGGGGGTGAGGGATAGGGGGAGGGGGAGGGAGAGGGAGACAGAGCATCTGGAAACTGAGAACTGAGTTGGAGTTTTCTTGAGAGAGAGAGAGGGAGAGAGAGAGAGAGAGAGAGTTTCTCTCCCAGCATGTGTAAGCTGACTGAGAACTGAGGTGGAGTTTTCCTGAGACCAGAACCTGGTGAAGGCCACCTGGAAGACGGAAAGGGCTTGTCTGGAAGGCTTCCTGCAAGGCTGAGAGGGCTTGCCTTGAAGGCCTTCTGGAAGGCCCGTATTCCTTCTGGGTCAGCAGAACTGCTGGAGGACTGAAGAAGCATGACCAAGATAAGACTTTGTTAGTTCCTGGCCTGGCTGATCCTTGAGTTCCAGGCAAGAGAAGTGGTGAAGAGTTTGAAATGTGCTGGACCCTGTGAACTTCAGTGTGTTCCAGGGACTGCCCTGAGGACTGGACAAGGACCTGGGAGCTGTCTGCTTCTGAATCCAGGTGACTGTTTGGTGGATTCAGGAGGGAGCTGGGACCATGGAAAGGGATCCAGGGAATCAGAGAGACCACCCAGAGTCAAGGTGAAGAAAAGGCCTCCCCTTGGATGAAATTGAGGTTTTCTGGACACCAAGAGGTAGAGGGTTTGTGTGGTTTTTCTAATGACTGTACTAGTGATTAATGATAGTAATCAGGAATCTAGATTAGTGACTGATTAAGTTAATGGTTGCCCCATGAGTGGAAGTTTGATTATTCTATTGTGAATTGATTGAATGATTAAGTATTGATTTGCCCCATGAGTGGAAGTTTGATTATTCTATTGTGAATTGATTGAATGATTAAGTCAGGAGGGTCTCTCCCTTAGGGAAACCAGATGATTATTCTTTTGTTTCTTGTTCTAAATATTGTGGCTACCATAGTGAAAACTCTGTGGCCATTTTCTGTGAAAAGATGTAATGTTGTGAATATTATATTGTGATACATTGTGAATGTTTGCATTGATTTCTACTGGAATGAACAGAGTGTTCACTATATTGTGTAATCCGAACCCTAAAAGTTGTCCGCAGTAGCATTCTTTTGGGAATCTGCTGGTGCATGGCATTACACCTCCCTCCTTCCTTCCTTCATTCCTTCCTTCCTTCCATTCTTCCTTCCTTCCTTCCTTCCTTTCTTCCTTCCTTCCTTCTTTTTTCCTTCCTTTTTCCTTCCTTCCATCCTTCCTTCCTTCCTCTCTTATTTCCTTTCTTCTTTCCTTTCCTCCCTCCCTCCTCTCTCTCTCTCTCATTTATCTATCTATTGAAATTTGAATTAAACACAAATAAGAACATTTCAATATTTGCAGCAGTATATAAATATAGGATTATGGATGTAAATGTCAACCACAATTTCACGTACCTTACTTTCAGAATTATCCTGTTTGTCAGTGCTCCTTCATGTTCTCTTCTGTGTATTTAAAAAATTCTATTGTTTTCTTTTTAAAAATCGTATTGCTAATTCTACTCAATCTCTCCTCAAAAAGGGAATAAAATTTTTAAAAAATTCCTTTTTAACACATAAGCACAGTCAAGTAGAATGATTGCTCATATTGTCCATGTATAGAAATGTTTCTTCATGCACCTTATATATCACTTCTCTATCAGGAAAAAGAATACATGCGTTATCCTAAATTATTCTAGAGAAATAGTCATTTTGTGTTTGGAATTTGTACATATTTCATAATTTTCTTCACAATGTTGTTTTCCTTGGATAAAAATATTCAACTGTTTCTGACCAATTCATTCTGCATCAGTCTATACTACCCAAAATTCTTTGTAATTTTCTTCTCTCTCCTTCCATATGGTATTATCATATTCTACTACATTTATATACCATAATGTGTTCATTCATTCCTCAATTGATGAGGATGCTATAGAGTCTTATATGCTTCCTTTGGTTTTGCTTTTAATGTTCCCATCAAGATCAAGACTTTTGTTTGTTTATTTAGTTCCATCTCTTCCCAAGGAGTATAAATCAATCGATAAATATTTATTAAGCACCTACTACATAACAAGCCTGTGCTAAGTACCAAGGATACAAAAAGGAAATCCCTGCTCTCAAGGAGCTTACCATTTAATGTGGAAGACAACACATAAACACATATACACAAAATAAGTCATAAAAAGACAAATAGAAATTAATTAAAAGAGGGAAAGAACTAAAGTAAAGAGGGGTTGGGAAAGGCTTCCTGTAAAGAATTAAACTTTAGTTGGGACTTAAAAGGATGTACTATTGTAGTGTTTTCACTCTCCATTCTATTTCCCCTCATAAACCCCAAATCAGAACCATTTCGCAACTCCATCCTAGATCTTATATGTTTTCATTCTTCTCCCTCAATAAACCTGGAAAATACTAAGGCTCTGAAAGGATAATTCTTTCCCTCCCTACCCATTATAATATTAACATACATCATCTTACATCCCTTCCAATTGCTCAAATAACCTTTCTGGATTTATCTTGAATCTTATGTTTTCATTTCAAAATTCCTTATTAACTGTATTTTTTTTTAAATGAGAAATGCTTGAAGATTTCCTATTCCATTAAAACTCCCTGTTTCCTCCTGTAAGATTATGCTCAACTTTGCAGGGTAAATTATCTTTGCTTGTAAACTTTTATCTTTTGCCTTTTGGTACATATTGTTCAAAGATTTACCATCATTTACAGTATAAAGTGCCAGGATTTTTATGATGGCGATTGTGTCTTGTTGGTACTTGAAATACTTCTTTTTGTACAGTTGCAGCAGTTTCTTTTTCCCCCTTTAACATCAGGACTGGATTTTGTCTGTAATAACCCTCGGCCTTCCCTTTTGGTGGATGCTTTGAGGAAGTTATTGGTGGATTTTATGTATTTTTGCTCTACCTCCTGGTTCTAATAGATCGGATCTGTTTTCATTTATTATTACTTAGAAATACAGCGTATGGAATTGTTTTTAACTCATGACTTATCAGGGAGTCCAATTATTTCTAAATTTTTTCTCTTTGACCTATTTTCCAGGTTTGTTCTTTTAATCAGAAGTCTTACATTTCCTTCTGTCTACTATTTCAATTTTTTCCTAGTGATTATCTCATAGAGTCATTCATTTATATTTGTTCTACCCTGGTTTTTAAGGAGTCTATTACTCTGGTAAGCCTTATTATTTTCTCTTCCAAGTTCATTAATTTTCTACCCTATCTTCCTTCAGAGCCTTTATTTCTGTTTTTGATCTCTTCATTTCTTCTAAGTATTCAGGTAGTCATTGTAAAAATCCGTTTTTTCTTTAAATCTCTGTGTTATTCAGGACTTACTTTTTATTACTTTTGTGGGTTTGCTGTTTATAATCATGTTTGATAATGATGATTTTGTGGGGGTTATTAATCTTTACAACTTTATTTTCTGAATTCCATTTTTGTTCTAAGACTGAGGTCTATCAAGGCCAATATGTTTTTGTGTGAGACTTTAGGCCTTGTTTGGTCTTGAGTTTTGAGTCAGCTGTTCAACGGTGCTGACTTGCACCTCTCATGGTAATTATCCCCCCACCCCACCCCTATTTGAGTTTGGAGCAGTGAATCATCAGGGCCTTCTTTGGTGTCTCACAACCAAAGTAGTCTTAAACATTTAGAAAGAGCTCTAAAGCCCTCAGAACCCTGGAGTATAAACTTGGAAGCATCCACATATTGGTCTCCATTGCTCCCTGAAATTTGCAAGTTTCCCCTTTGTGGGTTGGAACCAATCTGATGCTTTCTTTGGAGATCTGTCTTATAGTCTCTGAACAGAAAACAATAGGCTACACACATCAATGGCCTCAAACTAATTATACTGGGAAGTCACTGACTTGTTTGCCTGTGCTGATGCTTCCTGATCTGCTACTCTTCCATGGTTATGCAAGCTCAGATCCAGTAAACATCTATTAGATGTACTCGCATAGTCTATATAGCTTTGCTATAATGCACTGGCTCTTACTTATTACTAGCCAGATATCCACATGCCAACTTAGGAGGTTATTTATTTATTCATAGTTATGATATACCATATACACAACTTGTGAGTAGTCTGAGCTGCCTGAATGGGGACTCACCTAGTTGGGTAATTTAGCTTATCTTCTCCCTCTCCTTTTCTCCAAAGGAAGGTAAAATTTGATGGCCAGAAGCTGCCCACCAAACTTGGGGTTTACTTCCTAAGAATCCTTCTGTTCCTTCCTTCCTTCCTTCCTTCCTTCCTTCCTTCCTTCCTTCCTTCCTTCCTTCCTTCCTTCCTGTCTTCCTGCCTTCCTGCCTTCCTGCCTTCCTGCCTTCCTGCCTTCCATCTTTCCCAAAAACATAAATCCAGTTCACTACGAAGCTCATAGATTGGACCACAATAAGTTCCTGCCCAAGGTCCACTTAATGACTGTATTTTGGGCCCTCCTGCCTTGGAGTGAATGTCAATGGTAACTGTTTCTCTTTGGAACAGTAACTCTGAGGATCTTCCCCTCCCAGCTTGATTTCTTCTTATTTTTTTCTAATTAAGTGAGTACCTGAAAAGGCTTTAGACTAAACCAGTTAGAGTCTCCAGTTGCATAGTGAATCATCCCTAGTCATCCTGAGGAATATCTGGTCACTGGATCCAGATGGCAGGAGAAAGTGAGGATAAGGACCTTGCACAGCCATCCCTTACTCAAAGTCAACTGCAAGTCATGTCATCATTTCCCTGATGCCATGGTCCTCTTCAAAAATGAAGGAAAAAAAAACACAACAAATGATAAGCTATTCATTATTCTGTCCAAGGGTATGACTAAAGCTGGGACTCGTCAGAAGCTGACATGGGTTATAGTTCTGTTAGGCTGGCTCAACTGGGGAGAAAGTTGATAGTCATAATATCTGGGACATAGTCTTATCTGATCCTTCCTAAATCTGATGGTAATAAATTTAAATTATAAAAACCTACCAGTGAAATCATCTCCAATGCTAACAATCAGATTTTGGACAAACTTAACCCAGTAGAAATTATATGGCTTTGTAGTTGTAAAGCATAAGCAGGAGCATGTGGTTCATGGTATATAGTTGGTGCAGTGGGTAGAACACTGGGTCCAGAATCAGGAAGATCTGAATTCAAATTTGGTCTCCATCACTTAGTACCTACAAGATTCTCCACAAGCCATTTAACCTCTATTTGCTTCAGTTTCTTCGTCTGTGGATAATATTGGCTCCTACCTCCCAGGGTTTTTTGAGGATCAAGTAAAATAATAATTGTAAAGTACTTAGTACATTGTCTACCACATGGTAAGCACAGTGTTAGCTAATATTATTATTATTATTATTATTAATTATTAACAGTTGTGTAACCCTGGTCAAGTCACTTCACCTCTGTTTTTCTCAGTTTCTTCAACTATAAAATGGAAGTAACGATACCACCTGCCTCTCAGGCTTGTTGTGAGGATCAAATGAGATAAGATTTGCAAAGCACTTGGTATGGTGCTGACACATAGTAGTCACTATGGAAATGCTTACTCCCTCCTCCCTCCCTGGACTCATTGAATTCTATGACTTTCTGGCCTCTTGGGCAGGTTGTATGATCCCATCAGAATCTGCTCTTCTGCTGTTTGCTCAGGGAAGGATGTCTTGGCTGTGTGTTGTTGCAAGAGCAAGGCACCATACATATGGCTAGATTAAATTTTAAAGCTCTAAAAATGTCAGATATTGTGGTTCTCATTATTATTCTTATCACTAGACATGCCAGTATGAAGGACCCATGGCTCTGAATTGAGCAATCTGGAAAGGTTCTTTTTTTCTGGCAGAATCTTTCAGTTTACACACGGAGAGTATATCACTTGGTGTTGTTGTTCATGTGAAATATAAGGCACGTCTAGAAAATAAGTATGGTATGTGAGGTGGAACTAATTAAACAGGGAGAGCTCTGGTACAATCATTTGTCATCATATGATATGAACAAAAGTAATTCCGATTGTCCTTCTCAAGTCATTTTTTCCCTACTGTGCAAAGGCACATAAACTCATTTCAATCCTGAATAACATAAGTGCTGGGGAAATTTATCTTAATTTTGCTAAAACACTGGAGCAACTAATGCTTAAATTGGACTCTGAGGGCTTTCATGTGTAGCTGTCCTCATGGAAGGAAAATATACCTTGGCACATAGTGTCTAGTGGTAGAAACTACATTAATATTGACCTACCCACACTTCTCTTTCTATGTAAGTACAAGGATATGAAGGAATAACAGGCTTGCACATAAACAAATTGTGATGCACTCATGAAACTGGTTTCACGAGGCACAGATAAAAATCAGTCTTGCTACCTTATAATGACAACATGTATACATATAAACAAGTGTCATGGGATCATATATCTAGAGCTGTAGAAATGGTATATTAATGGATAGAATAGGTTAAAATTCGGTCTCTGACATACTTAGCCATGTGACTCTGTTGGCAAGTCACAACATCTCTGAGTCTCAGTCATAAAATAGAGATAGTAATCTCTGAAATATCTATCTCATAAAGTTGTTCTGAATCTCAAAAGAGATAATATAAAAGTGAACCGTTATACTATACATTGATACTTCATGTATATTTGTGCATATGAAGCCATAACTACATATAACATATGTATATACACATTTAAACACATAAGTGTATTCCTGTATAATACATATACACACACACGAACATATAGAGATATAAATAGAT